>CM055128.1:110956495-112156495 GCA_029206835.1 Rana muscosa | reverse complement strand
TTCTGTAATGTACTGATAAACATTAGACTTTCATATATTTTAGATTCATTACACACAACTGAAGTAGTTCAAGCCTTTTCTTGTTTTAATATTGATGATTTTGGCATACAGCTCATGAAAACCCAAAAATCCTATCTCAAAAAATTAGCATATCATGAAAAGGTTCTCTAAACGAGCTATTAACCTAATCATCTGAATCAACTAATTAACTCTAAACACCTGCAAAAGATTCCTGAGGCTTTTAAAAACTCCCAGCCTGGTTCATTACTCAAAACCGCAATCATGGGTAAGACTGCCGACCTGACTGCTGTCCAGAAGGCCATCATTGACACCCTCAAGCAAGAGGGTAAGACACAGAAAGAAATTTCTGAACGAATAGGCTGTTCCCAGAGTGCTGTATCAAGGCACCTCAGTGGGAAGTCTGTGGGAAGGAAAAAGTGTGGCAGAAAACGCTGCACAACGAGAAGAGGTGACCGGACCCTGAAGAAGATTGTGGAGAAGGACCGATTCCAGACCTTGGAGGACCTGCGGAAGCAGTGGACTGAGTCTGGAGTAGAAACATCCAGAGCCACCGTGAACAGGCGTGTGCAGGAAATGGGCTACAGGTGCCGCATTCCCCAGGTCAAGCCACTTTTGAACCAGAAACAGCGTCAGAAGCACCTGACCTGGGTTACAGAGAAGCAGCACTGGACTGTTGCTCAGTGGTCCAAAGTACTTTTTTCGGATGAAAGCAAATTTTGCATGTCATTCGGAAATCAAGGTGCCAGAGTCTGGAGGAAGACTGGGGAGAGGGAAATGCCAAAATGCCTGAAGTCCAGTGTCAAGTACCCACAGTCAGTGATGGTCTGGGGTGCCATGTCAGCTGCTGGTGTTGGTCCACTGTGTTTTATCAAGGGCAGGGTCAATGCAGCTAGCTATCAGGAGATTTTGGAGCACTTCATGCTTCCATCTGCTGAAAAGCTTTATGGAGATGAAGAGTTCATTTTTCAGCACGACCTGGCACCTGCTCACAGTGCCAAAACCACTGGTAAATGGTTTACTGACCATGGTATTACTGTGCTCAATTGGCCTGCCAACTCTCCTGACCTGAACCCCATAGAGAATCTGTGGGATATTGGGAAGAGAAAGTTGAGAGACGCAAGACCCAACACTCTGGATGAGCTTAAGGCCGCTATCGAAGCATCCTGGGCCTCCATAACACCTCAGCAGTGCCACAGGCTGGTTGCCTCCATGCCACGCCGCATTGAAGCAGTCATTTCTGCAAAAGGATTCCCGACCAAGTATTGAGTGCATAACTGAACATAATTATTTGAAGGTTGACTTTTTTTGTATTAAAAACACTTTTCTTTTATTGGTCGGATGAAATATGCTAATTTTTTGAGATAGGATTTTTGGGTTTTCATGAGCTGTATGCCAAAATCATCAATATTAAAACAAGAAAAGGCTTGAACTACTTCAGTTGTGTGTAATGAATCTAAAATATATGAAAGTCTAATGTTTATCAGTACATTACAGAAAATAATGAACTTTATCACAATATGCTAATTTTTTGAGAAGGACCTGTAGTCTATCTGTTGTTGTCTCATATTGGTGCTCTCATGTAGTGCCTTTTCCACACTTTTGAGTCCATCTTCTTGGAAAATGCTAGTGTACAGGGAGTTCACATCCACTGTTGCTAGTAGAAGATCTTGTGCACCCCTAATATCCTGTATTTCCTGTATGAGTTGCAGACTATCTCTTAGGTATGATCTACCTTCCTTTACAATAGGTTTTAGAAAAGTGTCCAAGTATTCTCCTAATCGTGAAAATACAGAATTAATTCCGCTTATAATCGGCCTACCCGGTGGTTTTATTAGCCTTTTATGGACTTTCGGCGTGTAGTACATAACTGGGGTTTTGGTGGAATTAGATACCATGTATTCAGCTTCCTTTGTGTTCAGAATGCCCATCAGTAATCCTTTCTTTACATAATCTTTCAGTTTGTTCTCGAATATGATTTTTGGATTCCCCCTAAGCTTTTTATACGTATTCTCTATATTTAGTAAATTTTGCATTTCTTCTTCATATTCTTTCTTGTTTAGAATTACTAGCCCACCCCCTTTGTCGGCTGGTCTAATTACGACTTCGTTCTTTTTTCCAATATCTTTAATCGCTTTCCAGATTTCTCTTGTTCTAGTATGTTTCTTCCCTGGATGTTTCAATTTTTGTAGGTCATCTTCAACCATTTTTTTAAAAGCTCCTATGCACTGATTGCCTGGAGTGTTAGGATTAAAAATCGAATTATTTTTTAACCTCGTATGTATATATTTTGTTTCTTCCGTTATCCTGACGTCATTATTCAACGCAAAATGTTTCTTCAGATTTACTTTCCGTAGAAATTTTTGGAGGTCAATGAATACCTCAAATTTATTTAGAGGTTTATCAGGGGCATACTTTAGCCCCAGATCCAATACCTTCATTTCCTCCTCAGAAAACTCGATGTTACTCAGGTTGTAGATGCCTTTCCCTAGTACTCTCTTGGGCGCTTTCTTCTTCCCTCCTCTACATCCTCTGGTCTGTTTTCTCTTTCTAAGTTTCTTTGCGGGGCTACTGTGTTTCTTTCTGTATAGTTGTTCCTCTCGTTCCTCTGGCTCCCGTGGTCTCCTTGTCTCCATTCTCCGTCGTTTTTCTGATTCTCGGGTCCTCGTCTCGGTCCCCTTCGAGGCCCTCCTCGGTTCCCACTCATTCCTCTCCACCCAGGGTTGCTGTTGGGTGCTCGTGCCTTCCATTTTCCAGGCGGCCTGTCTTGATATCCTCTCCTTGGAAAATCCCAATTGTCTCTATAGTCCCTTCTGAAATGAGGACTAGATTCATATTGGCGATTTCTCCTTGAGGGGGAGGATCTGTTATTTGTAGATATATTATACCTGGAAGGATAGGGGCTACGGTATTCATGGGGATCTTGGTAGTTGACCCTCCTTTGGTCTGGCCTATCATATTGTCGGTTAGGTAAACTAGGTCTCCCACGGTTCCAGGTTCTTGGCTGGTTACTTGCAGTAGTGTGGGGTATTACTCTTGGTGTCCCCATATCAATCAAACCGAGAGTTTCTACTGGACTTTCATCCATTAGTGTGTCTTCTAACTCTTCGGTTTGGTCTTCCATTGTTACTAAGTTGCCATTTATAGACTTTCATATTTTGATAGTCTAAAACGTCCCTTTTATATTTCTTTTGTTTTTTGACCTGTAAGTCTGTGTCATACTTTCTTATGTGATCTTGGAGTTCTTTCTCCTTATCCTTATAGTCCTGATGACCAGCAAATGGTAGCAGTGAGTTTTTAATCTCAACTATGCTATTCTCTATCCCCCTGAGTTTGAACTTTCTTCTTTTAATGATATTGTGCAACAGTTCATTCTCACACGTGTTAAAGAATGTGTACCAATCGTTCATCAGTGCTACATCCTCCACATTATCGTTCGGGTGGATATCCCATCTGAGCCGTCTGGGGGTCATTTTGTCTTTAACATACATCTCAAGGGTGGCTATATCCCACCACACTCGCAGCAGTTTCTCCATAGTATGTTTCAGCTGTTTCATTAACCCCTGTCCCCTGCATATCCTGTTTGTTAGTAATGTCTTTTTGACTGAAAATTCCCCCTACATCAATATTCCTACTATTCATATAGGCAAAGATATCCATCACTGCGAGCTAGTCTCACCAAAGTGGTGATCAGTGTAATGAATAAAGTGTTATATGCCTGCGCTTAGGATTGTGTGCTAGGGTATGACTCCTAGCTGTGATATAAAATAATAAATTAGTTAATGAGTGTAAAGAGCTGCAGCCCCCCTATTGGGACCTTTAAACAAGGTCCTAAGAATGAAGATAGAAATTATAATGGGGTGTGGCGCTGCTCTCTTGAGCCTAATGACAGGGTCATTGTTCCAACTTCATAAGTAAAAAATAATTGTACAACAACAAAATGTGTGAATAACTAAACAAACAGTGATTAGTGGTCACATATGGCCAAACCACCTATTACCAGTGGTGATACCACTATGTACATAAATCCAAAAAAATCCCAAAAAATCCCAAAAAACTCCCCTCAATACCTAGGGGGCAACAAACAATATAAGGGTCTAACTGAAGAGCAGAACGTGATCCTTGCAGTCTCAAGAAAACGACTGTTACGTGCATTGCCTTGTGATCTTGCATCTATATACTGGACTGTGTTTTATATACTAATTATTATTAATATCTGGCAGAGCTAGGTATCTACAGCAGCAGACTGGCTTTGTGGCTCCGAGCCAATTTGCACTAGTCACAATTGTGGTATTAATATAGTGTACTGTGTCCTATTATTCTGCGCCCTAGATGATTCAATTCATCGGTTTCCATTTAGTGCTACTGTGAGCTGTGAGCACTCTTTGGAAGTAGCGCAGAGATAGTCTGACACCCTTATATTGTTTGTTGCCCCCTAGGTATTGAGGGGAGTTTTTTTGGATTTTTTTGGATTTTTTTGGATTTATGCACATAGTGGTATCACCACTGGTAATAGGTGGTTTGGCCATATGTGACCACTAATCACTGTTTGTTTAGTTATTCACACATTTTGTTGTTGTACAATTATTTTTTACTTATGAAGTAGGAACACTGACCCTGTCATTAGGCTCAAGAGAGCAGCACCACACCCCATTATAATTTCTATTTTCATTCTTAGGACCTTGTTTAAAGGTCCCAATAGGGGGGCTGCAGCTCTTTACACTCATTAACTAATTTATTATTTTATATCACAGCTAGGAGTCATACCCTAGCACACAATCCTAAGCGCAGGCATATAACACTTTATTCATTACACTGATCACCACTTTGGTGAGACTAGCCCGCAGCTATGGATATCTTTGCCTATATGAATAGTAGGAATATTGATGTAGGGGGAATTTTCAGTCAAGAAGACATTACTAACAAACAGGATATGCAGGGGTTAATGAAACAGCTGAAACATACTATGGAGAAACAGCTGCGAGTGTGGTGGGATATAGCCACCCTTGAGATGTATGTTAAAGACAAAATGACCCCCAGACGGCTCAGATGGGATATCCACCCGAACGATAATGTGGAGGATGTAGCACTGATGAACGATTGGTACACATTCTTTAACACGTGTGAGAATGAACTGTTGCACAATATCATTAAAAGAAGAAAGTTCAAACTCAGGGGGATAGAGAATAGCATAGTTGAGATTAAAAACTCACTGCTACCATTTGCTGGTCATCAGGACTATAAGGATAAGGAGAAAGAACTCCAAGATCACATAAGAAAGTATGACACAGACTTACAGGCCAAAAAACAAAAGAAATATAAAAGGGACGTTTTAGACTATCAAAATATGAAAGTCTATAAATGGCAAGTAACAATGGAAGACCAAACCGAAGAGTTAGAAGACACACTAATGGATGAAAGTCCAGTAGAAACTCTCGGTTTGATTGATATGGGGACGCCAAGAGTAATACCCCACACTACTGCAAGTAACCAGCCAAGAACCTGGAACCGTGGGAGACCTAGTTTACCTAACCGACAATATGATAGGCCAGACCAAAGGAGGGTCAACTACCAAGATCCCCATGAATACCGTAGCCCCTATCCTTCCAGGTATAATATATCTACAAATAATAGATCCTCCCCCTCAAGGAGAAATCGCCAATATGAATCTAGTCCTCATTTCAGAAGGGACTATAGAGACAATTGGGATTTTCCAAGGAGAGGATATCAAGACAGGCCGCCTGGAAGATGGAAGGCACGAGCACCCAACAGCAACCCTGGGTGGAGAGGAATGAGTGGGAACCGAGGAGGGCCTCGAAGGGGACCGCGACGAGGACCCGAGAATCAGAGAAACGACGGAGAATGGAGACAAGGAGACCACGGGAGCCAGAGGAACGAGAGGAACAACTATACAGAAAGAAACACAGTAGCCCCGCAAAGAAACTTAGAAAGAGAAAACAGACCAGAGGATGTAGAGGAGGGAAGAAGAAAGCGCCCAAGAGAGTACTAGGGAAAGGCATCTACAACCTGAGTAACATCGAGTTTTCTGAGGAGGAAATGAAGGTATTGGATCTGGGGCTAAAGTATGCCCCTGATAAACCTCTAAATAAATTTGAGGTATTCATTGACCTCCAAAAATTTCTACGGAAAGTAAATCTGAAGAAACATTTTGCGTTGAATAATGACGTCAGGATAACGGAAGAAACAAAATATATACATACGAGGTTAAAAAATAATTCGATTTTTAATCCTAACACTCCAGGCAATCAGTGCATAGGAGCTTTTAAAAAAATGGTCGAAGATGACCTACAAAAATTGAAACATCCAGGGAAGAAACATACTAGAACAAGAGAAATCTGGAAAGCGATTAAAGATATTGGAAAAAAGAACGAAGTTGTAATTAGACCAGCCGACAAAGGGGGTGGGCTAGTAATTCTAAACAAGAAAGAGTATGAAGAAGAAATGCAAAATTTACTAAATATAGAGAATACGTATAAAAAGCTTAGGGGGAATCCAAAAATCATGTTCGAGAACAAACTGAAAGATTATGTAAAAAAGGATTACTGATGGGCATTCTGAACACAAAGGAAGCTGAATACATGGTATCTAATTCCACCAAAACCCCAGTTATGTACTACACGCCGAAAGTCCATAAAAGGCTAATAAAACCACCGGGTAGGCCGATTATAAGCGGAATTAATTCTGTATTTTCATGATTAGGAGAATACTTGGACACTTTTCTAAAACCTATTGTAAAGGAAGGTAGATCATACCTAAGAGATAGTCTGCAACTCATATAGGAAATACAGGATATTAGGGGTGCACAAGATCTTCTACTAGCAACAGTGGATGTGAACTCCCTGTACACTAGCATTTTCCAAGAAGATGGACTCAAAAGTGTGGAAAAGGCACTACATGAGAGCACCAATATGAGACAACAACAGATAGACTATATCTTAGAAGGCCTAAAAATGGCCATGGAGTGTAACTATTTTTGGCATGATAAAACTTATTATGTCCAAACTAAGGGGGTAGCTATGGGGGCACGTTATGCCCCCAGTGTAGCGAACCTCCTAATGACAATGTGGGAAGAGGAGTACATTTACCACAGAAACCTCCCCGAAGTCAAGCTGTACCGTAGGTACATAGATGACCTAGTGATACTATGGGATGGACCAATGGAAACCTTCCAAATTTTCCTCCAACAATTAAACAACAATAGGTATGGACTGACCTTTACGGGAAAATGTGACCAACAAAAAATAGACTACCTGGACTTGGAGATCTTTAAGGAAGGGGATCTGCTCCACATAAAAACCTACTTTAAAGTTACGGATCGTAACGGATACATCCCGTCTTCTAGTTGTCACCACCCCAGATGGAAGGGAAATGTCCCTAAGGGACAACTGCTCCGTTTGCGGAGAAATTGTAGCTCATTGGTGGATTTCAACCAGCAAGCGGATGTTATTATCAACAGATTCCTAGAAAAAGGATATGGGATGGCATCCCTGATCAAAATGAAAGAAGAGATCTCCAATCTAGATAGATCTAGCCTACTGAAAAAAAACGGTATAAAAAAGAATAAAATGGAACTGGCATTTATTACGGGGTACAATAACCAATATAGGGCCCTAGAAGGTATCATCAAGAAATATTGGCCTATCTTAAAAGAAGATAGAGTATTATCAACGGTTTTACCTAATAAACCATCATTTGTGTACAGAAAAGCCCCAAACCTTCGGAACCATATAGTACATAATGTAATCAATGCCCCCAAAGCAGTTAACATCTTCCCTGAAATGAAAGGGTTTTATAAATGCCAAAGATGTTTGGCATGCAGGGTTAGCAAAAAACAGCCACGTAAGAAAGAATCTTTTAAATCTAGGACAGACCATAAGGAATACAAAATCCGTGAATTGATAACATGCAATAGCACGCACGTTACTTACGTCATCGAATGTCCATGTCACCTACAATATGTGGGCCGGACTACACGTCCACTGTGCGTACGCATTAGGGAACATATAAATAACATAAAGAAGGGGTTCCCTAAACACAACCTTTCACGACATTTTGACTTGTTCCATAAGAGGGATCCAACTGGACTCATATTTTATGGGATTGATCTGATTAAGGATCATTGGAGGGGGGGCTATAAAACCACCCGTATTTCCCAGAATGATACTAGTTGGATCTATCGACTTGGGTCATTGGTGCCGAAAGGCCTAAACATAGACATAGATCTTAATTGCTTTATAGCTAACCCATGAACATAGTAGCCCCAAAATAAAGATCTTAGGAAGTACAGTACATTGCACATTTTCTTTCCTTTATTTTATTATTACTAATATTTCCTTCCTGGTGAGAGGTACACCTCTCTCCTTAGCTCCTTATACTTGGTTGCTGCTTAATGGCATCCCAGGGTATGGGTTGGGTGCGTGGATGCGTACTGGCACGTGGTGAGCCATCTCACATTGGTTCAGCAGTGTGCCTATTATAGCATCCATAATCACCCTTAGCCTATTCCCCCCCCCCCTAACCAATAGGCTTCCAGCCTGGACATGGATGTGTGTGAGGTATGTTGTATATACCACATAAGCGCATGCACATACAGATTTACTTATGTCCCCTGGATAATATTTTATAAGAATATTTACATATACATATTTTATACTGTTATAAAATTTATTTTTTATTTATTTTATTATTACATATATATATATATTTTTTGGCCTATGTATTTACTATATCTAGATGACTGAATTACTCTCAAGCTGAGGATTGTGAGCACACATAGCAAAGTCACATTACTGTAGAAATTGCTGCAATCGATGGTGGCATTTTCACAAGGTTTACATTGTAATAACTGGGTTTTGCAACATACATCCAGTGTAGTTACATAGTACCACCACAGAGGGTGCACAACTTCTACACTCATGAAACATATAGATGAAGTGACGCAAAGAGTGCTGCGAGTGTGTTCATGCAGATATATACATAGAGTGCTGCATGTGTGCTCATGCAGATATATGTTTTACCCCATGGCTTCCCTATGGTGTCATATTCACATAGTTGTAAAGAGTGGTGATCTAGATACATCTATGAGGCACTAGCTAGGATTACCCATGCAGCTAGTGTAGCTATATATTGTGACCATAGGGGGCGTACATATTTGTCCAAGTGAAATACACACATAGGATTATATGGAGTGCTGCATAGGTATGGATAATTATTGAGATTTTAGGTATGGTATATTTTAATTTTATATTCTGCAGTCCTTCTACAATGGTTTGTTTGTAAAGCTGTAAGAGCGTTGCATCAGTTAGTATGACCCGGGGGATCGAATAGAATTCCTAAAAGAGATGCCTCCCCTTACTCGAGCATAATCAGCCAATCGGCTGGCGATGAATGACGGCATGGTGGTCTGATTCGGCAGCCCTGAGGGAGTGGGTGGATCCAGAGTGACGCTCTTCCTTCTTAAGCGCGGAGATAGCGTAGCGTGGCACCGCCTCTAGACGAAGTCCAATGACAAAACGCGTAAGGCGGAGCTACGTCATACGCACACCACGCTAATTCGGAAGTACTGCTGGAACGCATTTGGAACGCAGGAAGCGTTTACCAGCTGGTACTGACCGCGGCTCGCATAGGAGCCAAAATAGAACTGCTGTTTGTTTTCTGTTTTTTGTTTGCCTTGTGATCTTGCATCTATATACTGGACTGTGTTTTATATACTAATTATTATTAATATCTGGCAGAGCTAGGTATCTACAGCTGCAGACTGGCTTTGTGGCTTCGAGCCAATTTGCACTAGTCACAATTGTGGTATTAATATAGTGTACTGTGTCCTATTATTCTGCGCCCTAGATGATTCAATTCATCGGTTTCCATTTAGTGCTACTGTGAGCTGTGAGCACTCTTTGGAAGTAGCGCAGAGATAGTCTGACACCCTTATATTGTGTGTTGCCCCCTAGGTATTGAGGGGAGTTTTTTTGGATTTTTTTGGATTTTTTTGGGATTTATGCACATAGTGGTATCACCACTGGTAATAGGTGGTTTGGCCATATGTGACCACTAATCACTGTTTGTTTAGTTATTCACACATTTTGTTGTTGTACAATTATTTCTTACTTATGAAGTAGGAACACTGACCCTGTCATTAGGCTCAAGAGAGCAGCGCCACACCCCATTATAATTTCTATCTTCATTCTTAGGACCTTGTTTAAAGGTCCCAATAGGGGGGCTGCAGCTCTTTACACTCATTAACTAATTTATTATTTTATATCACAGCTAGGAGTCATACCCTAGCACACAATCCTAAGCGCAGGCATATAACACTTTATTCAAAATACTCAACATGCCTCTCAGCAAATAGCTTGGGGTGTCTACTTTCTAAAATGGGGTCATTTGGGGGGGGGGGGGTTTGTGCTATTTTGGCATTTTATGGCCTTCGAAACTGTGATAGGTAGTGAGGAGTGAAATCAAACATTTGTGCCCTTAGAAATCCTGAAGGCGGTGCTTGGTTTTCGGGGCCCCGTACGCGGCTAGGCTCCTAAAAAGTCCCCAACATGTGGTATCCCCGTACTCAGGAGAAGCAGCAAAATGTATTTTGGGGTGCAATTCCAAATATAACCATGGCATGTGTGAGCAATATATCATTTAGTGACAACTTTTTGTAATTTTTTTTTATTTTTTTTTGTCATTATTCAATCACTTGAGACAAAAAAAAAATATTCAATGGGCTCAACATGCCTCTCAGCAATTTCCTTGGGATGTCTACTTTCCAAAATGGGGTCATTTGGGGGGGGGGGTTGTACTGCCCTGCCATTTTAGCACCTCAAGAAATGAGATAGGCAGTCATAAATTAAAAGCTGTGTAAATTCCAGAAAATGTACCCTAGTTTGTAGACGCTATAACTTTTGCGCAAACCAATAAATATACGCTTATTGAATTTTTTTTTACTAAAGACATGTGGCTGAATACATTTTGGCCTAAATGTATGACTAAAATTGAGTTTATTCGATTTTTCTTATAACAAAAATTAGAAAATATCATTTTTTTTCAAAATTTTCAGTCTTTTTCCGTTTATATCGCAAAAAATTAAAATCGCAGAGGCAATCAAATACCATTAAAAGAAAGCTCTATTTGTGGGAAGATAAGGACGCAAATTTTGTTTGGGTACAACATTGCATGTCCGCACGATTTACAGTTAAAGCAGCGCAGTGCAAAATTCTGAAAACACCTCTGGTCCTTTAGCTACAAAATGTTCCGGGGCTTAAGTGGTTAATGTATTAGCATTGAGATGGCTGATAGTTAAAATATTGTTGTATTACAAATATATAGCAGTAATACGGATGTAAGATTATTATTGATATTTATTACCTAAATATAGCAGAGTTTCAGTTGGATGAGAGATAGTTGCATTATTCTGAAAATGACAAGTGTAAGTATGGCAGAGCATTAGTAATGGCAGTTAAATGGTTAACATTGGTAGAAATAGTTGCTTTACACTAAATTTAGCAGATGTCTGGCTAGCCCTGAGATTGCATTATAACAGACCAATGACAATGTCAGCATTGCCGTGAGTTGGTTTGTATTCGTTTTTTTGTAGATCGTTACAATACCGTTAAACAAGCAATGATTTTTAGCAGTGAATTATTACTTTACATGTTTAGAGGCAGGAAAGTAAGATAGCTGACAGGTTAAGTTATCTTTGCATTACAAGACACTAACATAACAGAAATAAGTTTTAAATTACATGCAAGACAATTTAATTTACGGAAAAGAGTTTCAGCACATAGTAGTTAGACGGTTGTGAGATAGTTGCATTACTATAGCTGACTTACAGGTAACCATTACTTACAATATAGCAGAGTGTAAAGAAAGACACTTTATATTGATTTGGAAATAGCTGATTTACGCTAAATTTAGATATAGTTGCATTACAAGATTGGATATATATAGCAAAAAACGGTTTACATTACATATCAGATAGTTTCATTTCTGAAATATTGCTGTCAGACGACGACAAAATAGTTGTCAGATAGCATAGCTATAGCTGACTAACAGGCAACCATTACCTGTAAGGCTCAATATAGCAGAATGTATACTAATTGCCATACATTATTTAAGAGATAATTGAATTAGTTTCAAACTACCAGAGAAAAAATATAGTAGCGGGACAGATTTCAAAGATTGAGAGATAGCTTAAATGCTGTAAATGTAACAAATGTCAGGATAGCACTAATATTTAAGTCTGTTTTCACTGGTTAAGAGCAATAAAAGCAATAAAAGTTGAGGAATCGTAGCAATGCACTAAATAAAAAGTCCTGATAACAATGAGTTGGTTTACATTGGTTGATAGATATGTTAAGATTGTGGGACGGTTTACATTTAGGTTGTAAGATTGCAATATTTTAAAACATATCAAGTAAGATGAATTACACTGGCTGAGAGACAATTGTTGTAGGTTTAGAGTAGCATTAAACCAAATCAAACATTAGCAATGAGGTAAGATTGTTTAATGCATAACACAAAATAGAGCACAATGTTATTAAGAGATAGCTTAAATGCTGTAAATGTAATAAATGTCAGGATAGCACTAATATTTAAGCTGATATCATCTAAATGTGAACGTTGCTTTACACAGTCTGTTTTCACTGGTTAAGAGCAATAAAAGTTGAGGAATCGTAGCAATGCACTAAATAAAAAGTCCTGATAACAGTGAGTTGGTTTTCATTGGTTGATAGATATGTTAAGATTGTGGGACGGTTTACATTAAGGTTGTAAGATTGCAGTATCTTAAAACATATCAAGTAAGATGAATTACACTGGCTGAGAGACAATTGATGTAAGTTTAGAGTAGCATTAAACCAAATCATACATTAGCAATGAGGTAAGATTGTTTAATGCATAACACAAAATAGAGCACAACGTTATTAAAGCCGTAAATCGGTATATATTGGAGAACGTTACAATGCTTATAACTAAAGTGTAGCAGTTGAACGGCTTCCATAGGTTGCATTTACCCTAAATATAAGAAAAATAAGATAAGATAAAAGTGGGACAGTAATTTCAGCAGAATGTCAGGATTGCACTGAGATAGCCGATATTAATTGATTGATCGTTGCATTACAAAGTAAAAAAAATAGCAGTAAAACTGTTTGAATTAGATGTAAGATTGAGGAGTTTCTGCATAGCATAGCACATCTTGTCAGACGGTTTACATAAGATTTGAAATACATTGACAGAGTAAAATATGGCAGTCAGATAGACCCCATTGGTTGCAAGATAGCTTTAACTTAAGGCAGGAAAACATTAGGTCACAACTTCTTGTGAAAAAAAACATTAGGTCACATAGTTTACATAGCTTAATTTAACAGAGTGTAAATACAGCAGTTAAAAAGTGTACTTGGATAGTTAGTTGAATTATCTTCTAAATACTAATATCAATAGTGGGCAAGTTTTTAATGGCTGGGATATAGTTGTGTTACTCTAAATGTAGCTATATTTATAGTTTTAATGTAAACCTTTTACTGCTATATTTGCACACTTGTAATGCAACGTTAACTCAATTTAACGGAACCATGTGCTAAATTTAGCTACCTCCAAAACAATATAAATATGTTTTCCTGCTATATTTAGAATACTGCAACTATCTTACATCTAAAGTAAGCTGTTTCACTGCTACACATATTTTTTGATTGATTAAATGTATTGTAACGATATTCAAAACTAATAAAAACCGACTCAAGGCTATGCTGACATTGTGCTCTATTTCGTGTTATGTTGCAATTAACAAACCGTCTCATTGCTATTACGAAATTTTGTCTTAATTATGCTATTGCAATTATCTCTTCACCAATATAAACATGAGCTCTGCAATATAACGATTTAAGTTAAAGCTAAGTGTAAATGCTGGCCGCAGGCTAGCCTGTATTTGTGGGAGGAGGCTGAGAGCACTATTTAAAGCCTCCTCCCTTGCCAGGTCCTGCGTCGGCGTCGTTCTGGGTTGCTGCCGACGTCACTTCCGGGTCACAGGGCATCCGCGTCACTTCCGGTTTTCGTTCCAGCGGAGCGGCGGCATGGTTCACGTCTGGAGGCTCCTCTTCTTCACTTCCCCCGGGGCTCGCGGTTCTGGTAGGGGGGCGGAGGGCTTCTGCTGGGGGGTTCTGCTTCGGAGGCCAGCTTCATGCTCGGGCCAGGGGACCGCCGCTCGAAACATTCCTTCATTCCGGGGGGGGAGCCTCGCTGAGGGAGAGGGGGACGGAGGAGCCTGGTCTGGGGGTGGGAAGACGCGTGCTGGCAGTCACTCACTTCCAGCTTCGTGGTGGACTCCCGCACGCCTCCCTTCCTTCTCTGGGTCCCATGCAGGGGGGGCGTCCGCTTGCTCATTCCGGTCTACCTGCTCATCATCAGCGGTTTCTCACGCCGGCTGCATGGGGGGGGTCTCCGCTGAGCACCATGGGGGGGGGCACTCACCCATTTCCTCCAGGTGTCCACCCACTCCTCCTCCCGGTGCCTGGTTCTGGGGGGGGGTGCTGCGCTGCACCCGTCCATCCATCTATCCACGTCTCCCGGGCCTTGTTGGATTCATGTCAGGGGACCTCCTTTCACTCCTCCCGGACCAAGCTGGGGGGGGTGTTCAGCTCACAGTCACACGCAGGCAGTTGGGGGGGGGGTGCTGTCTGTCCGCATCTCCAGGGCTCATGCTGGCTGTATAGGGGGGGGCAGTGTCCACCTTACCGTAGGCACGCCAGCAGCATGGGGGGGGCAGTGCACCCACGGGTCACGCTGGCAGTATTTCCTTGCGTTACATGCGTTGTCTTAGCTTCCTGGTCAGCTTTTCAGGCACCAGGCATTGTTTTGGCGTTTCTGTGCCGGCATTTTTGCTTTTCAGTCTCTGGGTTTTTCTATCGTCACTTTTCTGCTCCAGGGCCGTTCTGTCATTACTTTTCTGTCTCAACAGTTCGGTCTCAGCCTTTCTGCCCCAGGTTTCTCTGTCGTTGGTTTTCCGCCGCAGCGGTTCACGCTCAGCGTTCGGTTATAGCGTTTCTTTCTGCCCAGGTTTGTCTGTCTTATGGTTTCAGGTGCAGAGTTCTCTCATTGCATTTCTTCCCCAGGGGTTCTGGCATCACGTGCCTTTCGGGGGGGAAGCTTGCTGTGTGAGTGGGGGTCGGGGTAGCCGCTCTGCCGCTGGGGGTACGGAGACACGTGCTGGCAGTCTGCCATGGGTCACTCACCTCCCGGCATTCACAAGGGGGAATCCCGCATGCCTCTCTTCATGCTCCGGGCTCCATGCAGGGGGGAGGGGGGGCGTTCACCCGCTTACTTTCTCGGTCTCCACGCTCACCAGGGGGAGGGGGGGTCGCTCACCGCCGGTTCTCATCCCGGCTCTGGGGGGGGCGGGGGGGGCTCTGCACGCCTCTCTTCCTTCACCGGCTCACGCTGCTTCACGGGTGGGGGGGGCTGGCCGGCCCTTCCATCCGTTCTTCCATCCATCCATCCATTTCTCCCGAGCCTTGCTGGTGTCAGGAGGGGGTCTCCACTCCACTCCTCCCGGACCACGCTGGCAGCGTGAGGGAGGGGGGGATTGGTCACCTCACTGCTACGGGGGCCACCCGCAGGCGGTAGCAGTCCACCTTTTCTCCGTGGTCACGCCAGTGGTATGGGGGGGGGCTGTCCACCCATCGGCAACGCTGGCAGTATTTTTCTTGCATTGCATGCTGGTCATAGGTTCAGCGTTTGCAGTGTCAGTGTTTCGGTCTTCACGTTATGCATCAGGCGTTTTTGTCGTCATGTCATAGCGTTCAGGTCTGCCCCAGGTTTTTCTGTCATTTCTTTGCCTCAGCTTCAGTCTCAGCGTTTCTGGCATAGCGTTTTCCCAGTGTTCTGCGTTTTTCTCATTGTCTCTACGTTTTTCTCATTGTCTCTGCGTTTCTCTCATTGTCTCTGCGTTTCTCTCATTGTCTCTGCGTTTCTCTCATTGTCTCTGCGTTTCTCTCAGTGTCTCTGCGTTTCTCTCAGTGTCTCTGCGTTTCTCTCAGTGTCTCTGCGTTTTAGCAGTATCCTGCGTTAGGCACCAGGCGTTTGTCTTGGGCGTTCTGGCCCGGCTGTTGCGTTTTCAGGCTCAATGTCTCTGTCAGTACTTCTGGCTCAGCCTCAGCATTTGGCTGCCCCAGGAGTCTGTCGTCAGGTTTCAGTCTCAGCTTTCTGGCCCAGGTTTCTGTTGTGGCCTTTTCTGTCATAGCGTTTTCTGCCCAGGATTTCTGCATCAGCGTTTCAGGCTCAGCTTTTCTCTCGTAGCATTTCTGCCCCAGGTTTCTGGCATTTCATTTCTGCCTCAGCTTTCAGTCTCAGCGTTTCTGTCAGGGCGTGTCGGCCCCAGGTTTCTGTCATTACTTCTTTCAGTCACGTTCTTCATTGCGTTCTGCCCCTGGTTTCTGTCTTTACATTTTCAGTCACGTTCTGTCATAGCATTCTGCCCCAGGTTTCTGTCGTTACATTTTTCAGTCACGTTCTGTCATGGTTTCTGTCAGTGCATTTTTTCAGTCACGTTCTGTCTTAGCGTTCTGCCCCAGGTTTCTGTCACATTTCTCAGTCGTTCTGTCATAGCATTCTGCCCAGGTTTCCGTCATTACTTTTTTCAGTCACGTTCTGTCATAGCGTTCTGTCCCAGGTTTCTGTCATTACATCTTCAGTCACATTCTGTCATAACATTCTGCCCAGGTTTCTGTCAGTACATTTTCAGTCATGTTCTGTCATAGCGTTCTGCCCCAGGTTTCTGTCATTACATTTTTCAGGCATGTTCTGTCTTAGCGTTCTGCCCCAGGTTCTGTTGTGGCATTTTCAGTCACGTTCTGTCATAGCATTTCCGCCCGAGGTTTCTGTCATTACTTTTTCAGTCACGTTCGGTCGTAGCATTCTGTCCCAGGTTTCTGTCATTGGATTTCAGTCTCAGCATTCTGTCGTAGCGTTTCTATCGTAGTGGTTCTACCCCAGGGGTTTTTCTGGCACTGCATTTGTCTGCCTCAGCGGTGCAGTCTCGTCGTTGTCATGCATTTTTGCCCCAGGCTTCTGTTTTTGCTTTGCCGTTACGTTTCAGTCTTAGAGTTCTGCTCCAGGTTTTCTGTCATTGTATTTCTGCCTCAGCCTTCAGGCTCTGCGTTCAGCCTTGGCATTTCTCTCGTACATTTTCTGCCCCAGGTTTTCCTGTCTTGGCACATCGGCCTCAGCATGTTCACGATTCCTGTCATAACGTTTCTGCCCCACGATTTCTGTTGTTGCATTACTGCCCCACGAGTTCCGTCATTGCGTTAGTCTCAGTGTTCTGCCCCAGGGTTCCGTCATAGCGTTGCTGCCCCCACGGTTCATGTCTGGCGTTCCTGCCCCGCGATTTCCTGTCATAGTGTGTGTCATAGCATTGTCTTTGTGGTTACCATGTCTCATCGTCCTTGTCATGTTACCACCTGTGTTGTTTAGCTAGTGTTCACATTTCGGGATCTGTCACGTCTACAGATCCATACGGGCTGAGGTTTCGTTTTTAATGATTGGAGACCACAATCTTCTCGCCCGTATACCACACTTTATACGATGTACGTTCATTTATTACACCTGTACATTACCCACCACGGTCTGTGGGTGCACTAGCCCTGAGTGTTCAGTTCTACTGCCGGTCTGCGCTGCAGGCTACTCGGGCTCACATCTCACATTAGAGTGGGGGGGGGCTGTTATCATATTCATCACGCACAGTGGTCTTGTCCTTGGTCATGCTCGTTCTTAGGTAGTCACGAGGGGGGGGGCGTTCGTTGTGTTTTTGTGTCTGGTTCTGTTGTCATGTCAGTTTGTGGTCTTGGTTGGGCTTGCTGCCCGTCTCTGTTAGATTAGTTCATGTGCATCCCTTCAACTTCGGGGTGCTTGGTCTGGTTTCTTTGACTTCATTCCTTAGGGGGGGGCGGGCCTCCTAGTTAGTGGCGAGTTCCTGTTGCATTGGTTCTTTGGGCTGCTCTTCCTGCTAGTTTTCCGTTAGGTGCTTGTCCGTGGTTTGGCGGTCCAGCACTTGCTCTACTTGTGGGAGGGTTGGATTGGCTTCCACGCCGACGGCAACTGTCTTGCACTCGTTCCATCAGTCCTGCTGTTGAAAGGGTTGGAATTGTGCATTCAGGACTCATGTTTGGGTCATGCTTCTGCCTAGGTTCTGCCGGCCAAGTCCGTCAGGTGGGATCGGTGTTTCTGGGTGTCTGGCTTTTCCATGTTCAGCGATGTTGGTTGCCTCAGCACAGTGGCCTTTTCTACCTGCTCCTCCAGGTATCCAGCACTTTAGATTCCTGCCAGGTTGTCCTTTTTGCAACTCACCCTCTCACTCCCCGTACCAGGGTGGGTAGGCCAGGGGTTTAGGGGGTTCTTCTCGGAGCACTTCCCGGGGGGCCTGTTGAGGCATTTTTCATTTTGCATTAGCCTCATTGCAGGGGCCCCTCGCGCCAGCTTTGCTTCTACTTCCCTTTCGTATCCTCTCATCACAAGGATTTCAGTCATGTCTGGGTTGTCTCGGGTGCCAGGCTCTATCCATCCGTCTCAGGGGGTTCAGTCGATTTCTGGGCTGCGTCGCAGGTTCGATAGATGAAACTGCCTGCCTTTAGTCGATGGGTTTCTCCAGTCATTGCGGATACTAACCGGATACATACTGTTGCCTTCGGGGCACACGCTGCCTTCCTTGTCGGTCGGTTACCTTCCCTTCTTCACCTAA
Source organism: Rana muscosa (assembly GCA_029206835.1). Classification (NCBI taxonomy): domain Eukaryota; kingdom Metazoa; phylum Chordata; class Amphibia; order Anura; family Ranidae; genus Rana; species Rana muscosa. The sequence continues at coordinate 112,137,735 of CM055128.1, read as the reverse complement.
ACATGTGTCTTTTGCCCTCTTTTCAGGCATACAGACCAGCTAGGCCATGGCACACCTCAGGCCTTGGTTGTTAGGGTTTCAACGCTTACTTACTTGCTCGAAGACTCTGACTACAAGTGTAAAGGCTGGCCGCAGGCTAGCCTGTATTTGTGGGAGGAGGCTGAGAGCACTATTTAAAGCCTCCTCCCTTGCCAGGTCCTGCGTCGGCGTCGTTCTGGGTTCCCACCCACCCATTCCCCCAGCCTTCATACACACTTTTTATACATTTTTCTTGTTCTTACATTCAGGGTATGCCCTCTTTTCAGGCATACCGACCAGCTAGGCCATGGCACACCTCAGGCCTTGGTTGTTAGGGTTTCAACGCTTACTTACTTGCTCGAAGACTCTGACTACAAACATCAGTAAAGCGGCAGTCCAGACAGTATTAAAGATAATCTCTTAGCCAGTGTAATCCGTCTCACTGTCAGTGATATGTCACCAATATGTCTATCTCTGATATGACTATGATGACACTAAGCTGATAATGATCATACAAAATTTTATACAAAAAGATCAATCTTACATCCTAATGTAAATCGTTTCACACTCTTAACACTTAGGGTTATGGAACAATCAACCAACGTAATGAGTCGCACTGCTATCGTGACTTTTTTAGTATATTTAAAGTAAGGCAACCATGTAAATCGGGTCATCACTATTCCTTTTCAATAAAAGGAATGATGGGTACGTTTCTTTGAACTGACAACAATAGGATATTACTGCAATGATGGGTCACTGTTTCTTCCACGTAATCCAATGGGGGGGTCACTATTGCTCCCACTGACATCAATGATGGCTCACTATTCTTTCCACTGACAACCAATAATAGGGACTAATGCTTCCACTGACACCAACAAGTGGGGTACTTCTCCCACTGACACCCATGCTGGCTCACTATTCTTTCCACTGACTCTAATAATAGGGACTATTCCTTCCACTGACACCAGTGATGGGTCACTACTCCTCAAACTGACACCAATGATGGGTCACTATTGATGGGTGAATATTCCTTCCACTGACAACAAAGATGGGTGTTTTCTTCCCACTAACATCAATATTGGTTCACTATTCTTTCCACTGACACTAATAATAGAGACTATTCCTCCCACTGACACCAACAATGGGATACTACTTCTCCAACTGACACCAATTATGGGTCACAATTCCTTCCACTGACACAAATGATGGGCAACTATTCTTCCCAATGACACCAATGATGGGTCACTATTCATCTCACTGACACCAACGATGGCTCACTATTCTTTCCAATGACACCAACAATAGCATATTCCTCCTCCCACTAACATCAATGATGGTTCACTATTACTTCCTCTTACTCAAAGGGTCTCTCTTTCTTCCACTGACACCAATGTTGGCTAACGATTCTTTCTACTGACACCAACAATAGGATATTACTCCTCCTACTGACACCAATGATGTGTCATTATTCTTTCCACTTACTCCAATAGGGGGTCACTATTCCCCTGACTAACATCAATGTTGGCTCACAATTCTTTCCACTGACACTAATAATAGGGACTAATGCTTCCTCTGACACCAACAAGACGGGATACTCCACCCACTGACACCAATGTTGGCTCACTATTCTTTCCAATGACACCAATGATAGATCACTAATCCTCAAACTGACACCAATGATGGGTCACTATTGGATGTGTCAATATACCTTTCACTTTCACCAATAATGGGTCAGTATTCCTCCCAAATATTCCTTTCACTTTTACCAACGATGTGTCACTATTCTTTGCACTGACATCAACAATAGGATATTACTCCAATAATGGTTCACTATTCCTTCCACTGACACCAATGATGGCTCACTATGTTTTCCACTGACACCAATAATAATAGGGACTATACCTTCCACTGACACCAACAGTGGGGTACTACTTCTCCCACTGACACCAATGATGGTCACCATTCCGTCCACTTACTCCGATGGAGGGTCACTATTCCTTCCACTGACACTAATAATGGGCTACTATTTTTCCTTCTGACACCATTGCTGGAATAAAATTAATTTCACTGACACCACTGCTGGCTAACTATTCTTTCCACTGACACCAACAATAGGATAATACTCCTCCCACTGACACCAATGATGGGTCACAATTCCTTCCACTTACTCCAATAGAGGGACTAATGCTTCCACTGACACCAACAAATAGGGTACTCCTCCCACTGACACCATTGTTCACTCACTGGCACCAATGATGGGTCACTATTCCATCAACTGACACCAATGATGGGTCGATATTCCTTTCACTTTCACCAATGGTGGGTCACTATTCTTTGCACTGACATCAACAATAGGATATTACTCCAATGATGGGTCACTATTCCTTCCACTGAAACCAACGATGGGTGTATTCCTCCAACTGATACCAATATTGGCTCATTTACACTGACACCAATAAAAGGGACGATTCCTTCCACTGACACCAACAATCGGGTACTGCTTCTCCCACTGACACCAATGATGGGTCACTATTCCTTCCACTGACACCAATGATGTGTGACTATTCTTCCCACTGACACAAATGATGGCTCACTATTCCTTCCACTAACACCAATAATGAAGGACTACTCCTCCCACTGACACCAATGCTGGCTCAGTATTCTTTCCACTGACTCCAAAAATAGGATATTACTTCTCAACTGACACCAATAATGGGTCACCATTCCTTCCACTTACTCCAAATGATGGGTCACTATTTTTCCACTGACACCAATAATGGGGAACGATTCTTCCTTCTGACACCAATGCTGAATCACTATTCTTTCCACTGACACCAATGCTGGCAAAATATTCTTTCCACTGACACCAACAATAGGATATTACTCCTTCCACTGACACCATTGATGGGTCACCTTTCCTTCCACTTACTCTAATGGGGGGTCACTATTCCTCAATACTGGATCACTATTCTTTCCACTGACACCAATTCTGGCTAACTATTCTTTCCACTGACACCAACAATAGGATAATACTCCTCCCACTGACACTATTGATGGGTCATTATTCCTTTCACTTTCACCAATGATGGGTCAGTGTTGCTCCCACTGACACCAATATTGGCTCACTATTCTTTCCACTGACACCAACAATAGGATATCACTTCCTTCCTCTTACTCCAATTAGGGGGAGGGGTCAGTATTCCTCCCTCTGACATCAATGTTTGGCTCACTATTCTTTCCACTGACTCAATAATAGGGAATATTGCTTCCACTGACACCAATGATGGCTCACTATTACTTCAACTGACACCAATAATAGCGACTAATGCTCCCACTGACACCAACACATGGGGTATTCCTTCCACTGACACCAATGATGGGTGTATTCCCCGCACTGACACCAGTATTTGCTCACTATTCTTTCCACTGACACAAATAATAGGGACTATTTCTTCCACTGACACCAACAATGGGGTACTACTTCTCCCACTGATACCAATGATGGGTTACAATTCCTTCTACTGGCACTAATGATGGGTAACTATTCTTCCCACTGACACCAGTGATGGGTCAATATTCATCCCACTGACACCAATGATGGCTCACTATTCTTTCCACTGACACCAACAATAGGATATTACTCCCCTCACTGACACCAATGATGGGTCACTACTCCTCAAACTATTGATGTGTCAATATTCCTTTCACTTTCACCAATGATGGGTCACTATTCTTGGCACTGACATAAACAATAGGATATTACTCAAATGATGGGTCACTATTCCTTCCACTGACAACAATGATGGGTGTTTTCCTCCCACTGACACCAATATTGGCTCACTTTTCTTTCCACTAACACTATTATTCTTTCCACTAACACCAATAGGATATCACTTCCTTCGTCTTACTCCAATTTTTTTTATTTTTTACATTCGATCACTGACGGTGGCTATAGCCACTAGCTGTATTCATTGTGTTCTGGCGGCTGGAAAATCTCCCCATACTGGCAGAACACAATAGCACAGCAGCAGGTATTTCCTCATCAACACTGACTGTGTTAAAAGGGGGAGTTGAGCAATTTAGCTGTATTGAAAGGGGAAGTTGAAAGGGGGAGTTGAGCAAAATAGCTTTATTCATTTTGTTCTGGTGGCTGGGAAATCTCCCCATGCCGGCAGAACACAATAGCACAGCAGCAGGTAATTCCTCATCAACACTGACTGTGTTGAAAGGGGGATTTGAGCAATTTTCTTTCTATGGACACTAACAATGGGGTACTACTTCCCCACTGACACCAATGTTGGTTCATTATTCCTTCCACTGACACTAATGATGGTTCAATATTCATCCCACTGATACCAATGATGGGTCACCATTCCTTCCACTTACTCCAATCATGGGTCACTATTCCTTCCACTAACACCAATAATGGGTTACTACTCCTTCCCACTGACACCAATGATGGTTCACAATTCATCCCACTGACACCAATGATGGGTCACTATTCATCTCACTGACACTAATAAAGGGTCACTATTCCTTCCTCTTTCTCCAATGATGGGTCTCTCTTTCTTCCACTGACACCAATGTTGGCTCACTATTCTTTCCACTGACACCAACAATAGGATATTACTCCTTCAACTGACACCAATGATGGGTCACTATTCCTTCCACTTACTCCATTGGGGGTCACTATTCCTCCCACTGGCATCAATGTTGGCTCACTATTCTTTCCACTCACACCAATAATAGGTACTAATGCTTCCACTGACACCAACAAATGGGGTACTCCTCCCGCTGACACCATTGTTCACTCACTATTCTTTCCACTGAGTCCAATAATAGGGACTATTCCTTCCACTGACACCAATGATCGGTCACTATTCCTTCAACTGACACCAATGATTGATCACTAATCCTCAAACTGACACCAATGATATTTCTTTCACTTTCACCAATGATGGGTCATTCTTCTTTGCACTGACATCAACAATAGGATACTACTCCAATGATGGGTCACTATTCCTTCCACTGACACCAATGATGGGTGTATTCCTCCGACTTACACCAATATTGGCTCACTAATCTTTCCAATGAAACCGATAATAATAGGGACTATTCCTTCCACTGACACCAATGATGGGTCACAATTCCTTCCCACTCACACCAATGATGGCTCCTTATTCTTTCCACTGACACTAAAAATAGGATATTACTCCTCCCACTGACACCAATGATGGTCCTTCCACTTACTCCAATGATGGGTCACTATTCCTTCCACTGACATTAAAGTTGGGTCACAATTCCTTCCACTGACGCCAATGATGGGTAACTATTCTTCCCACTGACACCAATGACGGCTCACTATTCTTTCCACTGACTCCAATAATAGGGACTATTCCTTCCACTGACATCAATGTTGGGTCACAATTCCTTCCACTGACACCAATGATGGGTAACTATTCTTCCCACTGACACCAATGATGGCTCCCTATTTTTTACACTGACACCAAAAAAAGGATATTACTCCTCCCACTGACACCAATGATGGTTCCCCATTCCTTCCACTTACTCCAATTATGGGTCACTATTCCTTCCACTAACACCAATAATGGGGTACTATTCTTCCTTCTGACACCAATACTAGATCACTATTCTTTCCACTGACACCAATGCTGGCTAACTATTCTTTCCACTGACACCAACAATAGGATATTACTCCTCCCACTGACACCAATGATGGGTCACTATTCCTTCCACTTACTCCTATAGGGGGTCACTATTCTTCCCACTGACAATGTTCGCTCACTATTCTTTCCACTGACACCAATAATAGGGACAAGTGGGGTACTCCTCCCACTGACACCAATGTTGGCTCACTATTCTTTCCACTGACTCCAATAATATAGAATATTTCTTCCACTGACACCAATGATGGGTCACTATTCCATCAACTGACACTAATGATGGGTCTCTATTCTTTCCAATGACAGCAATGATGGATCACTAATACTCAAACTGACACCAATAATGGGTCAAAATTCCTTCCACTTACTCCAATGATGGGACTCTATTCCTTCCACTGACACCAACTTTGGTTTACTATTCTTTACACTGACACCAACAATAGGATATTACTCCTCCCACTGACACCAATGATGCTTCACTATTCCTTCCATTTACTCCAATGGGGAGTCACTATTCCTCCCACTGACATCAAAGTTGGCTCACTATTCTTTCCACTGACACCAATAATAGGTACTAATGCTTCCACTGATACCAATAAGTGGGGTACTTCTCCCACTGACACCAATGCTGGCTCACTATTCTTTCCACTGACTCCAATAATATGGACTATTTCTTCCACTGACACCAATGATGGGTCACTATTCCTTCAACTGACACCATTGATGGGTCACTATTGATGGGTCAATATTCCTATTACTTTCACCAACAATTGGTCACTATTCTTTGCTCTGACATCAACAATAGGATATTACTCCAATGATGGGTCACTATTCCTTCCACTGAATCCAATTATGGGTGTTTTCCTCCCACTGACACCAATATTGGCTCACCATTCTTTCCACTGACACTAATAATAGGTTTTTTTTCCTTCCACTGACACCAACAATGGGGTAATACTTCTCCCACTTACTCCAATGATGGGACTCTATTCCTTCCACTAACACCAACAAGTGGGGTACTTCTCCCACTGACACCAATGCTGGCTCACTATTCTTTCTACTGACTCCAATAATATGGACTATTTTTTCCATTGATACCAATGATGGGTCACTATTCCTTCAACTGACACCAATGATGGGTCTCTATTATTTCCAATGACACAAATGATGGATCACTAATCCTCAAACCGACACCAATGATGGGTCAAAATTCCTTCCACTTACTCCAATGATGGGTCTCTATTCCTTCCATTGACACAATGTTGGCTCACGATTCTTTCCACTGACACCAACAATAGGATATTACTCCTCCCACTGACACCAATGATGCTTCACTATTCCTTCCACTTACTCCAATGGGGGGTCACTATTCCTCCCACTGACATCACTGTTGGCTCACTATTCCTTCCACTAACACCAATAATAGGGACTAATGTTTCCACTGACACCAACAAGTGGGGTACTTCTCCCACTGACTCCAACGCTGGCTCACTATTCTTTCCACTGACTCCAATAATATGGAATATTTCTTCCACTGACACCAGTGATGGGTCACTATTCCTTCAACTGACACCAATGATGGGTCTCTATTCTTTCCAATGACACAAATGATGGATCACTAATCCTCAAACTGACAACAATGATGGGTCAAAATTCCTTCCACTTACTCCAATGATGAGTCTCTATTCCTTCCATTGACAAAATGTTGGCTCACTATTTTTTCCACTGACACAAACAATAGGATAATACTCCTCCCACTGACACCAATGATGCTTCACTATTCCTTCCACTTACTCCAATGGGGGGTCACTATTCCTCCCACTGACATCAATGTTGGCTCACTATTCTTTCCACTGACACCAACAATAGAGACTAATTGTCATGTACCTGGGTGTATTTGAACCGGGATCTTCCTGGTCCCACAGCTGCAGCCTTATCTGTTGTGCTACGGAGGAGATCTGGGCTTTTGGAAATGTCCTCTCAGTATTAAGCATTACCTTGGACTCACTAGCCCCACCTGCTGCCAGCTGTGGACAATTTTCAATCAAAGCAGCCCATAAAAAGGAAGTGATGCTATCTCTCAGCGCCCGTTTGTGTGGAATAGCTCCCTGGGTGTTGTGACTGCTTTTTGATCTTGATTTTCGTGTTGAACTTCTGCCTGAACTCCTGACTACTCTCTAGCCTGCTGATTTTGTACTTCACCGCCAGCTTGTGTATTACCTTTGCCTGCCTGACCACTCTCTGGATTTTGATCATGTACCGTTTTGCCTGATCTGTTGCCAACCTAATCTGCCTGACTACGTTTTCGCCTGAATCCTCAGCACACAAGTTCCGCTTCGAGCACTACCTATCACAGGTACCTTACATTACAAACGGGCTACAATGACAGTGGACCCTGCTGAGATTGTTAAGGCGATTTCACGTCAGGGACAATTGATTGGAGCTCATGAACAGCATCTTTCTTCCCTGGACGCCAAGTTAGATGAACTTTGTACTATGCTTAAATCTTGTTTGCCTGCTTCCTCTGCAACGGTCCAGACTCCGGATCCTACTCCTGCTACGATCCAACCCACCTCTTCTGTACCACGCAAACTTTCCTTGCCTGATAAATTTGGTGGTGATACTGAGGACTGCAGAGGCTTTTTAAATGTTTGCCGTTTGCATTTCCGCAACAACCCTGGGACATTTAGCACTTCGTCTGCCAAAGTGACTTTTGTAATTTCCTTGTTAAAGGGGAAGGCCCTGGCCCGGGTCTCTCCTTATCTGTAACGCAATGATCCTGTGCTGCAAGACGCTGACAAATTTCTGGCTTCTCTCCAGACTGTATTTTACAAGCCAGATAGAGCTTCTGCAGCTGAATACTCACTCTTGGACATGCAACAAGGCACCAGGTCTGTGGCACAATATGCTATTGAGTTTCGTACCCTTGCTACTGAGAAGAATTGGGACTCAAGGGCATTACGGGCAGCCTTACGAAAAGGTCTTGCAGATTGCATCAAAGACGAATTAGTCTATAAGGATTCCACAGAAGACCTAGAGAAATTCATAGAGCTGGATGTCCGGTATCATGAAAGGTGCTAAGAGAGACTTAGAACTCGCAAGTTTCCTAGGCCAGTTTACCGTTTGGCCCCTAACTTCCAAGCACCACCTCAGCCAGAACCTGAAATCTCAGTTGAACCCCAGGCACCTGTGGAACCCATGGATGTAAGCCGTCTCCACCTAACTGAGTCGGAGAAACAAAGGAGGCGTGCATTGGGCCTATGCCTATACTGTGGACTTAAAGGACATTTATTATCTGTCACCCTTTCACATCCAGTAAAAGGCAGGGTCTAACCAGTGTTGGAGGAGCTGGCTTAGACCTTACAGGTATATCCTCCAAGACCAAGATTACCGTTCCTGCAATTATCCATTTACCCTCTAAACTTGTCTCCTGTGAGGCTTTTGTGGATTCTGGAGCTTCTGGCATATTCTTGGACTACACTTTTGCTAAAAAAAATAATATCCCATTTGTTCCAAAATCTAGACCCCTGAACATTACCACTGTGAATAGACAACCCTTGGGAGATGGCATTGTAAAATTTGAGACTATGACAATCACCCTTCAGGTAGGCGTACTCCACAAAGAGGAAGTTGTCTTGTCTCTTATTGATTCTCCACTTCTGCCCGTTATCCTTGGTTACCCATGGTTACAACAACATAACCCTTCTTTTGATTGAGAAAATGGAGAACTAACCTCTTGGGGGTCGTTCTGTCATTCAAATTGTTTGTCTCAACCCAAAAGACTTTCTGCTTGTATGTTGGCTTCCGTGGCCGTCCCACCTAACTTGCCTCATGAATACCATGCGTTTGCAGACGTATTTTGCAAGCAAAAGGCAGAGGTTTTACCTCCACATCGTTCTTTTGACTGTTCAATTAAATTGATTCCTGGAGCACCTCTTCCCAAAGGAAGGACCTATCCCCTGTCTTTGCCTGAACAAAAATCCATGGAGGAATACGTAAAAGACAACTTGGAAAGAGATTTTATCCGACCCTCTTCTTCTCCAGTAGGGGCAGGTTTTTTTCTTTGTTGAAAAAAAAGATGGGGGTCTTCAACCATGCATAGACTATCGAGGGTTAAATCAAATCCCCGTAAAAGACTCCTACCCTTTGCCTCTCATTCTTGAACTGTTTGATGTACTTAAGGGGGCTGTTATCTTCTCCAAGCTAGACCTACGAGGGGCTTATAATCTGATTCGAATTAAAGACGGGAACGAGTGGAAGACAGCATTCAACACTCGTAATGGACATTTTGAATATCTGGTTATTCGTGATTTCAGCAACAGTTTTGTGATCATCTACTTGGACAACATTTTAATCTTTTCCAAGACTCATCTAGAGCACATCTCGCATGTAAAGCAGGTATTGCAACGACTGAGAGAAAACCATCTTTACGCGAAGATTGAGAAATGCAGTTTCCATCAAAGCCGTATTCCTTTCCTTGGATACATTATGGATACATCTGCCTGACTACTTTTTCGCCTGAATCCTCAGCACACAAGTTCCACTTCGGACACTACCTATCACAGGAACCTTACACTAATGCTCCACTGACACCAACAAGTGGGGTATTCCTTCCACTGACACCAATATTGGCTCACTATTCTTTCCACTGACACAAAAATATGGACTATTCCTTCTACTGACACCAAAAATTACTTCTTATTACTTCTCCCACTAACACCAATGATGGGTCACAATTCCTTCCACGGACACCAATGATGGGTAACTATTCTTCCCACTGACACCAATATTGGGTCAAAATTCATCCCACTGACACCATTGATGGGTCACTATTCCTTCCATTTACTCCAATGATGGGTCTCTCTTCCTTCCACTGACACTAATGTTGGCTCACTATTCTTTCCACTGACACCAATAATAGGGACTAATGCTTCTACTGACACCAACAAATGGGGTACTCCTCCCATTGAAACCAATGTTGGCTCACTATTCTTTCCACTGACACAAATAATAGGGACTATTCCTTCTACTGACACCAACAATGGGGTACTACTTCTCCCACTGACACCAATGATGCGTCAAAATTCCTTCCACTGACACCAATGATGGGTAACTATTCTTCCCACGGACACCAATATTGGGTCAATATTCATCCCACTGACACCATTGATGGGTCTCTCTTCCTTCCACTGACACCAATGTTGGCTCACAATTTTTTCCACTGACACCAACAATAGGATATTACTCCTCCCACTGACACCATTGGGGGGTTCACTATTCCTTCCACTGACATCAATGGTGGCTCACTATTCTTTCCACTGACACCAATAAGAGGGACTAATGCTTCCACTGACACCAACAAGTGGGGTACTCCTCCCACTGAAACCAATGTTGGCTCACTATTCTTTCCCCTGACTCTAATAATATGGACTATTTCTTCCACTGACACCAATGATGGGTCACTATTCCTTCAACTGACACCATTGAAGGGTCACTATTGATGGGTCAATATTCCTTTTACTTTCACCAACTATTTATTGCACTAACATCAACAATAGGATATTACTCCAATGATGGGTCACTATTCCTTCCACTGAAACCAATGATGGGTGTTTTCCTCCCACTGACACCAATATAGGTGCACTATTCTTTCCATTGACACTAATAATAGGGTTTACTCCTTCCACTGACACTGACAATGGGGTAATACTTCTCCCACTGACACCAATGATGGGTCACAATTCCTTCCACTGACACCAATAATGGGTAACTATTCTTCCCACTGACACCAATGATGGGTCACTTTTCATCTCACTGACACCAATGATGGGTCACTATTCCTTCCACTTACTCCAATGATGGGGCTCTATTCCTTCCACTGACACCAACAAGTGGGACACTGACACCAATGCTGGCTCACTATTCTTTCCACTGACTCAAATAATATGGACTATCCCTTCAACTGATACCAATGATGGGTCTCTATTCTTTCCAATTACACAAATGATGGATCACTAATCCTCAAACTGACACCAATTATGGGTCAAAATTCCTTCCACTTACTCCAATGAGGAGTCTCTATTCCTTCCATTGACACAATGTTGGCTCACTATTCTTTCCACTGACAGCAACAATAGGATATTACTCCTTCCACTGACACCATTGATGGGTCACTATTCCTTCCACTGACACCAATGCTGGCTCACTATTCTTTCTACTGACTCCAATAATATGAAATATTTCTTCCACTGACACCAGTGATGGGTTACTATTCCTTCTACTGACACCAACATGGGGTACTACTTCTCCCACTGACACCAATGATGGGTAACAATTCCTTCCACTGACACTTGAAAGAATAGTGAGCCAACATTGATGTCAGTGGGAGGAATAGTGATCCCCCATTGGAATAAGTGGAAGGATTAGTGACCCATCATTGGTGTCAGTGGGAGGAGTAATATCCTATTGTTGGTGTCAGTGGAAAGAATAGTAAACCAACGTTGGTGTAAGTGGAAGGAATAGTGACCCATCATTGGAGTCAGTTGAAGGAATAGTGACCCATCATTGGTGTCATTGGAAGAAATAGTCCATATTATTGGAGTCAGTGGAAAGAATAGTGAGCCAATATTAGTGTCAGTGGAAGGAATACCCAACTTGTTGGTGTCAGTGGAGCATTAGCCTGTATTGTTGGTGTCAGTGGAAAGAATAGTGAGCCAACATTGATGTCAGTGGGAGGAATAGTGACCCCCCCATTGGAGTAAGTGGAAGGAATAGTGAAGTATCATTGGTGTCAGTGGCAGGAGTAATATCCTATTGTTGGTGTCAGTGGAAAGAATAGTGAGCCAACATTGTGTCCATGTAAGGAATAGAGACTCATCATTGGAGTAAGTGGAAGGAATTTTGACCCATCATTGGTGTCAGTTTGAGGATTAGTGATCCATCATTTGTGTCATTGGAAAGAATAGAGACCCATCATTGGTGTCAGTTGAAGGAATAGTGACCCATCACTGGTGTCAGTGGAAGAAATATTCCATATTATTGGAGTCAGTGGAAAGAATAGTGAGCCAGGGTTGGAGTCAGTGGGAGAAGTACCCCACTTGTTGGTGTCAGTGGAAACATTAGTCCCTATTATTGGTGTTCGTGGAAACAATAGTGAGCCAACATTGATGTCAGTGGGAGGAATAGTGACCCCCCATTGGAGTAAGTGGAAGGAATAGTGAGGCATCATTGGTGTCAGTGGGAGGAGTAATATCCTCTTGTTGGTGTCAGTGGAAAGAATAGTGAGCCAACATTGTGTCAATGGAAGGAATAGAGACCCATCATTGGAGTAAGTGGAAGGAATTTTCACCCATCATCTGTGTCAGTTTGAGGATTAGTGATCCATCATTTGTGTCATTGGAAAGAATAGAGACCCATCATTGGTGTCAGTGGAAGAAATAGTCCATATTATTGGAGTCAGTGGAAAGAATAGCGAGCCAGCATTGGTGTCAGTGGGAGAAGTACCAAACTTGTTGGTGTCAGAGGAAGGAATAGTGACCCATCATTGGTGTCAGTGGAAGGAATTGTGACCCATCATTGGTGTCAGTGGGAGAAGTATTACTGCATTGTTGGTGTCAGTGGAAGGAATAAACCCTATTATTAGTGTCAGTGGAAAGAATAGTGAGCCAATATTGGTGTCAGTGGGAGGAATGATGACCCATCATCTGAGTAATATCCTATTGTTGATGTTAGTGCAAAGAAAAGTGACCAATTGTTGGTGAAAGTAAAAGGAATATTGACCCATCAATTGTGTCAGTTGAAGGAATAATGACCCATCATTGGTGTCAGTGGAAGAAATAGTCCATATTATTGAAGTCAGTGGAAAGAATAGTGAGCCAGCATTGGTGTCAGTGGGAGAAGTACCCCACTTGTTGGTGTCAGTGTAAGCATTAGTCCCTGTTTTTGGTGTCAGTGGAAAGAATATTGAGCCACCATTGATGTCAGTGGAAGGAATAGGGAACCACCCCAATGGAGTAAGTGAAAGGAATAGTGACCCATCATTGGTGTCAGTGGAAGGAGTAATATCCTCAATAGTTGGTGTCAGTGGAAAGAATAGTAAACCAACGTTGGTGTCAGTGGAAGGAATAGAGTCCCATCATTGGAGTAAGTGGAAAGAATAGTGACCCATCATTGGTGTCAGTGAGATGAATAGTAACCCATCATTGGTGTCAGTGGGAAGAATAGTTACCCATCATTGGTGACAGTGGGAGGAATTGTGACCCATCATTGGTGTCAGTGGGAGAAGTATTACCCCATTGTTGGTGTCAGTGGAAGGAATAAACCCTATTATTAGTGTCAGTGGAAAGAACTGTGAACCAATATTGGTGTCAGTGGGAGGAAAACACCCATCATTGGTTTCAGTGGAAGGTTTCATTGGATTAATATCCTATTGTTGATGTCAGTGCAAAGAATAGTGACCCATTGTTGGTGAAAGTAAAAGGAATATTGACCCATCAATAGTGACCCATTAATGGTGTCAATTTGAGTAGTAGTGACCCCATTGGTGTCAGTGGAGGGAAAAGCCCGTATTATTGGAGTCAGTGGAAAAAATTGTGAGCCAACATTGGTTTCAGTAGGAGGAGTACCCGATTTTTTTGGTGTCAATACAAGCATTAGTCCCTATTGGTGTCAATGGAAAGAATAGAGAGCCAACATTGATGTCAGTGGGAGGAATAGTGATCCCCCCATTGGAGTAAGTGGAAGGAATAGAGTCCCATCATTGGAGTAAGTGGAAAGAATAGTGACGCATCATTTGCGTCAGTGGGAGGAGTAATATCCTATTGTTGGTGTCAGTGGAAAGAATAGTGAGCCAACATTGTGTCAATGGAAGCAATAGAGACCCATCATTGGAGTAAGTGGAAGGAATTTTGACCCATCATTGGTGTCAGTTTGAGGATTAGTGATCCATCATTTGTGTCAGTGGAGAAAATAGTCCCTATAATTGGAGTCAGAGGAAAGAATAGTGAGCTAACTTTGGGTCAGTGGGAGGAGTACCCCATTTGTTGGTGTCAGTAGAAGCATTAGTCTCTATGATTGGTGTCAGTGGAAAGAATAGTGAGCCATTATTGATGTCAGTGGGAGGAATGGTGACCCCCCCATTGGAGTAAGTGGAAGGAATAGTGACCCATTATTGGTGTCAGTGGGAGGAGTAATATCCTATTGTTGGTGTCAGTGGAAAGAATAGTGAGCCGATATTTGTGTCAGTGGAAGGAAGAGTGACCCATCATTGGAGTGAGTGGAAGGAATAGTGACCCATCATTGGTGTCAGTGAGATGAATAGTGACCCATCATTGGTGTCGGTGGGAAGAATAGTTACCCATCATTGGTGTCAGGGAAGGAATTGTGACCCATCATTGGTGACAGTGGGAGAAGTAGTACCCTATTGTTGGTGTCAGTGGATGGAATAGTCCCTATTATCGGTGTCAGTTGAAAGAATAGTGAGACAATATTGGGGTTGTGGGAGGATTACACCCATGATTAGTGTCAGTGGAAGGAATACCCCACTTGTTGGTGTCAGTGGAGGCATTAGTCCTTGTTATTGGTATCAGTGGAAAGAATAGTGAGACAACATTGACGTAAGTGGAAGGAACCCATCATTGGTTTAAGTTGAAATAATAGGCCCTATTATTGGAGTCAGTGGAAAGAATAGTGAGCCAACATTGGTTTCAGTGGGAGGAGTACCCCATTTGTTGGTGTCAGTAGAAACATTAGTCCGTATTATTGGTGTCAGTTGAAAGAATAGTGAGCCAACATTGATATGAGTGGGAGGAATAATGATTCCCCCAATTGGAGTAAGTGGAAGGAATAGTGACCCATCCTTGGTGTCAGTGGGAGGAGTAATATCCTATTGTTGAAGTCAGTGGAAAGAATAGTGAGCCAACATTGTGTCAAATGAAGCAATAGAGACCCTTCATTGGTGTAAGTGGAAAGAATTTTGACCCATCATTGGTGTCAGTTTGAGGATTAGTGACCCATCCTTGGTGTCAGTGGGAGGAGTAATATCCTATTGTTGAAGTCAGTGGAAAGAATAGTGAGCCAACATTGTGTCAAATGAAGCAATAGAGACCCTTCATTGGTGTAAGTGGAAGGAATTTTGACCCATCATTGGTGTCAGTTTGAGGATTAGTGATCCATCATTGGTGTCAGTAGAAGCATTAATCCCTATTTTTGGTGTCAGTGGAAAGAATTGCGAGCCAACATTAATGTCAGTGGGAGGAATAGTGCCCCCCATTGGAGTAAGTGTAAGGAATAGTGACCCATCAATGGTTTCAGTGAAAGGAGTAATATCCTATCCTATTGTTGGTGTCAGTGGAAAGAATAGTGAGCCAACATTGTGTCAATGGAAGGAATAGAGACCCCATTGTTGGTGTCAGTGGAAAAAATAAACCATATTATAAGTGTCAGTGGAAAGAATAGTGAGCCAATATTGGTGTCAGTGGGAGGAAAACACCCATCATTGGTGTCAGTGTAAGGAATAGTGACCCATCATTGGAATAATATCCTATTGTTGATGTCAGTGCAAAGAATAGCGACCCATCGTTGGTGAAAGTAAAAGAAATATTGACCCATCAATGGTGTCAGTTTGAGGATTAGTGATCCATCAGTGTCAGTGGAGAAACTAGTCCCTATGATTGGTGTCAGTGGAAAGAATAGTGAGCCAACATTGATGTCAGTGGCAGGAATTGTGACCCCCCATTGGAGTAAGTGGAAGGAATAGTGAAGCATCATTGGTGTCAGTGGGAGGAGTAATATCCTATTGTTGGTGTCAGTGGAAAGAATAGTGAGCCGATATTTGTGTCAGTGGAAGGAAGAGTGACCCATCATTGGAGTGAGTGGAAGGAAAAGTGACCCATCATTGGTGTCGGTGAGATGAATAGTGACCCATCATTGGTGTCAGTGGGAAGAATAGTTACCCATCATTGGTGTCAGTGGAAGGAATTGTGACCCATCATTGGTGACAGTGGGAGAAATAGTACCTCATTGTTTGTGTCAGTGGAAGGAATAGTTCCTGTTATTGGTGTCAGTGGAAAGCAAAGTGAGCCAATATGGGGGTTGTGGGAGGAATACACCCATCATTAGTGTCAGTGGAAGGAATACCCCACTTGTTTGTGTCAGTGGAGGCATTAGTCACTATTATTGGTATCAGTGGAAAGAATAGTGAGGCAACATTGACGTAAGTGGAAGGAAGAGTGACTTATCATTGATGTCAGTTGAAATAATAGGCCCTATTATTGGAGTCAGTGAAAAGAATAGTGAGCCAACATTGGTGTCAGTGGGAGGAATAGTGACCCATCATTGGTGACAGTGGGAGAAATAGTACCTCATTGTTTGCGTCCGTGGAAGGAATAGTTCCTGTTATTGGTGTCAGTGGAAAGCAAAGTGAGCCAATATGGGGGTTGTGGGAGGAATACACCCATCATTAGTGTCAGTGGAAGGAATACCCCACTTGTTTGTGTCAGTGGAGGCATTAGTCACTATTATTGGTATCAGTGGAAAGAGTAGTGAGGCAACATTGACGTAAGTGGAAGGAAGAGTGACTTATCATTGGTGTCAGTTGAAATAATAGGCCCTATTATTGGAGTCAGTGAAAAGAATAGTGAGCCAACATTGGTGTCAGTGGGAGGAATAGTGACCCCCCATTGGAGTAAGTGGAAGGAATAGGTACAATATAGCAGAGTGAGCTTTTTATATTGATTTAGAGATAGCTGACTTACCTTAAATCTAGCATAGGTTTAGTTATAGTTGCATTACAAGATTGGATATATAGCAATAAACGGTTTACATTACATATCAGATAGTTTCATTTCCGAAATATAGCTGTCAGACAACAACAAAATAGTTGTCAGATAGCATAGCTATAGCTGACTAATAGGCAACCATTACCTGTAAGGCTCAATATAGCAGAACGTATGCTAATTGCTATACATTATTTAATAGATAATTGAATTATTTTCAAATTACCAGAGAACAAAAATAGTAGGGGGACAGATTTCGAAGACTGACTACCCTTTGCCTTCAAACCAACAATAAATTTGTACACTTGCAAAGAGTCAGGGATTTTGTAGGATTAGAGTCAGGTGTATGAATAACCAATTATACCAAGCAGATGCTAATGATGATCAATTTCATATGCAAGTTGAAACACAGTCATTAACTGAAACAGATACAGCTACACAGAAGGCTTAAACCTGGGTGAGGAACAGCCAAACGCTGCTGCTTAGGTGAGATTATGGAAGACCGTGTCAGTGGTCTTAATGGAAGATTTGTGGCCACAAAATAGTCATACCTCTGACAAGGAAACAAGGCTAAGCAACTCAACTATGCCTCAAAACATCAGAACTGGGGTGCAGAAAAAAAACAGGTGTTCTGGACTGCTGAGTCAAAATTTAGAAATATTTGGCTGTAGCAGGAGGCAGTTTGTTCACAGAAGGGCTGAAGAGCGGCTCAAAAATAATTGTGTCTGCAGGCAACAGTGAAGCATGGTGGAGTCTCCTTACAAGTTTGGGGCTGCATTTCTGAAAATATAGTTGGAGATTTGATCAGGATTAATGGTGTCCTCTGTGCTGAGAATAACAGGCAGATATTTATGCATCGTGCCATACCAGTAGTGAGGCGTGTCATTGGCCCCATATTTATTCTGTAGCAGGAAAACAACCCCAAACATACAGCCAATGTCATTAAGAACTATCTTTAGCGTAAGAAATAAGGGTCCTGGAAGTGATAGTTTGGCCCTCATAGGTCCCAGATCTTAACATCATCGAGTCTGTCTGGAATTACATAAAGAAACAAAATGATTTGATGCAGCCTACATTCACAGATCTGTGGTTAGTTCTCCAAGATGTTTGGAACAACCTACCTGCCAATTTCCTTTTAAAACTGTGTGCAAGTGTAACTAAAATAATTGATGCTGTTTTGAAGGCAAAAGGTGGTCACACCATATATTGATATGATTTGGATTTCTCTCCTGTTCATTTACTTTCAATTTTGTTAATTGATAAAAATAAACTATTAACACTTCTCTTTCTGAAAGCATTTTAAATTTTCGGCTCATGGCGAAATAAAAAAAAAAAGAGCTATAAACAATAAGAAAATGGCTTTTTAAAAAATATAACAATGAAGAAACACTATCATCATTTAAACATTACAAAGATCATAACAAAATATGTAAAAAAGGAAATCAAGCCTACAAAAGTTCAAAACAAAACAGATTACAAAAGAGAGTAGGACAACCCCCCCCCCCCCAAATTCTTCAAATACATTACCCCTGCTAGCGGCCGAGAAAGGGTTAAAAACCACTGCAAAGCACTGCCGGCGGTATAGCCGCGATGCCCCATTGATTTCAATGGGCAGGAGCGGTGGAGGAGCGGTATACACGCCGCTCCCTCACCGCTCCAAAGATGCTGCTAGCAGGACTTTTTTTTACCGTCCTGCTAGCGCACTGCTCCAGTGTGAAAGCCCACTGGGCTTTCACACTGTAGAGACAGCAGCGGCTGTTTCAGGTCGCTTTGCATGCGCTGTTTTTAGCGTTATAGCGCCTGCAAAGAGACCCAGTGTGAAAGGGGTCTAATGGTAAAAAGGTCACATCTGAGGATGTAGGCCCTTTACACAATAATCTGGAGTGGGTGACTGGGAACAAAGAGAAGGCAAATTTATTAAATATCTTCTTCAGCTCTGTGTTTACAAAGATACATGGGGAAGCTCAAGTCCATAATAGGGATGACATTGATACAGCCCCAAATGAACCACAATGGCTCAAAATTGATATGGTCCAGAAATATTTAGACAGAATTAGTGTGAATAAAGCACCTGGACCAAATGGCATACACCCATGTGTCCTAAAATAATGATACCAGAAACTAAACAAAAAAATAGAACATTGTCTGGTATGCAGCTTTGAGTCCCAAACAAAAAAAAAGAAAAATTTGTTAAGGTGTGAGAAGATCAACCGTCTGTTCAACTGTCCAACAGATCAAGAAAAATTGTCTGGTATCTTCTATGAACTCTGCATCACTGTGCAGGAAAAAAGGAGCAAGTCACATTTGAGCCACATTGAGCAGATAATGGTAAGAGCATCCAGTGCAGCACAAGTAATGAAACAGCGTCACCTAGTGGCCATAAAAAAATAATGTTCCAAACCCAGTACACTGGAATTAAGACCAGGGAAAATTACAGTACTGTCTGTAGGCAGGAAAAATGCAAACAATAAAAATTCAAAGTAGAAAAAAAAATGGACAGTAGAAGCAAAAAAGGAAAAATTCAGCGTGGAAATGGGCCCAAGCAGCCCATCTGTCCGTGACCACACATATTGCCCAAAACATTGTGAGTACAATTCAAGGCACAACAGGTGTAACAACAGAACTCTGATACTTATCCAGACTCCAGGCGTCCTCATGGATTCCGGTCCAGCCATCCGGATGCATCAAGCGGGGAATCAAAAAACTTGACGGCACCATTGTGCTGCACTCGTAGCTTGCTAGAGCATACTGTATGGAATATTCTTTTCCCTGAGCCTCTTTCGTACATCATTAAACGAGCGCTGTCTCCTCTGGGTCTCCGCCAGGAAGTCAGGGAACAGCATCACTTTGGTGTTTTCAAACATAAGTTCAGGACATTTTCACGAAGCGGGCAGAATCATATCACGGTCACTGTAGTTCAAGAACCTCACCAGGAAAGGACGGGGGTAATTCCCCAGGGGGTGCCTGCCAGTGGGGACCCGGTGGGCCCTTTCCACCACATAAGTTGGAGGGAGCTCCCCCAAATCCAGCAGTTGTTTAAAGAATTGTTCCGCAAAGGAGGCAGTCTGAGCCCCTTCATCCCCCTCCGGCAGGCCGACCATCTGCATATTATTCCTCCTCTGCCTGTCCTCTGCGTCTTTCGCTCTGCTTTGCAGCAACTTCACCATTGCTTACAGTTCAGCTAATTGAGCTCTCTGGGAGTGGGACACCTCTTCCACCTCAGAGATCCTGTCCTCCGCCACTGTCAGCCTGCCCCGGATCTTGTCTGAGTCATGCCTTATCAGAGTACATTCATTGGTAAGATGATCTATGCTTACCATAACCGCCGACTTGCTGGCATTTATGGCTTCCAAGATAGGCCGGGTGATCGCCTCCTGAGCCGTCTCTGGAACCGGAGAGACCAAGGGAGAATCCTCAGAGCTTGAGTCCTTAGCAACAGCAGCGGCCGCAGATGCCATCCTTCTAGCCCGCTTTCTTTCCCGCTTAGTGGAGTGAGGGGATGGCAAGATGGCGGCGGCTGGACTCGTGTCAGGGCCTCATGTGGAGCGGGTCATGCGCTGACTCTTCTGCGTCTGCTTCGCCGGCCTGGATGTCCCCCTTTTCATGACCAGGATGCGGTCCAAACAGTCTGGTACCGTAAGTACCACAATTCTGGCTATTTACCTCCAAAAGCAGGACAAAGTAGCAGGATAGACACGGATCTCACCGAGAACATGTCCTGCTGTCTTCACATCCGGTCACGCCCCCATCCTGGCGTATAATTAACTGGAGTCTCCTGCCATTGTCTAGGAGAAGCTGAGACAATACTGGCTGCTTTCCTTAGGGGCAATCTTACTCTCTGATACAATGGGGATTATTTGCTCTGGTTTAGACTGTTTATAACCCAGTTAGCTATCTGTAGAGCTTTTCCTATAGCAGGTTTTCTAACCAACAAATCTAGTAAACATTTTCTTGTTTGTCTATTAACCACTTCAATACCGGGCTTTTTATACCACCTCAATACCGGGCCTATTCTGGCACTTCTCTCCTACATGTACAAATCATCATTCTTTTGCTAGAAAATTACTCAGAACCCCCAAACATTATACAGGCATACCCCACTTTTAAGTACACAATGGGTTTTATTTACTAAAGCTGGAAAGCCCAAAATCAGGCTCACTTCTGCATAGAAACCAATGAGCTTCTAACTCCAGCTTGTTCAATTAAGCCTGCTAATAAAACCTGGAAGCTCATTGGTTTTTATGCAGAAGTGAGACAGATTTTGCGCTTTCCACCTTTAGTAAATAAAACCCATTGTGTACTTAAAAGTGGGGTATGCCTGTATATGGTTTTTTTAGCAGACACCCTAGGGAATAAAATGACGGTCATTGCAACTTTTTTTCTTGCACGTTATTTGCGCAATAATTTTTCAAACGCCTTTTTTTGGGAAAAAAATGGTTTCATGAATTAAAAAATAACAAAACAGTAAGGTTAGCCCAATTTTTTTGTAAAATATGAAAGATGATGTTGCGCCGAGTAAATAGATACCCAACATGTCACTCTTTAAAATTGCGCACACTCATGGAATGGCGCCAAACTTCGGTACTTAAAAATCTCCATAGGCGACGCTTTGAAATTTTTTACAGGTTACCAGGTTAGAGTTACAAAGGAGGTCTAGTGCTAGAATTGTTGCACGCGGCAATACCTCACATATGTGGTTTGAACGGCGTTTACATATGTGGGCGGGACTTACGTGTGTGTTTGCTTCTGACCGCGAGCTACCGGGGACAGAGGCGTTTTTTTTAAAAAAAATATTATTTATTTTTTTCCAATTTTTTTTTTATTTTTACACTTTTATTTTTACATTTTTTTTTTATCACTTTTATTCCTATTACAAGGAATGTAAACATCCCTTGTAATAGGAATGGTGTGTGACAGGTCCTCTTTATGGAGAGATGCGGGATCAATAAGACCCCACATCTCTCCTCCAGGCTGGAAAGCATGAGATTGTGAAAAAAAATTCACCAATCTCATGCTTACTAGCCGCAATCGCGGCTTTGTTTACTTCTGAGAACCCGGGCGTGACGTAATCACATCGCGCCCGGGCCTCCGACGGTCATAGAGATGACTGGTGACCATCTGGTCACCAGTCATCTCTATGCTTCACCTCCAACGGCGGACGATTCATTCTCCGGGCCCCCGATGGCACGGGAGAGCCCGGAGAAGCACCGGATGGCGGCGGGAGGGGGGATGTCCCCTCCCGCCGCCTATAAGAACGATCAAGCGGCGGAACTGCCGCTATGATCATTCTTATTGTGCACAGAATCGCCAGCAGAATAGAAGGATATCTGAATGATGCCTCTAGCTGCAGGCATCATTCAGATATCCCCCCACAAAGCCGAGGACGTCATATGACGTCCACCCAGGATGGAAGATCCCATCTGTGGACGTCATTTGACTATGGGCGGGTAGGGAAGTGGTTAAAGCTGGGACATCTCTTGTTTGGTGACGAAAATCATCATTGTTCCAAACTCTCAAAACAGGCTTGTGAAACACAGATAGCTAATCCAATCGTTGATATATATATGAGGTCCCAAAGTCCTTTAGTCCACCATTCTTCTTTTAACTGGCTCCAAGAGAAATAGTTTAATTCATAGTTCATCTAAGCGAATCTCACATTTTTGCCAGTAATTTTTTAAATGTATTATTTTTTCCTTAATGACTTTATAACAAACCCCCCTTTTTGAAGTGTTCGAATGCCAGAAGTCGTTTGAAAGACTGGCTTCATTCGGCCTTGTAATTCTAGTTGTGAAGGTGGATCCGGGTTGTGGATATATAGTGTTTAAAGATTGTAGACATTTGCAAATGGGTATAATTCCTTGAGAAAAAGATGGGTTTGTGATCGATGTGTGCATCTCAGGGTTGTCATGACTGGAACAAGCTATGACTGGAACATGCTATGATGGAACACGCTATGACTGGAACCCTTTATGACAGCCCCGCTATGACTGGAACACGACATGTTGTGGCAGAAGGCTGTGACAGAACACTATGCCAGAAATGATATGACCAATGGCATGAATCGCAAAATGACCGTGACAGCAGAGCTGAGACACCAACTAGCCCCCCCTTTACTGTTCCTCCCAGCCTAAAGACATCTGGCAAGCAGATTCACTATTGCAGAAAAATGACCTATGGTCTACCGCCCGCCCCCCGTGATCCATGCTGCAAGGTAACTTTGACTACCACCATGCGTGTCACGTACCTGATGGTAGAGCCCAATATGCAGGGAGCGGCTTCTTTTACACCTCTGACTCCGGAACCCCTGATAGTGCAGACAGGGAGCTCGGGAATGCAGAGTCGCACGAACTTCAGGAGACTCTGTACAGGTGCCAGCAGTGCAGGAAATGAGTGGAACAGCAGGCAGGCTGGAGGCAGAGGTACTGGAAGCAGGAAGCTGCAGTCAGCGGGGAAGGTGTTCTATAGTTCAGAACACAAGCAAGTCCAGGCAGGCCCGGGTCATACACAGGCAGGCAGATCAGGTACAGATTCGGAAGCAGAGGCAGAGTCGTGGTTCAGGCCGGGTCAGCAACAGGCGGGCAGCAGGCAGTCCAAGGGGAGAAGCAGAAGCGTAGTCAAACAAGCCCGGGTCAGAAGGCAGGAGCAGTCAGGAACGAGCTGGGTCACAGGAACAGATCAACAGAATGCTTAAACAGGTAGCATATGGGTCTCAGGAACGCTGTAGACCGAACAGCAAGGAGCCCAGGCATCAGTTCCTTTAAATAGCCCCGTTTGGCGCCAAGAACTATCACCGCGGCTTGCCCTTGGATTGCCCTTCTTGACATTGCGTCTCTCCTCCCACGGACCTCGATGCGGTGGACAACACACCTCTGAAACTTTATAGTACTGTCACTAATCAAAATGAAATTACAATTCCAGCGGGAAGCATGTACCACCATGATCTGTGTAATGTTTGTGCATTTATTCAGGACATACCACTGTCCCTTCTGCGGGGGACACTGCAACCTATACATCCTTCCCATGACTGACACCTGCCCTCCCTTCTGTACTGTGTGGAGCCCCCCCCCCTGTGCAGTGTTGGGGAAGTTGTGGGCAGACAGGTTGATCAGAGGGGAGGAGTGATCAGAAAAGATCCCATCTCTGGGAGCTGTTTTCTCCATGAAATAGTGGTGCAGTCCCAGTCAATCCTGTGCACTTCTGTCCTCCTCTCCTTCTCCAAGGCCCTTCCCCCAGAACGGATGGCCTGCTGTTAGCAGGCGGACCCCCCTGAGACTGCCACTCACCCCTTCTCCCGGCATCTGACACAGGCACCCCCGCTACCGGCACGAGCACCGGGAGAAGTGGGCGGCCCCTCACCCCATGATGCCCGGAATGAGGACTGGGAGAAGCAGGCGGGCAGCCCCCCTCGATGATACCAGCGCGAGCACCAGGAGTAGGTGGGCGGGCACCCCCCCGATGATGCCGGTGTGAGCATTGGGAAAAGTAGGTGGGCGGGCATGCACCCCCCCCCATGAGCACCAGAAGAGGAACCGCCACGAGACTCCTGCAGCCGACCGGCCACTCTGCAACGAAAACCGGAAGTGACGCGGTCACCCTGTCAACCCGAAAATTACGTGCGTCGGCTGTGACCCTGAATGCGAGCCAACGCAGGATCAGACAGAGAAGGAGGGATATAGACCCCTTAGACTCCTGCAAATACAGGCTGGCCTCCGGCCAGCCTTCTTACATATACCCAGCGGTTTGCAAGTGGTTTACCGGGATTTTGGCTCAAGATATCAGCCATAACCCCGATATTGTTTTTTTCAGCCGGCGGTTGGCTCTCTTGAAGACGTATACAAACTCAATATGTAGGTTTCTAAAACTTAAAACTCAATATGGTTCCGAGGAGCCTTAGATGGGAGGTTTGTCCTCAAAGAGGAGAACTAGAACTGGAAGAGAGGTTCTGGTATTTTAAGGAAGCGGAGTAAATTTCCTGCGATTTCTGGTATCCAGGAAAAACAGTAAGCTTACCAGACTGGATGGAGAGATCAAATCCCTTAAGGACATCCTGCTTCCACATAAAGATGGGGAAGAATACAAGGAGAGAACCAATAACTTATTAAAAACATTGGATAAAGGAGGAAAAGGAGCAAAAGACAAAAAAGAGAAAAAAAATATAACAGGGATTACGGCGACTATCAGGCGAACAGAGTGTTTGATTGGCAAATGAAACTAGCCGCAGGACAACTGGCTAAACCTAACTCCAAAATTAATGCCATCACTCAGGGTGATGAAATTCCATCGAGGGTTTCTATGGAGGTTCAACACTTTCCCGTTCGGAGTGAACCTCATCGAACTCCTAAGAAACCTTTAGAATACAACTAAATCTGGGAAAAAAGGCAGACGATTGTCTCATCAATCACCCCATAGAACCATGGGATTAGGTAGAGGGGGGCAACATGTGAGAAACCCCGGGTGGAATCAGCCACCCCCATCAAGACAGGGCCCTAACCCTGATCGCAACTATGGGTACCCGTCCAGTCAAAGACAACATCATATGGAAGGGACTCTCCCCATGTTATGAGAGGTCCTGAGAGAGCACCCTATAGCAATAATGGGTATGACATGCAGTCGAACCAGGGCCCTAAATATTACAATAGATCTAACTTGGAAGAGGTCAGGGATGGTCAGGATTACGTGTATGGTGTGGATACTCAGAACCGTTTCTTCCCTCTGAGGGACAGAGAAGGCCCAACTAATTATGGTCCTAACGACTATGATTATGGGACCAGGAGTTAAGAGACTCTGAGGCCTGGTCCATCAAGGGAATGTACCAATAGATCCAATGATAGGAATCATGAAAAATAATATTGGGGTTTTCCCAGGCCCAATCAAGGACAAAAAAGGCTTATAGAAGGCAAGGAGGAACTGGAGGGGGAGGAGAGTTCAGTCTAAAAAGGAAAAAGATGTAAAGGGGGATGGCATCTTCAATTTGAGCACCCAAACCCTGACGAAATCTGAAACAGCGTTACTTAGTAAAGGTTTGAAATTTGCACCCCCCAAAAAATTAAACAAGTTTCAAACTTACATGGACATACAAATGTATGCAAAATTAACATCAAACGACATTTTGCCTCTATTCCTGTTAGAGATGCTCATGGTGGACTTATTCAACAAGAGTATCAACATTCTGGACTGACTAATGCCTCATTATTCAATCCTCCAGGTGGTCTGGCCCCCTCACTGAGGGTCTTTAGAGATGTCATCTTGAGAGATTTGGAATCTATTAAAATCACTAATTGCAGGATGAGTAGAGACCTTGAAGAGGGACTTGACTCATTATGCAACAAAAATCTAGTTATCCGCCCGGTGGATAAAGGGGGTGGGATTGTTGTCCTTGATAGGAAAGATTATCTCCAGGAAATGCATCAGATTGTTGGTGATCAGGAGACCTACACCCTCCTACAGGGCAATATGGTTATCAAGTATAAGAACACTTTGGAAGGGTTGGTGCAAAAGGGATTTGATCTCAATATTCTCAATGAAAAAGAGAGATTATTTTTGATACCCAAGGCCCCGCAGGTTCCCGTTCTTTATTGCCTACCTGAGATTCACAAGAGTCTTACTTGCCACCCGGGACGTCCGATCGTAAGTGTTATAGACTCGATCACAGGTGGGCAAGTATATTGACTATTTTCTTCAGCCTCTGGTGCAGCAGGTACCATTGTATCTGAACCTATTGTCTCAACTTAAATCCAGTTAACACAAGTGGTTGGTGACAGCAGATGTGACATTTGTACACCAGGCATGTCCAAAGCCCGGCCCGTGGGCCAATTGCGGCCCGCGTTCCGGTTTTGAATGGCCCGCCTGGTTATTTGGACATATATATTTTGTGGCCCCCGACAATCTCTCAGCGCAGGGGCCACAAAAGATATATATGCTGGCTGCCTTGGAGGGGACAGGGAGGAGACGAGACGAGTGCTGTACATACAGGAGGAGAATTTCCTGTTTACGGGTGGCCTAGGAAGTCCCGTCTCCTGCGCTGCCATTGGACGACTGTTCTGTCCATCAAAGGAGGCGGGATTTTCTATTACAGAGGCCGCCGTGTAAACATGAGATTCTCCTGTAGGTAATCTTTGGCGCTCGTCCTGCCCCCTCCCTGTCCCCTCCAAGGCTGCAGATGGATGGGCATCAATCAGGCTGCACTGATGGCAACAGTGGGTGCTGCATTCGTGGCAACGTTGGGTGCTGCATTTGTGTCAATTGTGGGGCTGCAGATGGGCACTGACCCTTATTTTGCTTCACAGTTCTTTATTTAATATTTAAGTTTTTTTCCTGAAACTTCCCTCTTAAAGTGAAGGTGCGTGTTATATGCCAATAAATACGGTATATCCAAATAATACACCTGAGCTCATCTCTTTACTCACACACAGCCACAAAGGCAAAAAAATTCTTGTTGAGCAGTGTATTAGTGTTCAGACGCACACATATAGACAGAATTTTAATGGTTCAAAGAATGTCAGGCAAAATGGTCGGCCCTCACGCATGTTCACTTCATCAAATCTGGCCCTCTTTGAAAAAAGTTTGGACACCCCTGCTGTACACCATTATACCACATAACCTGGTGTAGCAGAGCGTCCCTGAGAGAGACAGGAAAAGTCCTGTTCGGGGTTTATACATCTCCCAGGCTTCTCTCTTAAGCCCCGTACACACGGTCGGACTTTTGCCCAACAAACTTCGTTTTGAGCAAGTTGGACCAACAATCCGACCGTGTGTACGCTCCATCGGACAAACTTTTTTTGTTTGTTTTTGGATTTCATCGGACAAAAGTTGGGTCTGCAAACGGACAAACTTTTGGCCAACAAAAGTCCGATGGAGCAAAGTCCGACCGTGTGTACAGAAAACCATCGGACTTTAGTCCGATGGACAAAGCAACTAATGTTAAAATCAACCAACAATAGCAGAAGTTGACCAAAGGGTGGCGGTAAAGAGCAGAAAAGAGCAGAAAAAACACGCAATGCTGTAAGAAGTTTTAAGAAAGTTTGCAGAAAAGTCTGAGCGTGTGTATGCTATGGGTGTTCCCAACCAACTCCGTTTGGACAAAAAAACACAGAAAAGTCCGATGGAAGTCCGACCGTGTGTACGAGGCTTTAGGCTCCATGTACACAGAAGCTGATAAACGGCAGTTTATTGGCGTTTTGGCGTTTTTTTAAAAAGCCCATTAACTGCACTCTATGTTAGCCTATGTGTTTATGTACACATAACGTTTTTTAGCTTTAATGAGCAGTGGAGTTAATGGGATTTTTTCTGAACGCAAGAAGTTTGCGTTCAAAGTGCCGTTTTTCGGCAGAAGAAAACGCAAAACGCAGAAAAACGCTCATAAACGCTGGCCGCGAGGGTTTTTTGGTCCATTGAAAAAAAATATATATATATATTTTTTTTAAAAACCTATAAAAAGCTACACTGAAAAACACTAATAAAAGCTAGTAAAAAAACGCTGATAAAAGCTAGCTTTTTCTGCTGCTTTCACCACTTAAGCCCCGGACCATTTGGTAGCTAGAGGACCAGACGTGATTTCAGAATTTTGCACTGCGCTGCTTTAACTGTAAATTGTGCGGACATGCAATGTTGTACCTAAACGAAATTTGCGTCCTTTTCTTCCCACAAATAGAGCTTTCTTTTAATGGTATTTGATTGCCTCTGCGATTTTTATTTTTTGCGATATAAACGGAAATGGACCGAAAATTTGGAAAAAAAATGATATTTTCTACTTTTTGTTATAAGAAAAATCGAATAAACTCAATTTTAATCATACATTTAGGCCAAAATGTATTCAGCCACATGTCTTTAGTAAAAAAAATGTCAATAAGCGTATATTTATTGGTTTGCGCAAAAGTTATAGCGTCTACAAACTAGGGTACATTTTCTGGAATTTACACAGCTTTTAGTTTATGACATGTCATTTCTTGAGGTGCTAAAATGGCAGGGCAGTACAAAACCCCCCCAAATGACCCCATTTTGGAAAGTAGACATCCCAAGGAAATTGCTGAGAGGCATGTTGAGCCCATTGAATATTTTTTTTTTGTCTCAAGTGATTGAATAATGACTAAAAAAAAATTTAAAAATTACAGTACGGGGATACCACATGTGTGGGACTTTTTGGGAGCCTAGCCGCGTACGGGCCCCCGGAAACCAAGCACCGCCTTCAGGATTTCTAAGGGCGCAAATTTTTGATTTCACTCCTCACTACCTATCACAGTTTTGAAGGCCATAAAATGCCTAAATAGCACAAACCCCCCCCAAATGACCCCATTTTAGAAAGTAGACACCCCAAGGAAATTGCTGAAAGGCCTGTTGGGCCCATTGAATATTTTTTTTTTGTCCCAAGTGATTGAATAATGACAAAAAATAAATAAAAATTACAAAAAGTTGTCACTAAATGATATATTGCTCACACATGCCATGGTTATATGTGGAATTACACCCCAAATACATTTTGCTGCTTCTCCTGAGTACGTGAATACCACATGTGTGGGACTTTTTAGGAGCCTAGCCGCGTACGGGACCCCGAAAACCAAGCACCGCCTTCAGGATTTCTAGGCACAAATTTTTGATTTCACTCCTCACTACCTATCACAGTTTTGAAGGCCATAAAATGCCAAAATAGCACAAAACCCCCCCAAATTACCCCATTTTGGAAAGTAGACACCCCAAGCTATTTGCTGAGAGGCATGGTGAGTATTTTACAGCTCTCATTTGTTTTTGAAAATGAAGAAAGAAAATATTTTATTTATTTATTTATTTTTTTTTTTCAATTTACAAAACTTTGTGACAAAAACCGAGATCTGCAAAATACTCACAATACCTCTCAGCAAATAGCTTGGGGTGTCTACTTTCCAAAATGGGGTCATTTGGGGGGGTTTTGTGCCATCTGGGCATTCCATGGCCTCCGAAACTGTGATAGGCAGTGAGAAGTGAAATCAAAAATTTACACCCTTATGCTGTGAATAATGTCATTTAAAACGGGGGAACGGCTTGTTCCCCACACACGGTCGTTTTTCACGTCATTTTTTCTCTTGACGAGAAAAACGACCGTCTGTGGGCTCCGCAGCAGTGTTTCCCTATGGGAAACACTGCCGCGGAAAACATGTCGAAAAAAACGACGAGAAAAATTAGAACATGTTCTAATTTTTCTCGTTGTTTTTAATGGCGTTTTTCTCGTCGAAAAAAACGACAGAAAGCCCACAGACTATCGTTTTTCTCGTCGAATGGGAAAAATGACGTTTTTTTCTACAAGAAAAATGGCCGTGTGTACGCGGCATTAGAAAGCCTGAAGGCGGTTCTTGGTTTTTGGGGTCCTGTACGCGGCTAGGCTCCCAAAAAGTCTCACACATGTGGTATCCCCGTACTCAGGAGAAGCAGCAAAATGTATTTTGGGGTGTAATTTCACATATACCCATGGCATGTTTGAGCAATATATCATTTAGTGACAACTTTGTGCAAAAAAAAAAAAATAAATTGTATTTTTTCCGCAACTTGTGTCAACATATAAAATATTCCATGGACTAGACATGCCTCTCAGTATATAGCTTGGGGTGTCTACTTTCCAAAATGGGGTCATTTGGGGGGGTTTTGAACTGTTCTGGCATTTTATACACAACATTAGGAAGCTTACATCCACTCTTCTAACCACTTGAAGACAAAGCCCTTTTTGACACTTTTTGTTTACATGAAAACATATTTTTTTTTTTTGCAAGAAAATTATGTTGAACCCCCAAACATTATATATATTTTTAAAGCAAAGGCCCTACAGATTAAAATGGTGGGTGTTGCATTTTTTTTTCTACACAGTATTTGCGCAGCGATTTTTCAAACGCATTTTTTGGGGAAAAAATACACTTTTTTTAATTTTAATGCACTAAAACACACTATATTGCCCAAATGTTTGATGAAATAAAAAAGATGATCTTAGGCCGAGTACATAGATACCAAACACGACATGCTTTAAAATTTCGCACAAACGCGCTTTGGCGACAAACTACATACATTTTTAAAAGCCTTTACAGGTTACCCCGTTAGATTTACAGAGGAGGTCTACTGCTAAAATTACTGCCCTCGATCTGACCTTCGCGGTGATACCTCACATGCATGGTGCAATTGCTGTTTACATATGACGCCAGACCGCCGCTTGCGTTCGCCATTGGGCAAGAGCAGGGCAGGACAGGGGTGCTTTTTTTTTTTTATTATTAATTTTGCTTTTTTATTTTATTTTTAAATTGTTCCTTCCATATTTTTTTTTTTTTATAATTTTTATTGTTATCTCAGGGAATGTAAATATCCCCTATGATAGCAATAGGTAGTGACAGGTACTCTTTTTTGAAAAAAATGGGGTCTTCTAGACCCTAGATCTTTCCTCTGCCCTCAAAGCATCTGACCACACCAAGATCGGTGTGATAAAATGCTTTCCCATTTTCCCAATGGCGCTTTTTATATCCGGGGGGGGGACGACATTCCCTCCCACTGCTTGTAAAAGCAGTCCAGAGGCTAATTAGCCACTAGGATTGCTTTTACATGAAAGCCGGCCGCTGGCTGAAAAGAATGATACCAAGATGATACCTAAACCCGCAGGCATCATTCTGGTATAAACATTCAAAGTCCAGCAACATACCAGTACGTTGCTGGTCCTTGTTGGACATGTATTGTAATCTTTTTTTTTCATGCAGCCAGTTGGCTGAACGAAAAAAGAGATTGATCGGTGGGTATGCCCACCATTAGAATACCGCCCTTCATCCACCCACTTCTAATGATGGGCATACATGCACCATTTATATATGCCGAAGCATGGGGGCATCCTCCCGCAAAAAAGTTATGCCGCACACACATGGTCGGACTTTTCCACGGGCAAGCCTCCGTCGGAATTTCGACCGTATGTACGCGGCATTAGGAGCAAAATCGCTCCTCCGCTCCTCCGCCCCTGCTGCCCCAATGCTTCGGCATATATGCTTATTTTTTTTAACTGTGGTGGTGAAATCACCTCCTACAGCACTGGAGTCGCAGGGATCAGGCCTGTCTCTGCGAACACTGCCGTTATGTGTGTTGTGTTTTGTAAGTGACAGTGATCGATCGATACTGCACTTGGGTGGCCTGGGCTGGATGAAGGGGCAAAACACAGGTGCTAGCAGGTATCTGGGCTGATCCCGCTAAGACTGCGTTTTTGGGAACCCTAAACTGCTGGGGACGCTAGTATAGATCTGATCAGATCAGATATTGATCTGATCAGATATTGATCTGATCACTTACTATACCACTAAGGGGGGTGTATGCTTCACGCGTGGGTGTTAGCGTTACTGGCACTAACCTGACGCTGCCTGGGGTGTGACGCAGACCCTCTCTGACGCTAAAACCTAATTGATATCACCCGCCGGGCGATCAGGGGGTTAAACCTTTATTGGGTTATATATACGGCGGGTGCCCTGACACTATAAAAAGCAAACTAACTAACCAGCGTCACCCGTAACACTTATATGGTGATCACTGGTGAAAGGGTTAACTAGCGGCAATTAGGGGGTTAAAACCTTTATTAGATAATATATGGGGGTACCTGACGCTATAAAAACCTGCAGCGAACCTAAAAAAAATAACTGGCTACCGATCGGCATCACCGACAATAAGACAGCGATCAGAAAAACGATCGCTTAGCGACAGTGGTGATAGGGGGTGAAAGGGTTACCTGGGGGGCGATCAAGGGGGTTAAACCTTTATTAGGTAATATATGGGGGTACCTGACGCTATAAAAACCTGCGGCGAACCTAAAAAAAACTGGCTACCGATCGGCATCACCGACAATAAAACAGCGATCAGAAAAACGATCGCTTAGTGGCAGCGGTGCTAGGGGGTGAAAGGGTTGCCTGGGGGGGCGATCAAGGGGGTTAAACCTTTATTAGGTAATATATGGGGGTACTCGACGCTATAAAAACCTGCGGCGAACCTAAAAAAAATTACTGGCTACCGATCGGCATCACCGACGCTAAGACGGCGATCAGAAAAATGATCGCTTAGCGACAGTGGTGATAGGGGGTGAAAGGGTTATCAGGGGGGCGATCAGGGGGTTAAACCTTTATTAGGGGGGGTTAGGGGGCTACACTGGACCTAAAACTAAACTTTGGTGACACTTTTACAGTCACAAATGTCACTGATTGCAGTGATCAGTAAATAAATGGTCACTGCAATCAGTGACAGTGTGGCTGGGGGCTGGGGGGTGATCTGGGGGGTGATCTGGGGTGTCTGGGGGGGGCGATTTATGTGCCTATGTGTCCTGGTGTCAGTGTAGTGTTTTGTGCACTAACCTGCATCTTCTCCTGTACGGCGCTCGGTATATGTGAGCGCCGCAGGAGAGATGACATCACTTCCTCTGCCTGTGTAAACATTACACAGGCAGGGGAAGCTCTCTCATTCGCCGGGAGCGATCGAGAGGGGGTGGCCGGAATCGAACGGCCGTCCCCTCATGCCTGATCGCTCCAGATCAGTTAACCACCGCTCACTGTAAAGAAGGGGGGTCCGATCGGACCCCCCAACTATACAAAGGCAGTCACGTAGATATACGTGATTCTGCCTGTCGGTGCCATTCTGCCGACGTATATTTACAGTGGGCGGTCGTTAAGTGGTTAAAAACAACCGTTTTTGAGCTTCTGTGTACATGGAGCCTTATACGTTTAGGCTGGGTTCACACTGGTACGACACGACAGTCATACAACTTTCATCCTACTTTGCTCTGCGACATCAGTCCTACATTGATCCTACATCGGTCCGACATCCATCCGACTTTCATGAACAGGATACTACTTTGATCCGACTTTGTGATAGTCTGACTTGTCCTTTGACCAATCAAAACAATCCCAGGGTGAGATAAATTCCTTTTACTGCTGCTAGAATCACTATGTCGGATGTTAAATGTCGGATAGTTAGGACAAGGATCCTACTTTGATCCGACTTCAATGATATTCAATGGGCTGAAGTAGGACCAAAGTCGGACCAAAGTAGTACAGGGAGAATTTTCAAAGTCGGACCGACTTGTGAGTATGAGTAAGCGCCAATTCGTGACGTGAAACGCGTTAGTCACCCTTCCCTGCATGCACACTATCTGCATTTGTTGTTTTGGATTTATGGATTTATTTTGAATTTGGATTTTTTACTTGAAATTTTGGAATAAATAACTGTCTATACAGAGTGTGGCAGTCCAGGGTTTCTTTTTCTCTTGTGTCGGACCAGTTAAGACGGCTCTCATAGGGAGACATTGATTTTCACACGTCATGCGACATGAGCTCCCAATGTCGGAGCGTTTGTTGGACCAGTGTGAACCCAGCCTCAAGGATCTCTGATCCAGTTCAGGTGTTGGTCCTCTCTCCCAGGTCAATTAAAAGCTCACCTGAGCAGACAGCCTTTGCTCTGCCTGGGAAACACAGACAACGCTGGTCTGTGAGAGCAAGAAGGTTGGTGAAAACTGTTAATCAGTTGATGTGGAAGCTGGCAAGCGGTAGGCTTGTTCAGCCTGGTAGTGAGGGCTTGTATATACGTATAGTTAGAGCCGAGACACGGCTAGGGTTTTGTTTAGCTATTTTTTTTTGTTCTGTTTGTTTTTCTGCACACTGTACAGCACCTGTCAATAGACTTTGTATATAGCATCAATAAACAACACTGTTTGTTCACTTATCCCATGGACTTGGTATCTGTGCCTGCTCATCCCAGGGAGCTTTTGTACCTGCTACCTGTCCCCCAGGTTACACTGGGTATAGCTGCAGTCAAGTACTATTTAGATATTTTATCAACAGTACCTAAAACAACAACAGTCCTTTATTATGGACCTACTAGAATTTGCGGCAAACTACAATTACTTTCGGTTCGACCATCAATAAATATTATCGACAAAAAAAAGAATCAATAAACACTTATTGCGATTTTTTTTTTTTTTTTACCAAAAATATGTAGAAGAATACGTATCGGCCTAAACTGAGGAAAAAAATTGTTTTTTTATTTATTTTTGGGGGATATTTATTGTAGCAAAAAGTAAAAAATATAGCTTTTTTTTCCAAAATTGACGCTCTATTTTTGTTCATAGCGCAAAAAATAAAACCCGCAGAGGTGATCAAATACCACCAAAAGAAAGCTCTATTTATGGGAAAAAAAGGACATCAATTTTGTTTGTGAGCCACGTCGCATGACCGTGCAATTGTTAGTTAAATCGACGCAGTGCCGAATCGCAAAAAGTGCTCTGGTCTTTGGCCAGCCAAATGGTCCGGGGTTTAAGTGGTTAAAAAACTGACGACAGACCAGGTGGAAATTCTGGATTACCCATTATTGAAGTTAATAGGCCTGGTACTGAAGAAACACCCCTCCTTCTTATAGTCCTATCCCAGACTCTTACTAAAGACTGGGTCAAAGTTGGGAGTGTTTGTCCAGATGGGCGAAATTTAGGTATAATCCACGGAAGAGAGACCAGAGGGAGCTCTATTATTTGCTGTTCAATGACTACCCATAGTTTTGTACTCCCACAGTGGAACCAATCCAATATTCTAAGTTCCATCTGCGGTAAGCCTGCTCCCCCTCTGTCTTAGGCTTTACCAAGATATCGCAGCGAAGTCTAGCCGAAGAATTCGGCCAGAGATAACCAAGTAGTCTTGATCTTAGAGACCAAAAAAGGTCAATGGAAGAACTATAGGCAATGTTTGATATAAGTATCCATCTTATATATTGCCATTCTCCCTAACCATAAATGTTTCCATTTGGCCATATACTGCAATCTACTGTATTGATTGTGGAATTAAGTAGGGGGAGATAATTCAACTCATAAATGTTTTCCTCTAAAGGAGCAATGTTCACTCCTAAGTATTTAAGAGATTGTAATTCCCACTGAAAAGGGAAGTTATTTTCTAACATTTCTTTTTCCTTTACTGATAGAGTGATATTGAGACAGCAAGATTTTGCGACATTTACTTTAAGATTGCTATACAGGCCAAATTGTTCTAGTTCATAAAGAATATTCGGGAAAGCTATTCTTGGATTGGATACATATATAAGTAGATCGTCTGCAAAAATACTCAGTTTGTATGAATTATTGCCCACTTGGACCCCATGAATTGAAGGATCTGATTGAAGGGCAACCGTCAGGTGTTCCATGGCCAAGATATACAGATATGGTGACAACAGACAACCCTGGCGTGTCCCATTAGAAATTTTAACGAGCGAGGATAATGTCCCATTAACCTTTATTCTAGCTGATGGAGCTGTATATAGGGACATTATTTTCTGTAAGAATTCTCCTGGGAGTCCTATTTGTTCCAATGATGCTACCACTAACTTCCAATCTAAACGATCAAAAGCCTTCTCCGCATCCATGGCTAACAAACAAAGCGGGCTCTTTTATCTCCGGGCATAATGTTTCAAGAGGCTTGTCTTCAAGATATTATCCTGCGCTTCCCTATTTGGTACAAATCCCACCTGATCTAACCATATTAAGGAGGGTATCACAGTTTGTAGACATATAGCCAACACTTTGGCATACTTTATGTCTACATTGTTTTTTGGTTCATTAAATTTTTTTGTTCCAAAAAATTTGTGTTTGAAAGACTGCTGCGCAAATCCCTGTGTGACATAAAAAATTGCAACAATCGCCATTTTATTCCCTAGGATCTCTGCTAAAGAGGTTATAAGTAATTATAAGTAATTTTCTAGCAAAAAATACTGATTTAAACTTGTAAACAAAAAGTGCCAGAAAAGCCTGGTCTTCAAGTGGTAAAAAATAAAGAAGCTTACAATTTGAAAAAATTATCCTGTCACATAACATGGTCATTTTGGAGGCCATCTCCAGAATACATTTCCAGTTTGATGGAGTTTGGAAAGGTTAGAACCTCTGTAATAGTGATGAGCCGAACACCCCCGGGTTCGGTTCGCACCAGAACCCGCGAACGGACCGAAAGTTCGCACGAACTTTAGAACCCTATTAAATACAATGGATGCGAACGTTCAAAATCTAAGGTGCTAATTATAACGACTAATATGCATGTTATTGTCCTAAAAAGGGTTTGGGAACCCGGGTTCTGCACCAGGGGACATGTATCAATGCAAAAAGAAGTTTTAAAAACGGCCGTTTTTCGGGAGCAGTTATTTTAATGATGCATAAAGTGAAAAAAAAAAAGTCAAATATTCCTTTAAATATCGTACCTGGGGGGTGTCTAAAGTATGCCTGTGAAGTGCCACGTGTTTCCCGTGTTTAAAACTGTCCCTGCACAAAATTACATTTCTAAAGGAAAAAAAGCCATTTAAAACTGCTTGCGGCTTTAATGTAATGTCTGGTCCCGGTAATATGGATGAAAATCTTTAAGAAAAATGGCATAGCTACCCCATCACACCCCCCCCCCCTACCCCAGCCCATTACCAGCCCCTTTGGGTCTTGTATGGATATTAAGGGGAACCCCGCACACAAAATAAAAAAGGCCCTATATACTCTGAACAGCCGTATACAGGCGGTGCATACAAGACAGGGACTGTAGGTTTGTTCTTATGTAGAATCTGTTTGTAATTTTGAACAGGTACATTGTTTAAGTGTAGCTCCAGCCAAAAAATCTATTTTTAAGCTTTTTGGAAAACATAGGGAAGGGTTATCACCCCTGTAACATTTGTTTTGCTGTCTGTGCAGTGTGCACCTGTTCAGAACAGTTCACCTCACTTTCCGTCCTAATGACAAATGTTTTTTGAAAATTTGGGGTTTTTATTGAAACAAGAAATGGTGATAAAGCATCAGTGGAGAGGAGACACTTTTTTTCCCATATTAACTTCTACAGGAGAGAATTTGCCTTCCTAGGGGTAGATTTCCTCTCACTTCCTGTTGTATCCTTCCGTTTGCAAGGAGGAGTCATTTGTAAGTTGGATGTTTGAAAGTAGGGGCCTGCCGTATATACTCAGCTGAAATTTGCCCCTTACATGTTGGTGTTGACACAACACTGTAAGGCCTCGCAGTTACTCTTGGTGGGCGCAGGAATGGGCCCTGCTGTGAATTATTAGATAAAGAATTGTAATTACATGACCCTGTTAAACAGGGGCAGAAAAATTGGGCCTTAGGCACTGGTGCCACAACACTGCAACCCCTCACAGATACTGTACTTGGAGCACAGCAATGAGCCCTGTTGCAAAGTATTGCATCAAAAATTGTAATTACACGCCCCTGTTAAACAGGGGCTGAAAAATTGGGCCTTAGCCACTGGTGCTGGTGCCACGACACTGCAACCTCTCCCAGATACTCTAGTTGGAGTGCAGGAATGAGCCCTGCTGCAAAGCATTGCATAAAAAATTGTACTTACATGCCCCTGTTAAACAGGGGCTGAAAAATTGGGCCTTAGCCACTGGTGGCGGCAACCAGAAACAAAAATGTTCTTCCAAGCTATCATCATCAATCGGATCATTGAGGAGGAGGAGGATAGTCAGTCAACATAACAGGACAGTCTCTCAGCATCAGCTGAGCATCAGCTGATGTCTTGAAGGGATGTGACATTTGAAAATAAATTAGTCTGTTATATCAGCTTCAGGTGTTTGGTAGCTGGTGGTGATCCAAGACTGGTTCATCTTTATGAAGGTCAGTCGATCAACCGAGTCGGTGGACAGGCGCACCCTGTGATCCGTGACAAATCCTCCAGCAGCACTGAATGTGCGTTCTGAAAGAACGCTGGATGCAGGACAGGCCAGTAGCTCAATTGCATACTGTGCAAGCTCTGGCCAGTGATCCATCCTCAAGACCCAGTAAGCCAGAGGATTTTCGGTGGGGAAGGTGTCCAAGTCTGACCTTGCCCCTAGGTATTCCTGCACCATGTATATCAGACGCTGGCGATGGTTGCTGGAACCGATCATACCTTGGGGCTGCGGACTAAAGAATTGTCTGAACGCATCGGTCAGACGGCCACCTTCCCCACAGCTCCTTCTTTGACTGACCGAAGCCTCAGCAACTCGTTGTCCAGGACCAGGAGTTTGTAACCTCCCAGTCTCTGGGAACGCATTGCACAGACCTTTCTGCAAGGCCTCCCGGAGTTGTCTCATCCTCTGCTCCCTCTGCGACGGTAAGATAAGGTCCGCAACCTTACCCTTGTACCGTGCATCAAGAAGAGTGGCCAGCCAGTAATGGTCCCTCTCCTTGATCCGAAGAATACAAGGATCCTTCCGCAGACTTTGCAGGATCAGGGAGGCCATGCAGCGTAGGTTAGCTGAGGCATTCGGTCCGGAGTCCTCTGGGTCACTAAGGACGACATGATCCGCAGCCACCTCCTCCCAGCCACGTACAAGTCCACTGGTTTCTTGGGACTGTAAATCATCCCTAAAAGACTGCTGCTGATGATGATGAGTGCCAGGCTCCACCTCCATGCTGACACAATCCTCCTCCTCCTCTTCCTGTGCGATGGGTGGGACAGAAGGAACACTGTCTGGGTAAAGGGGGCCTTGAGAGGCAAGGAAGTCCTCCTCTTCCTGCCTCTGTTCTGCCTCAAGTGCCCTGTCCATTATTCCACGCAGCGTATGTTCCAACAGGTGGACAAGAGGTACAGTGTCACTGATGCATGCACTGTCACTGCTCACCATCCTCGTGGCCTCCTCAAATGGTGCCAGGACAGTGCATGCATCCCTGATCATGCCCCACTGGCGTGGTGAAAAAAACCCGAGCTCCCCTGACCCTGTCCTGGTGCCGTAGTCGCACAGGTACTCATTGATGGCCCTCTGCTGCGTGTGCAGCCGCTGCAGCATGGCCAACGTTGAGTTCCACCTGGTGGGCATGTCACATATAAGGCGGTTCTTGGGCAGGTTCAACTCCTTTTGCAGCTCAGCCAGGCGAGCACTGGCATTATAAGATCTGCGGAAATGCGCACAGACTTTCCTGGCCTGCCTCAGGACATCCTGTAAACCCGGGTACCTGCCCAAGAACCACTGCACCACCAGGTTAAGGATGTGAGCCAAACAGGGCACATGGGTCAGTTGTCCCTGTCGGAGGGCGGAGAGGAGGTTGGTGCCATTGTCGCAAACAACCATTCCTGGCTTAAGCTGGCGTGGCGTCAACCACCTCTCGGCCTGCCCCTGCAGAGCAGACAGAACCTCTGCCCCAGTGTGGCTCCTGTCCCCCAAACACACCAGCGCAAGCACGGCATGGCATCTTTTTGCCTGCGTACTTGCATAGCCCCTTGAACGCCTACGGAGCACCGCTGGTTCCGAGGACAAAGCACAGGAAGAGGCCATGGAGGAAGAAGAAGAGGAGGGGGTGGAGAGGTGTGTCACAACCAGTAGTAGCATTTTGGAGGTGTGGCGGCGGAACAACCTCCAAC
Source organism: Rana muscosa (assembly GCA_029206835.1). Taxonomy (NCBI): domain Eukaryota; kingdom Metazoa; phylum Chordata; class Amphibia; order Anura; family Ranidae; genus Rana; species Rana muscosa. Next base: position 112,096,929 of record CM055128.1, on the reverse strand, counting down.
ACTACTGCACCTTGTCCTGCATCCTTCCCAGCTGCCAAAAGAGTGACCCAATGGGCCGTGAAAGAAAGGTAACGTCCCTGTCCATGCCTGCTGGACCATGAGTCAGCGGTAATATGCACCTTACCGCTGACCGCCCTGTCCAGCGAGGCCAAGACATTGCCTTCCACATGCCGGTAGAAAGCCTGAATCGCCTTCCATAAGAAAAAGTGGCGTTTGGGAACCTGCCACTGAGGAACCGCACATTGCAAAAACTCACGGAAGGGGGCCGAGTCTACCAACTGAAAAGGCATCAGTTGAAGCGCTAGAAATTTAGCCAAGCTAGCATTCAACCGCTGGGCATGTGGATGGCTGGGAGTGAACTTCTTTTGACGGTCCAGCAGCTGGGGCAGGGAAATTTGCCTGCTAGATTCAGACGTCGGTGTACTGCTAGCAGAGTGCCCGCAAGTACTTGGCTGTGACACACCTAATTCTACACCTTCATTCCTCTCAGTGCAGGTTTCAGAGAGGACTGAAGGTATAGTGGGGTTGGAGATCCCAGCTGATGCGTTGCAAGGAGAGGTCCGCTTTGTTCTTTGGTGTGGGTCTTTAAGGTAGGCTTGCCAACGAGCTGCATGGCAGGTCAACATATGTCTGGTCAAGCATGTGGTGCCCAAGCGGCTGATGTTTTGGCCACGCGATATACGCTTGAGACATATGTTGCAAACAGCAGCTGTGCGATCTGATGCACTCGACTCAAAAAAGGCCCACACCAAAGAACTTTTTGAATAACAGGCAGAGGCAGCGCCCTGCACCGGCTGGAGCTCTGCGGTGTGATTCCGTCGGTGTGCTGCCCTTACGCTGGCCCCCTGAGTGCATCCTGCCTCGTTGGAGATGTGCCTCCTCCTCTTCTCTCCTATTAGGCACCCACATGGAGTCAGTGACCTCATCATCCCCTCCCTCCTCATCACTGGAGCCAATCTGGCAGTATGCTGCAGCTGCTGGAACATGACTGCCAGATTGGTGTCCTTCTTGAGCATCCCCTCTCTCTGCTCTCACGCTACTGCCTTCCTCTAGCTGGGTATCATCATCAGACCCTTCGAAACGCTGGGCATCCTCCTGGAGCATGTACCCAACACTGTGTTCAAACAGTTCGGGGGACTCCTCAGGAGGACATGGTTGGTCTAGGGAAGGAGTGACTGATGATGACATTGATACCAGGGAAGAGGACGCTTTGGCAGCTGCTTTGCCAGTACCCTGAGTCTGGGTGAGAGAGGATGAGGAGGATGAGGAGGGCTTGGTCATCCACTCTACCAAGTCTTCGGCATGATGCGGCTCAACACGTCCAGCTGCCGAAAAAGAAGGACAAGCGTGTCCCATGGCCACTTGCTGATGGCGATGCACCGCGTCCACGACCAGCACTGCTGTCTGTAGACACAGAGCCTGCTTGCCCTCTTTTATTGGCTCCTGACTGTCTGCCTCTCCTTGTTTGCCTTCCAGACATTCTAATGGCCTGCAGGGAGATGGGAAAACCAGCAATAAGGCCTAGCTTCAGGAGTATATTTTGCAGAAATCACACTACGCCTGCTGTAAGTGCTGCAAATGCCTGTTGGTGTAACACACCAGGAAAACACAGCAATACGGGCTAACTTCAGGTGTAATATGATCAGGAGGCACACTCCGCCCGCTGTAAGTGCTGCAAATGCCTGTTGGTGTAACACACCAGGAAAACACAGCAATACGGGCTAACTTCAGGTGTATAATGTGCAGGAGGCACACTCCGCCCGCTGTAAGTGCTGCAAATGCCTGTTGGTGTAACACACCAGGAAAACACAGCAATACGGGCTAACTTCAGGTGTAATATGATCAGGAGGCACACTCCGCCCGCTGTAAGTGCTGCAAATGCCTGTTGGTGTAACACACCAGGAAAACACAGCAATACGGGCTAACTTCAGGTGTATAATGTGCAGGAGGCACACTCCGCCCGCTGTAAGTGCTGCAAATGCCTGTTGGTGTAACACACCAGGAAAACACAGCAATACGGGCTAACTTCAGGTGTAATATGATCAGGAGGCACACTCCGCCCGCTGTAAGTGCTGCAAATGCCTGTTGGTGTAACACACCAGGGAAACACAGCAATACGGGCTAACTTCAGGTGTATAATGTGCAGGAGGCACACTCCGCCCGCTGTAAGTGCTGCAAATGCCTGTTGGTGTATAGGGATGAGGTCGGTGTTCGACTCGAACATCGGCTGTTCGATCGTTCGACGAAGATCGAACGATTTGGGCCGTTCGCGCCTAATTCGAGTGACGCGAACGGCCCACAATGCACTACGCCATCGCAGTGTCATCCAGGCGCTGTGATTGGCCAAGCATGCACTGTGACCCCGCATGCTTGGCCAATCACAGCGCCGGCAGCGAGGAGAGCAATGATTGGCCACAGGCAGGATGCCTGTGGCCAATTATTGCTGAGGGTGTTTAGTACACGCCCCACACTATAAAAGGCCGCCAGCACGGCGGCCTAGTGTAGTGTGTTCCGGAGCAGGGAAAGAGAAGCATAGGCAGGGACAGTGACATTTTTTTTTCTTGCTTAACCTGGATTCCTTTAGTTTAGGGAAAGAGAAGGATAGGTAGGGAGAGTGTCAGTGTGTTTTACTGTGCTAATCCTTGTTTCTAGGGACAGGGAAGGACAGTGAGGGAAATTCTCCTTGTGCTATACTGTGCTAAAGCATTGATCATCAACCATCTTTAAAAAAACATTTTTTCTAGGGACAGAAAACTATAGGTAGGGAGAGTGTCAGTGTGTTTTACTGTGCTAATCCTTGTTTCTAGGGACAGGGAAGGACAGTGAGGGAAATTCTCCTTGTGCTATACTGTGCTAAAGCATTGATCATCAACCATCTTTAAAAAAACATTTTTTCTAGGGACAGAAAACTATAGGTAGGGAGAGTGTCAGTGTGTTTTACTGTGCTAATCCTTGTTTCTAGGGACAGGGAAGGACAGTGAGGGAAATTCTCCTTGTGCTATACTGTGCTAAAGCATTGATCATCAACCATCTTTAAAAAAACATTTTTTCTAGGGACAGAAAACTATAGGTAGCGAGAGTGTCACTGTGGTTTACTGTGCTAATCCTTGTTTCTAGGGACAGGGAAGGACAGTGAGGGAAATTCTCCTTGTGCTATACTGTGCTAAAACATTGATCATCAACCATCTTTAAAAAAACATTTTTTCTAGGGACAGAAAACTATAGGTAGCGAGAGTGTCACTGTGTTTTACTGTGCTAATCCTTGTTTCTAGGGACAGGGAAGGACAGTGAGGGAAATTCTCCTTGTGCTATACTGTGCTAAAACATTGATCATCAACCATCTTTAAAAAAACATTTTTTCTAGGGACAGAAAACTATAGGTAGCGAGAGTGTCACTGTGTTTTACTGTGCTAATCCTTGTTTCTAGGGACAGGGAAGGACAGTGAGGGAAATTCTCCTTGTGCTATACTGTGCTAAAACATTGATCATCAACCATCTTTAAAAAAACATTTTTTCTAGGGACAGAAAACTATAGGTAGCGAGAGTGTCACTGTGTTTTACTGTGCTAATCCTTGTTTCTAGGGACAGGGAAGGACAGTGAGGGAAATTCTCCTTGTGCTATACTGTGCTAAAGCATTGATCATCAACCATCTTTAAAAAAACATTTTTTCTAGGGACAGAAAACTATAGGTAGCGAGAGTGTCACTGTGTTTTACTGTGCTAATCCTTGTTTCTAGGGACAGGGAAGGACAGTGAGGGAAATTCTCCTTGTGCTATACTGTGCTAAAGCATTGATCATCAACCATCTTTAAAAAAACATTTTTTCTAGGGACAGAAAACTATAGGTAGCGAGAGTGTCACTGTGTTTTACTGTGCTAATCCTTGTTTCTAGGGACAGGGAAGGACAGTGAGGGAAATTCTCCTTGTGCTATACTGTGCTAAAGCATTCCTCATCAACCATCTTTGAAATCCTTGTTTTTTGGACAGTCAGGGAAATTGTCATTGTGCTATTCTGTGCGAAAGCAATCATCCTCAACCATATTTAGAAATCCTTAAGTAAAGGGACAGAGAAGGACACCTGAAGGTAGCCCTTATTGCTTTTTTCCCATCTCCCTGCAGGCCATCCATTAGAATGTCTGGAAGGCAAACAAGGAGAGGCAGACAGTCAGGAGGCAATAAAAGAGGGCAAGCAGGCTCTGTGTCTGGGGGCAACAGTGCTGGTCGTGGACGCGGTGCATTGTCTTCAGCACATGGCCATGGGACACGCTTGTCCTTCTTTTCGGCAGCTGGACATGTTGAGCCACATCATGCCGAAGACTTGGTAGAGTCGATGACCAAGCCCTCCTCCTCCTCCTCATCCTCTCTCACCCAGGCTCAGGGTACTGGCAAAGCAGCTGCCAAAGCGTCCTCTTCCCTGGTATCAATGTCAGACTCATCATCAGTCACTCCTTCCCTAGACCCACCATGTCCTCCTGAGGAGTCCCCCGAACTGTTTGAGCACAGTGTTGGGTACATGCTCCAGGAGGATGCCCAGCGTTTCGAAGGGTCTGATGATGAAACCCAGCTACAGGAAGGCAGTAGCGTGAGAGCAGACAGAGGGGATGCTCAAGAAGGACACCAATCTGGCAGTCATGTTCCAGCAGCTGCAGCATACTGCCAGATTGGCTCCAGTGATGAGGAGGGAGGGGATGATGAGGTCACTGACTCCACGTGGGTGCCTAATAGGAGAGAGGAGGAGGAGGAGGATGAGGAGGAGGCACATCTCCAACGAGGCAGGATGCCCTTTGGTGGCCAGCGTAAGGGCAGTACACCGACGGAATCACACCGCAGAGCTCCGCCTGTGCAGGGCGCTGCCTCTGCCCGTCATTCAAAAAGTTCTTTGGTGTGGGCCTTTTTTGAGGCTAGTGCATCAGATCGCACAGCTGCTGTTTGCAACATATGTCTCAAGCGTATATCGCGTGGCCAAAACATCAGCCGCTTGGGTACCACATGCCTGACCAGACATATGTTGACCTGCCATGCAGCTCGTTGGCAAGCCTACCTCAAAGACCCACACCAAAGAACAAAGCGGACCTCTCCTTGCACCGCATCAGCTGGGATCTCCAACCCCACTATAACTTCAGTCCTCTCTGAAACATGCACTGAGAGGAATGAAGGTGTAGAATTAGGTGTGTCACAGCCAAGTACTTGCGGCCACTCTGCTAGCAGTACACCGACGTCCGATTCTAGCAGCAAATTTCCCTGCCCCAGCTGCTGGACCATCGAAAGAAGTTCACTCCCAGCCATCCACATGCCCAGCGGTTGAATGCTAGCTTGGCTAAATTGCTAGCGCTTCAACTGCTGCCTTTTCAGTTGGTAGACTCGGCCCCCTTCCGTGAGTTTGTGCAATGTGCGGTTCCTCAGTGGCAGGTTCCCAAACGCCACTTTTTCTCACGGAAGGCTATTCCGGCTCTCTACCGGCATGTGGAAGGCAATGTCTTGGCCTCGCTGGACAGGGCGGTCAGCGGTAAGGTGCATATTACCGCTGACTCATGGTCCAGCAGGCATGGACAGGGACGTTACCTTTCTTTCACGGCCCATTGGGTCACTCTTTTGGCAGCTGGGAAGGATGCAGGACAAGGTGCAGTAGTGTTGGAGGTTGTTCCACCGCCACGCCTACAAAATGCTACTAGTGGTTGTGACACACCTCTCTCCTCCACCCCCTCCTCTTCTTCTTCCTCCATGGCCTCTTCCTGTGCTTTGTCCTCTGAACCAGTGGTGCTCCGTAGCCGTTCAAGGGGCTACGCAAGTACGCAGGCAAAAAGATGCCATGCCGTGCTTGCGCTGGTGTGTTTGGGGGACAGAAGCCACACTGGGGCAGAGGTCCTGTCTGCTCTGCAGGGCCAGGCCGAGAGGTGGTTGACGCCACACCAGCTTAAGCCAGGAATGGTGGTTTGCGACAATGGCACCAACCTCCTCTCCGCCCTCCGACAGGGACAACTGACCCATGTGCCCTGTGTGGCTCACGTCCTTAACCTGGTGGTGCAGCGGTTCTTGGGCAGGTACCCGGGCTTACAGGATGTCCTGAGGCAGGCCAGGAAAGTCTGTGTGCATTTCCGCAGATCTTATAATGCCAGTGCTCGCCTGGCTGAGCTGCAAAAGGAGTTGAACCTGCCCAAGAACCGCCTTATATGTGACATGCCCACCAGGTGGAACTCAACGTTGGCCATGCTGCAGCGGCTGCACACGCAGCAGAGGGCCATCAATGAGTACCTGTGCGACTACGGCACCAGGACAGGGTCAGGGGAGCTTGGTTTTTTTCTCCACGCCAGTGGGGCATGATCAGGGATGCATGCACTGTCCTGGCACCATTTGAGGAGGCCACGAGGATGGTGAGCTGTGACAGTGCATGCATCAGTGACACTGTACCTCTTGTCCACCTGTTGGAGCACACGCTGCGTGGAATAATGGACAGGGCACTTGAGGCAGAACAGAGGCAGGAAGAGGAGGACTTCCTTGCCTCTCAAGGCCCCCTTTACCCAGACAGTGTTCCTTCTGTCCCACCCATCACACAGGAAGAGGAGGAGGAGGAGGAGGAGGATTGTGTCAGCATGGAGGTGGAGGCTGGCACTCAGCATCAGCAGCAGTCTTTTAGGGATGATTTACAGTCCCAAGAAACCAGTGGACTTGTACGTGGCTGGGAGGAGGTGGCTGCGGATCATGTCGTCCTTAGTGACCCAGAGGACTCCGGACCGAATGCCTCAGCTAACCTACGCTGCATGGCCTCCCTGATCCTGCAAAGTCTGCGGAAGGATCCTCGTATTCTTCGGATCAAGGAGAGGGACCATTACTGGCTGGCCATTCTCCTTGATCCACGGTACAAGGGTAAGGTTGCGGACCTTATGTTACCGTCGCAGAGGGAGCAGAGGATGAGACAACTCCGGGAGGCCTTGCAGAAAGGTCTGTGCAACGCGTTCCCAGAGACTGTGAGGTTACAAACTCCTGGTCCTGGACAACGAGTTGCTGAGGCTTCGGCCAGTCAAAGAAGGAGCGGTGGGGAAGGTGGCCGTCTGACCGATGCGTTCAGACAATTCTTTAGTCCGCAGCCCCAAAGTATGATCGGTTCCAGCAACCATCGCCAGCGTCTGATAAACATGGTGCAGGAATATCTAGGGGCAAGGTCAGACTTGGACACCTTCCCCACCGAAAATCCTCTGGCTTACTGGGTCTTGAGGATGGATCACTGGCCAGAGCTTGCACAGTATGCAATTGAGCTACTGGCCTGTCCTGCATCCAGCGTTCTTTCGGAACGCACATTCAGTGCTGCTGGAGGATTTGTCACGGATCACAGGGTGCGCCTGTCCACCGACTCGGTTGATCGACTGACTTTCATCAAGATGAACCAGTCTTGGATCACCACCAGCTACCACACACCTGATGCTGATATAACAGACTAATTGATTTTAACATGTCACATCCCTTCAAGACTGATGCTGATGCTGAGTGCCTGTGCTGTTATGTTGACTGGCTATCCTCCTCCTCCGAGTCCTCAATGATACGATTGATGATGATAGCTTGGAAGATCATTTTTGTTTATGGGTGCCGCCACCAGTGGCTAAGGCCCAATTTTTCAGCCCCTGTTTAACAGGGGCGTGTAATTACAATTTTTGAAGCAATACTTTGCAACAGGGCTCATTGCTGTGCTCCAAGTACAGTATCTGTGAGGGGTTGCAGTGTTGTGCCACCAGTGCCTAAGGCCCAATTTTTCAGCCCCTGTTCAACAGGGGCATGTAATTACAATTCTTGATCTAATAATTCACAGCAGGGCCCATTCCTGCACCCACCAAGAGTAACTCTGAGGGCTTACAGTGTTGTGGCAACACCACCACCACCACCACCACCACGAAAGGCCCAATTTTTCAGCCCCTGTTCAACAGGGGCATGCAATTACAATTCTTGATCTAATAATTCACAGCAGGGCCCATTGCTGCACCCACCAAGAGTAACTGTCAGGGCTTACAGTGTTGTGGCACCAGCACCACCATCAAAGGCCCAATTTTTACTACCACTGTTCAACAATTATATGTAATTACAATTCCTGATATAATAGTTGACAGCAGGGCGTTCCAGCACCAACCAAGAGTAACTGTGAGTGCTTACAGTGTTGTACCAACAACTAAGGGGCCTATTTCTGCAGAGTATATACGGCAGGTCCCTACTTTCAAACATCCAACTTACAAACGACTCCTACTTGCAAACGCAAGAAGACAACAGGAAGTGAGAGGAAATCTACCCCTAGGAAGGAAAATTCTCTCCTGTAAGAATTAATATGGGAGAAAGGTGTCTCCTCTGTACTGATGCTTTATCACCAATCCTTGTTTCAAGAAAAACACCACATTTCAAAAACAGTTGTCATTGGGACGGAAAGTGAGGTGAAATGTTCTGAACAGGGGCACAGACAGCAAAACAAATGTTACAGGGGTGATAACCCTTACCTATGTTTTCCAAAAAGTTTAAAAATAGATTTTTGGGCTGGAGCTACACTTAAACAATGTACCTGTTCAAAATTACAAACACATTCTACATAAGAACAAACCTACAGTCCCTGTCGTGTATGCACCGCCTGTATACGGCTGTTCAGAGTATATAGGGCCTTTTTTATTTTGTGTGCGGTGTTCCCCTTAATATCCATACAAGACCCAAAGGGGCTGGTAATGGGCTGGGGTAGGGGGGGGGGGGGTCATGGGGTAGCTATGCCATTTTTCTTAAAGATTTTCATCCATATTACCGGGACCAGACATTACATTAAAGCCGCAAGCAGTTTTAAATGGCTTTTTTTTCCTTTAGAAGTGTCATTTTGTGCAGGGACAGTTCTAAACACGGGAAACACGTGGCACTTCACAGGCATACTTTAGACACCCCCCAGGTACGATATTTAAAGGAATATTTGACTTTTTTTTTTCACTTTATGCATCATTAAAATGACTGCTCCCGAAAAACGACCGTTTTTAAAACTTATTTTTGCATTGATACATGTCCCCTGGTCAAGAACCCGGGTTCCCAAACCCTTTTTAGGACAATAACATGCATAATAGTCGTTATAATTAGCACTTTAGAATTCGAACGTTCGCATCCATTGTATTTAATAGGGTTCTAATGTTCGTACGAACGTTCGGTCCGTTCGCGGGTTCTGGTGCGAACCGAACCCGGGGGTGTTCGGCTCATCACTATTGGTGTAACACACCAGGAAAACACAGCAATACGGGCTAACTTCAGGTGTATAATGTGCAGGAGGCTTAGCAACAATGACACTGACACTGTTCCCTGCCTATCCTTCCCTCTCCCTGCACACAAGGTTTATCAAAGTATATGACACCGACACTCTCCCTGCCTATCCTTCTTTCTCCCTGCACACAAGGTTTAGCAAAGAATGTGACACTGACACTGTCCCCTGCCTATCCTTCTCTCTCCCTGCACACAAGGTTTAGCAAAGAATGTGACACTGACACTGTCCCCTGCCTATCCTTCTCTCTCCCTGCACACAAGGTTTAGCAAAGAATATGACACTGACACTCTCCCTGCCTAACCTTCTCTCTCCCTGCACACAATAATAGCACAAAGAATATCACACTGTCCCTGCCTATCCTTCTCTTTCCCTGCGCCGGAACACACTACACAAGGCCGCCGCGCTGGCGGCCTTTTATAGTGTGGGGCGTATGCTAAACCCCCTGAGCTATAATTGGCCACAGGCAACCTGCCTGTGGCCAATTATGGCTCTCCTAGCTGCCGGCGCTGTGATTGGCCAAGCATGCGGGGTCACAGTGCATGCTTGGCCAATCACAGCGCCGGGATTGCACTGCGATGGCGCAGTGTATTGTGGGCCGTTCGCGTCACTCGAATTTGGCGCGAACGGCCCAAATCGTTCGATGTTCGCCGAACGGTCGAACAGCCGATGTTCGAGTCGAACTTATGTTCGACTCGAACACCGAGCTCATCCCTACTCTGTAATGTCTTTTCTGTTAATGTCACTGTGCCAGTAAAATAGGATACATTTATTCAAATTATACATAAAACTTAGGCTTTTAGAACACAGTGACAAGTCTACTTACGGCAAGTTGGCCTCTTTTACATACACTGAGCTGATAATAAAAGATATGTTTTATTAATACCAAGTATCCAGAGGTCCTTTTCTTCCCCCATATTCAGATAAACCACAGTGTACTTTTCACATATAGTCATATATTTTAATATCCTTTAGCATATTTAGATAAATCAATACAAGAAAATTCTCGTCATCAAAAATACCCAGCTATAGATTTTCTTTGTAACAACTATTGTGAAGTTTGCAGAGAAAGCTGAAAGAACAATATAGTAACCACTCCATATTTCTGATAATTAGGTGCAGTGTGTTAAAACTAAAAAAAGTCCTACTTGTTGGTTGAATCATTGGTGCAGAGTCCAGCAAAACACATTTCCTGTAATGTATGTAGATGCATTTAAAGCGCACTTCCAGCTTGGGCAAACAATATTTTTTTTTTGCCCCAACAGTAGTTAACAATAAAAATACTGCTCTGGGTTGCAACACTCGCCTTTAATCTGGAGCTGTCCCTGCAGTACTTCTTGTTCACCACAAGATGTCCTCAGTTTTATAGGTTGATTAGAGTCCAGCATCGCTCTGCCTGGAAGACTGAGGACATTACTGTAAATGAAGGGTGCCTACCAGGGTGCCCTGAAATCACTGTGTACTGTTGCAGAGAATGGCACCGACATCACATCAGGACTGCTCTCTGCATCTTCGAAAACCACTCACTGTTAGAAAAAGATTGTGAGGTTCCAGGGCTTTATATGACTTCTCAGAAAAAAATAAAAATATTTAAAAAAGTACCTATACACTGGGAGGCCCCCTAGAGGAGAAGGTTGTCTTGTGTGAGAGGCATCAGGTTGGACTCTAAACACGTAATGCATGCTGACCATGCAGAGGTATGAGCCTCAAAGGTGGTTATTTTTCAAATATGTTTTTATATTGCATAGCTAGATTTCTTCACACTGCCCCATCCTCCCATACATTATTTTACACACGGTGCAGTTTGACACTGACATCTTCTCCAATCCAAAATACAGGGTACAATCTTTCAAAGAAAACACAGTGGAACATGTGTAGATTTTCCAGATCCCCATCCTTGATGCCATAGAAGGTAATGCTGCCAGCCGCACAGTCTAAATGAACACCAATCCTTTTGTACATTGGTAGGTTCAGCGGAACTTCTTTCTTACCATGCCAAGCAGAGTGGCCCATGCTCCGTAACTCCAGACTCCATGAACAGCTGTTTCTTCCAATTTGGTTTTCCATTTCTTTGGTACGTTTTAAGGAATTGTAGGCTACCCCTATCTGCACAAAGAAGGTTGATAGCTCCACCTCCCAGTAATGGCTTCCGTCCGAGAATCCTTCTGTGCACATCACCTGCCAGCTTTGAAATCTCTTGGGGGATTCAGGAACAGTATTACCCCTTGAACTTGTCTTGTGTGTGGCTTTACAATTCTGATCGGATATTAGAATGTGTTTGTTGGCTGTCTCTGGGTCAAACATCAGGTTTCTGTAATCTGTAGATTTAAGCAAGCAGATGTCTATTAGAATAATAACAACATGACATTAACTCATAATCTCTGGTCAACTTTCTTTGTCAGTACTGAAGTCCTATTCACACCTATGTGTTGGGGCATTTTTAATGGCACCTCCACTCACACACAATGAACTGAAGCATACCACAATTCACATAAAATGCTGAATGCTGCACTGTGTTGCTTAAAAGGGTCACATGCATTTTTTTGGTCTGTTGTAGTGCTTGGCAGAACATACCTAATAAATTGGCTACTTTAAAGTATCATGCATGAATTAATGAACAGCAAAAGATCGCTAAGTGTGAATCATCAAAATAAGAACTGGATAAGCCATCGGTTTTAAAAGCTAGCAAGAGAAAAGTGGAAGCTGATTTTCATGAAAGTCAGAAAGATCTGTGATATTACAGCTGTAGGAATCCCCTGGGTTACTTAGTAATTGTGACTCAAAGTGCACCTGTACTCATATGCAAGTACAGTAATGTCCTGTACACACGATCGGATTTCCGATGGAATAAAATCCAATGGATTTTTCCATCGGAAATCCGATGAAGCTGACTTCCATCTGTCTTGCCTACACACCATCAGTCAAAAATCCAACCGTCCCAAACGCCGTGACGTAAAACACTCCGAAGAGCCGAGAAAAATGAAGTTCAATGCTTCTGAGCATGCGTTGACTTGATTCTGAGCATGCGTGGGTTTTTTCTCCGATGGAGTTCCCCACAGACAATCGGAATTTGCTATTTTTTTTTCCATCGGTATAATTTAAAAAATGTTCTATTTTTTTATACCAATGGAAAAAAGACCGATGGGGCCCACACACGATCGGTTTGTCCGATGAAAAAAGTCCATCTGCCTTTTTTCATCAGAAAAAACGATCGTGTGTACGCGGCATAAAACTTTGGATTGAGAGTAACTTGGTCTGAGAGTGTTTAGCAAGACAAGCAAATTTTTTTTAAAATACATTTTGACTTGATAAACAAGCGATGTCTTGATATACAAGTAGTGTCACGACACAACCGTGTATAAAAGAGAAGAGAGGTCCTCTAAGTGTAGCAACATGGTTACATTTAATGAAGGTAAAACATTTAGCAACTCACATGGTTGATTTAAACAGGTACATTCAAAGAGGCACATCCAAGTATGTAGGCACCCGGGGTAAAGCTGTCCACATAGACCATCCACCTCACCGCCGCCAACGTCATCCCTTTCACGCGGAGCTCCACGAGCACTTCAAGCCTCGCTTTCAGATCGCTCTGCTGCAGGATAGTCTTCCTGGTCACTATTGCAGACTGACAGCGGTGAGAGCCGGTGGTGCGGAGGATGATCTATGTGGAAAGCTTTACCTCGGATGCCTGCATAATTAGATTTGCCTCTTTTAATCATCAACCATGAGAGTTGCTAAATGTTGTACCTTCATTAACCACTTAAGGACAGAGCCTCATTTTGAGATTTGGTGTTTACAAGTTTAAAACCGTTTTTTTTGCTAGAAAATTACTTAGAACCCTCAGGCATTATATTATTTATTTTTTCTAACACCCTAGAAAATAAAATTGCGGTCGTTGCAATAATAATAATTTTAATTAAAAAATAAGACAACAGTAAAGTTAGCCCAATATTTTGTTATTTTGTGAAAGATGATGTTACGCCGAATAAATTGACACCCAACATGTCACGCTTCAAAATTGCGCCTGCTCGTGGAATGGTGAAAAACTTTTACCCTTTAAAATCTCCATAGGCGATGTTTAAAAAAATTCTACAGGTTGCATGTTTTGAGTTACAGAGGAGGTCTAGGGCTAGAATTATTGCTCTTGCTCCAACGATCGCGGTGATACCTCACATATGTGGTTTGAACACCGTTTTCATATGCAGGCTCTACTCACGTATGCGTTCGCTTCTGCACGCAAGCTCGAAGGGACGGGGTGCATTAAAAGTTATTAAATTTTTTTCTTATTTATTTTAATTTTTAATTATTTTTTTTCACTGTTCTTTAAAAGAAAAGAAAAAATTGTGTCACTTTTATTCCTAGTACATCCCTTGGAATAGAAAAAAAGCACGACAGGACCTCTTAAATAGGAGATCTAGGGGAAAAAAAACTCAGATCTCATATTTACAAAATGCAATAATAAAAAATAAAAAAAGTTGTTTGAAACCCTCACTCAGCACCATACCACACAGGGAGAAGTATCCGATCGCCCCTGCAGCTGCCGGTGGCTCCGGTAAGCGGCGGAGGGCCCCTCTCCCGCCACAGATAAAAGTGATCTCGCGGCGAATCCACCACTGAGACCACTTTTATCTGAAACCTGACCACCCGCTGAAGAAGTGGATACCGGGGTTATGGCAGCTAGCTGCTGCCATAACTACGATATTCCACTTCAAACAGCCAGTGGTTAAATGTAATCATATTGCTAGATTTAGAGGCACCTCTCTTCTCTTTCATACTCCTGCTGGATTTTGCTTCTAATCCCCTTGTGGATGCTACCATTTGTGGATGGACATTTTATGGTTACACAATCACATTGCTATAATCTGTAGGATTTATGACCAAATGGTTGTGGAAAGAAACATCTGGGTTTCCATTATTTCTTATGGGGAAATTTGATATACGAGTGCTTCGGATTATAAGCATGTTTCCGGAACAAATTTTGCTCGCAATCCAAGGTTTTACTGTATAACTTAGCCATCTTGCTAGAATTTAAGACTAAAAAGTAGAAGACTGGAAAAAAGAGCCTCTTCTTGCAGAAAATGTTTTTCCAGGCTTCCTCTATCGCTGGCCACATGACAAAATTGCTGACCACATAAACAAAAGTCTAGGCATTTTCTCAAATGCTCTTACCTAGTCCTCAACTTCAAAAGAGAGTATGTAATCAAATATCCAAGCTCTTGATTGTGTGAGCAGCACAGCCATGGCGTGGCAAAAAGCATGCCCTTCTATACCAAGAAGACCCAACATGTGAGCAGAGGTCAATTTTAACAGTAATATTAGCCCCTCTCAGCTTGGTATCTACAGTTAAGCCTGTCAGGATGAACTGCCTTATAGTGGGTGGTTCTACAAGAGGGACTCGCTAGCTTGTACCTGTGGTCTGAATAAAGTGATGTCATTGGTGTGTGGCCCTTCTGTTTTTTGATGCTGCATGGCACTTGATTCATCCATGAATGGAGGAGAAATGAATGCTTGGAGTGGTGTTAACTGCCATCAGTTTACCTAACCTCTCCGCCAGCCATTAAAAAAATATCTTAATGCTGGAACAAAGAGAAGGGGTTTCATGGCCTTCCCAATCATGTGATTATTACTCTGTAACCAGCGACTGTCAATGACAGCAGAGATACAGTACTGGGGGCACAGGATAGAGTGCAAAGCAACAACACATACAGTTGGCAGCATTGAGTAAGATCCATCTCTGTGCTGCCACATATAGTATGCATTTTGCCAATAGGTTAATAGAAGATATATTTCAACATGTGTCATTCTTTATTTTTATAGACCCATTTTGTATACTACTTGACCGTCATACCTACACTTCATGGCCAAAAGAATGTATATCCCTACGAATTTTTTAGCCCAGTTGCATAAAGCTAGGTCCGTAAAGACATGGTTTGATGAGTTTAGTGTGGAGGAACTCCAGTGGCCTGCACAGATGCCTAAAATTAAAGGATTTGTTCAGCTTTAATGACATTTGCAAATTGCAAAAAATCCACTATGCATTACAGCTTCACCGGTACATTAATGCACTTTCTCTCGCAGCAGCTGCTGAGCTCAGCAATGGCATTTTGCAATAGTGAAAGAGAATGGGCTGTGAATGCAGAAGTAGGGAACAGAGGCGTAGATAAGGAAGAGAGGGGGGTCTAAACCCTCCCAGAGCATCCAGGCCCAGTGCCTGCCACTGAGCAACAGAGACAAAGTGCAGCTGCAACAGTGAATACACAGATTATCAGTCTGCAGCTATGCGATCATGCGACCCGCC
Organism: Rana muscosa; assembly: GCA_029206835.1. Taxonomy (NCBI): domain Eukaryota; kingdom Metazoa; phylum Chordata; class Amphibia; order Anura; family Ranidae; genus Rana; species Rana muscosa. The sequence continues at coordinate 112,081,369 of CM055128.1, read as the reverse complement.
TGCCTTTATGCCCACTCCCCAGATGCACTAGTTTGCCACCTTTCTTTGCTCTGGAAACACACAGGCCCACAAACGTATGATGCTGAGCAAAAATCTTGAGGAAAGTCTTCCCAGAAGAGTGAAGACTGTTATAGCAGCAAGGAGTAGACCAACTCCTTGATAATACCCATTGCTTTCAAGTTCAACAAGTTTATAAAAGGTGTGATGTTTAGATGTCTACAAACATCTGGCAATAGTTTATATATAATTTTATGTTCTTTCTCTAATGACTAACTGTACCTTGGCATCTTTAACGAACGCTGCAAAAAAATTACATTACAGGATAAGCGTGTTACTATGGCTATTTTAGTGCTAATGAACTTGCCTATCTAGTCTGAAAAAAGGCTAGTTAGAAAGGAAGCGATTTTGCCAGAAAATGGAAGTGATTTCAATTGTCCATATATGTGGCTTTTGAGGACAACAGAGCTAAATGGAAAAAAAAAAGTGAGCAGTGATCACCATGTTGCACTGACTGGGCAAGAAGCATGCATTAAAAAGTGGATGTAAACCCTCACATATACCCAGCGACCTCAGATAATACACAGAGATAACACAAATCTCCCAACATAAGTTTTACATGTATATCTGCTGTCTTCACCTTTATATACTGTTTAAAAAGTTCCAAACGTGTTAAGAGATTTTCCCTTCTGGTTCAGCACTGCAGTGAAGCCTGGGCATACAGCCAAGACAGCTGATTGGAGGAAAGGTACACACCCCCTCTCCTCATAGGTAGAGACTTTCAGAGCTGATTGTTAAATCATTCAGCACTGTGCTAATTTATTTATAGCATCCTTCCCAACACAAAACTGATAACAGAAGAACAGCTCAGTTCTTTACTGTAAAAGTGATGGGTGACTGTAGAGCCATCCAATTACTTGAATCACAGCTGCTGCCCCGCTCCACCAGCACCCCCCTTAGGTGATACCTGAGCTCATCCTGTCCCTAATCCCCTCTGCAGAAGTGGTTCAGAGCTGTCAAAATCCTGGCTTGCAAGCGGGGTGCACAACTCCTTGAACACAGTACTGTGTTTGGTCAGTAGAACAGAAAAGGAGTGACATTACAGGTCTAATCTAATAGCCCCCTAAAGTCTCCATAAATAGGACCCGTCACCTGCCTAATGCTATCAAATAGGGGGAGTGGTTAGCTCATACATCTGAACACAAATGCACGCACATGTACAGTATCTCACAAAAGTGAGTACCCCCCTCACATTTTTGTAAATTTTTTATTATGTCTTTTCATGTGACAACACTGAAGAAATTACACTTTGCTATAATGTAAAGTAGTGAGTGTACAGCTTGTATAACAGTGTAAACTTGCTGTCCCTTCAAAATAACTCAACACACAGCCATTAATGTCTAAACTGCTGGCAACAAAAGTGAGTACACCCCTAAGTGAAAATGTCCAAATTGGGCCCGATTAGCCATTTTCCCTCCCTGGTGTCATGTGACTTGTTAGTGTTACAAGATCTCAGGTGTGAATGGGGAGCAGGTGTGTTAAATTTTGTTTTATCGCTCTCACTCTTTCATACTGGTCACTGGAAGTTCAACATGGCACCTCATGGCAAAGAACTCTGAGGATATGAAAAAAAAAATTGTTGATCTATATCAGTGTTTCTCAACTCCAGTCCTCCAGGCGCGCCAACAGGTCATGTTTTCAGGCTTTCCATTATTTTGCACAGGTGATGTGATCAGTTTCACTGCCTTAGTAATTACCACAGCCATTTGCTCTAAGGGAAATCCTGAAAATATGACCTGTTGGGGCGCCTTGAGGACTGGAGTTGAGAAACACTGATCTACATAATGGCCTAGGGTATAAGAAGTTTTTTAAGACCCTGAAACTGATGTGCAGCACAGTGGCCAAGACCATACAGTGGTTTAACCACTTAAGCCCCGGACCATTTTGTAGCTAAAGGACCAGAGCTGTTTTCAGAATTTTGCACTGCGCTGCTTTAACCACTTAACGACCGCCCACTGTAAATATACGTCGGCAGAATGGCACCGACAGGCAGAATCACGTACATATACGTGATTGCCTTTGTATAGTTGGGGGGTCCGATCGGACCCCCCTTCTTTACAGTGGGTGGTCGTTTTACCTTCGGGAGCGATCCGGCATGAGGGGACGGCCGTTCGATTCTGGCCACCCCCTCTCGATCGCTCCCGGCGAATGAGAGAGCTTCCCCTGCCTGCCAGGAAGGAGGAAGTGATGTCATCTCTCCTGCGGCGCTCACATATACCGAGCGCCGTACAGGAGAAGATGCAGGTTAGTACACAAAACAGCACACTGACACCAGGACACATAGGCACATAAATCGCCCCCCCAGGCCCCCCCAGACACACCCCAGCCCCCCCCCAGCCCCCAGTCACAGTGTCACTGATTGCAGTGACCATTTATTTAGTGATCACTGCAATCAGTGACATTTGTGACTGTAAAAGTGTCAGTACATTTAGTTTTAGGTCCAGTGTAGCCCCCTAACCCCCCCCTAATAAAGGTTTAACCCCCTGATCACCCCCCAGATAACCCTTTCACCCCCTAGTACCGCCGTCGCTAAGCAATCATTTTTCTGATCGATGTCTTAGCGTCGGTGATGCTGATCGGTAGCCAGTAATTTTTTTTAGGTTCGCCGCAGGTTTTTATAGCGTCGGGTACCCCCATATATTACCTAATGAAGGTTTAACCCCCTTGATCGCCCCCCAGGTAACCCTTTCACCCCTTATCACCACTGTCACTAAGCGATAATTTTTCTGATCGATGTCTTAGCGTCGGTGATGCTGATCGGTAGCCAGTAATTTTTTTAGGTTCGCCGCAGGTTTTTATAGCGTCGGGTACCCCCATATATTACCTAATAAAGGTTTAACCCCCTTGATCGCCCCCCAGGTAACCCTTTCACCCCCTATCACCACTGTCACTAAGCGATCATTTTTCTGATCGATGTCTTAGCGTCGGCGATGCTGATCGGTAGCCAGTTATTTTTTTTAGGTTCGCCGCAGGTTTTTATAGCGTCGGGTACCCCCATATATTACCTAATAAAGGTGTAACCCCCTTGATCACCCCCCAGGTAACCCTTTCACCCCCTAGCACCGCCGCCACTATGCGATCATTTTTCTGATTGATGTCTTAGCGTCGGTGATGCTGATCGGTAGCCAGTAATTTTTTTTAGGTTCGCCGCAGGTTTTTATAGCGTCAGGTACCCCCATATATTATCTAATAAAGGTTTAACCCCCTGATCGCCCCCCCAGGTAACCCTTTCACCCCCTATCACCACTGTCGCTAAGCAATCGTTTTTATGATCGTTGTCTTAGTGTCGGTGATGCCGATAGGTAGCCAGTAATTTTTTTTTAGGTTCGCCGTCAGGTTTTTATATAGCGTCAGGTACCCCCATATATTACCTAATAAAGGTTTTAACCCCCTAATTGCCCCTAGTTAACCCTTTCACCAGTGATCATCATATAAGTGTTACGGGTGACGCTGGTTAGTTAGTTTGCTTTTTATAGTGTCAGGGCACCCGCCGTATATAACCCAATAAAGGTTTAACCCCCTGATCGCCCGGCGGGTGATATCAATTAGGTTTTAACGTCGGAGAGGGTCTGCGTCACACCCCAGGCAGCGTCAGGTTAGTGCCAGTAGCGCTAACACCCACACGTGAAGCATACACCCCCCTTAGTGGTATAGTATCTGATCAGCTCAATATCTGATCTGATCAGATCTATACTAGCGTCCCCAGCAGTTTAGGGTTCCCAAAAATGCACTGTTAGTGGGATCAGCCCAGATACCTGCTAGCACCTGCGTTTTGCCCCTCCGTCCAGCCCAGGCCACCGAAGTGCAGTATCGATCGATCACTGTCACTTGCAAAACACAACACACATAACTGCAGCGTTCGCAGAGACAGGCCTGATCCCTGCGACTCCAGTGCTGTAGGAGGTGATTTCACCACCACAGTTAAAAAAAAAAAGCATATATGCCGAAGCATTGGGGCAGGAGGAGCGGAGGAGCGATTTTGCTCCTAATGCCGCGTATATACGGTCGAAATTCCGACGAAGGCTTGCCCGTGGAAAAGTCTGACCATGTGTACGCGGCATAACTTTTGCGAGAAGATGCCCCCATGCTTCGGCATATATAAATGGTGCATGTATGCCCATCATTAGAAGTGGGTGGATGAAGGGCGGTATTCTAATGGTGGGCATACCCACCGATCAATCTTTTTTTTTTGTTCAGCCAACAGGCTGCATGAAAAAAAAGATTACAATACATGTCCAACAAGGACCAGCAACGTACTGGTATGTTGCTGGACTTTGAATGTTTATACCAGAATGATGCCTGCGGGTTTAGGTATCATCTTGGTATCATTCTTTTCAGCCAGCGGCCGGCTTTCATGTAAAAGCAATCCTAGTGGCTAATTAGCCTCTGGACTGCTTTTACAAGCAGTGGGAGGGAATGTCCCCCCCCCCCCGGATATAAAAAGCGCCATTGGGAAATTGGGAAAGCATTTTATCACACCGATCTTGGTGTGGTCAGATGCTTTCAGGGCAGAGGAAAGATCTAGGGTCCAATAGACCCCAGTTTTTTCAAAAAAGAGTACCTGTCATTACCTATTGCTATCATAGGGGATATTTACATTCCCTGAGATAACAAAAGTGATAAAAATAAATAAGGAAAAATAAATATGGAAGCAACAGTTTAAAAATAAAATAAAAAAGCAAAATTAATAATAAAAAAAAAAAAAAAAAAAGCACCCCTGTCCTGCCCTGCTCTTGCCCAATGGCGAACGCAAGCGTCGGTCTGGCGTCATATGTAAACAGCAATTGCACCATGCATGTGAGGTATCACCGCGAAGGTCAGATCGAGGGCAGTAATTTTAGCAGTAGACCTCCTCTGTAAATCTAACAGGGTAACCTGTAAATGCTTTTAAAGGCTTTTAAAAATGTATGTAGTTTGTCGCCAAAGCATGTCGTGTTTGGTATCTATGTACTCGGCCTAAGATCATCTTTTTTATTTCATCAAACATTTGGGCAATATAGTGTGTTTTAGTGCATTAAAATTAAAAAAAGTGTATTTTTTCCCAAAAAAATGCGTTTGAAAAATCGCTGCGCAAATACTGTGTAGAAAAAAAAATGCAACACCCACCATTTTATTCTGTAGGGCCTTTGCTTTAAAAATATATATAATGTTTGGGGGTTCAACATAATTTTCTTGCAAAAAAAAAAATGTTTTCATGTAAACAAAAAGTGTCAAAAAGGGCTTTGTCTTCAAGTGGTTAGAAGAGTGGATGTAAGCTTCCTAATGTTGTGTATAAAATGCCAGAACAGTTCAAAACCCCCCCAAATGACCCCATTTTGTAAAGTAGACACCCCAAGCTATATACTGAGAGGCATGTCGAGTCCATGGAATATTTTATATGTTGACACAAGTTGCGGAAAAAATTTTTTTTTTTTTTTTTTTTTTTTTGCACAAAGTTGTCACTAAATGATATATTACTCAAACATGCCATGGGCATATGTGGAATTACACCCCAAAATACATTCTGTTGCTTCTCCTGAGTACGGGGATACCACATGTGTGAGACTTTTTGGGAGCCTAGCCGCGTACGGGACCCCAAAAACCAATCACCGCCTTCAGGCTTTCTAAGGGTGTCAATTTTTGATTTCACTTCTCACTGCCTATCACAGTTTCGGAGGCCATGGAATGCCGAGATGGCACAAAACCCCCCCAAATGACCCCATTTTGGAAAGTAGACACCCCAAGCTATTTGCTGAGAGGTATTGTGAGTATTTTGCAGATCTCGCTTTTTGTCACAAAGTTTTGAAAATTGAAAAAAAAAAAGAAAAAAAAAAAATGTTCTTTCTTCATTTTCAAAAACAAATGAGAGCTGTAAAATACTCACCATGCCTCTCAGCAAACAGCTTGGGGTGTCTACTTTCCAAAATGGGGTAATTTGGGGGGGTTTTGTGCTTTTTTGGCATTTTATGGCCTTCAAAACTGTCATAGGTAGTGAGGAGTGAAATCAAAAATTTGCGCCCTTAGAAATCCTGGAGGCGGTGCTTGGTTCCCGGGGTCCCGTACGTGGCTAGGCTCCTAAAAAGTCCCACACATGTGGTATCCCCGTACTCAGGAGAAGCAGCAGAATGTATTTTGGGGTGCAATTCCACATATAACCATGGCATGTGTGAGCAATATATAATTTAGTGACAACATTTTGTAATGTTTTTTTTTTTTGTCATTATTCAATCACTTGGGACAAAAAAAAAAAATATTCAATGGGCTCAACAGGCCTCTCAGCAATTTCCTTGGGGTGTCTACTTTCTAAAATGGGGTCATTTGGGGGGGGGGGTTGTGCTATTTTGGCATTTTATGGCCTTCAAAACTGTGATAGGTAGTGAGGAGTGAAATCAAAAATTTGCGCCCTTAGAAATCCTAAAGGCGGTGCTTGGTTTCCGGGGTCCCGTACGTGGCTAGGCTCCTAAAAAGTCCCACACATGTGGTATCCCCGTACTCAGGAGAAGCAGCAGAATGTATTTTGGGGTGCAATTCCACATATAACCATGGCATGTGTGAGCAATATATCATTTAGTGACAACTTTTTGTAATTTTTTTTTTTTTTTTGTCATTATTCAATCACTTGGGACAAAAAAAAAATATTCAATGGGCTCAACATGCCTCTCAGCAATTTCCTTGGGGTGTCTACTTTCTAAAATGGGGTCATTTGGGGGGGGTTTTGTACTGCCCTGTCATTTTAGCACCTCAAGAAATGAGATAGGCAGTCATAAATTAAAAGCTGTGTAAATTCCAGAAAATGTACCCTAGTTTGTAAACGCTATAACTTTTGCGTAAACCAATAAATATACGCTTATTGACATTTTTTTTACTAAAGACATGTGGCTGAATACATTTTGGCCTAAATATATGACTAAAATTGAGTTTATTCGATTTTTCTTATAACAAAAAGTAGAAAATATCATTTTTTTTCAAAATTTTCGGTCTTTTTCCGTTTATATTGCAAAAAATAAAAATCGCAGAGGCAATCAAATACCATTAAAAGAAAGCTCTATTTGTGGGAAGAAAAGGACGCAAATTTCGTTTGGGTACAACATTGCATGTCTGCACAATTTACAGTTAAAGCAGCGCAGTGCAAAATTCTGAATTCACCTCTGGTCCTTTAGCTACCAAATGGTCCGGGGCTTAAGTGGTTAACTGTAAATTGTGCAGACATGCAATGTTGTACAGAAACGAAATTTGCGTCCTTTTCTTCCCACAAATAAAGCTTTCTTTTAATGGTATTTGATTGCCTCTGCGATTTTTATTTTTTGCGATATAAACGGAAAAAGACCGAAAATTTTGAAAACAAATGATATTTTCTACTTTTTGTTATAAGAAAAATCGAATAAACTCAATTTTAGTCATACATTTAGGCCAACATGTATTCAGCCACATGTCTTTAGTAAAAAAAAATTCAATAAGTGTATATTTATTGGTTTGCGCAAAAGTTATAGCGTCTACAAACTAGGGTACATTTTCTGGAATTTACACAGCTTTTAATTTATGACTGCCTATCTAATTTCTTGAGGTGCTAAAATGGCAGGGCAGAACAAAACCTCCCCCAAATGACCCAATTTTGACGTAGTAGACACCCCAAGGAAATTGCTGAGAGGCATGTTGAGCCCATTGAATATTTTTTTTTTTTTGTCTCAAGTGATTGAATGACTAAAAAAAAAAAAAAAAAAAAATTACAAAAAGTTGTCACTAAATGATATATTGCTCACACATGCCATGGTTATATGTGGAATTGCACCCCAAAATACATTTTGCTGCTTCTCCTGAGTACGGGGATACCACATGTGTGGGACTTTTTGGGAGCCTAGCCGCGTACGGGCCCCCGAAAACCAAGCACCGCCTTCAGGATTTCTAAGGGCGCAAATTTTTGATTTCACTCCTCACTACCTATCACAGTTTCGAAGGCCATAAAATGCCAAAATAGCACAAAACCCCCCCAAATGACCCCATTTTAGAAAGTAGACACCCCAAGGAAATTGCTGAGAGGCCTGTTGAGCCCATTGAATATATTTTTTTTTTGTCCCAAGTGATTGAATAATGACAAAAAAAAAAAAATTACAAAAAGTTGTCACTAAATGATATATTGCTCACACATGCCATGGTTATATATGGAATTACACCCCAAAATACATTTTGCTGCTTCTCCTGAGTACGGGGATACCACATGTGTGGGACTTTTTGGGAGCCTAGCCGCGTACGGGACCCCGAAAACCAAGCACCGCCTTCAGGTTTTCTAGGCACAAATTTTTGATTTCACTCCTCACTACCTATCACAGTTTCGAAGGCCATAAAATGCCAAAATAGCACAAAACCCCCCCAAATGACCCCATTTTGGAAAGTAGACACCCCAAGCTATTTGCTGAGAGGCATGGTGAGTATTTTACAGCTCTCATTTGTTTTTGAAAATTTTCAAAACTTTGTGACAAAAAGCGAGATCTGCAAAATACTCACCATACCTCTCAGCAAATAGCTTGGGGTGTCTACTTTCCAAAATGGGGTCATTTGGGGGGGTTTTGTGCCATCTGGGCATTCCATGGCCTCCGAAACTGTGATAGGCAGTGAGAAGTGAAATCAAAAATTTACACCCTAATGCCGCGTACACACGATCATTATCCACGGCGGTTAAAAAAACGCCGTGAATAATGTCATTAAAAACGAGGGAACGGCTTGTTCCCCACACATGGTCATTTTTCACGTCGTTTTTTCTCTTGTCGAGAAAAACGACCGTCTGTGGGCTCCGCAGCAGTGTTTCCCTATGGGAAACACTGCCGCGGGAAACATGTCGAAAAAAACGACGAGAAAAATTAGAACATGTTCTAATTTTTCTCGTCGTTTTTAATGCCGTTTTTCTCGTCGAAAAAAACGGCAAAAAGCCCACAGACGATAATTTTTCTCGTCGAAAGGAAAAAAAAATTGTTTTTCTCGACGAGAAAAATGGCCGTGTGTACGCGGCATTAGAAAACCTGAAGGCAGTGCTTGGTTTTTGGGGTCCCGTACGCGGCTAGGCTCCCAAAAAGTCTCACACATGTGGTATCCCCATACTCAGGAGAAGCAACAGAATGTATTTTGGGGTGTAATTCCACATATGCCCATGACATGTTTGAGCAATATATCATTTAGTGACAACTTTGTGCAAAAAAAATAATCAAAAAAAAATTGTCTTTTTTCCGCAACTTGTGTCAACATATAAAATATTCCATGGACTCGACATGCCTCTCAGTATATAGCTTGGGGTGTCTACTTTCCAAAATGGGGTCATTTGGGGGGTTTTGAACTGTTCTGGCATTTTATACACAACATTAGGAAGCTTACATTCACTCTTCTAACCACTTGAAGACAAAGCCCTTTTTGACACTTTTTGTTTACATGAAAACATATTTTTGTTTTGCAAGAAAATTATGTTGAACCCCCAAACATTATATATATTTTTAAAGCAAAGGCCCTACAGATTAAAATGGTGGGTTTTGCATTTTTTTTTTCTACACAGTATTTGCGCAGCGATTTTTCAAACGCATTTTTTGGGGAAAAATACACTTTTTTAAATTTTAATGCACTAAAACACACTATATTGCCCAAATGTTTGATGAAATAAAAAAGATGATCTTAGGCCGAGTACATAGATACCAAACACGACAAGCTTTAAAATTTCGCACAAACGCGCATTGGCCACAAACTACATACATTTTTAAAAGCCTTTAAAAGCCTTTACAGGTTACGCCGTTAGGTTTACAGAGGAGGTCTACTGCTAAAATTACTGCCCTCGATCTGACCTTCGCAGTGATACCTCACATGCATGGTGCAATTGCTGTTTACATATGACGCCAGACCGACGCTTGCGTTCGCCATTGGGCAAGAGCAGGGCAGGACAGGGGTGCTTTTTTTTTTTTTTTTTTTATTATTAATTTTGCTTTTTTTTTTATTTTTAAACTGTTGCTTCCATATTTTTTTTTTTTTTATCATTTTTATTGTTATCTTAGGGAATGTAAATATCCCCTGTGATAGCAATAGGTAGTGACAGGTACTCTTTTTTTGAAAAAACTGGGGTCTATTAGACCCTAGATCTTTTCTCTGCCCTCAAAGCATCTGACCACACCAAGATCGGTGTGATAAAATGCTTTCCCAATTTCCCAATGGCGCTTTTTATATCCGTGGGGGGGACATTCCCTCCCACTGCTTGTAAAAGCAGTCCAGAGGCTAATTAGCCACTAGGATTGCTTTTACATGAAAGCCGGCCGCTGGCTGAAAAGAATGATACCAAGATGATACCTAAACCCGCAGGCATCATTCTGGTATAAACATTCAAAGTCCAGCAACATAACAGTACGTTGCTGGTCCTTGTTGGACATGTATTGTAATCTTTTTTTTCATGCAGCCTGTTGGCTGAACAAAAAAAAAAGATTGATCGGTGGGTATGCCCACCATTAGAATACCGCCCTTCATCCACCCACTTCTAATGATGGGCATACATGCACCATTTATATATGCCGAAGCATGGGGGCATCTTCCCGCAAAAGTTATGCCGCGTACACATGGTCAGACTTTTCCACGGGCAAGCCTCCGTCGGAATTTCGACCGTATGTACGCGGCATTAGGAGCAAAATCGCTCCTCAGCCCCTGCTGCCCCAATGCTTCAGCATATATGCTTTTTTTTTTAACTGTGGTGGTGAAATCACCTCCTACAGCACTGGAGTCGCAGGGATCAGGCCTGTCTCTGCGAACGCTGCAGTTATGTGTGTTGTGTTTTGCAAGTGACAGTGATCGATCGATACTGCACTTGGGTGGCCTGGGCTGGACGGAGGGGCAAAACGCAGGTGCTAGCAGGTATCTGGGCTGATCCCGCTAACACTGCGTTTTTGGGAACCCTAAACTGCTGGGGACGCTAGTATAGATCTGATCAGATCAGATATTGATCTGTTCAGATACTATACCACTAAGGGGGGTGTATGCTTCACGCGTGGGTGTTAGCGCTACTGGCACTAACCTGACGCTGCCTGGGGTGTGACGCAGACCCTCTCTGACGCTAAAACCTAATTGATATCACCCGCCGGGCGATCAGGGGGTTAAACCTTTATTGGGTTATATACGACGGGTGCCCTGACACTATAAAAAGCAAACTAACTAACCAGCGTCACCCGTAACACTTATATGGTGATTACTGGTGAAAGGGTTAACTAGGGGCAATTAGGGGGTTAAAACCTTTATTAGGTAATATATGGGGGTACCTGACGCTATATAAAAACCTGACGGCGAACCTAAAAAAAATTACTGGCTACCTATCGGCATCACCGACACTAAGACAGCGATCAGAAAAACGATCGCTTAGCGTCAGTGGTGATAGGGGGTGAAAGGGTTACCTGGGGGGCGATCAAGGGGGTTAAACCTTTATTAGATAATATATGGGGGTACCTGACGCTATAAAAACCTGCGGCGAACCTAAAAAAAATTACTGGCTACCGATCGGCATCACCGACACTAAGACAGCGATCAGAAAAACTATCGCTTAGCGACAGTGGTGATAGGGGGTGAAAGGGTTACCTGGGGGGCGATCAAGGGGGTTAAACCTTTATTAAATAATATATGGGGGTACCTGACGCTATAAAAACCTGCGGCAAACCTAAAAAAAATAACTGGCTACCGATTGGCATCACCGACGCTAAGACAGCGATCAGAAAAATTATCGCTTAGCGACGGCAGTGCTAGGGGGTGAAAGGGTTATCTGGGGGGCGATCAGGGGCTTAAACCTTTATTGGGGGGGTTAGGGGGCTACACTGGACTAAAACGAACTTTAGTGACACTTTTACAGTCACAAATGTCACTGATTGCAGTGATCAGTAAATAAATGGTCACTGCAATCAGTGACACTGTGACTGGGGGCTGGGGGGTGATCTAGGGGGTGATCTGGGGGGGCCATTTATGTGCCTATGTGTCCTGGTGTCAGTGTAGTGTTTTGTGCACTAACCTGCATCTTCTCCTGTGCGGCGCTCGGTATATGTGAGCGCCGCAGGAGAGATGACATCACTTCCTCTGCCTGTGTAAACATTACACAGGCAGGGGAAGGATTCGATTCGCTGGGAGCGATCGAGAGGGGGTGGCCGGAATCAAACGGCTGTCCCCTCATCCCTGATCGCTCCCAAACGAATAACGGCCGCTCACTGTAAAGAAGGGGGGTCCGATCGGACCCCCCAACTATACAAAGGCAGTCACGTAGATATACGTGATTCTGCCTGTCGGTGCCATTCTGCCAACGTATTTTTACAGTGGGCGGTCGTTAAGTGGTTAATAGCACAGGTTCCACTCAGAACATGCCTCGCCATGGTCGACCAAAGGAGTTGAGTGCACGTGCTCAGCGCCATATCCAGAGGTTGTTTTTGGGAAATAGACTTACGAGTCCTGCCAGAATTGCTCTAGAGGTTGAAGGGGTGGGGGTCAGCCTGTCAGTGTTCAGACCATATGCTGCACACTGCATCAAACTGGTCTGCATGGCTGTGGTCCCGGAAGTAAGCCTCTTTTAAAGATGATGCACAAGAAAGCCCGCCGTTTGCTGAAGACAAGCAGACTAAGCACATGGATTACTGGAACTATGTCCTGTGGTCAGATGAGACCAAGATAAACGTATTTGGTTCAGATAGTGTCAAGCGTGTGTGGCGCAACCAGTTGAGACATACAAAGACAAGTGTGTCTTGCCTACAGTCAAGCATGGTGGTGGGAATGTCATGGTCTGGGGCTGCATAAGTGCTGCCGGCACTGGGGAGCTACAGTTCATTGAGGGAACCATTAACGCCAACATGTACTGTGACATACTGAAGCGGAGCATGATCCCCTCTCTTCGGAGACTGGGCCGTAGGGCAGTATTGCAACATGATAATGACCCCAAACACACCTCCAAGACCACCACTGCCTTGCTAAAGAAGCCAAGGGTAAAGGTTATGGACTACCCAATCATGTCTCCAGACCTAAATCCTATTGAGCATCTGTCGTGCATCCTCAAACGGAATGTGGAGGAGTGCAAGGTCTCAAACATCCACCAGCTCCATGATGTCGTCATGGAGGAGTGGAAGAGGACTCCAGTGGCAACCTGTGAAGCTCTGGTGAACTCAATGCCCAAGAGGGTTAGGGCAGTGCTGGAAAATAATGGTGGCCACACAAAATAGACACTTTGGGCCCAATTTGGACATTTTCACTTAGGGGTGTACTCACTTTTGTTGCCAGAGGTTTACACATTAACCGGTCCAGCCCCGGAAGTATTTACCCCCTTCCTGACCAGTGCACTTTTTACGATTCAGCACTGCGTCTCTTTAACTGACAATTGCGCGGTCGTGCAATGTTGTACCCAAACAAAATTGACGTCCTTTTTTTTTCCCCACAAATAGAGCCTTTCTTTTGGTGGTATTTGATCACCTTTGCGTTAAACAAAAAAAGAGCGTCAATTTTGAAAAAAAAGCGCAATATTTTTTACTTTTTGCTATTATAAATATCTGCAAAAAAATATATATAAAAAAAATAAATAAAATTCTCTCTCAGTTTAGGCCGATATGTATTCTTCTACATATTTTTGGTAAAAAAATAAATAAATTGCAATAAGCATATATTGATTGGTTTACGCAAAAGTTATAGCGTCTACAAAATAGGGGATAGTTTTATGGCATTTTTATTATGATTTTTTTTTATTAGCAATGGCGACGATCTGCAATTTTTATCGTGACTGCGACATTATGGCGGACACATCGGACACTTTTGACGCTATTTTGGGACCATTGTCATTTATACAGCGATCAGAGCTATAAAAATGCACTGATTACTGTGTAAATGACACTGGCAGGGAAAGGGTTAAACACTAGGGGGCGATGAAGGGGTTAAGTGTGTCCTAGGGAGTGATTCTAACTGTGTGGGGGGGCTACAAGTGACAGGACAGTGATCCCTGACATGTCACTAGGCAGAACAAGGAAATTCCTTGTTTACATCTCCCCGTTCTTGCAGCTCCGTGACACGATCGCGGGACACCGGCGGACACCGAGTCAGCGGGTCCCGCAGGCACGGTCACGGAGCGCCCGCACGGCGGCAAATTCAAAGCAACGTACAGGTACGTTGCTTTGCGCAGCCGTGCCATTCTGCCGACGTATATGTACAGGCGGCGGTCGGCAAGTGGTTAATGGTTGTGTGTTGAATTATTTTGAGGGGACACCAAATTTACATTGTTATACAAGCTGTACACTCACTACTTTACATTGTAGCAAAGTGTAATTTCTTCATTGTTGTCACATGAAAAGATCAAGTGCCCCCACGGAAAGCTGCTTTCCCTGGGGGCACCTGTGCAGGCTCGCTCCCGAGTTCCACTGCTGCATCTATTGACACAAACAACGAGACTCAGCCCCGTCCCCGTGTCACTGGATTTGATTGACAGCTTGTCTCCCGCTGCTATCACTCTGTCCAATGAGGAGAGAGACAGCGGCTAGAGTCTCTGAGCTTGTGCACATCGCTGGATCGGATGGGCTCAGGTAAGAAAGGGGGGGGGGGGAATCTGGAACACAGAAAGTTTTTCACCTTAAAGCATAAAATGTATTAAGGTAAAAAACCTTGAGGCTTTACAACCACTTTAAGGGCATCACAGTCCACCTTCCTAACCAATGAAGCCCTGAGTCAGTTGTCCTTCTCGAAGAGATTAAGCAGGGTTTAGGTGTTTATCAGGTACAGTCATTTATTAGGGCGGTTATGCAGGGCCAGAATAGGATGACCCTGATGACTGCTTTCGAAGTCAGAACATACTCCCCATTTTCAAGATTTGGTTTTCCATTCTCCGCAATGAACGAAAGACTGAAGTGGTTGATTCAGGAAGAGTGGCAGTAGTGGTATGAAGTCTTACATAAGTAAGCGGCAGCAAAATTATACCCGACGCAGAGGAAAATGTCTCCTCTCCAGTCAGAAGAATGGCACTGCAATTGCATTGCAGTAACACACACATTTAGCAATGCACCCTACCACAAAGATGTAGACGCCATCGTTATGCATCTCGTCAAGAGTGTTCTCCTTCCTAGGAAAGATTCAGTTTCCTTTAGCAGTGTTCTCGATCAAGGAGTTGATTGAGATCTGAGACATTCATGTGGAGAGGCAGAGGGTGCTTGTAAGCCAGTGATCACAGGACTTTTTGGCAAGCACAACAGAGTTGGGCCTCAGAATCTCAAGGTCACCATCAAGCGCTCGGCAGATTACGTGGATGGAGTAGCATTTGTTGTCATCAATATTCTTTTTAGGCAATGCTGCATTTAGTGTCAGCAAAGAGGGCTATATGGTCTAAGACCCAGGTCAACAGACCTGTCCTCTAGCAGAATAATTGTAAGCGCTGTTCAATGGCAAGTTCAAGTCCCTTTAACCGCCAATTACTTTTGAAACAGCCGCATCCAACTTCTGGTCAGTCTGGACTCCCTCCTCGAGGCCCTGATGAATTCCCTTTGCTAGTCTGGAATAATCCACATTCCGGTACTCAATATTTCTTTCGCCAAAATGGAAAACTTTAAAAGTGGATAGAAGGATGTGCATGTCACCTTTCTAAAGGATTCAGAGGCACGGTCCCTTCACCCCTCTCCAAGATTCTTGTTGACGGGAGGCCCCCCTCCAGGCTAGGGTGGCGAGGGCCAGGGTGGCCGACTGCCCATGGATGGGCAAGCCTATTTTTGGGATCCGTGGGTACCTTTCCATGGTTACTTTTGGGGATTCAGACATCACCACCAAGAACATTTCTTTATCCCGACCACAGTAACACATTCCACTCAGAAGGTTGATGTCCTTTCCCAGTACATCAAGATATGACTGCAAAGGGCATTGATTCCAGGTCCTCCCTCAGAGATTTACAGGCTTTACTCTCCTCTGTTTTTCGTACAAAGAAAACCAGAGACTGAAGACTGGTGTTCAATTTACAGAAATAGCGTTGCGGTAGAAAAGGGACATTTCCAGTTCACGTGCCTTTCCTTCAGAGCTCTCCACTTCACCAACGGCCTTTACAAAAGGTCCTAGCCTCCATGTATCCCCTCAAAGAAAACTTGAAGGCTTCAAATCTAGCACTATTCAGATGGCATTCTACAGTTGGCCCAGACTAGTTCAAAAGGAGATTCTTCTGGTCAGCCTGAGAAGTTTTGGCTGCATAGAAGGTGTCAAGACAATTCGAGTTGACCCAACATTCCATTAATGCTTGGGCCCAGTTCAATACTCAAGAGAATACTTTTCTCTTCCTTTCCAGTATTGGCCAAGCAGCAAAGAGAGTCCTCAGATGGCAGTATCTTTGTCAGTGATGTCAGCTTCAGAAAAGCATGGGTCTCATGGGGACAATGGTGTTTGCATCCCTTGCTACAGTGTGCCTGGGCATTCCAAAAACTGTCCTTATTGCATAGGAGAAGGCAGCACCCGAGCCAATTAAAAGTATTTCTCCTCAGATACGCAGAGCCTCTGGAGATTGATGCATCAAGAGACCCTAACTCGATCCTGTCCGTTAGGTTCATTACCCTTGACCATTGTCACTACCGATGCCAGCGCTACAGGGTGGAACACCACCTGCGGTCATCTTCAAAAAGGACGCCAGCATCTTGCGGCCTGCAGGAACATCAGCATCCTCCGGCCTAAAGTACCGTGGTCGGCGGGGTATACGGCGGGAGGCTCGGCTGCACTTGTGCCTACACTGGACTGGTATATGTACCTGAGGGATCCTGGAACGTTCGGCCTCACACACCCGCGGCGGCCAGCTCTAGGAAAGTCTGCGGCTCCGGCCTACCCCTGGAGGTCAGCGGCCATCTTGCTGCTCCCTATACACCCAGCGCAGCATCCAGCACAAAGCACCATCTCGCACAGGGTAAGTGGGGCAGGGGCAAAGTACAAGGCACCAGAAGTAAGCTAATCCCTCCCCGGCTGGCGGACAGATAGGAGCACTAGGTGGGAGCCCTGATTCCATGGGCTCGAGGGGCGGCCATCTTGCTACACCCGACCATAGTGCTGCTGGGTCCCCCGTGCCCATCTGAAACTGCTTTGCCCTATACATCAAGACCCGACTATTCTGGTCTACAGGGCAGCTGAGCCTCTACCTCATCCATCTCGCCCTCCCCGCAATCCTCCAGTCACATACTAGCAAGAAGTGTAGCGGCCATCTTGCTCCACCCGGACTCAGTGCTGACTCTTACTACTAGCCTCAATCCACCCCCTCCTCAGCCACCAGTGCTGCCCAGGCTGCCGTATCACTGTCCTGCAGCACATACACCGGCACTCCCCTGCGCTTGCTCCAATAGGACAGTAGCATCACAGCAAGCGCTTATTCCCATTTGCAGCACGGGTCGCATTCTCTGCTCTTCCACTCCACCTATGGGGATGCGTGGCTGAGGATGGATGGCTGAAGACATGTACCGCTGAGCCCTGTGCTCTCCCGACGACCGCAGGCTGCGTTCCCAACCAATCACGCCCAATCTGCTGATGGCGGCTTCCAGCTCTACCTCTGCTGACTCCGCTGAACTGCAACAAGGTACTATCCAACGGTACCTGCTACGTACAGCCTCGCAGGACTCCCGTACAGGGAAGGACAAACCTTCGTCAACCCGAACCCCAGGCAAACCAAAACCTCCTCCCCCGACTGCAGCAGCTTTCTCTGCCGGTGGGACCGGCTCGGGTATACACCCGGCTCCTCCGATGGCTCCCACTACCTCTAGCGTAGACACTGTCTCAACAGAGATGCTTTCCCCAGGCTCCACATCCACTGCCATACTTTCTGCCTTCCGAGCTGACTTTGATTCCTGGGCTTCCAAAATGGAAACTTCTCTCCATGTTGAACTAAATGCCCTTAAAACAACGGGTTTCCGCGTCGGAGGTCGCGGTTTCTGCTATGGTCACCACCCAAGAAGACCACTCAGCCCGCATAACGGCGCTTGAAAATGCATCTACGGCTCATCTCTCCCGTCTACGGCAACACCAGCTCCGGATAGAAGATAGTGAGAACCGGAGCCGCAGGAACAACATCCGGCTGCAGGGAGTCCCGGAGGCAACCTCAGGTACCAATCTCAAACCCACTGTCATCGCTATCCTCAACCAGGTCCTGGGCAGGGAAGTTATATCTCCCATTGAATTGGACAGAGTGCATAGAGTGGGAGGCATGGGGGGCGACCGCAGGGACCGCCCTCGTGACGTCCTCTGCTGGGTGCACTACTATACCCTGAAGGAAGAGATCTTGCGCAAGGCCTGGCACCTGGGGCCTCTAGACTTTCACGGATCATCTATACACCTATACCCGGACCTTTCCCGCAACACGCTGTACATGCGGCGAGTGGTCCGCCCTCTGCTGGAATTGATTCGCCAAGTAGGCGCCACGTACACTTGGGGTCACCCCTTCAGCATCAAAGTGACCCAGGAAGATAACCACAAATTTGTCCTGTCAGACCCGGACCAGCTTCCTGCCTTCTTCCTGTTCCTGGACCGGGACCCTATCGTCGTCCTGAACTGGTTGGACCCCCCAGATGACCGTCAGCGGCTACCGGGCCCTCCTCTACAACGTCGAGGACGCCCACAGTCTAGATCGGTACCTTCCGGTCCTAGAGAACGGCGAGCCACGTCACCAGAAGACTGATCCGGACTCTGTCGACTGAGACCTGAAATGGTTCTTTCTGCTATATCCTTTTATCCTCCAGGTGGATACAGTTCTTTTATGAGACTCCGGCCAGGTTTACCTACTGTTTTCCCTGTTTTGTTTTGTCTTCACGGTTTTACTTGCGTTTCCACCCCACTGACTCTTGCTCACTTTGTTATCTAAATGCTGCTAACGGTTAAGTTGTCTCACTTGGCTCGGAGAATATTTCACTGCCCTCAGCTGGTACAGTTGTGCTTGCTGGGGCTCTGGAAAGGCGGCCAGTGATGTTGATATGTTCTCTCACGGCATTGGCTCTGTGGGTTGGCTTGGTGTTTCCCGGACATAGCCCTTTGGCTTGTCCGGGGACCTCCGGGTCTTCCCTCGGGTTCTGGGCATCTATGTCCCTGGGGCTTGGGACTGGCTGACCTTATCACTGACACCTTATGTGCGTTTACACAGATATCCGAGCTAAGCCGTGACGACAATCATAGTTAATGCTGCTATAAACGTAGTAATTGGTGCTTCCAATCCCCGCATGCTCACACGGGAATACCTGTGCCTTTATTTTGTCACCAGTTTGTGTACACCTTGTTCTTCACTGATGTTATTTTTCTATGTAATTCTAGATTGTTTATTATACTCAAGCGTACCAATGGTATTAGTCTGACACTCTGCTCTTTAGTGACTAGGCAGTTGAGCATTAGATGCCACGGTCCTTGGGTGTGTTACATTTACAGTTATGTTATATATGCCTGCTAGGTTGTCGGGATCACAACTCAGCTGTTCTAACCCCGTTCTCTCCCCCTAAATAGGATTGGCACAGTTCGTGCCTACCACGTGATATTTCACGAAGTGTTACGTTTTTGCGCACACTTTAGTATTTTTGAGCCACCTCCTCCAGGTGCTCTCTCTGTTCAATCTCTTCCCCACCTCGCTCTACCTCCTCTCTTCCTCCCTTGTTGTGTTCTCCCCTTTTTCCTTTTTTTTTTTTCTCTCTCTCCTTCCCCCCCTCCCCCCTCTTTACTCCATCATGGCCCACACAGTGATTTCTCACCCTAGGCTACAATTCTGTTCCTACAATGTCAATGGGCTTAATATTGCCACCAAAAGAGGACAAATCCTGTATCAAATGCACAAACGCCAAGTCAATGTGCTTCTTCTCCAAGAGACACATTTTCACTCTGCCTCCACCCCTTCCTGTTCCAGCAGATACTTCAACAGGTGGTTCCACAGCACTAGCCCAACCCAGAAAGCCAAGGGAGTGTCTGTAGCCTTTCATAAGACGCTCCCTATAGAGGTGCTTGATCATCTCTCGGACCCCCAGGGGAGGTATGTTTTTGTGAAATTCGTGTTATGGGGTACCAAATTTACGGTAGCTAACATTTTCCTTCCTAATATTAACCAAGTATCGGCCGCGTTACAATACTTGAGGATTCTGTCAGGATTCACGGAGGGTAAGCTCGTATTGGGGGGAGATTTTAACACCCCTCTTGAACCACTTTTAGATTCCTCCACCTCGCGATCGTGTATCTCCTTCCCCAAACTGAGGGCTCTGAAACAGGCATTTTACGATCTGCGTCTAGTGGAAGTTTGGAGGGTGTTGCACCCCACGGCCTGTAACTATACCCACTTCTCCCATGTTCATCACACCTATAGTCGCATAGACTACCTAATGAGTGACCATAACTGTCTGGATTGGTCCCCAGACTGCACCATAGACCCAATGGTCTGGTCCGACCACTCTCCTATACACATGACGTTCTCGCTCCCCTCCACTCCGATTAGGGAGTGGTCATGGCGCTTGAACGATTCGTTGCTTACGAATCCAGAATGTGTGGCAAGGGTTTCGGATACAATATCTAACTTTTTTGCGGACCACGCTTCGGATACGACATCGTTGCCCTTTCAATGGGAGGCACTAAAGGCAGTTCTACGTGGTACCTTTATCCAAATGGGTACGCGTCTTAAAAAGGAGCGCTCAGCCACCATAGAGGCAGCAAATCAAATGCTTAGAAACTTAGAAACTGAGCACAAACGGTCCCCGACAGTGACAACGCTGGCGGACGTTTCTAGGGCGCGATCACAACTCAGAGAACTTTATGAAGCCTCTGCACGCACATATGCAGATAAGCTCACTTTCCATCAATATAAGTTTCGAGATAAATGTGGTAGGCCATTGGCTTGCTCCCTGCACCCAAAGGCAACTTCTGCCTTTGTGCCCCATATTCGGGGGGCGCAGGGAGAATTGGTCTCCTCACCCACTAAGATGGCTGAGGAATTCAGGGACTTTTATCAGTCCCTGTACAATATCCCTAAGACTCAAGGGACAGGTTCCCCTTCTTCCGGGGTGGAAGACCAGTTGTCATATGTCTCGGAAACCGCGCTCCCCACATTGGATGATGACGCCATCGCTGATCTGGAAACCTCAATCACAGAAGACGAAGTTGCCAAAGCCATAGCGGGTACGCCGAGTGGAAAGAGCCCGGGCCCAGATGGCTTCACTCCTAAGTTCTACAAACTTTTTGCCGCCCTCCTCACACCCTTTCTAACTAAGATGTTCAACTCTTTGTCGGAGGGCTCAATGTTCCCTCCACAAACACTGGAGGCCCACATATCCCTCATCCCAAAGCCAGGCAAAGACCCTACTCTATGTGCAAGCTATAGGCCGATCTCTTTGATTGGGGTCGATTTGAAAGTCTTTGCTAAAATCCTAGCCAATAGATTACAACCATTGTTGCCTGGGATAATACACTTAGACCAGATCGGCTTTGTGAGTGGCCGTGAGGCTAGGGACAATACCCTGAAGACCCTTCTTCTAACCAACTATACCCGGTCCCACGATATCCCATTATGCCTCTTAACAGTCGATGCTGAGAAGGCATTCGACCGCGTAGATATATATAATATGATAGCGAGAATAATGTCCCTTTACTCCTCTCCATATGCTAGGATTAGACTAAATGGCTCGCTATCTCCAGCCTTCTCTGTATCTAACGGGACGCGACAGGGATGCCCACTGTCCCCCCCTCCTCTATGTTCTCACTATGGAACATCTGGCTACTGCTCTACGTAACAACCCCTCTATCCAAGGCATAACAGTCGGGCCCACACATACTAAACTCGCCCTCTTTGCAGATGTTCTACTCCTGTTCGTGACACACCCACACACATCCTTGCCCTCGGTATTACAGGAGTTTCAGAAATTTGGAGAAGTTAGCAACTTCAAGGTCAACTACAATAAATCGGAAATCCTTAACATATCCCTGTCTACGTCGGTCCTGCGAAGACTATCATCTTCTTTCTCCTTCAAAACTGGTTCCCCCTCCATAAGGCATCTCGGAATTCAAATACCGGCGGATGCTTCCCAACTTTTCTCCCTGAACTTTGCCCCCCTACTTCTTAGGACCCAAGCAGATTTAATCAATTATGCGTCCAAACAGCTCTCATGGCTAGGTAGAGTGAATGCCCTGAAAATGGATGTTCTCCCTAGGTTCCTGTATTTGTTTCAGACCATCCCTATTCACATACCTAATTCGTACTTCATGAAAATACGCCAGCTGTTCTCCAAATTTATTTGGAATGCGGCCCGTCCCAGGATACGATATGAAACACTTTCTCTTCCAAAGGCTCGGGGGGGGGGGGGGCTGGAGCCCCAGATGCCTCCCTATACCATAAAGCAGCGGTGCTCACCCGCATACTAGATTGGTTTCACCACTCTTCAACCAAGCTTTGGGTTCAATTGGAAAGCCACATGAACCCAATTGAACTCTCCGCTCTCCCATGGACCTTGTCCACGATCCGGGGGGGTTCGGGCCCTCTTAATGACCTTACCCATCAAACGATCCAGATTTGGGACCGCATGTTGTCCAGAAGGGGCTTATCAAACCACATGGGGCCTATGACTCCCTTCTTTGGGACCCCGGCCTTTCCGCCAGCTATGTCTGTAACAGGATTCGGACCATGGCGAAAAGAGGATCATAGGCGACTTGCCCAGGTCCTTCGCGCAGACCCCACTTTAAGGTCAGATACCCCTACCGGTCCGACCTCCCGTCACCCCATGCAGTGGCTTCAGAGGCAACAGACTACTTCTTACATCCGGACTTTCCCATCTATTACAGACATCCTTGCTGAACCGACGGGATTCGAGGAACTGCTCATGCAGGTGGAACCTCCAACACATGTTATATCTCAACTTTACTCCCTTCTGCTCGATATCTACTCCCCTGATCTCCCACCGTACACGGTGGCCTGGGAGACAGACCTACATCACCCTATCTCCCCTATTGACTGGCAAAAATGTTTTATCCTGACACACAAATTGTCCCTAGCCACTAAGACCCAGGAGAAGGGGTTTAAACTGATAACGAGATGGTACAGATGTCCATCATCTATTAACCACTTCAATCCGGAAGTGTCAGATACCTGCTGGCGGTGTCTCAGCTCCCGGGGAACCATGCTCCACATCTGGTGGGAATGCCCTCCTGTGCAGAGTTACTGGCAGCAGATTTTCACACTTTACTGCAAACTGATGGCGATCTCTATCCACCCTTCACCTGAGGTGGCTCTCTTGTCTATACTCCCTGGGTCATTCAAATCAATCAGAAATGATGTATTGCGACACTTTCTGGCGGCGGCCAGAGTAGTGATTCCCCGTCATTGGAGATCGGCAACCATGCCTTCCCTGGGGGATTGGGCTATTGAAGTGGACCGCATTAGGGACCTCGAACGCCTGTTGGCGGAGGAAAATGGCAAAAGTGAACAGTTCTCTCTCACATGGACTTCGTGGTCCGTGTTCCGATACTCCTCTGAGTTTATCTCCTGGGCGGAGTGTGCCCTGGACGAGGCCACCCTAGGACCTTGATGGAGTGATTTTGATTCCTGTCCCCTATCTGTTTGCCCCCTCCTATCTGCCCCTGACTCTGACTCTTTTTCTTTTCTCTACACCTAAATACACCTCTAGGAATCCAGTGAGACAACGTACCATGGCTTCAATTTACCTACTGTCAATAACCCATTGAGTGACCCTACGTCATATTCTCCAAACAGATTTGTGTATAATCTCATCTGATGTGTTACATACGGGGGACCTATGATCCCCTCCACAGGAATACAGATAAAGGTTGCCTTACCTCACTTTTTTTTTTCTACAGGGACTGATATCACAAAAAATCTCACGGGGGTCCACTTTCACAGGTGCCCAACCCTTTTATGTGTAACTTAGCCCTGCTTTGTTCTGACACACATGATGCCTGTTGATGGTGTTTCCTATCAATGTTTGTAATGTTTAAGACAAAGTATGTATTTTTCTGTCTTTTTCTTGCATAAAATAAAATAATATTGAATTAAAAAGGACGCCAGCCACTATAAGTGAAGCCAACTGGAATGGTGGAGCGATTCAACCACATACAAGTTCACTTAGCAGATAAAGTGCTTAGAGACTAGCTGAGTAGGTCCCATAATCAATATATTTATCCCCAAGTTAGCGGTAGTCCAGGAACCAACTCAATGTAAAAACTAAACGCTGTTAATTCTAGAACCAGTTGTGACAGCAGGAAGGTAAAGTCACCTGGTTGCATCCAGGGGGGTAGATATATTTCTCCCAGATTCAGGCTTTATGCCGACTTATACAACTAGGGAGGGAGTTGATGAAGCCCAGCTGAGGCTAGTGGGCTCATGGATGATTCATACCTCTAGGGAGAGTGCTGGGCGTCGTGCAGGCAGGGAGTTGATGAGACCAGCTGAAGCTTGTCAGCTCGTTTAAGGCCTCTATAAAAACTCCCAGCTTCATTAGGTGTTTGCTCATGCCTGGAACCAGACCTGTGTGGACTGTCTAGGGAGAGTGAACCCCTGTGCGGTGAGACAAAGCCTGTGTGGCTATTTGTTTGGACATTTACTAAACCAGGGACTTAGGGACTAGGACAGCACCAGGCTGATCCCAGTTGTTAGTTAGGAAACCTGCATGTTTAGTCAGAGGTCAAGCTGACCAGGGTTTATTTTGTTTGTTTCTTTTTGCTTTGCTGTGTTTTTTTGTCACTGTAAATAGAGAAATAAACCGCACCTTTTTGATCTTGAAAACCACAACCTCCGTCTGCTGGGCCTGTTTTTGTGTGGGGAGCCCATCCAGGGGATCACACACACCCGCTGCCGAGCTAACCCCCCACAGTTGGTGGAGAATGCGGGCAGTTTTTTTTTAAGCCAGCATGGAGGAGATACTGAAACAGCTGGCTCTAGCAAATGCCAATCAACAGCAGACAAATGCAGGTTTGCAAAAGAGCCTTGCAGCTCAACAACAGAGCTTCGCAGCCCAGCAGCAAGCTCATCCACAGAGCCTTGCAGCCCAGCAGCAAGCTCACCAACAGAGTCTGGAAGCTCAGCAACAAGCCCAGCAGCAATCTGAGGCCCGCTTCATAGACCTGTTACAGAAGCAAGAGCAGAGACTACAACAAATGGAAGCAGTAATGCAGCAACGTCCGCAGACCAGTGAGGAAAGCCGTCCCACTAATACCGCGTCCTTTGGGGTGAGTCGTTTATTGACAAAAATGACTGGAGAGGATGATCCAGAGGTATTTTTGACCACATTTGAAAGGACTGCTGAAAGAGAAAAGTGGCCTGAGGAGCAGTGGGCTGGACTGGTGGCTCCTCTGTTAACTGGTGAATCGCAGAAGGCTTACTATGACCTAGAGCCTGAAAAAGCAAAAGACTATGTGATGCTAAAAGCTGAAATATTGGCAAGGCTGGGTGTCACCCTGGCTGTCCGGGCTCAGCGTGTGCATAACTGGACTTTCCAGCTTGGAAAACCCCCCAGGTCTCAAATGTATGATCTCATTCACCTGAGCAGGAAGTGGCTACAGCCAGAGACTTTGTCCGCACCAGAGATTGTGGAACGTGTTGTAATGGATCGGTTTTTGAGAGCTCTTCCTACTGCCATCCAAAAGTGGGTAAGCCATGGAGACCCAGAGACGGCCGGTGGTCTTGTGGATCGTGTAGAGAAATACTTGGCTACAGAGAACCTGACGGCCTCTTCCAGAGACTCTCGGACTTTCCACCCTAAGACCAGACCATCCCCAGGGGCGGATAAGAGGATTCCAAGGGGTGAGGGTGGAGAGAGTGAGAGGGTGGGAGCTCTACCCAAAGTTTGGCGAGAACAGCCTGGGAAGTCAGGGGCTCAAGAGGCAGCCAAATGGATTGTTTGCTACCGCTGCCGGCAAGCGGGACATATTGCAGCAAATTGCCCGGTTGTGGAGGAACCCATGCAATGTGACTTTCTGACGGACAGACGTCAGTCGCTGTGTGCGACAGTCGCATGCACTGCCATTCGGGGAACTGAGAAACATTTATGCAAAATGGGTATTAATGGTAGAAATGTTGTGGTATTACTGGATTCAGGTAGCCTTGTGACCCTGATAAAGGCTGAATTAGTTAAAACAGAGGTCTCTGGGAATAGCAAGGTAGCTGTTATTTGTGTGCATGGGGACACCCGAGAGTATCCAGTGACTACAGTGTGTTTCAAGACCCCCAAAGGTACCCTCTCTCATCCAGTGGGGTTAGTATCTCAATTACCGCATGATGCCATTGTGGGAAGGGATTTTCCGAAGTTCTGGGAACTGTGGGATGATCCTGAGCCCCCACTGGTGCCCCTATGTACCAGGAAGGTGATAGCCAGAACTCCTCTGAGAGTGGTGAGGACTCTCCAGAATTTCCCTTGTCAGTATTGGCAGGCGAGACTCAAGAAACTGGAGAGGAGCCCACCTCCTCAGACGAAAACCTACCGTCTGTGGAGTTTTCTGATCTTGAGGTTCACAGGGAAAATTTTGCCACAGAACAGTTAAAAGACCCCGCCCTAATAAAAGGCACGGGAAAACGTAGTGGAAATAGATGGCGAGTTAGTGAACCCAGACAATACCTGCACTTACCCATACTTCAGCGTAGAGAAGGACCTACTGTATCGGGTGGCAAAAAGGGCAGAAGAAACCGTTGAGCAGCTTGTGGTGCCCAAACCTTACAGGAAGTTGGTGTTGGAGTTGGCCCATGGGCACATTCTTGGAGGTCATCTGGGGACAGAGAAAACCCGAGAGAGGGTATTACAGAGATTCTATTGGCCTGGGGTGATGAAGGACATAGAAAATTATTGTTCCTCCTGCCCTGTGTGTCAGAGGTCGGCCCCGATGCCACATTTCCGTAGCCCGCTGGTCCCTCTACCCATCATTGAGGTCCTGTTTGAGAGGGTCGCAATGGATTTGGTAGGTCCTATAATCAAGTCCGCTAGGGGGCACCAGTACATATTAGTTATAATGGACTATGCCACCCGTTATCCAGAAGCGATCCCTCTCCGAAATACCTCGGCCAAAACCATAGCCAAAGAGCTATCTCTTGTTTTTAGCCGGGTGGGTATTTGTAAAGAACTGCTTACGGACCAAGGTACACCCTTTATGTCCCGGGTTATGAAAGAGCTGTGTAAATTGTTCAAAGTGACGCAATTGCGTACGTCTGTGTATCACCCCCAAACCGATGGGCTGGTTGAAAGATTCAACAAAACCCTAAAACAAATGTTGAAGAAAGTGGTGGATAGAGATGGAAAGGATTGGGACTGTCTACTTCCTTATTTGATGTTTGCTATTAGGGAGGTGCCCCAATCCTCTACGGGATTCTCCCCCTTTGAGTTACTGTATGGGAGACACCCAAGAGGACTGTTGGATATTGCCAAGGAAACTTGGGAAAGTGAGAGTTCTCCCCACAGGAGTGTGATTGAGCATGTCGCCCTGATGCAAGATCGAATTGCACAGGTAATGCCCATCGTGAAGGAACATTTGGCCCAAGCGCAGTTGGCACAGCAGAGAGTGTACAACCGTGGAGCCAAGACCCGTACCTTTTCCCCGGGGGATAGGATATTGGTACTTGTCCCTACGGTTGAAAGTAAATTCCTTGCCAAATGGCAAGGCCCCTACGAGATAATGGAAAAAGTGAGCGAAGTGAATTACAAGGTCAGACAACCAGGAAGGCGAAAGCCCGAACAGATCTATCACGTTAATCTGTTGAAAGCCTGGAGGGATAGAGAGTCCCTAGTCGCAGAAACTTGGTCACCAGCTCAAACTGGTTGCGTGATTCCGGAGGTTGGAATAGCAGCCACCTTGTCACAACCCCAACAACAGGAGGTGAAGGAGTTTGTGCTTCGCAACAAGGAGGTGTTCTCTGAGCTGCCGGGACAAACATCTGGGGTAGAGCATGATTTTCGTACCCCGCCCGGTGAAAGGGTGAAGTTAAAACCCTATCGGATCCCAGAGGCCCGACGGGAGGCAATACGGGAGGAAGTACAGAAAATGCTGAACTTAGGGGTGATAGAGGAGTCCCAAAGTGATTGGTCTAGTCCCATTGTGTTGGTGCCTAAACCGGATGGGAGCTGGCGATTTTGTAACGATTTTCGTCAGTTGAACAAAGTTACAAAATTTGACACCTACCCCATGCCACGTATAGATGAGTTGATCGACCGGCTGGGAACAGCCCGATACATGACGACTCTTGACCTCACAAAAGGGTATTGGCAAATTCCCCTGGCCAAGTCGGCCAAAGAGAAAACCGCATTTGTAACCCCAGACGGGGCGTTCCAATATAAGAGAATGCCGTTCGGGTTACAGAATGCGCCGGCCACATTCCAGCGGAAAATGGACCAGATACTGAGGCCCCATCGGAAGTATGCTGCGGCTTACCTGGATGACGTAATTGTCCATAGCACAGATTGGGCCTCACATCTGCCAAAAGTGCAAGCAGTCCTAGACTCTATCCGGGAAGCGGGGTTTACGGCTAACCCCAAGAAGTGTACCATTGGGCAGGAGGAGGCCAAATATCTTGGGTACACCATTGGCAGGGGAGTAATAAAACCCCAACTCAACAAAGTCGAGGCCATCCAGAGTTGGCCACGTCCCAACAGCAAGAAGCAGGTACGGGCCTTTCTGGGAATCGCGGGTTATTATCGGCGCTTCATTCCCCACTTTGCTTCTAAGGCTGTGCCCCTAACCAACCAGACGAAAGGGAAAGGGTCGGTCATGATTAAATGGACCCCCGAGGCTGAGGCAGCATTCCAATTCTTGAAACAAGCCTTATGTAGCCAGCCAGTGTTGTACTCACCCGACTTCTCTAAAGACTTTGTCGTACAAAGTGATGCGTCAGATGTGGGGTTAGGAGCAGTATTGTCCCAGGTCTGGAACGGGGAAGAGCACCCAGTCATTTACCTCAGCAGGAAGTTGAAGTCCCATGAGGTAAATTACGCCACGGTTGAAAAGGAGTGTTTAGCGGTGAAGTGGGCTCTAGATTCCCTTCGGTACTATCTGCTAGGTAGGCACTTTGACATGGTTACGGATCACGCTCCGTTAAAGTGGATGGCTCAAAACAAGGAGACAAATAGAAGAGTGAATAGGTGGTTCCTGGCCCTACAGGAATTCAACTTCACAGTAAAGCATCGGCCTGGCGTTCAAATGGGGAATGTGGATGCTTTGTCTCGAGTACATGAATGCCTGATTGCTGGTGTTCCAACCCCAAGGTTAAAACAAGAGGGGGGGGTATGTGACAGCAGGAAGGTAAAGTCACCTGGTTGCATCCAGGGGGGTAGATATATTTCTCCCAGATTCAGGCTTTATGCCGACTTATACAACTAGGGAGGGAGTTGATGAAGCCCAGCTGAGGCTAGTGGGCTCATGGATGATTCATACCTCTAGGGAGAGTGCTGGGCGTCGTGCAGGCAGGGAGTTGATGAGACCAGCTGAAGCTTGTCAGCTCGTTTAAGGCCTCTATAAAAACTCCCAGCTTCATTAGGTGTTTGCTCATGCCTGGAACCAGACCTGTGTGGACTGTCTAGGGAGAGTGAACCCCTGTGCGGTGAGACAAAGCCTGTGTGGCTATTTGTTTGGACATTTACTAAACCAGGGACTTAGGGACTAGGACAGCACCAGGCTGATCCCAGTTGTTAGTTAGGAAACCTGCATGTTTAGTCAGAGGTCAAGCTGACCAGGGTTTATTTTGTTTATGTTTCTTTTTGCTTTGCTGTGTTTTTTTGTCACTGTAAATAGAGAAATAAACCGCACCTTTTTGATCTTGAAAACCACAACCTCCGTCTGCTGGGCCTGTTTTTGTGTGGAGAGCCCATCCAGGGGATCACACACACCCGCTGCCGAGCTAACCCCCCCACACAGTATATAAAAGAGTTCATCAAGGAAGCTGTATGGCTTGAGAACAACACACGGTAAGCAATAGTCACACAAGTGCTTCAAACCTATATAAATCTGTTCCATAATGGCTGTGCAGTAATGATGACAGAATAATAGCCCAACTTGTAAGCTTACATGCCTGAACGGCCCGCTTGTGCAGGTAGGGATGGCAGTGTGCAGCAAGCAAAAAGGATGGTGAATGTGGCTTAGCAGAACCTGTATCCAATTGATAAGGCAAGACTATGTGGCATGCCTGTCTATCAACTACAAGGATGTCTCTACATGATGGAAGCCAGAGCCGTGCAAGCCAGAAGTGGTGCACCAGATGCGACTTCACTAGTGGACCGGAGCCTGGAGGACCCTAAACCAAACCCGCTACTTGTAACAAGTAAAGAGGCTGGGAGGCCTGAAGCTGTCAGAATGACAGCCAGACCCTGTCCCAAGCCTGTTGGAAGGCGCGTTCAGGCGTCTGCGGTCAGCATGGATTCTGTACCTATCATTAGCATGTCGCAAAGCCTTCTGGACTTGTGCCCAAGTGGAGATGCTCCTCTAACGCAGGAATACTTTGCGGAACAAATGAGTCAGGCAACATGGAAGGTCGGAAACCGTAGTTCGCCATAAAACGGGGACAATCGGGAAGCAGAATTCGAGGCACTATTGTGAGCAAACTCCACCCATGGTAAGAGCTCTGACCAGTTATGATGGTCAGAAATATAGCAATGTAGGAACTGCTCCAAGGACTGGTTGGCTCATTCTGCAGCCCCATTAGACTGCTGGTGATACGCAGAGAAGAACGTAAGCTAAATTCCCAACTGTGCACAAAAGGCTCGCCAGACCTGGGACACAAACTGACTTCCTCTGTCCGAGACGATCACCTTGGGTAGCCCATGTAAGCGAAAGATCTCCCGAGCAAAAATGGAGGCCAGTTCCTTAGAAGTGGGCATACGAGACATTTTCGAGAACCGGTCAACCACCATAAGGATAACTGTGTTGCCCTAGACAGGTGGGTCCAGGGCTTCTCTCCATTGGGTATGGGTTGTAGGAGGCCCACTGGAAGGTGTTGTGGAGTCTTACTCTGAGCACACACGGAACAGGCAGCTATGAAGGTGGTTACATCAGTACGTAGACTAGGCCACCAGAATTGTTGGAAAATGGCCCAAAAGAGTTGATTCTTCCCAGGGTGGCCAGCAGCCTTGGGAGAATGGCAAGTCTGGAGCACAGCAGTATGGAGACTCTCTGGGACAGAGCAGCGGTCACAAGGTTTCTCAGGAGGAGCCTGGACCTGAGCGGCAAGAATCTTGTTAACAAAAAGAGAAGTGAGACTGGTGCGAACCGTAGCCAGAATACAATCAGGAGGAATCACAGGAACCGGAACCGACTCCATCTTGGAAGTGGAGGAAAATTGTCAAGACAAAGTGTCAGCCCTTACATTCTTAGTACCGGGTAAGAACGAGACAATGTAATTGAAACTTGACAAGAGCCCATCACGCCCTTCTGGGAGAGAGGCGTTTAGCCTCAAACAAGAATGTGAGATTCTTATGGTCAGTAAGTATGAGAACCAGCACGGTGGTACCTTTGAGGAGATGTCTCCATTCTTTCAGGGCTAAAATGATCGCTAAAAGCTCTCTGTCCCCAATCTCGTAATTACACTCCGCAGGTGACAATTTATTGGAAAAGGAGCCACAAGGATGCATAGCGCTCTCAGAGGTAGGACGTTGAGACAGAAGAGCGCCAACTCCAGTCTCAGAAGCATCAACCTCAAGGATAAAAGGGAACATAGGATCAGGATGTGCCAACACAGGAGCAGAAACAAAGGCAGCCTTGAGACTTTCAAAGGCATTAATGGACTCCGGAGCCAACTCTGTGGGTTAACGTCCTTTCTGGTCATATCAGTCAAGGGCTTGACCAAGAAAACACTGCAGAGGATGTAAACCCACAGGTCGGGGCCACTGTAGGACTGCTAAAAGTTTCTCTGGGTCCATCGAAAAACCAGCAGTGGAAATGACATAACCCAGGAATTTAACTTCTCAAATTTAAAATAGAGATTGTTTTCTCAGTTTCTGAAGCACACGACAGACATCTGTGTGGTGGTTTTCCAGGGACTTGGAATATATGAGGATATCGTCAAGATAAACCACCACACATAAATGCAACAAATCTCGGAGGACATCATTAATAAATTCCTGGAAAACTGCTGAAGCGTTACAAAGGCCAAATGGCAGTATGAGGTACTCATAATGGCCTGTTCTGATATTAAATGTAGTTTTCCACTCGTCACCCTCTTTAATCCTCACGAGATTGTATACCCCTCTCAAATCAAGCTTCGTGAAAACCGTTGCTCCCTTGAGGCGGTCAAATAACTCTGTAATCAATGGCATCGAATAAGCATTCTTAATCGTGAAATGATTGAGACCCCTATAATCAATACAAGGTCTCAGTTCACCACTCTTCTTCTTCACAAATGAAGAAACCAGCACCAGCAGGAGACGAGGATCTGCGGATGAAACCTCGAGAAAGTGTGTCTGCAACATACTCCTCCATGGCCTTATCCTCCAAGACCGACAAAGGTTCAACCCGGCCACGAGGGGGTATGGCACCAAGTTGAAGGACACATGCGCAATCATACGACCGGTATGGAGGCAAACTACTGGATTGACCTTTGTCAGAGACATCACTAAAATTGCGGTACTCCTCCGGCAGGGAGGAGGGTGAAGAGGTGCACAGGACCTTTGCTACCTTCTGGAAGCATGTCTTACTGCATTGTGGCAACCAGGAGAGAACCTCATCACGGAGCCAATCAAAAGAGGGGTTGTGCCTCTATAACCAAGGATAACCAATAACCAGCGGAAACTTAGGTGAGGAAATAACTTGGAATTGGATCATCTCATGGTGAAGAGCCCCTACGGCCATGGACAACGGAACAGTCTCATGAGTCACATGGGCAGGCTGTAGAGGTCTCCCGTCAAAAGCCTCAATGGCAAGTGGAGTGTCACGCAGCTGCAGTGGAATAAAGTGCTTCGATACAAAGGCAGCATCAATGAACAGGCCTGCAGTCCCAGAGTCGATTAGAGCCTGTGTCTCGACGGACGACTCAGCCCAAGAAAGGCTAACCGGAATCAGGGGCTTATGCTTCTGGATAACTGGGGACGAAACAACGCCACTTAAGGTCTGTCCATGACAGGACCTCAGGGTTCGGGCATTCCCTCTATGGGTAGGACAAGACTTCAAAAAGTGACCTGCCTGGCCACAATAAAGGCAAAATCTCTACCTCTTCCTAATAGCTCTCTCATCCGCAAAGGGACGTGTGAAGCCCAAGTGCATGGGTTCACCTTCACTGACAGACTCGGTACCAGGAGGCATGGGAGGTAAGGGAGGCAAGGGTGGGACTTCAAAACTCAGAGCCAAAAGGTACAGGAGGCTTCCGCAAGCACTCCTAAAAAGGAAGGTCTCCCTCAGAGTCTGGAGTCAATAAGCATGGCAAACGAGATCAACCTCTCCAGCTCAGTGGGTATGTCTCAGGCTGCTATCCCATCTTTGATGTTACCTGAGAGACCGTGAGAAAAAGCAGCCATGAGGGCCTCATTGTTCCATGCAACCTCTGCTGCCAGGGTACGGAAGTTAATGGCGTAATTGGCAACAGTTCTTGTACCCTGTTTGATGGACATGAGGCTCTTGGCAGCAGAAATGGAGCATGCGAGAATGTCAAATACCCTTTTAAAAGGAAGCCACAAACTCTGGGTAACTCAAGACAACAGGTTTTTGCATCTCCCATAGAGGGTTTGCCCAGGCCAAGGTTCTCATGGAAAGCAAAGATATCTCGAAACCTACTTTGTTTCTGTCCGTGGGAAACGCCTGGGCAGCATTTCAAAGTATAGCTCAACCTAGTTGAGAAACCCTCTGCATTGAACTGGATCACCCCAAATCGCTGGGGGAAGAGGAGCGAAACCAGACATACCTCTTATAGAGTTAATACTCAAGGCGGGTGCCTGCACAGAGACTGGGGCAACAGCAGGGTCAGTCTGCAACACAGGTTCTATCGGAGCAGCCACAGTGGGAGATTCCAGATGAGCCGTGCGACTGAGAAGCGTCTATAACACCATGGCAAACTGATCCATGCGGTGATCCTGGTCATCCCAATCTAGTAAAAATATTAACAAGTGGATTAACTGCATCTTCTGAATTTATGGCCTACTATCAGAAACCATAAAATCAGACCAAGACAGAAGTACAGTTAAATGACACTTGTTTAATAATAATAATATAAAAAAAACTGAATAAACGTAGTTAAAACATAGCCAGAGTTCAGGAACCGGAACGGATAGTCAGACAAGCCAAAACGTCAGGGAGTCAGAGATTAGCGTAGTAGAAAAGCAAGCAAGATCTGGAGCCAGAAGAAACGTCAACCAAGCAAGTCTTTGCCCAGGTTCACACTGGGCTGCGGGAGTGAAGCCATGCGAGTTCAGCTGAACTCGCACGATTTCACTCTCGCTGGCAGTCCCGATTTCAGCCGCGATTACAAAGACACCTGACACAGATGTCAATGTAAATCGCGGCGGAAATCGCAAAAAGTAGTACAGAAACTACTTTTTGAAATCGGTGCAGCGCCGCAGATGCGGCGTCGCACCGATTAGGACGGTGCCATTGCCGGAAATTTGCGGCAAATATCACCGATTTGACATGTCAAATCGCATGTCAAATCGCACCAGTGTGAACCAGGGCTTTAACAGTAACACAGGAGAGCGTCTCTAGAGATGTGACCAAGGCGAAGGTAGAGATCATCTGAGCTGGACGGCTCAAGTAAGCAGGACTGACGAGCAGGATATTATCAACAGGTGAGTCACTGTGGAGAGATAAGAGCTGGCAATTAGCCGACAGCTGAGCGGCCAGCTCAGAGAAGGAAGGGCTGAGTCCAGCCCTGACAGAAGCGCAAGCAAGAACATGTGTTAGGCCGTTTCCATGAACCTGGTCATGATTTGATCATAGATACGGCCTAACACATGCCCTTGCTTTCGTTTCATGCCTCTCAGCCGCTCTGCTTGTTCCGGGTAGCTGCTTTGGTTTCGGGTCTTCCGGTCCTCTCATGAAGTTACATCTGGAGCGCCACTTCTGGCTTGCGCAGCTCTGTCTTCCACCGTATAGCGACGTCCTTGTAGTGGATACATGGGCATACCTCGCCATTGGACATACAGTTTCTGCTAAGCCACATTTACCATCCTTTGGCTTGCCACACACTGCCACCAGCGCAAGCGGGCCACTCAGGCATGTAAGCATACAAGTTGGGCTATTATTCTGTCATCATCATCATTAGTGCACAGCCATACTATGTGCTGGTTCTATAATAAAAAGGCTTTTAGTTTTAATATTAATAAGTTGGTTCCTGGACTACCGCACTTGGGGATATACACTGCTCAAAAAAACGGGCAAAAATCCCATGCTGGATAGCTATACTGATATGGACTGGGTAATGTGTTAGTAATGAAAGGATGGCACATCATTTGATGGAAATGAAAATTATCCACCCACAGAGGGCTGAATTCAAAGACACCCCAAAAATCAAAAGTGAAAAAACTATGCAGCAATCTAGTCCATTTTGCTGAAATTTCATTGCAACAACTCATAATGGTCCTCAGTAGTTTGTATGGCCCCCAAGTGCTTGTATGCATGCCTGACAACATCAGGGCATGCTCCTAATGAGACAACGGATGGTGTCCTGGGGTATTTCCTGACAGATCTGGACCAGAGCATCACTGAGCTCCTGAACAGACTGAGGTGCAACTTGGCGGCACTGGATGGACCGAAACATAATGTCCCAGAGGTGTTCTTTTGGATTTAGGTCAGGTGAGCGTGGGGTCCATTCAATGGTATCAATTTCTTCATCCTCCAGGAACTGGCTGCATGCTCTCGCCACATGAGGCCGGGCATTGTCGTGCACCAGGAGGAACCTAGGACCCACTGTACCAGCATAGGGTCTGACAATGGGTCCAAGGATTTCATCCCGATACCTAATGGCAGTCAGGGTGCCATTGTGTAGCTTGTAGAGGTCTGTGCGTCCCTCTATGGATATGCCTCCCCAGACCATCACTGACCCACCACCAAACCAGTCATGCTGAACGATGTTACAGGCAGCATAAAGTTCTCTGCGGCTTCTCCAGACCCTTTCATGTGTGTCACATATGCTCAGAGTGAACCTGCTCTCATCTGTGAAAAGCATGGGGCACCAGTGGCAGACCTGCCAATTCTTGTGTTCAATGGAAAATGCCAATCAAGCTCCACAGTGTCTGGCAGTGAGCACAGAACACAGTTTGGTCAGAGACATTCACACCAGTGGCTTGCTGGAGGTCATTTTGTAGGGCTCTGGCAGTGCTCATCCTGTTCCTCCTTGCACAAAGGAACAGATACCGGTCCTGCTGATGCGTTAAGGACCTTCTATGGCTCCGTCCAGCTCTCCTAGAGTAACTGCCTGTCTCCTGGAATCTCCTCCATGCTCTTGAGACTATGCTGGGAGACACGGCAAACCTTCTGGCAATGACACGCATTGATGTGCCATCCTGGAGGAGTTGGACTGCCTGTGCAACCTTTATAGGGTCCAAGTATCGCCTCGTGCTACCAGAAGTGTGACACTGACCCTAGCCAAATGCAAAACTAGTGAAAAACAGTCAGAAAAGATGAGTAGGGGAAAAAAATGTCAGACACCTCCACCTGAAAAAACATTCCTGTTTTGGAGGTCGTCTCATTGTTACCCATCTAGTGCACCTGTTAATTTCAATTAACAGCAAAGCAACTGAAACTGATTAACAACCCCCTCTGTATACACCCCTCCCCCTCTGATACTTAACTGACCAGATCAATATCCCAGGAATTCTGATTCAAAAGTGTTCCTTTCATTTTTTTGAGCAGTGTATATATTGATCATAGGACCTACTCAGCTAGTCCCTACGTGCTTTATCTGTGAAGTGAATTTGTTCATGGTTACTAACTGGGCTGTCGCCTCACCTTCAGGCTTGAATGGGCAACACAGCAGCAGTGTCATATTTAGAGACAAGGGGAAACAGCCTGTGACCTATCGTGCCACTGCACGGCCCCGCAAGAGGCGTGTTCTGGGACGACTTCATATGATGTCATTCCAGAACAGTGCTCCCACCTGCCCATTTTTTTTACCATAGGCCGGGCAGGAAGGTGTTAAACTGGTCCTGTGGGTTGAGATAGGGCCAACGTTATAAGTAGGCTGCCATGGTTTGCCTCAGAAAAGGATTTTTTTTTTTAAGTGTTTGATACAATTTTCTGTTTTCTTGCTGGATAATGCCAATCAAAGTCCATGATGAGACAGTATACCTTGAAAAAGCTGGTTTCTGATGGTGCTCATGGTTGTGGGATCTGTTACTAGTTCTGTTTTCAGTTTACTAGGAAATGATCCTGAGGTCTGTGTTGGGGGACATGTACTTGTTATACCAAAACTGGAAGACTTTACTGAGATCCCTATAAAAGAGAGAAATTCGTTACATCCAACATAGTAGAGTGCATATAATATAATTACCGGTAGATATTTGGTATCCTCCAAATTCATCTCACTTTTTTATACCAATGAGGTGAAAGATCGGGTCATTCCTGCCCCTCTGTTTACGCAAACTGCAGGACAGAAATGACCCGGAACCCAGCTCCTTGGATAAAAAAAAGAGTACCCATTTGGAGATGGGCTAGAGATGGGCTTGGCAAAAGCCCAGGCTCACCTCTAATCTCGATTTATCAGGGAACTCATGCTTTATCAAGATACTTGATAAGGGATCTTACACTTACCTATAGTTCCTGCTTGTGCGGCCACAGGGTGTAAAGCATTGGGAAGCTCCTCTTGAAGTAGTCTTGTGACTTCAGGCAGAACCTTAGTGATTGCATCCATCTGTGCTGTTCCACAGAGCTGAACGTTTGGTAGTACTGGAGCACATCCAACTGGGGCAAGTTGTGGAAGACCCTGCGACAGCAACAGGATGACTTAATGGAGATCCTAACTCTAAATAGATGAGAGTTTGCAAAAGCAATGTGTATCATAAACAACTGCCACGTATTTTTAAAATACTGTTATTTCTTTAAAACTTGTTTTCAGACTTTTTGGCATCTCTCTGCTGCTAATCTTCTCCTGCCCTTTTAGCTACTTCCTGTCTACATCCACTCGCTCCAGCATCAGCTGTACAACATTCCTCTAGACTGGTCTACTGTCAGCAACAAAGGTGGACCATGCCTGTACAATCTCATTGGCTTGTAGTTTGAACTAGGGGTACATGTGACAGGATGACAATGCAGGAGCAAAGTTGGGATTCAGTTGTCACCCCATAACAGAAAGTACCGTCAAAGTTAATATGAGGTGCTAGTAGTTTCTGTTTAAATCTACTTTAAGACTGGGTTCAAACTTGATTTGGATGTGGCTGACAGCAGAGGTTCTTCATTTCAGGAACGAACCAGGTCCAAATTGTTGCCTGAATTCGGACCAGAAAGGGAGACAAAGACGGACAGGACCCCTGTGCAATTCGCTCTGCAGCAGCCCCGGAGATGTGTGTACCGGCTTCATTGAGAGCCGGTCACATTCTCCTGTAATGCGAACTGGATGCGGGGAAAATCACATCCAATTCGCATAAGTGTGAACCCAAAAAACACAGTCACTTCCAGCGCTAATAGGTCTTCCAAGGTGTGGCGTAACAGATGTCAGACAAAATGGTGGTGTAAAAGGTATACAGTGGGTACGGAAAGTATTCAGACCCCCTTAAATTTTTCACTCTTTGTTATATTGCAGCCATTTGCTAAAATAATTTAAGTTCATTTTTCCTCGTTAATGTACACACAGCACCTCATATTGACAGAACAAAGAGTTGTTGACATTTTTGCAGATTTATTAAAAAATAAAAACTGAAATATCACATGGTCCTAAGTATTCAGACCCTTTGCTTTGACACTCATATTTAACTCAGGTGCTGTCCATTTCTTCTGATCATCCTTGAGATGGTTCTACACCTTCATTTGAGTCCAGCTGTGTTTGATTATACTGATTGGACTTGATTAGGAAAGCCACACACCTATCATATAAGACCTTACAGCTCACAGTGCATGTCAGAGAAAATGAGAATCATGAGGTCAAAGGAAAAGTCTGAAGAGCTCAGAGACAGAATTGTGGCAAGGCACAGATCTGGCCAAGGTTACAAAAAAAATTCTGCTGCACTTAAGGTTCCTAAGAGCACAGTGGCCTTCATAATCCTTAAATGGAAGACGTTTGGGACGACCAGAACCCTTCTTAGACCTGGCCGTCTGGCCAAACGGAGCTATCGGGGGAGAAGAGCCTTGGTGAGAGAGGTAAAGAAGAACCCAAAGATCACTGTGGCTGAGCTCCAGAGATGCAGTCGGGAGATGGGAGAAAGTTGTAGAAAGTCAACCATCACTGCAGCCCTCCACCAGTCGGGGCTTTATGGCAGAGTGGCCCGACAGAAGCCTCTCCTCAGTGCAAGACACATGAAAGCCCGCATGGAGTTTGCTAAAAAACACCTGAAGGACTCCAAGATGGTGAGAAATAAGATTCTCTGGTCTGATGAGACCAAGATAGAACTTTTTGGCCTTTATTCTAAGCGGTATGTGTGGAGAAAACCAGGCACTGCTCATCACCTGTCCAATACAGTCCCAACAGTGAAGCATGGTGGTGGCAGCATCATGCTGTGAGGGTGTTTTTCAGCTGCAGGGACAGGATGACTGGTTGCAATCGAGGGAAAGATGAATGCGGCCAAGTACAGGGATATCCTGGATGAAAACCTTCTCCAGAGTGCTCAGGACCTCAGACTGGGCCGAAGGTTTACCTTCCAACAAGACGATGACCTTAAGCACACAGCTAAAATAATGAAGGAGTGGCTTCACAACAACTCCGTGACTGTTCTTGAATGGCCCAGCCAGAGCCCTGACTTAAACCCAATTGAGCATTTCTGGAGAGACCTAAAAATGGCTGTCCACCAACGTTTACCATCCAACCTGACAGAACTGGAGAGGATCTGCAAGGAGGAATGGCAGAGGATCCCCAAATCCAGGTGTGAAAAACTTGTTGCATCTTTCCCAAAAAGACTCATGGCTGTATTAGATCAAAAGGGCGCTTCTACTAAATACTGAGCAAAGGGTCTGAATACTTAGGACCATGTGATATTTCAGTTTTTCTTTTTTAATAAATCTGCAAAAATGTCAACAATTCTGTGTTTTTCTGTCAATATGGGGTGCTGTGTGTACATTAATGAGGAAAAAAATTAACTTAAATGATTTTAGCAAATGGTTGCAATATAACAAAGGCCTCGTACACACGACCGAGTTTCTCGGCAAGAACCAGCAAGAAACTTGCTGGCAGAGATGTCTTGCCGAGAAATTCGTTCGTGTGTATGGTTTCTCGTCGAGAAAACCGACAAGTAACCTCGACGAGAAAATAGAGAACCTGCTCTCTATTTTCTCGTTGAGATTCTCGTCGGCATGTTTCTTGACGAGAAAAGTGAGTGTGTGTACACTTACCTGTCCTCCCGGAAGCCCGCGCATGTTCGAAATGAATTTGACGCATGCGCGGTAGCTTCCTAGGCATACGTAGGGTATACCAAGATGGCGGCGACGGCATCGAATGTGACGAGCGCATGCTCGTCGTAGTCGATGACGTCACCGCGTACGCTCCATTCAAAGAACCGCGGGTTCTTTGAATCGAGCGTGTGTACACTCGGCCGGGACAATTTTCTTGTCCAAGAATCTCGTCGAAAAAAACGACATGTTTTTTTCGACGAGAATCTCGGCCGTGTGTACGAGGCCAAAGAGTGAAAAATTTAAGGGAGGTCTGAATACTTTCTGTACCCACTGTATATAGTATCCCAAAACTAGGTGGATGCTGCCTTCCTCAGATGGGGTAATCCAAAACGAACAACAAGAAAAAAAATAAATGGAAGGAGCGCACACCTAGTGCATTACCAGAGATAATTTAATAATAAGAAATTTTTGTATAAAAGTGGGTACTCACAAAATGCAACTGACAAAGGCCATAAACACAGTGCATAGACATGCACAGAACACGGGGTACAGCTAACACATTTCAGGGGCGCACCCCCTTCCTCAGAGCTAGGCTAGTCTTGCATACCATGGGCAAGCGCTTTTAAAGGGAAAGGTGGAATTGAAAATTGTGTGTCAAAAAGAGCCACGGTCTCAGAGGGGCGGGAAAAAAAAATAAAAAATAGTTGCACTAATGTAAAGACAACATAGTCCATATCAAAAAACATTACACACACACACACACACACACACACACACACACACACACACACACACACACATATATATATATATATATATATATATATATATATATATATATATAGCACTACCCCAGTTAAGAGAGCCGCTGGATTTTGTTTCGGGCCCTGTATCCAGCACCGCCAACCCCCAGCAATTTACTCGAACCACTCTGGCACAGTTAGTCTAGGGATTATTCTAGTATCGCAATCTAACAGTATATGCACACAATCTATCTGTATTGCATGGGTAACCTCTCTACATAAAGACAACACACTGATAGCGAGAGATAAAATATAACGTTTCTTTACTTCGGGTAAAAGGCATAAGGTTAACACATAACACATATATGTCTGCAGAGCCCTGCAGCCGACAATCTAACACAGGCGATTACCCGCCAAGTACTGCTATCTCTATCTATGCGCCCTTATGGCACAGCAACTTAAGTTCTAACTACAGATCAGGCCTGATCCAGTTTTTTCGCATACAACTTGACTGGTGGTGCACAACAAGAACAGTAATTTGTAATCCAAAGGGTTGAAAAATAGAAAGGGCAGAATGAACCACTCACAGGAGACTACTAAACTCAGTTCTCCCACTAGTCTCCCGCGGA
Organism: Rana muscosa; assembly: GCA_029206835.1. Taxonomy (NCBI): domain Eukaryota; kingdom Metazoa; phylum Chordata; class Amphibia; order Anura; family Ranidae; genus Rana; species Rana muscosa. Next base: position 112,039,599 of record CM055128.1, on the reverse strand, counting down.
ACAGTAAAATAGAACCAGGAGGGCCAAGGCAGTCTCTAGGCCCAGTCAAAGTACTGTTTATATGAATGAGCAGGTGCTCGCTCACCACTCCGGACGCGATCCCAGCCCGGGACTTCCACCTACTGTGTCTCCGCACACAGTGTCTGCAACGGCCGGGTCTCCGGTCCAACTGATGTCCAAACTCGACAAAGTCAGGTGCCACCCAGGCTCCGCAGTGGGGTGAAAGGCTCTCTGGAAGTTGTGCAAGGCCCTGGCTTCAGGCCCTGTACTGCAGCAGATCTGCACAGGAAGACCTGTTGATTGCAGCGCGGTGTCCAAAGGGGCCGAGCTCAGCCTCGCCCTCTTCCTATATAGCCCCTCCCATGAGTCTCTGCGGTGGCTACATGCACCCTGGGTGCCGAACGGGGTTCTGGGTAACGTAGTCCCGGGGCCTTAAAGGAGACCCCGCTACACACTCCCCCCACTTAAACTCTTTGGTCCCCAAAGATAACATCAAATTATAGCACGCACAACATCAACCAAAGTTGCGTATGATGTTGGCAGAGGAAATTCCCACCAAAAACAAGGAGGTGAACTTCCCCGCCCACAGGTCACACTATCATTAGTGTCCTGCCTAACTGTGCCAGAGAGTGAGTTGGGGTTGCCCCCCACCAAATGAACAGTGGAGGGATTAGGGTCTTCCATACTCCTCCTGGCAGTAACCACAGTGTCTTCCGAGCTCCTCCCCATCTGTGGGTAAGTCAATCTCCTGGGAGGCTTTATGGCCCTCCGCATCCTTTGTCCTCTTGGGTTTTCTATTTCTGCTAAAACAGGTTCCTCTTCCGGAACCGGCTTGGGAGTTTCCATAGGTTCAGGAACACTTGACTCCGGAGCAGGGAGGTACATGGAATCTTTTGGATCCTCTTCTGAGAGTACGTCACAGGCATTTTCCCAAGAATGCGACAAAGGACTGGACGGGGTGAACTCAGTAGCTTCTGCATTCAATGTTCTGTCTATGGTGTCTTCTTCAGGTGGAAGATCAATAGCAGAAGTCTCTGGGGCCTGGGAAGGCCAAAGCCAATCAAGTTCTTCTCCCTCACTTAGTTCAGAGGTCTCTGTATCCCCAATCTGAGGGGTCTGGGACCGAGTGTTCGGTCTGGGAGTATCCAGGATGAAAATTGGCTCGGGGGAACTCATTGCAAGGGGAATCCGAACTGCTTCATCTAGTGGGAGGAGGTGGTTCCGATGCCAGGTCTTTAAGGGCCCCACCCTTCCCTCTGGCTTAAGTCTGTAAACGGGTAGGCCCGGTAGTCTCTTGCAAATAACGTAGGGTTCAGGTCTCCATCTGTCTGCAAGCTTGTGTTTTCCAGGGACCCCCGAGTTCCGTAGCAACACTCTGTCTCCAGGTTGTAAATCCTGAATCCGAACTTTCAGATCAAAGTTTTTCTTGTTGCGGGCCCCCCTTTGTTCTGAGGCCGCCTGGGCCTGTTCATAGGCCAATTTCAAATTGTGTCTGAGTCTATCAACATATCCTTTGTGAGAAGTGGCAGAAGAATGGTCTATGGAGGTGCCAAAGGCCAGATCTACCGGTAGTCTTGCTTCTCGGCCGAACTTAAGTCTATAGGGTGAGTACCCTGTAGCGTCACTGGTAGTGCCGTTGTATGCATGCACAACTGCCGCTATGTGGTTGCTCCAATGCTGTTTCTTCTCACTGCTTAAGGTCCCCAGCATGTTGAGCAGGGTTCGGTTGAACCTCTCCGGCTGAGCATCACCTTGGGGATGATAAGGGGTAGTTCTTGTCTTCTTGATCCCCAAGGAATCCAGGAGCTTCCGGATCAACCGACTTTCAAAATCCCTTCCTTGATCTGAATGAAGTCGTTGTGGCAGCCCATAGTGTACAAAGTATTTTTCCATAAGGACTTTGGCTACCGTGGAAGCCTTCAGGTCTTTGGTTGGAAAGGCCTGGGCATACCGGGTGAAATGGTCGGTTACTACCAGAACATTTCCTAGTCCACTCAGGTCGGGTTCGAGGCAGAGAAAATCAATGCATACCAGATCAAGTGGGCTTTGACTTTGCAGATGGCCCATTGGGGCAGCTTGATGGGGTAAAGTCTTTCTCTGGATGCATCGTGCACATGAGTGGCAGTATTGTTCGACTTCAGCCCTCATGCAGGGCCAATAGAAATGGTCCCTAACGAGTTGGAAGGTCCTTTCTGCCCCTAGGTGGCCATGGTTGTCCTGCAGAGCAACCATGACAGTCTCTCGGTGTTTCTCGGGCAGGAACAATTGCCATTTGTCTTCCAGGTCATCAGAGGGGCCCCTTCGGTAGACCACTCCCTGATGCACCTGCAACCTGTCCCACTCCTTCCTCAACAGGCGAGCTTCCTTTGAAGGGTTACGTAAAAGTCTATTCGGATCCTGATTCTCCAGGGCCTCTAAAACCAATCTCCCCATGGGGTCTTCCAATTGGTCAGATCTCAACTCCTTTTTGGACAATTTTGGCAAGTTATCTTCCCCCAGTTGGGTTACCCCACAGTACTGCTTGGGAACTCCTACTATGGTAACCCCTATCTCTTCTGCTCTTGAGCCGCCACTTGCTTGGAGTTCAGCCCCTTGACAGAGGGCCCGCACCCCGTCGGGTGCCACTTGGGTCCAATCTTCTGTACTGCAGGTGGGGACATGAGATCTTCTAGACAAGGCGTCTGCATCTCGATTTCCAGCCCCAGGCCTGTATTTTAGGCTGAAATTGAAGGCAGACAGTGCCGCCAGCCATCTATGTCCTGTGGCATCCAACTTTGCTGTGGTGAAAAGATAGGTGAGGGGGTTGTTGTCGGTTTTCACTGTGAATTCTGCCCCATACAGATAGTCTCTGAGTTTGTCAACTACCGCCCACTTAAGGGCCAGGAACTCCAACTTATGGGTGGAGTAGTTCTTTTCAGAGGGAGTCCGACTTCTGCTCACATACGCAATGGGCCTCAGTTGCTCTTCATGCTCCTGGTAGAGCACTCCTCTCAGACCATCATGACTGGCATCTACGTGACGTTCATAAGACTTCTTAGGGTCTGCGTAGGCCAGGACAGGGGCAGTGGTTACGTTTTTCTTCAACATCTGAAAGGCATCTTCACACTTCTCATTCCACTGGTCCTTGACTGACTCCCCTGGCTTCCTGGGGCCCGAGTCATCCTCTTCCCCGTCCGTCTTGAGCAGCTCATTCAGAGGCCTGGCTATCCGAGCAAACCCCTCCACGAACCTCCTGTAATAGGAACAGAACCCCAAGAAGGATCTGAGCTCTGTCACTGTGGTGGGCCTTGGCCAGGAGGTGACTGCCTCCAACTTTTCGGGGTCTGTGGCTACCCCAACCTCTGACACTATGTGTCCCAGATAGTTGACTGATGACTGATAAAACTGGCATTTTTCAGGTGAGAGCTTGAGTCCTTCCTCACTCAGTCTTTTCAAAACTTTCTCCAGCCTCTCCTCATGTTCTTCCAAGGTTGTCCCGAAGACAATGATGTCATCTAAGTATACTAGGACTTCGATGAGGTTCATGTCTCCTACAGTCTTTTCCATGAGACGTTGGAAGGTGGCTGGGGCTCCAGACAGACCTTGAGGCATCCGGTCAAATTCAAAGAACCCCACTGGGGTTATGAAAGCCGTCTTCTCTTTGTCTTCTGGATGCATAGGGATTTGATAGTACCCGCTCTTGAGGTCCAATACACTGAACCACTTGGCTCCAGACAAGCTCTGTAGGGCATCCTCTATCCTCGGAGTGGTGTACTGGTCGGGTATGGTTCTCCTGTTGAGGGTCCTGTAGTCTATGCACAGCCTCAACGACCCATTCTTCTTTCTGACCACCACTATCGGGGAGGCATAGGGGCTTCTAGATTCTTGAATCACACCGGTTCGCTTGAGTTCGGTGAGCTGTTCCCTCAAGTCCTCGAGGTCTGCTAACGGAACTCGCCTGACTCTTTCCCTGAAGGGCTTGTCTTCCTGAAAGCGGATTCGATGGGTGGCACTCCTTGCACACCCCACATCGAACTCATCTTGGGAGAAGATCTTTTTCCACCTGGTCAACTGGGCCTTGGCTCTCTCTATCCAAGCCCTGGGCAGGTTTGGGTTCTCCATGGAAAGTTTCTCCCACACAGTGCTTTCTCCATCTGTCTTCTCCACATCCGACAGAGCAATTGGGGTAGCAGGGCTCACCCGGCCCAGCAACATCCTGGCTGGGATCTCCATGGGGCCATCCGTAGTATTCCTGACACTCACAGGTACCTTACAGTGGGCCTTCTTCAGGGCCCTCAATGAAACCACTTCTGGGACTACTTCTAGGCCCGAATGTTCTTCCCTTGGGTCGGGTTCCAACATAACAAAGGGCCCAGGCTGCTCCCAAGTGAGTTTCACGGTGGCTTTTAAACAGGCTACTTCACCAGGCTGCAGCACTATTCCTCTTCTTCCCAGCCTCCAGACCTTCCCTACCCCCTCTTCTGGGGCCTTCTGTTCTAAGATCAGTCGTTGGTAGGCTGTCTTCAACATTGGGTGGATCTCAGTGACTGTGGGGTCTTTTTCTTTTGTAAGAGGGGCCAAGAGTCTTTGGACCAGATCCGTGTTGGTCCCTATTATTAGGGAACTCTTGTTAGCTCCAGGCGGTCGGGGGCATACCACAGCTAAAGTATCGAACACTTCGGCCTTCCCGGCTATGGACGGGTCAAAAGTCAGTTTTGTAGGCAGATAGCCATCATAAGGGAAACTTTCTGTCCCAATCCCCCATATCTCCAGCTCTTCAATCTTCTGGATGGGTAGGTGACTTAGATGCTTGTCAAAAAAGTCCCGGTACAACAGGGTCACTTGCGCCCCAGTATCCAATATGGCTCTTGTGTAGACTCCCTCCACTTGGACAGGTACTATCGGGGAGGGACCTACCAGCTTTTCTGGATATCGCTTTGAAGGAGTCTCTTTCCTTGGATCTTTGCGTTTTCCTTTTGGACTTTCTTTCTTCCATTTCTCTTTGGACTTAAGTCTCTCTTGGGCCTGGTATGCATTGATCTCCCTCCTTTTAATGGGTGTAACTACCCGCTGAGGGACATTACTCTCTTTCTTTGGGGTACGTTCCCACTGAGGAACCTTGTGTTTCTTCTGAGGGGTCTTCTCCACTCTTTTTATGTGCTTCTCATTCAGTTTGGAGTTCACTGGAGATGATGGGCACCCGGTTGACTCCTTCACCGGGGCCCGCTGAAGTTTTCCGGTGGCTTGCGGTTATTCATCTTTTTTTTCTTTGGACTGGCACACACTTTGGCCGCATGGCCAACCCCTCCGCAGTTGAAACAAGTCATGTCCCCCCAATCTTGTAGGGATGCGGGCTCTGAGGTATTTGGAAACAGCTCCTTCCTCGGGCTTTCCCTCTCTGGTACCCTTGACTCCTTTTCCATCAGGGAGGTCAGCATCCCCAATACTTGGGACATCTGTGACTTCAAGGTATCCACCTCTGAGTCTCTTTTTAGGGTCATGGCCGTCCTGACCATCACAGGAGGAGGATTAACTGACTCAACTAGTTGGTTCCTCTTCTTCTCCTCCAGCATCGCTTCTTTCTCTCTGACCACTCGGATCAAGTCGGGGTACTCCAGGCTCTTCCCATCCTGTCTTGTGCGTAGCGCCAATGCGATGGGGCCCAGGGGCTGAGATCCTCTCATCACCTGCTGAACACGGGCCTCATCCACCTTCCGCAGGTCGATCCCCTTCTTCAGGATCATCTTATGCAGGATCTTATCCAGGCACCTCATGAACTCTGACAGTTTCTCTCCTGTCTTTTGGTAGCAGTGCTCCAGCTGGTAAGTGAGCTCAGTTATTTTCTCTGTTCCACCGAACACATTCTGTAGAATAATAATCCTGCGCATCACAGTCTGTTTTGCTCATCTTGAGGTTGCGTATGGCCTCTAGAGCAGGCCCCTTCAGACTTTCAGCAGTTCTCTGCTTCTTTCGGTGTTCTGGGACTCCCCATTCTTCTAAGGCCTGAGTGGCACCGTCCAACCACTCCTCAAACCCCTCTTCACCCGAAGGTACAGGTTTCCTCCCAGAGAATATTCTAAGTTTTCTGTACCCCGACATTTGATAGTCTGTAGGATCCTTCTTACACTGGGCTACCATCTCCCCCAGGACCGCACATAACTCTGCACTGAGGGTGGCAGGCGGTGACCTGGAGCTCTCTTTAGCCTTCCGGTTTTCTGCTTTTGGGGACTGCGGTGGAAATACCTGTGGAGATGATGGTTTAGGTGTCTGAACCCATCCTCCTGGTATGAGTGGCAGCGCATGTATTAAGCTATAGGTCTGATCATCCATTGCTCTTATACTTGGACTCTTGAAATGTTCTGGGATTTCCTTCATCCAAGCTATTAGTGCGTGGGTCAGTGTGGAATTCATCCTGATATCCATCACCCATACCTTCTGTTGCGGGGACAGTGAGGTTACTAACCTCTTCACCGCTTCTTCTTCCAGGTCCCTGGAAGTTCTATGACTACTGCCGCGGCTGAATCTGTGTAGGCCGCCTTGCACCACTGTTCTACTTCCAGTGGGTCCATGCTGGTACTTTTGGCACGTTACTTGCTGTAACAGGATCCCGGACTCGAGAGCCCCCACGTGTAGCGCTACCCCCAGTTAAGAGAGCCGCTGGATTTTGTTTCGAGCCCTGTATTCAGCACCGCCAACCCCCAGCAATTTACTCTAACCACTCTGGCACAGTTAGTCTAGGGATTATTCTAGTATCACAATCTAACAGTATATGCACACAATCTATCTGTATTGCATGGGTAACCTCTCTGCATAAAGACAACACACTGATAGCGATAGATAAAATATAACGTTTCTTTACTTCGGGTAAAAGGCATAAGGTTAACACATAACACATATATGTCTGCATAGCCCTGCAGCCGACAATCTAACACAGGCGATTACCCGCCAAGTACTGCTATCTCTATCTATGCGCCCTTATGGTGCAGCAACTTAAGTTCTAACTACAGATCAGGCCTGATCCAGATTCTATACTCAGTCTCTAGAAGAACAGTTTCTTTGCATGCAACTTGACTGGTGGTGCACAACAGGAACAGTAATTTGTAATCCAAAAGGGTAGAAAAATAGAAAGGGCAGAATGAACCACTCACAGGAGACTACTAAACTCAGTTCTCCCACTAGTCTACTGCGGAACAGTAAAATAGAACCAGGAGGGCCAAGGCAGTCTCTAGACCCAGTCAAAGTACTGTTTATATGAATGAGCAGGTGCTCGCTCACCACTCCGGATGCGATCCCAGCCCGGGACTTCCACCTACTGTGTCTCCGCACACAGTGTCTGCAAAGGCCAGGTCTCCGGTCCAACTGATGTCCAAACTCGACAAAGTCAGGTGCCACCCTGGCTCCGCAGTGGGGTGAAAGGCTCTCTGGAAGTTGTGCAAGGCCCTGGCTTCAGGCCCTGTACTGCAGCAGATCCGCACAGGAAGACCTGTTGATTGCAGCGCGGTGTCCAAAGAGGCCGAGCTCAGCCTCGCCCTCTTCCTATATAGCCCCTCCCATGAGTCTCTGCAGTGGCTACATGCACCCTGGGTGCCGAACGGGGTTCTGGGTAACGTAGTCCCGGGGCCTTAAAGGAGACCCCGCTACTATATATATATATATATATATATATATATATATATATATATATATATATATATATATATACACACACACACACATACATACACAAAAACCGTTATGGAAAAAAAAAAACACTCCATCAAAAATGCACATAAAAATAAATAATGATAGTTTATTCAAATCCATGATATACTGCACATTCATTTATATTTAGTCAGATGAATACAGGTGTAGGAACACATAAACAAAAAAGGAACGTGGGATTGATAAATGGGTCAATCCATGTCTCACCTCTACATGCCTGAAGTAGCTGCAGGGGGGGGGGGGGTTTGTGCATTTAGAGGTGTCCAAAAACCACACACTAGGAAACCAGGGAACCAGCTCAGTACCAGGGGGAATCCACTTCCTGGAAACTCAGGAAGACGCCCAATGACAATAAGTGACATCACGTCCGGGGCAGGAACAGTGCAACAGTGTCCCCATGGACATGAATGGGCAAAGATAGATGGAAGAAAAAAATTAAATAAAATAAAAACGTTTTAAAGATTTGTAGCGGGGTGTTCCCCTTTAACGCAGAGAGACTACATTACCCAGAACCCCGTTCGGCAATGTTTCCACCGCAGAGACTCATGGGAGGGGTTATAAGAGGAGTAGGCGAGGCTGGGCTCGGCCTCTTTGGGACACGAGACTTCAGAGACTGATCCTCCTGTGCGGATGTGTCGGAGTGCAAGGCCTGAAGCCTGAGGTCTTGCGCAGCACCAAAGAGCCTTCCACCCCTCTGCGAGCCGGGGTGGCACCTGACTTCGCTTAACTACAGCATTCATTGGATCGGGGGCCCGATCGCTGGAGACACTGTGTGTGTGTGTGTGTGACACAGTTGGTGGAAGTTCCCAGACTGGGACCGCAGTCCGGGCGGGTGAGAGGGCGTATGCCCAAACCATGTACTGTTACTGCTAATAGGCCTATAGACTGCCGTGGCCCACAAGTTGTTCCTGATACTTTCACTGAAGAACCTTATCAGAGCTGAACTCAGTTCGCATAGCAAAGTGTTTACCCCATCTTTACCTTTTCCATTGGATTACAAATTATACTCTGTTAATGTGCACCACCGTTAAAGACCTGCCGGTGAAGAAAAGAACATCATCCCCTATAGACTAAATTGTAGATATCAGAACCAGGCCTGGTCAGCTTTCTATTTTGTTTGGTTACTGTGCCACAGGGTGCCTAGTTAACGGTCGCCCACGTGGCGCACTTGTTGCTGTTAACTCTATATTCATAGTGTGTTAGTGTTGCAGGGCTCTGCATTATATATATATTTTGTGAACTGTGATAAATGTTAACGCCTTTTCTTATCAAAAGCTTAAGTAAATCATATACCCATTTATAATATTATTGTCTTGATGTTTAATTACTCATACAGTATAAGACATACATATTGCTGTCAGAACTAGCTGTGCCAGTAGGGGGTCGAGTATATTGCCGGGGGTTGGCGGAGCTGTCTTCAGGGCCCAAACTAAATCTGCGGCCTTCTTAAGTGAGGGTATCGCTACACGTGGGGGCTCGTCCGGGATCCTGATGCAGCAAGTGAACGCCAGAAGTGCCGGCATGGACCCACAAACAGTAGAAGCATGGTGCAAAGCCTCTAACACAGAGCCAAACCAGTCAATAGTCATCAGCCACCCTGGGGAGGAATGGTCGACTGAGACGGTAGAGGAGTTAATGAAGTCAGTGTCCCCAGATCACACACCGTGGGTGACGGAGATAAAGTCAGACCCAGATATCTCATATCAGTATGCATTAGTGGAGTACTGGGACGGGATGCCAGAGGCCTGTAAGCGCAAGTGTGTGCGGACGCCAGACAACAGAACCTATAGGTTGGCGCACACAGTAACTGAAAAAAAGGAACCATCACCAACGGGATCACCGCAGGCTACGGCCCGTACCCCACCGGAAAAAGGAGGCAGGGCGACGCCTCCGGTGGCGCCTGCACCTGTCACTGCTATATCACCAGAACTGATAGGTGCGATAGGGGATCTGCTAACCAAGTGTCAGAAGGCAAGCACGGTGAATGTAGAGACTAGCTACCGGAGACTAAAGACATTCTCAGGGAAGCTCCCTGTCCCCGCGGGGGAAGAAGATTTTGACACCTAGGTGGAGCAGGCATTGCAGGCAGTAGAGGCATGGGAGGTGCCTGAAGCACAGAAGAGGCAACGAGTGATAGAAAGCCTTAAAGGCGCAGCAGCAGAAGCAGTGAAAAGTTTTCGGTTTGGGAATGCAGATTGCACGGCTCAAGACTGTCTAGCCATGCTGCAAGAAGAGTTTGGTCAATTGGAAAAGGTGACAGAGATGGTCTACCAATTTGAACATACTTTCCAACAACCAGAGGAGAAACTTTCCGAGTATGTTAGAAGACTGAACAGGTTGTTGTGCAAGATTGTGTTGAAGAAGGGAATGAAGCCCCAAGATACAGATGCGGCAAGAATGAAGCAAGTCTTAAAGGGAGCGCTACGCTCGGATCCATTCTGGCTGCACCTGAAAACCTCAGGAGGAGGAACATTGCTGACTTGATAAAAATCATCAGAGATGAGGAGGCGCTGCAACAGGACCAGCAGATGATTAAGACAAATGTTGTACCCGCACAGGTGCTAGTCAATCCAGTGATGACCCCTGAAAGAGATTCGGAGATAGACACCCTAAAAGCTCAAATGTCCAAGGTGTTAGAGATGTTGACCTCTCTGATGGAAAAAGAGAGAGAGGGTCCCAAGAGAGAAGTACCAAGGAAGGAATTATTCCCAATTGCCTCAGCACCCACATCTTTACAAGAATGGGGAGATATAGTCTGCTTTAACTGTGGAGGAATTGGACATATTGCGGCTACATGCTCCAGTCCCAAGAAGAAGAAAATAGACAACCGCAAGCCGGCGGGAAACTTCAGAGGGCCCAGGTGAAGGAGTCAACCGGGTGCCCATCACCTACAGTGAGCTCCAAGCTGAAAGCAAAGCAGAAAATAACAGGAGATAAAACGCCTCGGGGGAAACACAACATTCCTCAACAGAGATACACCCCAGAGAAAGGGGGCAAGACCCCTCAGAAGAGGCACAGCACTCCCCAGAGGGGGTGCACACCTAAGAAAAATAATAGTATCCCTCAGCGGGTCCCAGACTCAAGAAAGACTGAAGTCCAAAGGGGATTATAAGAAAAGGTTCAAAGAGAAAAAGTATGAAGAAGGCGACCCCTGCCGGGCCATATCCGGAGAAGCTGGTAGGCCCATCTCCTATAGTATCCATTCAAGTGGAGGGAGTTTACACCAGAGCAATCTTGGATACTGGGGCGCAAGTGACCTTGCTATACAGAGATTTCTACGATAAGCACTTGAGTCACCTACCCATCCGGAAGATAGAGGGACTAGAGATATGTGGGATTGGAACCCAGGACTTCCCCTACGATGGCTATCTGCCTGTCAGGATGATCTTTGACCCATCTGTGGCTGGAAAAGCCAAAGTGTTTGACACCCTGGCGGTTGTGTGCCCTCGGCCACTGGGAGCCAACACGAGTTCCTTTATAATAGGGACGAACACGGATCTGGTCCGAAGACTTCTGACCCCTATAGTGAAAGAAGGAGGGGAAGCGGCTACCAAGATCCACCCCATGCTGAAGACGGCTTACCAACGGCTGGTCTTAGAGCAGAAGACCCCAGGAGAGGGGATAGGGAAGGTGTGGAGACTTGGAAGAGGAGGGATAGTGTTGCAGCCCGGTGAAGTAACCTGTCTCAGAGCCACTGTGAAGCTTACTTGGGAGCAGCCCGGACCCTTTGTCATGTTGGAATCTGACCCAAGGGAAGGGTCCCACGGTCTGGAAGTGATACCAGAAGTGATTCCGCTGAAGGCCCTAAAGAAGGCCCATTGTAGAGTCCCAGTGAGTCTTAGGAACAATACAGATGGCCCCATGGAAATCCCAGCCAGGATGCTGCTGGGCCAGGTGAGCCCTGCTGCCCCTGTCAACCTGTCAGAGGTGGGCGAAGGAGGAGATGTTTGGGAGAAGATATCCATGGAAAACCCGAATCTGCCCAGGGCTTGGAAAGAGAGAGCCAAGGCCCAGTTGAACAGATGGGAGAAGATCTTCTCTAAAGATGAGTTCGATGTGGGGTGTGCAAGGAGTGCCACCCATCGGATCCGCCTCCAGGAAGATAAGCCCTTCAGAGAGATGGTCAGGCGGGTCCCACTAGCAGATCTGGAGGATCTAAGGGAACAACTTGCAGAACTCAAGAGGACTGGTGTGATACGGGAGTCTAGAAGCCCCTATGCCTCTCCGATAGTGGTGGTCAGGAAGAAGAATGGGTCATTGAGGCTCTGTATCGACTACAGGACTCTAAACAGGAGAACCATACCCGACCAGTATACCACTCCAAGGATAGAGGATGCCCTACAGAGCTTGTCTGGAGCCAAGTGGTTCAGCGTTATGGATCTCAAGAGCGGGTACTATCAGATCCCTATGCACCCAGAAGACAAGGAGAAGACAGCTTTCATAACCCCAGTGGGGGTCTTTGAATTCGACCGGATGCCCCAAGGTCTGTCTGGAGCCCCAGCTACCTTCCAACGTCTCATGGAGAAGACTGTAGGAGACATGAACCTTATTGAAGTCCTTGTATACCTGGACGATGTCATGGTCTTTGGAAGGACCCTGGGGGAGCACGAGGAGAGGCTGGAAAAAGTCTTGAGGAGACTCAGTGAGGAGGGACTCAAACTTTCGCCTGAGAAGTGTCGGTTCTACCAGTCTTCTGTGAACTACCTGGGGCACATAGTGTCTGAAGAAGGGGTGGCCACAGACCCCGAGAAATTGGAGGCAGTTACCTCCTGGCCACGACCCACCACAGTAACAGAACTCAGATCCTTCTTGGGGTTCTGCTCCTATTACAGGAGGTTTGTGGAGGGATTCGCCCGAATTGCTAGACCATTGAATGAACTGCTCAAGACTGAGGGAGAAGAGGATGACTCAGGGCCCAGGAAGCCGGGAGAGTCCATCAGAGATCAGTGGAATCAGAAGTGTGAAGAGGCCTTCCAGGCGTTGAAAAAGAGCCTGACCACTGCTCCAGTCTTGGCCTACGCAGACCCAACCAAGCCCTATGAACTACACGTAGATGCTAGTCATGACGGTCTGGGAGGAGTACTTTATCAAGAACACGAAGGACAACTGCGGCCTGTTGCCTACGTGAGTAGGAGCCTGACCCCATCTGAGAAGAACTACCCCACCCACAAGCTGGAGTTCCTGGCCCTCAAGTGGGCGGTAGTAGACAAGCTCAAAGACTACCTGTATGGGGCAGAGTTCACTGTGAAGACTGACAACAACCCCCTTACCTACCTTTTCACCACGGCCAAACTGGATGCCACTGGACACAGGTGGCTGGCCGAACTGTCTGGGTTCAACTTCAGCCTAAAGTACAGGCCAGGGGCTGGGAATCGAGACGCAGACGCTCTGTCCAGGAGGTCTCATGCCCCCACCAGTGACGTAGAAGATTGGACCCAAGTGGCACCGGACGGGGTGCGGGCCCTTTGTCAAGGAGCTGAATTCCAAGCCAGAGGAGGCTCCAGAGCAGAGGAAATAGGAGTTACCATGGTGGGAGTCCCCAAACACTACTGTGGAGTGACTCAACTGGAAGAAGACAACCTGCTGAGACTGTCCAAGAAGGAGTTGAGGTGTGACCAATTGGAAGACCCCATGGGGAGATTGGTCCTGGAGGCTCTGGAGAATCAGGATCCAAACAGACTCCTGCGTCATCCCTCAAAGGAAGCTCGCCTGTTGAGGAAAGAATGGGACAGGTTGCAGGTACATCAGGGAGTGGTCTACCGAAGGGGCCCCTCTGATGACTCAGAAGAAAAGTGGCAACTGTTCCTCCCAGAGAAGCATCGAGAGACTGTTCTGATTGCCCTGCATGACAATCATGGCCACCTAGGGGCTGAAAGTACCTTTCAACTTGTCAGAAGTCGGTTCTATTGGCCCTGCATGAGGGCAGAGGTAGAAGAGTACTGCCACTCATGTGCACGATGCATCCAGAGGAAGACTTTACCTCATCAAGCTGCCCCAATGGGCCATCTACAAAGTCAAGGCCCAATGGATCTGGTATGCATTGATTTTGTCTGCCTTGAACCCGACCTGAGTGGACTAGGAAATGTTCTGGTGATAACCGACCATTTCACCCGGTATGCCCAAGCTTTCCCAACCAAAGATCAGAAGGCCTCCACCGTAGCCAAGGTACTTATGGAGAAGTACTTTGTCCATTATGGGCTGCCCCAGCGACTTCATTCAGATCAAGGAAGGGACTTTGAGAGTAAACTGATCCGGAAACTCCTGGATTCGTTGGGAATCAAGAAGACTCGAACTACACCTTACCACCCACAGGGAGATGCTCAGCCGGAAAGGTTTAACCGAACCTTGCTTAACATGTTGGGGACTCTGGAAAGTGAGAAAAAGCAACATTGGAGCAAACACATAGCAGCCCTAGTACATGCTTACAACTGCACCATTAGTGATGCGACAGGCTACTCCCCATATCGACTCATGTTTGGGAGAGAGGCGAGACTACCTGTAGACTTGGCCTTTGGCACCTCTCTGGACCATTCCTCAGCCACATCTCACAAAGGATATGTGGACAGGCTCAGACACAGCCTGAAAGTAGCCTATGAACAAGCTCAAGCGGCCTCAGACCAAAGGGGAGCTCGAAACAAAAGAAACTTCGACTTGAAGGTCCGGGTGCAGGACTTACAGCCCGGGGACCGAGTACTGCTACGCAATCTGGGGGTCCCTGGAAAACACAAACTTGCAGACAGATGGAGATCTGAACCCTATGTCATCTGCAGGAAGCTGCCGGGCCTACCTGTCTACAAGCTGAAGCCAGAAGGAAAGGTAGGACCACTGAAGACGTGGCATCGAAACCACCTGCTCCCACTGGCTGAGGCAGTCAGGATACCTCCCGTGAGAGACTCCCCTGAACCGGTCTCTATCCTGGATACTCCTAGGCCGAACACTCGGTCGCAGACCTCCCAAACCGAAGATGGAGAGGCCTCTCAACTTAGTGAAAGTGAAGAAAGAGAACTTGATTGGCTGTGGCCTTCCCCAACTCCGGGAACTTCTACTATAGATCTTCCAACCACTGAAGACACTCCAGATGGAACACTGAACCCAGAAGCCACAGAGTTCATCCCATCTGGTCCTTCAGCAGATTACTGGGAAGATGCCCATGATAGTTGCTCAGAGGAAGAGGAGCCTGTGGCACCAGAGCCAGAAATCCCAAGAGAGCAAAGGGCTCGAAGAGTCATCCGGCCTCCTAGGAAGCTGACCTACCCACAAATGGGGAATAGCTCAGAGGATTCTGTAGTTACCGCTAGGAGGAATGCTGAAAATCCGGATCCCTCCACTGTCCATTTAGTGGAGGGCAACCCCAACTCACTCTCTGGCACAGTTAGGCAGGCCACCCATGATAATGTGACCTGTGGGCAAGGGAATTCTACCCCTCAGTTTTGGTGGGAATTCCCTATGCCAACATCGTTTGCAGAATTAACTAGAGTTGTACATAGTCTTTGTTAAGGTTTATCTTTGGGGACCAAAGAGTTTAAGTGGGGGGAGTGTGTAGCGGGGTGTTCCCCTTTAACGCAGAGAGACTACATTACCCAGAACCCCGTTCGGCAATGTTTCCACCACAGAGACTCATGGGAGGGGTTATAAGAGGAGGAGGCGAGGCTGGGCTCGGCCTCTTTGGGACACAAGACTTCAGAGACTGATCCGCCTGTGCAGATGTGTCGGAGTGCAAGGCCTGAAGCCTGAGGTCTTGCGCAGCACCAAAGAGCCTTCCACCCCTCTGCGAGCCGGGGTGGCATCTGACTTCGCTTAACTACAGCATTCGTTGGATCGGGGGCCCGATCGCTGGAGACACTGTGTGTGTGTGTGTGACACAGTTGGTGGAAGTTCCCAGACTGGGACCGCAGTCCGGGCGGGTGAGAGGGCGTATGCCCAAACCATATACTGTTACTGCTAATAGGCCTATAGACTGCCGTGGCCCACAAGTTGTTCCTGATACTTTCACTGAAGAACCTTATCAGAGCTGAACTCAGTTCGCATAGCAAAGTGTTTACCCCATCTTTACCTTTCCATTGGATTACAAATTATACTCTGTTAATGTGCACCACCGTTAAAGACCTGCCGGTGAAGAAAAGAACATCATCCCCTGTAGACTAAATTGTAGATATCAGAACCAGGCCTGGTCAGCTTTCTATTTTGTTTGGTTACTGCGCCACAGGGCGCCTAGTTAATGGTCGCCCACGTGGCGTACTTGTTGCTGTTAACTCTAGATTCATAGTGTGTTAGTGTTGCTGGGCTCTGCCTTATATATATATTTTGTGAATTGTGATAAATGTTAACCCCTTTTCTTATCAAAAGCTTAAGTAAATCATATACCCATTTATACTATTATTGTCTTGATGTTTAATTACTCATACAGTATAAGACATACATATTGCTGTCAGAACTAGCTGTGCCAGTAGTCGAGTATATTGCCAGGGGTTGGCGGAGCTGTCTTCAGGGCCCAAACTAAATCTGCGGCCTTCTTAAGTGAGGGTATCGCTACAGATTTTTTTCCAAAAATTTGATAAACCACTTGACAACTGGGCACATAACCCCCTTCCTGCCCAGGCGAAATTTCAGGTTTCAGCACTGTCACGCTTTGAATGACAATTGCGCAGTCGTGCGACGTGGCTCCCAAACAAAATTTACGTCCTTTTTTCCCACAAATAGAGCTTTATTTTGGTGGTATTTGATCATTTCTGCGTTTTTTATTTTTTGCGCTATAAACAAAAATAGAGCGACAATTTTGAAAAAAACACAATATTTTTTAATTTTTGCTATAATAAATATCCCAATTTTTTTTTTTAAAACTATTTTTTTTCTCAGTTTAGTCCGATACGTATTCTTCTACATATTTTAGGTAAAATAAGCGTATAGTGATTGGTTTGCGCAAAAGTTATAGCAAAATAGGGAATAGAATTATGATTTTTTTTTTATTATTTTTTTTTCTTTTTTTTACTAGTAATGGCGTCGATCTGCGATTTTTATTGTAACTGCGATATTATGGCGGACACATCGGACACTTTTGACACATTTTTGGGACCATTTACATTTATACAGCGAACAGTGCTATAAATATGCACTGATTACTGTATAAATGTGCCTGGCAGGGAAGGGGTTAACACTAGGGGGCGATCAAGGGGTTAAATGTGTTCCCTGCTAGGTGATAGTAACTGTGGGGGGAGGGGACTAACTGGGGGAGGAGACCGATGGTTGTCCCTATGTACAAGGGACACACCATTCGTCTCCTCTCCCTGACAGGACATGGATCTCTGTGTTTACACACAGAGATCCATGTCCCTGGCTCTGTGACAGCCGATTGCGGGCACCTGGCGGACATCGCGGCCGCCAGGCACGCGCATCGGCACCCGCCTGACACGGCGGGCACAGCTTTTCCCCGATGCGCGCCCGCGGCGGCGCGCATCGCGGGAGTAAATAGGAGGACGTCCATAGACGTCCTCTCAGCAATTCGGCGCCGCTTCGCGGACGTCTTTTGTATATGGCCCGGGCGCGAAGTGGTTAAAAAATTAAAAAAATAACAAAAGATTCTCTGACAAAACTAGACCACTGTTTTTTTTTTGTTTTTGTTTGTGTTTTTTCATAACGGTTTTTGATGTATATTTTTTATAACGCTTTTTGATATAGATTACCGTATTTATCGGCATATAACACGCACTTTTTTCCCCTTAAAATCAGGGGAAAATCGTGGGTGCGTGTTATACGCCGATACCCACCTATCCCCCGTCGATCACCGCTCACTGTGAGCGGAGCGATCGTCGCCGAGATACACATAGCCGAGTGTACTCGGCTTTTCTCGGCTCTGCTCACAGTCACGCCCAGTCCCGCCATTGGACCTGTGTTATGTCCATCATAGGGTGGGACTCGGCTATGTGTATCTCGGCTCCGCCCAGTCCCTGCGTTCCCTGCGTTCTCTGCGGCGTTCGCCCCGCTCCGCCCAGTCTCGGCGGCGCCAGTTTTAAATTCCGGCAAGGCTGCAATAAACACTGGGGGCAAGGCGACACTGGGGCAAGGCTGCACGGCTGCACTGTGACGAGGCTGCAAGGCTGCAGTGGACACTGGGGCAAGGCTGCAAGGCTGCAGTGGACACTGGGGCAAGGCTGCAGTGGACACTGGGGCGAGGCTGCAGTGGACACTGTGGCAAGGCTGCAATGGACACTGACAAGGCTGCAATGGACCATGACAAGGCTGCAATGGACACTGTGACAAGGCTGCAATGGACACTGTGACAAGGCTGCAATGGACACTGTGACAAGGCTGCAATGGACACTGTGACAAGGCTGCACTGTGACAAGGCTGCAATGGACACTGATACGGCTGCATTTAAATGTACGTTTTTTTCCCTAAAATTCCCTCTTAAACTTGGGGTGCGTGTTATACGCCGGCGCGTGTTATATGCCGATAAATACGGTATGTTGTTTTTACATTAGTGCAACTATTTTATTTATTTATTTTTTACCGCCCCTCTGAGGGCGTGGCTCTTTCTCTTTTGGTCCATGGACGGACACAGCCTTCTTAATTCTTGACATATGGGTTATGTTCCTGATCATAGGAGAGGACTAGGCAGACATGTTAGATATTTAAATACAGGTTACTTTAACATAGTTGAACAGTCCCGCCCAGGGGGAGGTCCCTCCAGACATAACCCTCCGCCCTGCAGTTAGCAGATCAGTTTTGTTCTGCCTAGCAGAGAAGATGGACGTGGCTCCCTTTGGGCCCAGAGTCCTGAGGAAATTTTTTATTTTCTTTTATTTTATTAAAATGTATTTTATTTTGTCCCGCAGCCTTCGTTTTTTCTGAAGGTGGTTTCGGCCTTCCACCTGAATGAGGATATTGTATCCATCCTTGTGTCCTCGGCCGTCGCATCCTGAAGAGACTGCGCTCCATCCTTTAGACGTGGTACGTGCCTTGCGGGTGTACCCGTCTGCTACGGCTCCGTTCCCGAGGTCTGATTCACTGTTTGTGTTGGTGTCTGATCCACAAAAAGGGCCTAGCGGTCTCGTCGGCCACCGTTTCTCGGTGGATCAGGAAGACCATTGTGCGGGCCTATGCCCTTAAGGGACGGGCGCCGATTCTTTCCGGTCACGGCGCTTTCAACCAGGGCAATTAGTGCTTCCTGGGTTTTCCGACATCAAGCGTCTTTCTCTCACAGGTGTGCAGGGCGGCGACTTGGTCGTCCGTGCGCACTTTCTCAAAATTTTACAAGGTTGATGTGAGTGCATCTTCAGATGCTTCCTTCGACCGCAAGGTTTTGCAGGTGGCTGTTTAAAGTTGCAACTCCTCCGTTGAGGAGCTCTGCTTGTTTGGGGTGAAGTTAGTTGTTTTTTGATACTGTTCCCAGCCCTCGTTTTTTTGACACTGCTTGGGGACGTCCCATATGTCAAGAATTAAGAAGGCTGTGTCCGTCCATGGACGAAAAGAGAAAATAGGATTTTTTGTACTCACCGTAAAATCCTTTTCTCTGTCGTCCATGGACGGACACAGCACCCACCCCTCCTTTTTAGGTTTGTGCTGCTTGTTACGAACTGAGCTGCTAACTGCAGGGCGGATGGTTATGTCTGGAGGGACCGCCCCCTGGGCAGGGCTGTTCAACTCTGTTAAAGTAACATGTATTTAAATATCTAACATGTCTGCCTAGTCCTCTCCTATGAACAGGAACATAACCCATATGTCAAGAATTAAGAAGGCTGTGTCCGTCATGGACGACAGAGAAAAAGGATTTTACGGTGAGTACAAAAAATCCTATTTTTTGACACACAATTTTCAATTCCACCATTCCCTATAAAAGCGCTTGCCTATGGTGTGCGAGACTAGCCTAGCTCTGAGGAAGGGGGTGCGCCCCTGAAATGTGTTAGCTGTACCCCGTGTTCTATGCATGTCTATGCACTGTGTTTATGGCATTTTGTCAGTTGCATTTTGTGAGTACCCACTTTTATACAAAAATTTCTTCTTATTAAATTATCTCTGGTAGGGTTGAGCGAACCCGAACTGTAAAGTTCGGGTTCATACCGGACTTTTGGGTTTTTGGTACCCGGACCCGAACAATTTACTGTATGTTCGGGTTCGGTGTTCGGCAATGTAATGGGGCATTTTAAAAAGCTGCAGGGCAGCCAATCAAAATTAGTTTAACTCGTGTGCCCTTAGAAGCCATCACAGCCATGCCTACTAATGGCATGGCTGTGATTGGCCAGTGCAGCATGTGACCCAGCCTCTATATAAGCTAGAGGCACATAGCACAGCACGTCACTCTGCTTTAGATAGTGTAGGGAAAGGTTGCTGCTGCTGCTGCTGCTTTGAGGGAGAGAATTAGATAGGAGTCCTGATTCAGAAATCAAATTACTCAGCGATCTACCTTGCTTTTGTTGTGTGGGTGCAGTGCACACTCTTTTTATCCTGCCCTGAGCCCAGTGCCAGAGAAAAGATAACTTTTATCCGTCTGTTAGTTAGGTTGGCGTCAGCAGGCATTTTATGCAAGCTCAGTGCACCAGCACTGCATATGTTACTGTGAGATACACACTTTAGATACTGTTCTCCTATTCTGCTATTCAAAAAAATAATAATTTAGGGCAAAAAAAAAATTTTTGGTTTGTTTTCTGCCCAAAAAAATATTTTTGCTGCATTTTCTGCATATCTGTACGTGTGAGATACACACTTTAGATACTGTTCTCCTATTCCAAAAAAATAAATAAAATTTAGGGCAAAAAAAATAATTTTGGTGCGTTTTCTGCATATCTGTACCTGTGAGATACACCCTTTAGATACTGTTGCTCTATTCTGCTATTCAAAAAACACCCATTTAGGGAAAGATCCGATATTTGAGAAATATGAGGAGAACGTCAAATAAGGGACGTGGCCCCGGTCGTGGTGCTGCTGGTGGACCTCCTGTTGCAGGGAGAGGACGTAGTCGATCTGTGCCAGCTACACGCGCAAGTGAAACACCTTCCTCAGGTGCGAGTAGGCGACAGAGCCTGCAGCGGTATTTGGTCGGGCCTAATGCGGCTCTACGAATGTTGAGGCCAGGACAAGTACAGGCGATAGTAGATTGGGTTGCTGACAGTGCCTCCAATTCCTTCACATTGTCTCCCACCCAGTCTACTGCTGAAAGATCAGAGTGGGCACTTGCAGCCAATGTCCATCAGTCTTTCACCTCACCCCCTTGCAAATCAGCCAAGCAGTCTGAGCCCCAAGTCATGCAGCAGTCTCTTCTGCTTTTTGATGACCCTTAAGCAGGGTTTCCCAGGGCCATCCACCTAGCCCTGCCCCAGAAGTGGAAGAGATTGAGTGCACCGATGCCCAACCACTTATGTTTTTAAGATGAGTACATGGGAGGACCATCGCAGCACATCTCGGATGATGAAGAAACACAGGTGCCAACTGCTGCTGCTTTCGCAATTGTGCAGACCGTCAAGGAGGGCAGGGGTGAAGACTGGGTGGAAGATGATGTGGAGGACGATGAGGTCCTCGACCCCACATGGAATCAACGTGATGCAGGTGACCTGTGTAGTTCAGAGGAAGAGGCGGTGGTCGCACAGAGCCACCAGCACAGCAGAGGGAGCAGGGTGCAAAAGCGGAGTGTCCATCCCCTAGACAGTACGCCTGCTACTGCCCAACGCAGCAAGGGACCGAACACACCAAAGCCAGGTCCCAAGGAGTTCCCTAGCGTGGCAGTTCTTCAGACAATGTGCTGATGACAAGACACGAGTGGTTTGCACGCTGAAGCGAGGCATAAACGTTCTCAACCTGAGCACAACCTGCATGACCAGGCATCTAAGTGCAAAGCACGAGCTGCAGTGGAGTAGACACCTCAAAAACCAAGGAAGGTCTCTGGCTACTCCTGCTTCCTCTTCTGCTGCGGTTTCGGCCTCTTCATCCACCTCTGTAGTGACAGTGGCACCTGCCACCCCACAAACAGAGGATCTGCTAGCAACACTACCACCTGGGTCACCAACCATCTCCACAATGTCCCATGGAAGCGTTCAGCTCTCTATCTCCCAAACACTGGAGCGGAAGAGGAAGTACCCCCCTACCCACCCGCGATCCCTGGCCCTGAATGCCAGCATTTCAAAATTCCTGGCCTTTGAAATGCTGTCATTCTGTCTGGTGGAGACATTGGCTGTCCCACAGTACGTCATGCCCAGCCGCCACTACTTTTCAAGGCGAGCCATCCCTTCCCTGCACAACCAAGTGGGGGACAAAATCAGGTGTGCACTGCGCAACGCCATCTGTGGCAAGGTCCACCTAACTACGGATACGTGGACCAGTAAGCACGGTCAGGGACGTTATATCTCCCCAACAGCACACTGGGTAAATGCAGTGGCGGTTGGGCCTGAGGCAGATAGCAGTTTGGCGCATGTCCTTCCACCACCGAGGATTGCAGGGTGCTTCAGTTTGCCTCCTGTTGCCAACTCCTCCTACTCCGCTTCCTCATCCTCTACCGCCTCCTCATCCGGTCAGCGTAACACCTTCACCACCAACTTCAGCACAGCCAGGGGTAAACGCCAGCAGGCAGTTTTAAAATTTTCCTGTTTGGGGGAAAAAACCCACACCGCGCAGGAGTTGTGGAGGGACATGGAACAACAGACCGATGAGTGGTTGGTGGCAGTGAGCCTCAAGCCCGGCCTGGTGGTGTGCGATAATGGGCAAAATCTCATAGCAGCTCTGGGCCAAGTCGGTTTGACGCACATCCCTTGCCTGGCGCATGTGCTGAATTTGGTGGTGCAGAGGTTCCTTAAAAATTACCCCGATATGCCAGAGCTGCTGCAGAAAGTGTGGGCAGTCTGTGCGCACTTTCTGCGTTCTCACCCTGCTGCTGCTCACCTGTCAGCGCTGCAGCGTAACTTCGGCCTTCCCGCTCACCGCCTCATATGTGACGTGCCCACAAGGTGGAACTCCACCTTGCACATGCTGGCCAGACTGTGCAAGCAGCAGCAGGCGATAGTGGAGTTTCAGCTGCAGCACGCACGCGTGAGTCGCTCTGCGGAACAGCACCACTTCACCACCAATAACTGGGCCTTCATGTGAGACCTGTGTGCCTTGTTGCGCTGTTTCGAGTACTCCACCAAAATGGCCAGTGCAGATGAAGCCGTTCTCAGCGTTACTATCCCAGTTCTATGCCTCCTTGAAAAAAACGCTTCAGGTGATGATGGAAGAGGATGTGGCACAGGAGGAGGAGGAGGAGGAGGAGGAGGAGGGATCATTTCCAAGGCTTTCAGGGCAGTCATTCACAAGTGGCTCCGAGGGTGGGTTCCTGCACCAACAAACGCCAGGTACACAATTGTCCAGCAAGGGCACAGTTCTGGAGGATGACGAGGTGGAGGATGAGGAAGAGGAGATGGAACCATGTTCACAGCAGGGTGGCCCCCAGACCAGCTCATGGCCATCACTGGTGCGTGGCTGGGGGGATACAGAGGACACAGACGATACACCTCCCACAGAGGACAGCTTTTCGTTGCCTCTGGGTAGCCTGGCACACATGAGCGATTACATTCTGCAGTGTCTCCGCAACGACCGCCGAGTTGCCCACATTCTAACTGGTGCTGATTACTGGGTGGCCACGCTGCGGGAACCCCATTACAAGGACAACGTACCGTCCTTAATTCCCTCACTGGAGTGTGATCGTAAGATGCGCGAGTACAAGCCCACGCTGGTAGACGTGCTGCTGGTGGCATTCCCACCTGACAGCAGGGGCACAGTGGAAGCACAAGGCGAAGGCAGAGGAGGAGGAAGAGGTCGCCAACGCAGCCGGGGCACCGCCAGCACCTCAGAAGGCAGGGTTAGTATGGCCGAAATGTGGAAAAGCTTTGTCAGCACGCCACAACAACCAGCACCACCAGCTGATATGGAACGTCTTAGGCAGCATTTCACCAACATGGTGGAGCAGTATGTGTGCACACGCCTACACGTACTGAATGACGGGTCTGCCCCCTTCAACTTCTGGGTCTCCAAATTGGGCACATGGCCTGAGCTTGCCCTTTACGCCTTGGAGGTGCTGGCCTGCCCTGCAGCCAGTGTATTATCTGAACGTGTATTTAGCACGGCAGGGGGTGTTATCACAGAGAAGCGCAGCCGCCTGTCCGGAGCCAATGTGGACAAGCTCACGTTCATTAAAATGAACCAGGCATGGATCCCACAGGACTTGTCCGTACCTTGTGCAGAATAGACATGTATACCGGCCTTACCCAGTCATTGTTGTATTTTTGATCTCACTCTTTTGGGGTGTACCCTAATTTTAAAAAAAAAATAATTAAAAACAAAAACCAGTGTTGGCTACCTCGTCCTCCTCCACCGCCGCTTCCACCTACACCGCCACATCCACCGCCACCTCAACCTCCTACTACATATGGACCTCGTCCTTCTAGGTCAAGATTGATATTTTTATGTATGTAATGTTATTTTAAGTTATTTTCCTATCCACATTTGTTTGCAGAGCACTTGCCCTTTCCATTACTTTTTTAGAGCCATTTTAGTCCTCAAAAGTTCGGGTCCCCATTGACTTCAATGGGGTTCGGGTCCCGAACTCGAACTTTTTTGCGAAGTTCGGCCGAACCCATTGAACCCGAACATCCAGGTGTCCTCTCAACTCTAATCTCTGGTAATGCACTAGGTGTGCGTGCCTTCCATTTCTTTTTTCTTGTAAGAGTGAACCCAGCCTAAAAAGGAGAAAAGTGGGATGTAATAAAAACAGGACATACATACTCACCTTTGTGGCTGCAGCATTGATCTGATGCTGCAGCTGTCCCACGCTGGCTCTAAAACTCTACGGCGATCACAAGACCACTTGTCAACGTCAATATGCGACAACATAATACTGTTGTTGAGTTAATGGTAGGATTACAGGTTAAAATAGAGGGGAAAAAGTGTGAAAATAGAAAACGAATGCAACCACCACATTAACAGACCAGTAAGCTGCAAAAGCATACATTTTTGTTCTTGCATTTAGATACACTTTAAAGCGTTTGTTACCCTATATATAAAAAAAAAAAAAAAAAAAAAAAAAAAGGTCCTGTTCCCTTAAAGCGTGAATAACAACACAGTGCTTGTGTTGTGTAATTTGGTCCCCTGTATAACCTAAAAAACCTGGCTGATCCTGCCTGGTTCTTCCCTCCCCCCTGTAAACTAACCACGGTTTATCAAGGCTGCTGAGCCCTGACACTGTGGTCAGTTTACGTGCCTCCATCATCCGCAGCTCTCCTCTCTGCTCTCCCCCGTCCTCTCCCCCCACTTCCTGTCAGCTCCGTCCATTCCCAAGCCCTCTCCTACTGTTGCTATCATAACTATAGTATAAGCATGCCATCCCCTCTGTTAAATAACATTATGTGTCCCAGTGTCTGTGCTGTAAAAAAAAAAGATGTCAAATACCACCTTATGTCAGAGCGTCTCCTGGTGCTTACGTGACCGCTCGGCTCTCTCTTCTGTCTCCTCCCTGGCTGACATCAGAGAGAGCTCTTGGCCCCTCCCACTATCTGGTCTGCGAGTGCACGCAGGTCTGCGAGTGCACGCAGGTCTGTTGGTCTGCGAGTGCACGCTGGTCTGCTAGTGCGCGCTGGTCTGCTAGTGCACGCTGGTCTGCGAGTGCACACAGGTCTGTTGGTCTGTGAGTGCACGCTGGTCTGCGAGCGCACGTGGGTCCGCTGGTCTGCGAGCACACGTAGGTCCGCTGGTCTGCGAGCGCACGTAGGTCCGCTGGTCTGCGAGCGCACGTAGGTCCGCTGGTCTGCGAGCGCACGTAGGTCCGCTGGTCTGCGAGCGCACGTAGGTCCGCTGGTCTGCGAGCGCACGTAGGTCCGCTGGTCTGCGAGCGCACGTAGGTCCGCTGGTCTGCGAGCGCACGTAGGTCCGCTGGTCTGCGAGCGCACGTAGGTCCCCTGGTCTGCGAGCGCACGTAGGTCCGCTGGTCTGCGAGCGCACGTAGGTCCGCTGGTCTGCGAGCGCACGTAGGTCCGCTGGTCTGCGAGCGCACGTAGGTCCGCTGGTCTACGAGCGCACGTAGGTCCGCTGGTCTGCGAGCGCACGTAGGTCCGCTGGTCTGCGAGCGCACGTAGGTCCGCGAGTACCTGTGTATTGTCTTGAGTAGTTTTGTCAGGAAGCTAGTTGTTAGGTAATTTGGACAGGGTATAATCTCTAATCCTCATTTAATAGGTACGATGCCCGGCGGGTGTGGTGAGGCGACTCGGTGTACATCTTGCGGCATGTATGCGTTCCTTGATCATCTGATCGAGGGCGATTACTGCTGTGCAAAATGTAAGCACATTGTTTCCCTGGAAGCCCAGGTTCTGAATCTGGGGAAGCAACTGTCAGCACTGGGAAGACCCTCCACACTAAAGAAGAGCTGGAAAACGTACCCGGCAGGTGATGGCAGGGGCCAGCACAGAGGTGGGTGGAGACAAAGAGGTGCAGGCACTAGAAAATAGTACATGGGTGACAGTCAGCAAGGGGGAAGTGCCAGGGAGGCCTATCCAGGACTGGAGCATCCCAATAAGTACGCTCCATTGAGTGACATTGGCGAAACCCGTCAGGGACCAGCACTGTTGGAGCTGAGGGACTCTCCTAGCTGCCGGGGGAAGAACTCCTCCAGTGAAAGTGGGGGGGGGAGCAAAGGGAAAGGAAAGACAGATTCTGGTGGTAGGGGACTTAATTCTTAGAAGGACAGAGAGGGCAATCTGTAACAAAGACCTGAAGCGCTGAACTGTATGTTGTCTACCGGGCGCTCGGGTTCGGCACATCACGGATCTGGTGGAAAGATTACTGGGAGGGGCTGGGGAAGACCCAGCTGTCATGGTGCACGTTGGCACCAATGACAAAGTCAGAGGCAGATGGAGTGTCCTAAAGAACGATTTTAGGGACTTGGGAGCTAAATTGAGGAACAGAACCTCCAAGGTAGTATTTTCGGGAATACTACCGGTACATCGAGCCACACCAGAAAGGCAGAGGGAGATTAGGGAAGTGAACAAGTGGCTTAAGAGCTGGTGTAGTAAGGAGGGGTTTGGGTTCCTGGAGGACTGGGCCGACTTCTCAGTTGATAACCAGTACTATAGAAGGGACGGACTGCACCTAAATGAGGAGGGTGCAGATCAGCTGGGAATAAGGATGGCCAAAAAGTTAGAGGGGTTTTTAAACTAGGCGACGGGGGGAGGGTCCAGAGATAGTGAGAGTCAGCGTGGAACATATTCCAGAGGGTAGTATTAGGGGCATTGGTGGTATAGTAGCAAGTCCTAGTTGCAATCTCGGAACACCCAAGAGGATAGTATGTGACCGGTCAAAAGATATTAATGCATTAAAGTGTTTGTTCACCAATGCCAGAAGTCTGCCAAGCAAAATAGGCGAGTTGGAAGCTCTGGTGCATGAGGAGAGCTATGATGTAATCGGCATTGCTGAAACTTGGCTTCATTCCTCACATGACTGGGCTATTAATATTCCTGGCTATGCACTCTTTCGGAAAGACGGGGTAAAAAGGAAAGGTGGAGGGGTCTGTCTCTATGTGAGAAGTGATCTCAAAGCGAGTGTGAAAGAGGACCTGGTGGATGGAGAGTGGGATGAGTCTGAAGCATTATGGGTGGAACTGCATACAGATGTGCGTAGTTCAAAGTTAATCATTGGAGTTTGTTATAGACCACCCAATGTTAATGAGGAGGTGGAGACTCAGCTCCTTGCACAGATGGAAAGGGATGCAAGGGCTGGAAGGGTGATAATAATGGGGGATTTTAACTACCCAGAAATTGACTGGAGTAATGGCACTGCTGGGACAGTTAAAGGGCGAAAATTTATAAACCTAATACAGGACAATTTTATGGTCCAGTTTATTGAGGCCCCAACTAGGAATGATGCTCTGTTGGACCTGGTCATCTCAAACCATGCAGATCGTATTACTAATGTTCAGATAAAGTAACACCTGGGTAGCAGTGACCATAACATGTTTTCATTTGATGTTAGCTGTAAGCAAAAATCACATATGGGAAAGATAAAAACCACTTAATTTCAAGAGAGCAAATTTTCCAAGGATGAGGGCTGCTCTCCAGGACTTATGCCGCGTACACACGATCATTTTTCACGTTGTGAAAAATGACTTTTTTTTTTTCCAACAAGAAAAACGACCGTGTGTGGTCTTTTTGTCATTTTTCCCGACGTGAAAAACGGCATTAAAAACGACGAGAAAAATTAGAACATGCTCTAATTTTTCTCGTTGTTTTTCCCGACAAGAGAAAAAATGACGGGAAAAACGACCGTGTGTGGGGGAACAAGCTGTTCCCTCGTTTTTCATGTCATGATTCACGGCGGTTTTTTAACCGCCGTGAATCACGATCGTGTGTACGCGGCATTAGACTGGGAGGGAATATTGGCATCAATGGGCACAGAACAGAAATGGGAATTCTTCAAAAAGACTGTTTGTGAACTTACTGCAAAGTATATTCCCATGGGCAATAAGTTTAAAAGGCTAAAAATAAAAACCTATGTGGCTCACGGCCAAAGTTAAAAAAGATATAAAACTACAAGAAAAGAGCATTTAAAAAATATAAAAATGAGGGAACACTAGTGTCATTTAAATGTTACAAAGAATATAACAGGATATGTAAAAAGGAAATCAAGGATGCAATAATTCAAAAACGAACGACAGATTGCAAAAGATAGTAGGACAAACCCCCAAAAATTATTCAAATATATTAATAGTAAAAAGGTCAAGTCTGAGCATGTAGGCCCTTTACAAAATAATCTAGAGTGGGTGACTGCGGACAAAGAGAAGGCTACGTTATTAAATACTTTCTTCAGCTCTGTGTATACAAAGGAGCACAGGGGAGCTCATGTCCAAAATGGGGGTGGTAGTGACACAGTTGCTCAAAAGTGATATGGTCCAGAAATATTTAGACAGAATAAACGTGGATAAAGCACCTGGACCAGATGGCATACACCCACGGATCCTAAAAGAATTGAGCTCTGTGATTTCAAAGCCATTGTATCTAATTTTTAGGGACTCAATGACAGGAATAGTACCACTGGATTGGCACAGGGCCAATGTGGTGCCTATATTTAAAAAGCGAACAAAGTCTTTACCAAGTAACTATAGACCTGTTAGTTTAACTTCTATAGTTGGGAAGATACTGGATAGATTAATAAAAGACCACATAGGTGAGTTCTTGCTGGAAAAAAATATTTTAAGCAACAGACAGCATGGATTCATGAAAGACAGAAGTTGTCAGACAAACCAGTGATTTCCTTTTATGAAGAGGTAAGTAAAACCTTGGACAGAGGGGTGGCGGTGGATGTGGTATACTTGGATTTTGCAAAAGCGTTCGATACAGTTCCCCCACACACGTCTCATGTGCAAGGTAAAGTCTACAGAATTGGAAATATCAGTTTGTAAATGGATAGAAAACGGGCTAAAAATACATAATTCAGAGAGTCGTGGTTAATGATTCTTACTCTGAATGGTCTAAGGTTATCAGTGGTGTACCCCAAGGTTCAGCGTTGGGACCCTTACTTTTTAATATCTTTATAAATGATATTGGGTCTGAGATTAAAAATAAACAGTTCTGTCTTTGTAGATGACACTAAGCTATGCAGTGGAATAATGTCCTTACAGGATGTCGCCAATTTACAAGCCGACCTCAATGCTCTGTCTAATTGGGCGACTATGTGGCAGATGAGGTTTAATGTTGATAAATGTAAAGTTATGCACTTGGGGGCTAAGAATATGAATGCATCATACATACTAGGGGGAGTACAACTGGGGGGATCCGTAGTGGAGAAGGATCTGGGGGTTTTGGTAGATCATAAGCTCAATAATGGCATGCAATGCCAAGCTGTGGTTTCCAAAGCAAGCAAAGTCCTTTCTTGCATTAAGAGAGGTATGGACTCCAAAGAGAGAGATATCATTTTGCCCCTGTACAAATCATTAGTAAGACCTCATCTGGAATATGAAGTTCAGTTTTGGGCTCCAGTTCTCAAAAAGGATATTGGGGAACTGGAGAAAGTGCAGAGAAGGGGATATTGGGGAACTGGAGAAAGTGCATAGAAGGGAAACCAAACTGATAAAGAGGCATGGAGGAGCTCAGCTATGAGGAAAGATTAGAGGAACTGAATTTATTCACTCTTGAAAAGAGGAGACTAAGGGGGGATATGATCAACATGTACAAATATATAAGGGGTTCATATAGTGAACTTGGTGTTGAGTTATTCACTTTAAGGTCAACACAAAGGACAAGGGGGCACTCTTTACGTCTAGAGGAAAAGAGATTTCCCCCTCCAAATACGGAAAGGTTTCTTCACAGTAAGAGCTGTGAAAATGTGGAGTAGACTCCCTGCAGTGGTGGTTCTGGCCAGATAAGTAGAATGCTTTAAGAAAGGCCTGGATTTTTTCTTAAATGTACATAATATAACTGGGTACGAACATTTATAGGTAAAGTTGATCCGAGGAATATCCAATTGCCTCTCCAGGGATCAGGAAGGAATTTTTTCCCCTGCTGTAGCAAATTGGATTGTGCTCTGCTGTTTTTTTTTGCCTTCCTCTGGATCAACTGTGGGTATAGAATTAGGTATATGGGATAGTATGATATTATTATTTTATTTTTATTTTTTATGGTTGAACTGGATGGACTTGTGTCTTCTTTCAACCTGACTAACTATGTAACTATGTAACTATATAGCTGTCAGCCTGAGAGAGGAGAGAGCCAAGGAGTCACGCGAGTGCCTGGAGACACTCTGATATAAGGTAGAAATCTGCATTTTTTTATATAGCACAGACACTGGGGCACATAATATTATTTAACAGAGGGGATTGTATGTTTATACTATGAAAAGGAAAAACAGAAAAGCGTCTTTAAGTGCAATATTTATTGTACAATGGCAAGTACCATATGAACACTCACATCAGGTAAAGGATGATAAGCTCATCTAGGGGAAGGAAACCCACAGGTGCAGTCCACAATGCCTCTAGTCCGGGGATGTATCCATGCCACGACAATTGCGGTGAAGCAGAATGACGCCAGCAAATGCGGTGTTGTTCCGGGTTGGCTGCATGCTCTGAAACGCATTGTGGTTCTGCCTTCACCCTAGTGATGTCACATGCCTACAGGGGCTGCGCTCCAAGCTGGTTCATCCCAGCCAACCCGGAAAACCACAGCATTTGCAGGTGTCTTTCTGCTTCACTGCGATTGTCGCGGCATGGATACATCCCCAGACTAGAGGCATTGTGGACTGCACCCGTGGATTTCCTTCCCCTAGATGAGCTTCTCATCCTTTACCTGATGTGAGTGTTCATATGTTACTTGCCATTGTACAATAAATATTGCGCTTTTCTGTTTTTCCTTTTCATATTGCATCTCAGTTGGCTTCACTCCAGAGAAAAGCTTTCACCTTTAGACCCCTTTCACACTGGGGCGTTTTTCAGGTGCTTTAGCGTTAAAAAAAGCGCCTGAAAGAAGCTGCATCTGCAATCCCAATGTGAAAGCCCAAGTGCTTTCACACTAAAGCGCCTGAAAACTGCCCCAGTGTGAAAGGGGTCTTAGCGTTAAAAAAAGTGCCTGTAAAGCGCCTGAAAGAAGTCTAATCTGCAATCCCAATGTGAAAGCCCGAGTGCTTTCACACTGAGGCGCTGCGCTGGCAGGGCGTCAAAAAAAGTCCTGCCGGCAGCTTCTTTGCAGCGCTTTAGGAGCATTGAATACACCGCTCCTAAAGGGCCCCTTCCCATTGAGGCGCTTTTTTTAACGCCAAAGCGCCTGAAAAGCGCCCCAGTGTGAAAGGGGTCTTAGCGGAGCTTTACCAGCGTTTTCCGGGCGCTGGCAGTGTGAAAGGGCTCTAAAAGGACTCTCTTTCAGGCGCTTTTTTTAAACGCCAAAGTGCCTGAAAAACGCCCCAGTGTGGAAGGGGTCTAAGGCCCCTTTCACACTGGGGCGGGCAGGTGCGGTGGGGTTATAGCGGCGCGATTTTTAGCGCTGCTATACCGTCGTATTTACCACGATATTCGGCTGCTAGCGGTGCGGTTTTAACCCCCGCTAGTGGCCGAAAAAGGGTTAATACCGCCCACAAACCGCAGCTACAGCCGCGGTTTGTGGGCGGTATTACCACGGTGTCCCATAGATTTCAATGGGAAGGAGTGGTAAAGGAGCGGTATACACACCGCTCCTTCACCGCTCCAAAGTTGCGGCTTGCAGGAGATTCTTTTTCCTCCCGCCAGCGCATCGCCTCAGTGTGAAAGCCCTCTGGCTTTCACATTGAGCATACTGGGGCAGGATTATTTCAGGCGTTATTTATGCGCTATTTTTAGCGCTAAAACGCCTGAAATACGCCTCAGTGTGAAAGGGGCCTTAGTGCCGGTCTCCAACTCAAGAATTCTACATCATCCTTTATCATCATCATTAAGACTTTTTATTCCTTCTCCATGGACGTTTTAAATCCCATCTCTCCCGCCATGGACTCTTTTAACCCATCTCCCATCTAGTGCACGTTCCTAACATAAACATCCTGTGCGCTAGCATTTCCATTTATTTTTGTATGTTTATACTATAGTGGCTTAACAACCACTTTACGTTAGCCAAGAAAAAGTATTACCTTAACTCCAAACTTGCTCCATTGCTGCTAACCCTGTATAAGATTCAACTAAAGTTATGCACAGTAATATTTATGGTAACGGATTTAATTCCACCCCTTCTATTCTTATCCCCTTCCCTCCCCAATACCCTTCTTCTTTCTTCATAACCACCACACACAACACCCTTTACCAACCCTAATCCAAGTGGTGCCAAAACATATTTCTGCCCCCTCTCCCTATTCTTCCTCCACTCCTTCTAACACTCTAGCTAAACCCTTCCCAACCCCTTGACCTGTAAGACTTTCTGGACAATACCATACACCTATAGCGTAGCTTATGTCAGATACCTGGTACCCCCCTATGGCCCAACTCCAGTACCCATGCTATTAACATAAGGTGTACCCTCCCTAATACAAACAACCACCCCCCTTTCCCAACCACACACTTAATACCGTCCCAACACACTTCCCTGGACATTGCACCCCTCTCCCCAAATCCTCCTCACCAACCCTCACTACCACTTCAACAATACCTCTCTACAGCCTTGCGGCCACATATTTGCTTTATCATTGTTTCTTCATTAAAGTACTATACAGTGCCATTCTCTTAAAAAAGAGAAGCCTCTGAGCCAGATTTTTTATCATCTGCTTTTACCAACATCATGCTTCAAGTGGGATCCACCACGCTGATCGTAGCCTTTCTTCTCGTAAACAAGGTGCATTCACAGTGGCACTCCTGTGTTTAGCTTTTCTAAATGCAGAATTTATCTGGGAAGTACAAACAACTTTTATGCATTCAGATAACGTTTTCCTGTGTTTAGATGTTCCTATGTTAAAGGAGGTTCAGCGGCATTTAGCTACATTTACATGCGATTTAAGTTTTCTAATCAGATCCTCGATGCAGCTAAACTGACTGCGTCTAAAATGGCGAGTTTGAATTACACCATTGAAAAATAATTACCTGCATTTATATGCATTTTGAAATGTCCTAAACACATAACTGCATAATCAAACCCCTCCTAAAGAAACCCAACCTCGACCCCAAAGACCCAAACTACTGCAGACCAGTAACAAGCCTTTACACCATCTCCAAGATAATTGAGAAAGCAGTAGTACAACAGCTATAACTCCATTTGGACACCCACAAACTCCTGGACCCACTACAATCTGGTTTCCGCCCAGGCCACGGGACAGTAACTGCACTTCTCAAAATATGGGATGACGCCCTTGAAGCAGCAGATGACGGAGAATTATGTCTCCTGGTGCTGCTGGACCTCAGTAGACCACAAAACTCTGCTCACTCGCCTCACAGAAGTAGCCGGAGTCGCAGACTCTGATCTACCCTGGTTCGCATCTTTCCTAGAGAATCGATCCCAGACAGTAAAACTAGGAGCCTTCACTTCGGAAGCACGTACAATTACATGCGGAGTCCCTCAAGGATCACCCGTCGCCCGTGCTCTTCAACATCTACCTCCGCCCACTCCTCAAAATCATCAGCAAACAGGACCTGCTCTATCACTCCTACGCTGATGACACTCAACTTTACCTTCGCATCACCAACAAAAAAGACCAATACCACGCACTAGAAAATAAATTGACTCTTCATTGATCGATAATTGAATGACGGAGAGCTCCCTCAAACTTAATGGATTCAAAACATAACTTCTTTCTCCACGCAAACCGAAAGAAAAAACTCTAGGACAACATGTACACCACCCACCATTCTTGGACAAACCATCTCCCCAAGCACCAAAGTCAAAAGCCTCGGAGTCATCTTTGACTCGGACATGACTATGGACGCACAAATAGGATCAGTAGTCAGCGGATCTCATCTTCTCCGCCTGCTGTGTAGACTCATCCCGGAAGAGGACACAGCAGTAGTAGTTGGAACATTCATCAATTCCCGACTCGACTACGCAAACTCCCTCTACCTCAGACTTCCCAAATACCAGATTTCGCGTCTACAAGTCGTCCAGAACACAGCAGCCAGACTGGTAACGGGAAAAAACCCTGGGAATCAATCACCCCGTCCCTGAGGACCCTCCATTGGCTAGCCGTGAAGGATCGGGTTACATTCAAGACCTTCTGCCTCACTCACAAATGCACACAAGGAAACGCTCCTCAATACCTATGCGAGAAAATAAAACACTATGCCCCTAGTCGCACCCTCCGGTCAACTAACCAAAACCTCCTCCACATCCCAAGACCTGCTATCAATCTAAAGGAGAACGAAGATTCGCAGTCCAAGGACCACGGCTATGGAACGCTCTACCCACGGACATCTGCATGGAAGAAAACCATCGGGCCTTCAGGAAAAAACTTAAGACCCACTTCTTCTGAAGACACAGGACGACACTGGATGCAAAAAGCGTCTTGAGGCGATTTAGTTCGCATTTGTAGCGCTATACAAGTTACTCACTCACACACTCTTGGCAGTGCCAGTGTGAGTGAGGCAAGACAGTCATACATAAAACCGTAGCTGCTCTTTAGCCTAGAGCCACTTTTTCATCCATTTCACAATTCTGTGTGGTTGTAAAGCAGCTGCCATATTAGTTGAAATGCAGAATATCACCATATCTTTCTGCTCCTTGACACCATCAGCATCATAAAGGCATGGGCAGTATAAGCCTCTTAAGATGTAAAACTCAGGATAGGCACCTATGTAGCTAAAAAGACACAGGGTACCTATAGGCATGGACATATCTAAATGCTGCTTCCACTCGGAGATTATGTGCTAAATATGTCTCCCCTAAGTACATGCAATTACACACTATAGATAAAAACAGGGTTAGTTGTTTAAATATTAATATTCATAACATTTACATCAGACTGGTTTATTTTACATATGTTTTTATAGTGTGTGTTTGTATATACACTGTTGTGTGAAAAAGTATTTGCACCCTTTCTGATTTTTTTGCATATTTCTCACACTTAAACGATTCAGATCATCAAACAAATTTTAATATTACACAAAGATAACCCGAGTAAATCCAAGATACTGTTTTTAAAATTATTATTTCATTTATTAAGGGAAAAAAGCTGCTCAACCCTGCCTGGCCCTATGTGAAAAAAGTAATTAAACCACAATTTTTTGAAAAGCGGAGTTAAATTTCACTTGCCAGACCCAGGCCTGATTACTGCTAGACCTGTCGAATCAAGAAATCACATAAATAGAAGCTGTCTGATAAAGTGAAGCATGCTAACAGATCACAAAAAGCCACACATCATACCACAATCTAAAAATATTCAAGAACAGATTAGAAACAAAGTAATGTATATGTATCAGTCTGAAAAGGGTTTCAAAGCCATTTATAAGGCTTTGGAACTCCAGTGAACCATGGGGAGAGCCATTATCCACGAATGGAAATAACTTGGAACAGTGGTAAACCTTCCCAGGAGTGGCCGGCCTACAAAAATTACTCCAAGAGCATGACGACGACTCATCCAGGAGGTCATAAAAGAACCAAGAACATCGAAAGAATTGCAGACCTCACTTTCCTCAGGCAAGATCAGTATTCATGATTCAACAAAAAGAAAGACTGGGCAAAAATGGCATCCTTGGGAGAGTTATAAGACCAAAAAGAACACAAAGGCTCATCTCACATTTACCAAAAAACATCTTGATTATCCCCAAGACTTTTAGGCAAATATTCAGTGGACTGATGAGACAAAAATTTAACTGACAGGAGGGCCCGTGGAACCCAGAATCCCTTGGAAAGTATGGGATACCCTTGTTTAAGCTCCCCATGCACCTCTTATGTCTAAGTTACCCTGTGCCAGGATGGCACAGGGTGACTGAGAAAATATGTCTTGGATTACTTAAAATGGGACAGTATTATTTATCCACAATATCTCCCAGGATATATGTAAAGACTGATACGAAGCGGTATATGAGCACTCATAAGGAGTGTGGGACCTTTCGTTACATTGGTGGCAAGCAGCGGGATGCTTCCTGCAGTCTGGGATATCCAAACCTCCACCTGGATTAAAGATCAGGATAAGCAGACTTTGGTCACCCCAGCGGAGATATGGACCTGGCATCAGAGTTCCCAGGGCTGCTGCAGATCGTCCTTTCAGCATACACCAGGACTGTGTCTGAGGATGAATACCTGGAGCTCAGGCAGCTGATTCGGGTGGAGCTCTGGATTGGAGCCCTCCAGCTCGCTGGTGTAAAAACAGGGAAAGTGCTTTCCAACCCCAGAACAACGGGCCAGTGACCAATGGGCATTGCGGATGGCATTTCTGGGAGAGCGGCCCCAGGAGCAATGGGTGACTGAGTTGGACAGGCTGGTCCAGCAGGAGATAGAGCTGGACAATCGTTATCGGGCTCTGCAATGGCACGCAGAGCAGGGATATTTAGGAGAGACAACAGAATGCTCTCCGAAGGGATATGACTTTGGCAGCCCTGGATTGCTGTGGGAGAGCCTTACAGATTGTTTGGTGTTTGGTGATGAAGGGGAACCTACCCTTGAGGACCTGCGAGAATACAGATAGGCTATGCTTGGTCTTGCAGGGGTCTCAGAGCTTAAACCTGATCTAGACTATTTGCTAAGGAAGGAACGGCATCTGGAAAGGGAAAGCAGACGGCGCCCCAGAATGATGACACCAACTCAGCTGAAGCGCTGGTCACCGGACAGAGGGTCCAAGACCTCTGCCCCACACCTGTGGCAGTTCTGGAGGCTCAGGGTGAGAAGGTGGCAATCACTTCCCAGCAGCCAGATGAGAGAACGGAAAAGGAAGCAGCCAGCTCACCTCCCCAATGGCAGCTGCACAGTTTGGGAGGGGAGGAATCCAGCCTCCTGCCCCAACGGTTAGCTGGAGCAGATAGTATGGGGTTTCCATTAGAAGGGCTGGCAACAGGGCAGAGTGCTGCTGGCCTCTACCCTCAACTAACAGAGGACGAATTTCCTGTAAAAGGTGGATGGGGCTTCAGTCCCCATCTATATACCCCAGGGATGCTGGGCAGTCGCCCCAGATGCCCAACAGCATGACGGACTGAGCCCAGCCATCCTGTCTTCTCTCCTGCGGCTAAAGGGACTCCAGGGGGAAGGACCAGTCCGCACTTCCCCCCAGCAGCAAGTATGTTCAACGATAGAGGCAGAAGTTGGCTGGGTGAGTAATGCTCTGTTTGGAACAATTTGTTTGGGGTACTGGGTGGGTACAGGCATTAGAGGACTAGAACTATGGACTAACTTCGGGAGTTAACCCGTCTGGGGTCTCCTCCTGTGTTAGTCTTCTGCCAAAAGGGGAGAGCTGTGACGGGAGGGCCCGTGGAACCCAGAATCCCTTGGAAAGTATGGGATACCCTTGTTTTAGCTCCCCATGCACCTCTTAGGTCTAACTCACCCTGTGCCAGGATGGCACAGGGTGACTGAGAAAATATGTCTTGGATTACTTAAAACGGGACAGTCATATTTATCCACAATATCTACCAGGATATGTAAAGACTATTCTTGGTTTGTTTGATTCTGAACTCAACAGGTTAATTGAAAGAGCTGATCACATTGGCCTCTATACAATGTAGGAGACGAGCCGACTCCTACTGGAGCTCCTGCTATTGTGTGAAGATGTCCTATGTTTGTACTTATGATAATGTGTATTGTATAGCCGGTGAGCTAAGAGACGTGAAGTCTACCCTAAAAGGTCATATCTCTGAGTCACCTAGTCTGGGTAATTGATTTAGTTATTTAGCTCATGTTAATTAGGTTTCTGCTTACAAATGTATTGTAGAGTAATATGAGCAGCTCTTTTACTGTATATAAGACTGTATTATTTTTCTAATAAACCAGTCCATGTTCAGCAGACAAACAAGTATCGTCTCGTTGTGTGCTTGTGAGCAGCTGGAATATCTGATATCTATATCAAGACTGGAAGGAAGCGGTATATGACGAAAGCACTCAAGCGTAGTGTGGGACGTTTCGTTACAGTAACTTTCTTTATCGTACATCATGGGACACAGAGCACCATTGTCATAACTAAGTGGGTTATACGCCACCTTCAGGTGATTGGACACTGGCATAATAAAAGGCAGGAAGTCCCCCTCTATATAACCCCTCCCATACAAGGAGTACCTCCGTTTTTTTCCCCAGTGTCTAAGGCGTTGGTCACGGTTAATGATGTGCTAAGAAGAGCTCTGTAGGTGGTCCTGGATAGGATCAAGGGGCTACACAATCGAATCCATTCAGAGAGCCAGAAATAAAAGGCTAAAATGGATGGTACCTAAGCCTTGGAACGGAAGAACGAGGTTTTGCCTGTAATGTTTCTCGCTGAGAGCTGGGCCCTGGGATCCGGCACCTTGGTCACATTCCTACACCACAGGTTTGCTCTGGCAGGGCGCTGTACAGGTCCAAGGGAGTGGACCCTATATGCAAAGGGGACCCGGTCCTTGAAGGTCTGTCGTGACACTAACCTGCCATGATGGGTGAAGACTGGGTCTGCTGTGATTTTCCCTGCGGCGGAAATGGTAAGTCAAGAAGAGCCTGGGAGTGTGGGACGTTTGTTACAGTAACTTTCTTTATCGTACATCATGGGACACAGAGCACCATTGTCATAACTAAGTGGGTTATACGCCACCTTCAGGTGATTGGACACTGGCATAATAAAAGGCAGGAAGTCCCCCTCTATATAACCCCTCCCATACAAGGAGTACCTCCGTTTTTTTCCCCAGTGTCTAAGGCGTTGGTCACGGTTAATGATGTGCTAAGAAGAGCTCTGTAGGTGGTCCTGGATAGGATCAAGGGGCTACGCAATCTGATCTATTCAGAGAGCCAGAAATAAAAGGCTAAAATGGATGGTACCCAAGCCTTGGAACGGAAGAACGAGGTTTTGCCTGTAATATTTCTCGCTGAGACCTGGACCCTGGGATCCGCCACCTTGGTCACATTCCTACACCACAGGTTTGCTCTGGCAGGGCGCTGTACAGGTCCAAGAGAGTGGACCCTATATGCAAAGGGGACCCGGTCCTTGAAGGTCTGTCATGACACTAACCTGCCATGATGGGTGAAGAATGGGTCTGCTGTGATTTTCCCTGTGGCGGAAATGGTAAGTCAAGAAGAGCCTGGGAAACTCCTATGGACTTCTTTAATGAGTGGATAATGTCTTGCATGATTTTACCACTAGAGGGTGTAAGTTTATAACATACCAAGGTTCAACGTTCCATGCTTGCCTGTTGGTGTGATGTGTCAGCAGCACTTGTGGTCAGCTCTGCTCTCACTCTGCTTGTCAGCCACCTGGGGGTGGGGGGATTTTACGGCTCCCCCTGCCATAAATCCATCATGAGCTGGGCCATGCCCCACGAGATTCCTGCGGGGGCAATCGCAGCGCAGGAGTTACCCTCCTTTAATGCTTAACTGAAGAGAGGACGTGCATGGTTTTTCTCACGGCGCAGGTGCGGACCGGCCGCCGTTTTAAAAAGCCTCAGTCTGTGTTGGTGGTGGCTGACAGAGGGACACAGACACATATCCAGGGGCACGTAAGCGCTGTGGG
This sequence comes from Rana muscosa, assembly GCA_029206835.1. NCBI lineage: Eukaryota > Metazoa > Chordata > Amphibia > Anura > Ranidae > Rana > Rana muscosa. Next base: position 111,999,867 of record CM055128.1, on the reverse strand, counting down.
TGTTGGGTACAGGCATTTCAAGGCACATCTACTCAGCATCTGGCTGAAGCATTGATAGCAACATATTAACCTTTGCTGGACTGTGCTCAGCAATAGATGCATAGTGTAGTACCTCTGCTTTGTGCTTAGGATTATATATTCCCAAAAACAGTGAAGAGGAGCGCAAGGGCACAGCGGTCAGGGTCTGAGGATCCTAGTCACGCTTCCACAGTTTCATCCTCTCCTGAAAGACCTGAAGCGGCTGACCAGGCTGAGCCATTGAGCTTATCAGGCATTGTAGCTATTTCCAACATTTCAGCCTCTGCATACATCACTAAAGACGATTTGGTTGCAGCATTAGCTGGTTTGGAGGGAAAGATAGCTGGTCTGTTCGTGGCCTCTTCCCATGCTGGGAAGAAACGCGACAGGTCCCCTTTCCCTGTCCTGGGCCCGTCATCTGTGGATCAGGAGTGGGTCGGGGATACTGAGGTACCCTTGGGGGACCCGCTAGAAGGGCACGAAGATGGCTCCTCAGAGGATTCAGCCTCACAGTCTCAAAGATTGCTAGTTCAATCACTAACTGAGGCAGTCCGTTTTGGATATAAGTTACCCTTGGCAGAGATGGCTGAAGTTCCCTTCTCTTCTTTGGGTTCTCTGAAGCCTCCTCAAGGGTCTCATGTGTTACCTATGCACCCATTGCTGGAACAGCTTATATATGCTGACTGGGATTATCCAGCATAGGCGTGCGCACAGGGTGTGCCAGGTGTGCCTGGGCACACCCTAATCACCATGTGCTGCGCACAAGGGGGAATCTGTGCAGCACAGGGTGAGTAGGGTGTGCCCAGCCACACCAAGCAGCAGGGGGTGCTGCTTGGCTGCAAAGAAAGGGACTGGACAATCTGTGTCCTCAGTCCCTTTCTCTGTCTTAAAAGTGAGATATCAGGGGTCTGTTTAGACCCCTGATATTTCACCAAAGCGCCACCCCTCTCCCCCAATGGGGCTCCTAAAAAATGTTTTAAAATAATAATAAAAAATATTGTAAAAAAAAATAAATGGAAAAAAAGTAATAATAAAAAATAAATAAAACTACTGACACCAATCTTGTTCTACCGACTCTGTCCACCTGCTCTACTGACACCAACCTCTGCCCTGCTGACATCGTCCATTTCCCTCTCTCTATACATATATATATATATATCACACACACACACACACACACACACACACACATATATACACACACACACACACACACACAGTCAGGTCCATAAATATTGGGACATCGTCACAATTCTAATCTTTTTGGCTCTATACACCACCACAATGGATTTAAAATGAAACAAACAAGATGTGCTTTAACTGCAGACTTTCAGCTTTAATTTGAGGGTATTTACATCCAAATCAGGTGAACGGTGTAGGAATTACAACAGTTTGTATATGTGCCTCCCACTTTTTAAAGGGACCAAAAGTAATGGAACAGATTAACAATCATAAATCAAACTTTCACTTTTTAATACTTGGTTGCAAATCCTTTGCAGTCAATTACAGCCTGAAGTCTGGAACACATAGACATCACCAGACGCTGGGTTTCATCCCTGGTGATGCTCTGCCAGGCCTCTACTGCAACTGTCTTCAGTTCCTTCCTTCTTGTTCTTGGGGCATTTTCCCTTCAGTTTTGTCTTCAGAAATTTAAATGCATGCTAAATTGGATTCAGGTCAGGTGATTGACTTGGCCATTGCATAACATTCCACTTCTTTCCCTTAAAAACCTCTTTGGTTTGGTCATTGTCCATCTGCACTGTGAAGCGCTGTCCAATGAGTTCTGAAGCATTTGGCTGAATATGAGCAGATATTGTCCGAAACACTTCAGAATTCATCCTGCTGCTTTTGTCAGCAGTCATATCATCAATAAATACAAGAGAACCAGTTCCATTGGCAGCCATACATGCCCACGCCATGACACTATCACCACAATGCTTTACTGATGAGGTGGTATGCTTTGGATCATGAGCAGTTCCTTTCCTTCTCCATACTCTTCTCTTCCCATCACTCTGGTACAAGTTGATCTTGGTCTCATCTGTCCATAGGATGTTGTTCCAGAACTGTGAAGGCTTTTTTAGATGTTGTTTGGCAAACTCTAATCTGGCCTTCCTGTTTTTGAGACTCACCAATGGTTTACATCTTGTGGTGAACCCTCTGTATTCACTCTGGTGAAGTCTTCTCTTGATTGTTGACTTTGACACACATACACCTACCTCCTGGAGAGTGTTCTTGATCTGGCCAACTGTTGTGAAGGGTGTTTTCTTCACCAGGGAAAGAATTATTCGGTCATCCACCACAGTTGTTTTCCGTGGTCTTTCCAGGTTTTTTGGTGTTGCTGAGCTCACCAGTGCGTTCTCTCTTTTTAAGGATGTTCCAAACAGTTGATTTGACCACACCTAATGTTGCTATCTCTCTGATGGGTTTGTTTTATTTTTTCAGCCTAATGATGGCTTGCTTCATTGATAGGGACAGCTCTTTGGATCTCATATTGAGAGTTGACAGCAACAGATTCCAAATGCAAATAGCACACTTCAAATGAACTCTGGACTTTTTATCTGCTCCTTGTAAATGGGATAATGAGGGAATAAACACACACCTGGCCATGGAACAGCTGAGCAGCCAATTGTCCCATTACTTTTGGTCCCTTAAAAAGTGGGAGGCACATATACAAACTGTTGTAATTCCTACAATGTTGACCTGATTTGGATGTAAATACCCTCAAATTAAAGCTGAAAGTCTGCAGTTAAAGCCCATCTTGTTTGTTTCATTTCAAATCCATTGTGGTGGTGTATACAGCCAAAAAGATTAGAATTGTGTCGATGTCCCAATATTTATGGACCTGACTGTATATATATTCTACCCGCTGAGCATGCTGGGGAAGGGTACTTAAGGCGCAGACGCCATTTTTTTGGGTCCTTCGTCCCCTCACGGCCCTCCTGGCGTGAGGGGGGTATTGTGTGATTCTTGGCCTCGGAACCATGCTGGTCTGAGACCGCAACTGCAACAAACAGGCCCAGTTATGCTGACTGGGTCTGTATTTTGAAGGTGATCCTGTGCTGTCCGTCCTGAGGGAGGAAGCCGCTCAATGGAGGAAACCAGGGGAGGACCTGTCCTGGAAAAGACCAAGCGGAAGGCTGGTGTCTTGAGGAGGGCCTGGTGGATCTATTGGAGGATGCACCATGACTAAAGTTACCTTGCAGTCTGCCGGGTCAGCTTAAAGGCTCTTGCCTGCTTGGCTGGAAGTTCGGGCGTTGAATCCTGTGGCAGAGGATCCCGGACTATCCAAATTCTGTGCACCGCTAGACTGGTCCTGACTTATTGTTCGTGCATCATACCGGCTGCTAGGCCAGGTGAGAGGGACCTATCCGGGTGAGCAATACCCACTCCAGGGAGAGTGGTGAGTGACTGTATTTTTGAGGAGTTCTCCCCAGTGATCTGAACCATGTGCCTGAACCTACCCTTTCCCTTCACCCTTTTTTATGTTTATGTAAAAAGGAAAATAAAACCTCACTGCTTAAGCTTTTACATCTTGTGTGGACATTGGAGTTTCTATAGACTTTCTTCTCCTAGACAACGAATACTAAGGTAACGTGCAAGGCCCAAAATTAAACCAGCAGCTCCTGCGGGGGTGTGCTAGCTAATATATATTGTAGGGGGTTCAGACTCAAGGCAGGGACAACTCACAGTCTCTTTAGGAAAACACCATGTTTAATGCACAGGATATTTCCAACAGAAGAAAAATGGCATCTTGCCATCAAACAAAATAGACTTCTGCTCTACCGAGCCTTACTGTATCCGTAGTCTGAACAGTCCTTTGGTTTGGCAATAAGTGTCCTTACAGTTGCACAAACTTGAATCCAAAATCAGGGATAAGCAGCCATGCTCCAGTATGCCTCCTCACTCAGAGACACACACTCTCTCCCTGAGAGCTGAGACCAACTGCCTTAATCAAGGCCTGGAAGGAAACCAACAAACTGCGGCTCCACGGACCTGGGAGCCTGTCTCACCCAGAGCTCTATCAGGCTCCCAATAAAACCAGCCCCGAAACGAACTTTACCAACACAGGATAAAGAACTATGTTTCTTTATCCTAAAGTCTTTGCTGGTATTTGCTGGTATTAGTGCCGGTGACATTTGGAACAGTTCGGAGCCGTTCGGAAATACTCGGAATCACTCAGAAATACTCCGTTCCCGAGTGTTTCAGACGGTTTCCAAGATCAGCCGAGCTGTCCCTGAGTATTTCCAAGGCTCTCCGACGCCCCTCCCACCTCTGGCCTCATGCGGTATTGCATGCCATAGAAGTCAATGCGGAACAAATTATCTTTGTTTCCATTGACTTCAATGGGGAAACTCTTTGATATGCGAGTGCTTTGGATTAAAAGCATTCTCCGGGAACAGATTATGCTCGTAATCCAAGGTTCCACTAATATAGATATAGATATATATATATCGCTATATATATATACATACACACACCCACGCACCAATGTGTGTGTTTGAGTTTTGGGGTGCACACCCGAATGCAATAGGCTGCGCATACCTATGTCATCCAGACAGGCATTTCATTCCTCCTAAGGCCCCTTTCACACTGGGGCAGGAGGTGCGGTGGCGGTAAAGCGCCGCTATTTTTAGCAGCGCTTTACCGTCGGATTTGCGGCGGTATACGGCTGCTAGCGGTGCGGTTTTACCTCCCGCTAGCAGCCGAAAAAGGGTTAAAAACCACTGCAAAGAGCCTCTGCAGAGGCGCATTGCTGGCAGTATAGCCGCGGTTTCCCATTGCTTTCAATGGGAAGGAGCAGTAAAGGAGTGGTAAACACACCGCTCCAAAGATGCCAGGACTTTTGGAGCGGTCCTGCTAGCATACCGCTCCAGTGTGAAAGCCCTCAGGCTTTCACATTGGAGAAACAGCAGCCACTGTTTCAGGTCGGTTTGCAGGCGCTATTTTTACCGCAATACCTGCAAACTGCCCCAGTGTGAAAGGGGTCTAAGAGATTTCCTCAACTTTATCCTTGGGAGGAGAAGTTCAATAAAAAATGGAGTGTGCCAGCAGTGGATGCTGCTGTCTCTTCCCTGAATAAAAGTCTCACTTGTCCAGTAGCCAATGTCCAGGTTTTTAAGGATCCAGCTGATAAAAGACTGGAATCATTGCTTAAAGCCTCCTTTGCTGTAGCTGGTGCAGTAGCACAACCAAGCAGCAATAGGTTTTCCCTGGCCTAGCAGAGCTGCCAAGGGCCCTTTGTTTTGCCATTGACACTATTAAAGATTCTATTCATCTTTCTTGTGAAAAAAAAAAAGAAAAGAAGAAGGATTCTATTCATCAGGCGTCACACCTTGCCCTCCTGTTCGTACACATGCAGAGAGTTCTGTGGCTTAAGCATTGGTCAGCTGAGTTGCATTGTAAAAAGCTGTTGGCTGGTTTCCCCTTTCATGGGGAACGTTTGTTCGGGGATGATTTGATAAATACATCCAGAAGATTTTTTTGGAAAGAGTACCCTTCTAGTTAAAAGAAGGAGTAGGCCAGTGGTGTATTTAGGTTTTGTGCTGCCCTAGGCCTGACTAAACTCGTGCACCCCCTAATTTAAATATGACCCACCCCTTCCTGTCAAGGCCACACCCCTTTCTGTTTACCCGCCCTTTCTGTGGGGACAGTATTTCTGAGGGCCTGCGGGGGGGGGGGCAATGGATTTCTTTAGTTTGCATAGATTCCTTTCACTTCCTGTTTGGCTATGGGGCAGGAAGTGAAGGGAAATCTCTGCAATGGGACAGGGATGGTAAAACATAAACTGACAGGGGCTATAACCCTCCCCTTACTCTATCCAAAATGGAAAAAAAGTGTTGCCTATTCTACTTTAAGCACAAATTTCTGATAATTTTATGGAGAGGACTAAGAAGATATAACCATGCCAATGGTGGAGCAGAAAACATTAAGCACAGTGAGGAAGGTTTGTGATCCAGGACGATAGAACAGTCAAAATTTAGAAGCAGCGCCCCCCCCCCCCACATTTGCGGAATGCCGGCCGCCCGCATACCGGAAGCAGTGCGACCGCTTTATGGGGGCACTAAACTAATTTGCCTCTTAGCCCAGTCTGCCCTATAAGACTGGCGCTACACTAATAGTGTAGTGCAAGCCGGTGGGGACTCTTTCCGTGCTGCCCCCCCTTCAAAGTGCTGCCCTAGGCCTGGGCCTTGTTGGCCTAGGCCAGGATACAGCGCTGGAGTAGGTGTCCTTCATTTAAACGTTCTGCCTCTCTATCACCTGGGGCGACAGCCTCTAGGCAGTCGCGACGGCCCCCGCCGTCAGCTCCAAGAGGAAGGCCTCAAAACCAAGCTCAGGGCCAGAAAAAGCCCTGGGGACAGAAATATGCAAGGCAGAGCTCCAAGGCCTCCCTATGAAGGAGTGCCCCCGCTCGATCGAGTGGGGGGGGAAGGCTTCTGCAGTTTGCAGGAGCCTGGCGGCGGGAAATTTAGGACAGATGGGTCATTTTCATAGTATCTCTGGGATACAAGTTAGAGTTTCAGGAGTTTCCACCGTCTCGATTTCCAAGATCGAGCGTTCCCAAGGACCCAATAAAAAGGAGGGTCTTTATTGCAAGAGCTAGACCGGTTGCTGTCTCAAGGGGTGACATCTTTATGGCCATATGTCAGAAATAGAGTACCCCGGACCTAGACCTATTGGCATCCAGGTTCAACAAGAAGTTGGACAGCTTTGTATCAAGAACAAAGGACCCGCTCGCTTGCGGGACGGATGCGCTAATGACTATGTGGAATCAGTTCTCACTGATTTATGTGTTCCCCCAGTTCAGTTAATATCACGACTTCTACGCAGGATCAAGGTGGAACGAAAGCAGGCAATCCTAGTGGCCCCGGCGTGGCCCAGGAGGTCCTGGTATGCGGAGATCATAAGGATGGCAGTAGGGGATCCATTGGACTCTTCCATGTCGGCCAGATCTGCTTTCGCAACGGCCAGTGTTCCACCCTGCCTTACAAACGCTAAATTTGACCGTTTGGCTATTGAAGCCCACATCCTAAAAAATCGTGGGCTTTCAGGTTCAGGGGTGACTACCCTGATTAATGCAAGGAAGCCGGCCTCTAGGGCCATTTACTATAGGGTCTGGAAGGCCTATGTTTCCTGGTGTGAATGCAAAGGATGGCATCCTCGTAGGTATGTCATAGGTAGAGTCCTTGCCTTCCTACAGTTAGGAGTGGAAATGAGGCTAGCCTTGAGTACTATCAAGGGTCAAGTCTCGGCCTTGTCAGTTTTTTTTCAAAAGCCACTTGCCTCTAATTCTTTGGTTCGGGCTTTTATACAAGGAGTAACGCGGATAAATCCGCCGGTTAAATCACCCCTGTGCCCATGGGATTTGAATCTAGTCTTGTCGGCTTTGCAAGGACCCCCTTTTGAGCCAATGTGCCATGTGCCTTTGGTCCTTTGGACAAAGAAATTGGTATTTTTGGTTGCGGTAACCTCCGCAAGAAGAGTTTCAGAGTTGGCAGCTCTCTTGTAAAGAGCCATACTTGGTTATTCATAAGGATAATGTGGTGTTACGTCCTCGCCCGTCCTTTTTGCCTAAGGTAGTATCCAGTTTTCATATGAACCAGGATGTTTCCCTACCTTAATTTTTTCCAGAACCTTGTTCTGCAGAAGAAGAATTATTACATTCTCTAGAGGTAGTAAGAGTGGCTAAAGTCTATCTGGAGGCAACTGCTCAGATACGGAAGACTGACGCTTTGTTTGTGCTACCAGAAGGCCCCAGGAAAGGGCAGGCAGTGTCAAAATCTACCATTTCTAGACGGATCCGTCAGGTTATTTTTCAGGTTTATGATTTAAAAACAGGAAGATACCGCCTTTTCAGCCTAGAGCGCACTCTACCAGAGCAGTAAGTGCTTCATGGGCAGTGCATCACTAAGCCTGCATGGCTCATTTCTGCAAGGCCGCAACATGGTCATCAGTACATATATTCACAAAATTCTACTAGGTCAGCAAGAGGATGCCACCTTTGGGCGCAGTGTACTGCAGGCAGCAGTATAGGTCCTTACCTCTGACGGCGGTCTACATTATTTTTTTGTGTCTCCCTCACCTCAGGTGGCATTGCTTTGGGACATCCCACTAAGTTAGGACTTTGGTGCTCTGTGTCCCGTGATGTACTTCCAAGGGAAGGATTTTACAGGTAAGCTGTTAAAAAAATCCTATTTTTTGAAAGGTGTGCATCCCGTTACATCTGGCATAAAAATAATACAGCATTTCATAACAAGATCATACCAACAGTCAGACATGGTGGTGGTAGCGTGATGGTCTGGGGCTGCTTTGCAGCTTCAGGATCTGGATGACTTACCATAATTGATGAAACCATGAATTCTGAGCTCTACCAGAAAATTCTAAAGGAAAATGTCCGGCAATCAGTTCGGGACCTCAAGCTCAAGTGCACTTGGGTTATGCAGCAGGACAATGATCCGAAACCCAACAGCAAGTCCACCTCCAAATGGCTCAAACAAAGCAAAATTTAGGTTTTGGAGTGGCCTAGTCAAAGCCCGGACTTAAATCCAATTGAGATGTTGTATCATGACCTTACACAGGTCATTCATGCTGAAAAACCCTCCAATGTGGCTGAATTAAAACAATACTGCAGAGAAGAGTGGGACAAAATTGCTCCAGAGCAAAGTGAAAAACTCATTGCCAGTTATCGCAAACGTTTGAATGCAGTTTTTGCCGCCAAGGGTGGCACAACCAGTTATTAGGTTTAGGGGGCAATTACTTTTTCACTCAACTGTGTGTATATATATAAAAAATATTGTGAGGGGTTAGCTCGGCAGCGGGTATGTGTGTGACCCCCTGGATGGGTTCATTACACCAAAAATTAGGCACAGCAAACAACAGTGAAGGTGAAAAAACAAAGGTGCGGTTTATTCACACTATTTACAATAGGCCAAAAAACTGCAAAAAAAAAAAAAAAAACAACATGAAAATAAATCCTTGCCAACTTGGCCACTTACTACACACAGGTTTCCCTGGCTATCAGCTAGGTGCAGCCTTGTGCTGTCCCCAGCACCTATCTCCCTGTTAAAGAGGCTTGCCACACAGGCGTTGTCTCACCGCAAAGACAGTTATCATGCTCCCCCAGTCTAAAACAGGCACAAAACTAGTTCCAGGATGGAGCAACTCCCTTTGCATGCTGGGAGGTTTTGTAGAGGCCTTAATGAGCCATCTTAATTCAGCTGGGCTCATTACATCTACCCCTGCGGGACTCTCAGCACTTCCCCCTAGTGGTACAAATCGGAATAGAGCCTGAATCTGGGACGCACATATTTGCCATCCTGGATGCAACCAGGCGATCTTAGCTGCCTGCTGTCACAATATTAGAGATTTTCTATGTATGTGTATGATATATATATTGATAGATGTGTGTGTGTGTGTGTGTGTGTGTGTGTATACACACACACACACACACACACACACTCTTTAAATCAGACCTATATTTCAAATCCAAAGTTTGGCAGGCTACCAGAGATTTCATTAGCACAGTTTAATGTGACAAAGCAATCAAAAAATATACCTTTGCTCATTACATACAATGTGCATGCTCTGCTTCTTATTTTATAGTGCTGCAGTTGTGTTTTACTGTATCTTACAATGCAAGTCTATAGGCTGGGACTAATGGATGAAAAGGAATGCAATAAGCTATTGACATGCATGCTATTAATATTGTGAATGTCAGGTCAGAATAAAATTCTTGTTTTGTCTAAGATTTGAATAAGCACAATACTTAACCAATCTATTGATCTCCAGCAGCTGACGCTCTCTGATGTTCCTAGGATGTATGTGGGCCCTCGTCATCCTCATGTACTTGGTCAAGAGTTGTGGCTGGTTAGTCAGGGGAGAGGGGTGACTTTAGGGGACTGGTATAACGGAAACAAGGAAGTACAGTCTAAATAATGGTTTTGTAGTTTTGGATAGAATGAACACGTGTTAGAACCCATGTTTTTTAATCTCTGTGACCCTGTAGAGGAGATCTAACCTAAACAATAATACTGAGGACAATAGTGACTGAGAAAAAAAATAATTAAAGAGTGAGCAGAAATCTAAAGCCTCGTACACACGGATGGTTTTCTCAGCAAGAAAACTGCTGGGAGAGCTTTTTGCCAAGAAAACCGTTAGTGTGTATGGTTTCTCATCGGGAAAACTGCTTGGAATCTCGACGAGAAAAATAGAGAACCGGCTCTTTATTTTCTCGTCGGGATTCTCGTCGGCCTGTTTCCCGATGAGAAAACCGTGCGTGTGTACAAGGCTTGTATGCTTACCCGTCCCCAGGTAAGCCTGTGCATGCTCGATGAGACCTCGACGCATGCGCGGTAGCTTACAAGGGTAGTGTAGGGTGAAGCAAGATGGCGGCGACGGCATCGAATGTGACAAGTGCATGCTCGTCGTAGTCAATGATGTCACCGCGTTCTTGCCATTCAAAAGAACGGCGGTTCTTTTGAATGTGCATGTGTACACAGGGCTTGGCAAGAAAAGCTTGCCAGGAATCCCATCAGGAAAAACAACGTTTTTTTCCTGACGGGATTCTCGCCCGTGTGTACAGGGCTTCACATTTTATAGTTGTCAGATTAAACAAATGGTAGCAGAAGGGATACATTTCAATGGGGACACTTGTTCTAGTGACAACTATCAGAGGTGGAATTTCCTCCTACTTTGGGAAGATTTACACTCACTCATGTAGAAAGAAGTGCAGGGTTATCTTTGAGATGGGGACAGAGACCACAACTAAAACCAGACAGAGGTTCAAATACTTCCCCATTCTATCAAAAACTGAAAGCTTTTGCTGGTGCTACACTTTAAAGTAGAGTGGATAGAGTAAGGGAGGGTTATAACACCTGTCTTCTTTTTTTTAAAGCTGTGTCTGATTGGAGAGATATCCCTTCATTTCCTGTCCCATACACAAAACAGGAAGTGAGAAGAAATCATTCCAAAGTAAGGTGATGTCTGTCTGTCACCAGAAAGTGTGTCCCAATTGGAAGATACCCCCTCTATTACTGTGTTTGTTCACTTTTACTTTCTGTGATGATGGTAAACAGGACAAATAGAAAAGATGAATCTCTCCAACGTAGGCACATACAGCAATACAACCCGACAGGTGCTCTAATCCCTCTCCACTAAAAAATGTTTTGCCTTTAGTTATACTTTAGTTAATAATGCAGTGGGTAGAACATTTGTGATGTGCCAAGTACTCCATGGAAACTGAAGATTACCCTGACAAATACCACCAATCAAAATTCATCAGGAAACCTGTCATAACAAAAACATGGGAGGTAGTCATTCCTGACTTCTTCTGAAAATGCTAAGTGTCTGGGTGTCATGCTGACTTACTTACTTCAATACTTTGAGTACCTGACAATAAGGACTTTCGACTTTCTTGATCTGGATATTTGTTCTAATTAAGTGGCTCAGAAAGTATCTTAATTTAAAGTGAACTTGTGGTCAAGTCATGTTTTTTTGTTAAAAAAACAAATATGTTATATTTACCTGCTCTGCGCAGGTGTTTTGCACAGAGTAGCCCAGAACCTCCTCTTCTCGGGTCCCTCGCTGGCTCTCCTGGTCCCTCCCTCTTGCTGAGTGCCCCCACAGCAAGCAGCTTGCTATGGGGGCACCCAAGCCGAGCCGCTGCTCTGTGTGTCCATTCAGACATGGAGCCATAGTTTGGCCCCAGCCCCCCTCCCCCCTCATTGGCTCACTGACTTTGTGTCTCAGCCAATCAGGAGGGAGAGTCCTGGACAACTGACGCACTTGTGCAACATCACTGGATCGAGATAGGGCTCAGGTAAGTATTAGAAGGGCTGAGGGGGTAATTACAGAATGCATTAAGATAAAAAAAACTTTTGCCCTTAGAACCTCCATGTAACTAGCTGTTTAAGGAGGTGGCAGTGGCAGTTTCCCTATTTCTCTTGTGACAAGTATAGTTAAAAGGCATCCTCTGTCAAAAAAAAAAATGCCCAAAAAGTTCTACCTGCAAAAGAAAGGAGAAAAACCCTCTTGTATTGAATTGTGTTGTTGTTGTATTGTCTCCCTTTATATTGTAAAGCAGTGCTCAAACTGATGGCGTTATATATAAATACTGTATAATAGAAATAACTCACGCACCCCACACTGCACTTGGTGGTGGGATCCTCCCGCTGTCTTCCACCTAATTTCTGTGTCCAGTAGTGACGTGGAGGTCAGCAGAGTGCGGGGACCAATAGATCCACACTCACTGTAGGTTAAAGTGGAAGCTGCTGACTTTTAAATTAGTTTATTTCTGAAGTTCCCCTTTAAATAAAAACAGAGGTTGCGTTACATTTTCAGTGTGAAGCCACAACACCATTTGAAGCCACCTCTGAAAACTGTGTCCCCCCCTACGCTAAACCATGTTGTTGCTTTGTTATATTTCATTTCAGATCATATCAACGGAACAGGATTGCTGGTAGGCTAGAGTGTTTTCTCCCTCTGTAGAAAAATAGAATGGGGTGCTCTCCATCATAGTTTTACCTCTAGAAATTCTGCGTCACTAGTCTTGGTATCCAGTAGCTGCTCTGCCTCTGTATGATACTTGTTTAGGTCCTGAAGATGTTGCTGTAACCGATGAAGATGGTCAGAAACCTGGGCCAAGGCTACTTTCTCTTCACACCTTGTAGACTCAACAACCAGCGTCTGAGATTCCTCCAATGTTTTCCGCACTTGGTCAAACTTGGTCATCACTCTGGACACCAGGGTAGTATGAAAGTCCTAAAACCAGTATGATTGGAATTTAGAATCTCGGTGATCTAAATGTTTGCAGCTGATCAAACTTAAAGAGACCCCTGTCACAAACTTAAAAGAATGCAGGTAGAAGCATAGAAAAATCAAGTAAATAAAATGTACCTTTGAACTAGCTGACTAATCCAACCCCTCCAGTACGCACAGTTACAGTCCTCTCTGCTTCCTGTCCTCTCCTTTTCTGAGAATGTCTAAATACTATCTGTGCTTGTCCAACTCCCCCCCTCCCTATCTAACTTTTTTTGTAGCTGCTAAGAAAGAAGTGAAGGGGTCTGCTGATATCACATGAAAAATGACAGCACACTGTGGCAGTCTCGGACCTTTTAGATGTCTACATGAGGTAGGCTTTTACAGAAAGGGCTTTTTAAAGCTGGAAATCTGTAAAGTGTGGGTGGATCCTGTACTGTGGGGGGGGGCTCTGTACTGTGGGGGACCTGTGACCTGTACTTGGGAGGGGGGGCTTGCAGGTAGTTTTTGGCTATACACTGGCCTGTGTTATCCACCCCTGAAGTATTTTGTGATATGCACTCCTGAATCCTGTTAATTACATATTCCTGAACCTTGTGCAATACGCACTTCTGAGCCCTGACCAAACCCATCATTTGGCATGGCGTGCTGTGTGCACCTCTTTACTCTTTTTTCATGAGGAACGGGGGGGGGAGGCGTTGACAGGGGGCATTTGAGTACCTGCACCTATTCTCTGCACCCTATTTACAGATACTGTATATAACATAAAATGCATTACATGCACATACTGTATAATCTTATGGGAAGATTGTTGTTAAAATTAATGGTCTGGTGAAGCATGGCCAAAATCCACAAATCGTTTTTTTAACCACTGGGCACTTAAACCCCCTTCCTAACCAGACCAATTTTCAGCTTTCAGTGCTCTCACACTTTGAATGACAATTAGTCATGCAACACTGTACCCATAAGAAATGTTAGTTCTTTTTTTCACACAAAGAGAGCTTTCTTTTGGTGGTATTTAATCACCGCTGGGTTTTTTATTTTTTGCGCTATAAATGAAAAAATACCCAAAAATTCTGTAATAAAAAAAAAGGTTTTGTTTCTGTTAAAATTTAGCAAATTAGTAATTTTTCTTCATACATTTTGGCCAAAATTTATACTGCTACATATCTTTGGTAAAAAATAATCGAAATTGGTGTATATTTGGTCGGTGTGAAAGTTATAGAGTCCATAAGCTATGGTGCCAATCTCTGAAAATTGATCACACCTGAAGTACTGACGGCCTTTCTTATTTCTTGAGACCCCAACATGCCAGGAAAGTACAAATACCCCCCAAATGACCCCTTTTTGGAAAGTAGATATTCCAAGGTATTTAGAAAGAGGCACGGTGAGGTTTTTGAAGTTGTAATTTGGAAAAATCAAGATTTTTTTTTCACAAAATTTTCATATTATCAGGTTATTTCTCACACATAGCATATGCATACCACAAATTAGACACCAAAATACATTCTGCTATTCCTCCCGAGTACGGCGATACCACATGTGTGAGACTTTTACACAGCATGGCCACATAGAGAGGTCCATCATGCAGGAGCACCAGCAGGCGTTCTAGGGGCATACATTTCAAGTCTAATTTGACCATCTATTACACTTTATGAGACACTGTAGTGGCATGGATGCAAACTGATGTGGCATGGATGAGCATGGTTGAGTCATGAATGTGGATGGCTGGGAATAGATGGGATGGCTGAGTATGGCTGGGTGGGTATGGCTGAGTGTGGGTGGGATGGCTGGGTATGGCTGAGTATTGCAGAGTATGGATGGATGAGTATTGCAGAGTATGGCAGAGGCTGGAATGGGCACTGAGCAGCGCTGTGGGCACTACAGATCCAGCCCACAGCGCTGCTGCAAACAATATCTCCCCTCTGCCCTCACACTGTACCGATCGGTACAGAAAGAGGAGAGAGGAACCCGGACGTGACGCTGGTTTGTTGTGATCGCTCAATCATTTGACAGAGTGATCACGTGGTAAACGGCCACTGTCAGCGGCCATTTACCATGATTGACCCGGCGGTCAAGGATATTTCTGGGTGCGTGCCCCAGGGGGCACGCAGGAGCAAGATTCTGGGAGGACGTCCATGGACACCCTCCCAGAATAAGCCGACCGCGCTGTAGCCGTCTTTTGGCTATGGCCCAGTCGGCATGTGGTTAATATATTGCAGCTTACCAGTCCCTAGATCTGGTGTCTGAATTATTTTTCTTTTTAGGCTTTTTTCCCTTTGTGTTTACCTAATGATCCTGCAACGCATGCTCTCCTTTTTCAAGGCCATCTATAATGCGGGGCAAAATGAGCAGCTGCTTCAGGCATAGTCATTGTTGTGGAGAACAAAAAAGGTGCCCCTTGAGCCCTCAAATAGCTTTTCTAGTGTAGCCAGCAGCCGATCCCCCCCCCCCCCCCGACTCATCTACCTGCCCTCTCCGCTAGTTTACTGTGTATGCCATCAGCTGTGCTGGGCAAGTGTGCCTGGAGGGAGCCCACTCCTCCTTAAAGGCACTGGGACGCATGTGACGCCCAGCAAAGGCACAATGGCAGCAAAGGCATCCAGTGCATTCCTGCATCCAATTCAAGCAACTGTACAAGATTGTGGCAACCACCCCAACCTATAACTGCCCTTTGGAGCAAGGTGCACATGGAAGGGCAATGCACATCACAAACAAACAAACAAACGAGACTCTGGAAATTTAGAGTTAGGACCGCAGTATATACAGGAGGTCCCTTGACGTGGGTACTACGGCATATGCATATATTTTCAAATGTGTGCAAATAAAACCCTCTGCTTTTAACTTACACTGTTAGGATCAATTTGATTGTTTTTCAGGCTGGCAAGTGTGCTGGGAAATCTTGTTTGTTTATGATGTGTGTTGCCCTTCTATGTACACCTTGCTGCAAAGGCCATTTGGGGTGGTTGCCACTTTTTTATACACAGTTGAGAGAGCCTTGTGGCCACTACTTGTTACCCCTGCTATAGACTGAGCTATTAGAAACTACCTACCGTGGAGGGAGAGGGGCCAAGAAAATGTTTGCCCATTACCCTGTCCTTTGTAGTTCACAGAATATAGCTGGAAAAGCTGATTATATTGTCTGAGGTCTCACTGTACACAGGGAATTACCAGGATTCAAGATTTTTGGCAGGATCATCAGGTATTCTTCTGTACTTGCAGAAAATGTATGGGTCCGCTGTATTATGACACATTTTCTCCTTCTTGGGTTTACAGTGTGGGAAAAAAAGTTTTTGATCCCCTGCTAATTTTGTACGTTTGCCCACCGACAAAGAAATGACCAGTCTATAATTTTAATGGTAGATTTATTTTAACATTAAGAGACAGAATAACAAAAATATCCAGAAAAACGCATTTAAAAAAAGTTATAAATTGATTTGCATTTTAAAGATTGAAATAATTATTTGATCCCCTATCAATCAGAAAGATTTCTGGCTCCCAGGTGTCTTCTATACAGGTAACAAGCTGAAATTAGGAGCTCTCTTAAAGGGAGTGCTCCTAATCTCAGCTTGTTACCTGTTTAAAAGACACCTGTCCACAGAAGCAATCAATCAGATTCCAATCTTTCCACCATGGCCAAGACCAAAGAGCTGTC
This sequence comes from Rana muscosa, assembly GCA_029206835.1. Taxonomy (NCBI): domain Eukaryota; kingdom Metazoa; phylum Chordata; class Amphibia; order Anura; family Ranidae; genus Rana; species Rana muscosa. The sequence continues at coordinate 111,983,441 of CM055128.1, read as the reverse complement.
CAAGAATGTCAGGGACAAGATTGTAGACCTACACAAGGCTGGAATGGGCTACAAGACCATCGCCAAGCAGTTTGGTGAGAGGGTGACAACAGTTGGTTCGATTATTTGCAAATGGAAGAAACACAAAATAACTGTCAATCTCCCTCAGTCTGGGGCTCCATGCAAGATCTCACCTCGTGGAGTTTTAATGATCATGAGAACGATGAGGAATCAGCCCAGAGCTACACAGAAGAATCTTGTCGATCTCAAGGCAGCTTTGACCATAGTCACCAGGAAAACAATTGGTAACACACTACGCCGTGAAGAACTGAAATCCTGCAGCGCCCGCAAGGTCCCCCTGCTCAAGAAAACACATGTACAGGCCTGTCTGAAGTTTGCTAATGAACATCTGAATGATTCAGAGGAGAACTGGGTGAAAGTGTTGTTGTCAGATGAGATCAAAATCAAGCTATTTCGCATCAACACAACTCGCCGTGTTTGGAGGAAGAGGAATTCTGCCTATGACCCCAAGAACACCATCCCCACCGTCAAACATGGAAGTGGAAACATTATGCTTTGGGGTGTTTTTCTGCTAAGGGGACAGGACAACTTCACCACATCAAAGGGACAATGGTCGGGGCCATATACAATCAAATCTTGGGTGAGAACCTTCTTCCCTGAGCCAGGGCATTGAAAATGGGTCGTGGATGGGTATTCCAGCATGACAATGACCCAAAACACACAGCCAAGGCAAAAAAGGAGTGGCTCAAGAAGAAGAATATTAACGTCCTGGAGTGGTCCAGACCTTAATCCCATAGAAATTATGTAGAGGGAGCTGAAGGTTTGAGTTACCAAACGTCAGCTTCGAAACCTCAATAGACTTGAAGAGGATCTGCAAAGAGGAGTGGGACAAAATCCCTCCTGAGATGTCTGAAAACCTAGTGGCCATCTACAACAAACTGCAAAAGGAAAAAAGTAGCGCATATTTTATATTGTGTCAGGGATGTAGTGACTAGTAATTGGTATTCTGCCGCTTCCCAGTGTGGGTATTTGCCCTAGCCAGGATAATTGCATATAAAAAGAAGGTTTTTCTCCTATTGGGATCAAAAGAGGCGAGTCCCCATAGGGGAAATAAAGACAGCTACTGTTGGCAATTTGTGGGCAATGATAAATCAATAAGTATTAAAAACTAATATATAATTTATTAAAGTATCAAAAGTATCTATTATCACATACATAAAGAGAGATATTGTTTACTCCCTAGTAGAGCTAGTAAAGATCAGTGCAATATAATATTTTTTTCTGCTATGTTCCCCCAAAGATATGGGTGGATGTCTTGGGTGTACCAACATTTAAAACACAAGGACAAAGACAGACAAATAACAACAATAAGGTCCGGACGCCTATGCTGTCATACGTGTTTGGATAGTCCTGCAGGAATTCCTGCAAATATTATTTAATCAAAGCACTAGGTTGTGAAATGGGCTAATCAAAAACACATATGACCCCCCCGGGGATAGAAATTGAAAATAGCAGGTGTGGGATATTAAATCCTAGCACTGAACAGATTCCCGACATCTGTGTTAAGAAACACAGAAATGGATGTTTTTTTGCTGAGATGCTTTGCTGAAACAGGCAAACAAACTGAATGAGGTAAAAGGATGATTTCTAAGAATCTTGCTGAGATGTCTTCCTTTGCATAAAGTCCCCATAAATTCATTCAGATCAGCATATGGAAAAAAGCGCATATAAACCACTAAAAAATAAGACACATGAAAACAAGGGTCTTGTTAAGTCCCTGTGTTAGTCAGTGAGTGTATATTCCTTAGGGAACAGTTTTGTCCGTAATCTTCACTGATAAAGCAATTTAATATGTGTCATTTGTTGCTGTGAGATAGACCTTTCTTTCCTTTCTCTTTCCCAGTTGGTATGCAAAAGATGTATATATAATGTAACGCTGATACATAGGTAGATTTGAAAGAGGTTTTTTACTTTACCGTTCTATGCGGTGGTGTAAATGTCACCGATCCTCCGGTTAGTACCTCTGTGTACTACGGTAATAGTTTCTCACAGTTGTCTTGTCTTTTAGTGTGTGCACACATATCTGAAGAGGTCAAGTGAAGTTTAGACAATCTGTAACTTAGTACGTTTGTCTTACATTCTCATCCGTCTTTCTCGCGGGCAGTTTCAAACCCCGTTCCAGCAGCAGCAGCGGATTGGGATTGTGATTGATTGCAGTATCCGGTTCAGAGCTCTTCGATCCTTGCTTATCCACATCCCCTTAGCTGGGAGATCAAAGCCGGCGGCGTCACGGACCAGTGAACGTCGTTGACATGTTTCGCAACTCAGATGTCACGTTGCTTCTTCTGGACGAATGAGGAAGCAGCATTCACGGCCCCTTTTTTGTATGTCTCAGGTGAAGCCGCTTCTCCAATTAAAATATTCCTCCTATTACGGAAAAAATAAAACGGGGAAGACAGAAACTTTTTTTGTCTTTTTTTCTCTATTATTTGTCATCCCTAATTCCTTGCATTTTCTGTTGGAGTATTGTTTCCTTTCAGAGAATAATCCGATATATAATATATCCTATTCGTTTTTGATGACTTTTTCCTCTTTATTTTTAACAAATGTAAAGAGTTAGTCTCTTTGTCATACAGCCTCATTGTTCCCCACAATGTGGCTTATATGACTATATATTTATGAGAGGTTTCTTTCCATTTCTTTTCTTTTGTACAGTTATTTGAAGAGGAAGATTGAAAGATAATGAGATGATAGACAGAGTCTCTAAATCTTATTAAAAAAATATAGATGATGAAAAGTCAATGATGAAAAATAGATTAAGCACCTGCTATTTCATGGCCTGTGTATTTCTAGTACAGTACTCTATACTTGCTATTACATCTCCATTGACCATAAAGTAGGGCCAATAGAGCACTCTTTGTCCAGATTCTCTTTGTTATATACACATAAGTTATATACAAAAGACACATACACAAGACCACAGAGAACACAACACAGAAAATAATGATAAAGCAGGGGAATTTGCAGTACAGGGGGGGGGGTTTCCCCCTTATCTATATGCTAAGCATATACCTTTGATATGCCAGATTATGTATAGCTAATGGTGGAAATATGCCAGTATAGATCTAAGGTATGAAGGTATTCTATTGGTCTAAAAAGGACTAAGTTTCATCCGGTGTTCATACCTAGGGGTACGAGAGATCTTAGGGTATAGATCCACCACTTCTCATTTTGTAGTAATATTCTGTCAAAATCTCCCCTTCTTGTTGGAAGTTTGAGGGCATAGATCCCCTTGACTGTTAGGCCTTCTGTTTTGCCTTGATGGTGTTGCGCAAAATGTTTGGCCACTTTCCTGTTCCTTTTCTGGGTCTCTCTCTCTCTCTCTCTCTCTCTCTCTCTTTCTTTTTTAATATCTCTTAGGTGCTCCCCTATTCTTATTATTAGGCTTCTCTTTGTTTTGCCAATATAAATCTTTGGGCAGGGACAGGTGATCATGTATATCACTCTGGTGGTAGAGCAATTGATAAGATCTGATTTCGTATTCCTTTTTCCCTTCTGCGTCTAAGAATGTATTTGTTCTGTCCACGTAAGGGCATATCTGGCATTTTGTGCAGGGGAACATTCCCTTGCTTTGAGGGTATTCAGACAGCCAGGCGGCATTTGGCTGACGAACAAATTCTGAGTGCATAAGGATATCTCCCAGATTTCTTGCTCTTCGTGCAACCATCTTGGGACTCTTTCCCACTATGTTGGCCAATTCCCTGTTGCTAGTTAAAACGTTCCAATGTTTCTCCAAGATTTTACGTGCGAGTTCCCATTGTGCTTCAAAACGTAGTTATGAGCCTTACAGGTCCATAGTCCTTCTGTTTATTGTTTTTCGGGGGACTGGATAGCGAGAGAAGGCTGTCTCTGCTTCTACCTGCTGCCTTACATTTAGCATGTCTAATCTGCTTGTGTGAATACCCGTGTTCGCGGAATCGCATATACAGGTACTTTCCTTCTTTATTCAAATCGGCTGGCGTAGAACAGTTTCTTTTAACTCTCATGAATTGACCAGTTGGTATACCGTTTTTCTGCCATGATGGATGGTGACTGTCTGCTTGTAGAAGTGTATTGGCAGCTGTACTTTTACGGAATGTACTGGTGTTGATTCTGCCATCTTTTAGTTCAATGAGTAGATCAAGGAAAGCAATCTGTGATTGATCGTATGTATAAGTCAGGCGTATATTGCGTGTGTTGACATTTAGTTCTTTAATGAAATTGTGTAACGCAGTGACGTCACCGGTCCAGATGACCAGGACGTCATCAATGTACCTTAACCATGTGTGTACATGGTCAAGGTACATTGACATATTGTAGACCTCTTCTTCCTCCCATAGGCCTAGGTGTAGGCGCGCGTATGCCGGAGCCCATGCAGCTCCAATAGAGGTGCCTCTAATTTGTTGGTAGAAATTAGGGGAAAATTGAAAGAAGTTATTGGATAACACAAATTGTAAAAGATCAACGATAAACTCATTTTGGTGGCCATATTCCGGATAAAAGTGATCCAGAAAAGTCTTTACAGCTCTAATGCCGCATTCATGCGGTATTGAGGTGTACAACGTTTCCACATCAAATACCCAGTAGCCAGGCCTCTCCTTCTATTTTTAATTCTGCAATTTTAGCCAGAACGTGGCGTGTGTCTTGTACATATGATTTCAGCTGTATAACCATCTCTTTCAGGAGGGAGTCAAGGTAATTTCCAAATCGATCTAGAGGTCCACGTATGGCTGATACTATAGGCCTCCCTGGTGGTTTTTCAAGTGATTTGTGGACCTTCGGGATACAGTAGAAAGTAGGGACATTAAAGTCTTCCACCATTAGATATTCAAATTCCCGTTTTGTCAGTAGTCCAGCCTCTTTCACATCATCGAGTCTGCTGTTAAGTTCATTTACCACTCTTGGGAAAGGATCATAGGTGATTTTCCGGTATGTATCAGTTTCGCTCAGCAGGCGTTTTACCTCTATTTCGTAGTCCTTGTCGTTCATCAGGACCACGTTTCCTCCCTTGTCGCTTCTCTTTATGATGATGTTTTTAGCATCCTGAAGCTCTTTTAACGCTTGGCGTTCTAAACGTGAGAGGTTATCATAGTTTTTGTGATCCCATGTGATTTCCTTATGGTCTATTTGTACCAATTCTAGGAACATGTTCAGCCAACGGTTTTTATTTAGTGGCAGCATTTTTTTAGATTTGATATTTAAAATTTGCATTTCTCCCTGTTGGGGAGCTCTGTATTGCTATGCCCTCATTTTCCTCTAATAAGGAATTTAGAATTGCTAGTGCCTTTTCATCATCTGTATCTAGGAGAGGTTCCTCAGATGTATTAGAGGGATTGCGTGCATAAAGTGATTTGAAGAAGACTTTCCTTAGAAAGAGGGCAACATCTTTATATAAATGGTAAATTCATCCATGTTTCTCACTGGTGAATACGTCATCCCCCGCTGCAGGAGTTTGATGTGTTCCAAAGACAAAGGAAATGAGGACAGGTTTATGATCTTCATATCGTGAGTTGGCATGGTTTCATCTATGAACAATTCTGGCTTCTCGTGCAGGAGCTTCCCCTCCCTTGTTTCTGAAATTTTCCCTTTTGAACGTCTTTTGTCTGTTTTTGGGAGCTCGTTTTCTCTTGGGAGGGAGCAGAGATTGCCCTGTTCTTTGTCCCCGCTTTCTCTAAAAAAGTTACTGTTCGAGGAGTATCATCATCATTAGGCGAGTTTGAAGGTCTGTATCTCCTGTTTCGTGATTGTGATCTGTATCCTCTTCTGGAGGAATTACTTCTCCCCCTTCTTTTTGTTGAATCGAAGATTTGGTCTCTCGAAATCCAACAGATCCCTCCTATATTTAGATTGTTTAGTGGCTTTAAGGTTCTGCTGTGCCTTCTCTATTTCTTTTTTCAAAAAGTAATTTTGTTTAACAAATTCATAATTTTCCTTCATCCGATCTAGGAGTTTAGCACTGTCTTCTATAAGGTCCCTGAATTCATTTAGCTGGATTTTTTCCTCCTCCACAATTAAAGCCATGACAGAAATGCCGTGGTTAATACAGAGTTCCTTCCACTTTGGAAGGAATCTGTTATTGTGGAGGTGTTCAGCTGGAATAGTTCTATCTCGTAGTCCCCGAGGGACTATCTTATGTTGAATATAGGTTTCCAAAAAGGAGACGTCCCATTTTCTGTTGAGGTGTTTAATCAATAACTTTTTATGTTCTTTAAATCCATCTCTGATCTCGTTTATATTTGAAAGCTGGGAAGAGTCCTTTTCAAATGCTTCTCTTATCTCCTGATCTACGTCTTCCCCTAATGTGAAGGCCATATTGAAAGAAAATATTTTTACCCCTTTGGGGGTTTACTAGTATGGGAAACTAGCACCTAATAAAAAATTAAAAATTATATCTTTAAGGGAAACAGACTTTCCCAAGAAAAATTCAAGTTAGACTTACCGGTAACTTGTTTTCCAAGAGTCTTTCAGGACAGCACATGAGAGAGTGGCTCCACCCACTAGGAAACAGGAAACACAATCTCCACCATTTTAAAAAGGAGGCGACTCCCCACATCTCATCAGTTGTAGTAGAGTACCTCCGGCCCAAGCTGGAACACATAATCAGAATATGGTTAATCACAGCATGTATGTACATTATATATATATATATATATATATATATATATATATATATATATACATATACATATACATATATATACACAAACCAAGAAGGGCGGGTAGTTTGCTGTCCTGAAAGACTCTTGGAAAACAAGTTACCGATAAGTCTAACTTGAGTTTTCCCTTATCGTCTTTCAGGACAGCACATGAGAGGATAATCGAGACTTACCAACTAGGGAGGGACAACAGCCTGCAGGACCTTTCTGCCAAATGCCTGATCATCTGCTGACAGCAGGTCCAGTCTGTAATGATGGACAAATGTCAAATAGCTTGACCACGTAGCCGCCTTACAGATCTGATGTGGGGTGGCACCAGCTTTTTCTGCCCATGTAGTGGCTAGAGCTCTAGTAGAGTCTGCTCGTATTCCCTGTGGAGGAGACAAACCCGTCTGGGAATAAGCCTCAGAAATAGCCAGTCTTAGCCATCTAGCAATTGACCCCTTCGACGATTGGCGTCCCTTTCTGTTGCCAGAAAAAAGAACAAATAAAGAGTCCGAAGACCTAAAGTCCTTTGTTATTTCCAAGCAGTGTAATAAAATTCTTCTTACATCTAAGTTATGGAATGAAGTCTCCCTTCTTCCTGAAGGATTTGAACAAAAAGTTGGCAGGATAATTTCCTGCGATCTGTTATGAACTGATGCCACTTTTGGCAAAAACCCCGGATCTGTTTTAAGCACAATCCTGTCTGGGTAAATCAACATAAAAGGTTATTTTATTGAAAGAGCGTGTAGTTCACTGATTCGTCTCGCAGTCGTAACTGAAACTAAGAATACCGTTTTAAGAGTCAAATCTTTCAACGAGATTGTCTAACGGTTCGAAAGGTTCTTTCGTGAAGGCTTGCAAAACTACTGACAGGTCCCATTTAGGAAAATGTTTAGTAGGCACTGGTCTGGCTCTAGTAAGTGACCTAAAGAATCTTGTGATCAAAGGAACCGAGGAAATTGGTTTTTCTAGGTATACTCCCAGGGCAGCCACTTGCACTTTGAGAGTGCTAATTGCAAGACCTTTGTCCACACCATCTTGTAGAAACTCCAGAATCAACACAATGTCTTCTAGGGTTCGGTTTGATGAGTGACACCAACAGTTGTAAACCTTCCAAACTTTTGCGTAGATATCTCTAGTTACTCTCTTTCTACTGGCGAGTAGAGTGGATACTAGAGGCTCTGACAGTCCTTTGTTCCTTAGTAACTGCTCCTCAGATACCAGGCGGTGAGGCTTAGTCTGGCTACATCCAGGTGGTATACTGGGCCCTGAAGTAGCAAGTCCTGTCTGAGAGGAAGCTGCCAGAAAGGTTTGATCATCATTTGTAGGATGGAGGAAAACCAGGCTCTTTTCAGCCAGAACGGAGTGATCAGGATTACTGATCCCTTTTCCTTCTGTATTTTTCTCAATACAAGAGGGATTAGCTGAAAAGGAGGTAAGGCATAACCCAGATGGAAGTTCCAGGGATGTGCCAAGGCATCTATCCCTATTGATCCGCTGTCTCGGTGCAGAGAGAAGAATTGAGGGAGCTGGGCGTTGTCTTTTGATGCGAACAGATCCACCTGAGGACATCCCCACATCTTGGTGATCAGTGAGAATATCTCCGGATTCAGGCTCCACTCTGCCTCTTGAATTCTTTGTCTGCTCAAGAAGTCTGCTACTTCGTTTAGCGTGCCCCTGAGATGCACTGCCGACAGGGAGAATAAATGCTTCTCTGCCCACTCTAGGATTTCTGATGAAAGCAACAGTAGAGCTTTGCTCCTTGTGCCCCCTTGTTTGTTCAGGTATGCCACTGTGGTGACATTGTCTGAAAGAATCTGCACATGGGACCCTTGGAGGTTTGGAGAGAAGACAGCTAAGGCTAGAGCAACTGCTTTTAATTCCCTCCAGTTTGAGGACCTTCCTGCTTCGGATCGGGACCAAACTCCCTGTGCTATGTTTTGATCCCAGTGGGCTCCCCATCCCCAACTGCTGGCATCTGTCGTGACCCTTACTTCTGTCGGGAAGGACCAAAGCAGGCCCCTTGACAGAAATGCCTGATTCCTCCACCACCACAGAGTCCTCTTGACCTTGGTGGGAAGCTTTACTTTTGTGTCTAAGGTTTCTGGGCTGTGTTCCCATACCTGTAAAAGAAAACTCTGGAGGGGCCTGAAATGGAGCCTCGCCCATTGAATGGCCGGCATTGTTGAGGTTAAGGTTCCCAGGACTGACATAATCATCCTGATTGACACTTCCTGGTTTGTCTGAAGACTGGCTACTACCCTCAAGACCTTGTCTTTCTTCTCTTTTGGGAGAAAAATCCTTTGCTCTACAGAATCAGATAACCTAGAAACTGAACTCTTTGAGCAGGATCGAAATTAGATTTTTGAGTATTTACAATCCAGCCCAAGGCTTCCAGTTGACTGCGGGCCTTGGTTAGATCTACCTGCAATCTCTCTCTGGAAGGGGCAAAAATTAGGAGGTCGTCCAGATAAGGGATGACCGAGATTCCCTGTAGACGGAGAGGAGCTAGAGCTTCCGCCATTATCTTGGTAAATATCCGCGGAGCGGATGACAGATCAAACGGGAGGGCCTTGAATTGTAAATGAAGCACCTCCTTCCCCATATTTATTGCCAACCTGAGGTATTTTTGAGACTGAAGGGCTATGGGCACATGCAGGTATGCATCTCTTAAGTTGATTGATGCCATGAAGCATCCCTTGACTAAGAGATTTCTCACCGAAAAGATGGAGTCCATGCGGAACCGTCTGTATTGGACTGACCTGTTTAACGGTTTCAGATTGAGAATGAGACGGAAGCTTCCTGATGGTTTCCTTATCAGGAAGATATGGGAATAGAAACCCCGGTAACATTCCTCTGGAGATACCTGAACCACAACACCCTGTCTCATCAGATCCCCCAACAGGTTTCTCATGGCTAGGGCCTTTGTTGTGTCCCTTGGCAGGTCTGTTACACAGTATCTTTCTGGAGGAAGATCCGAAAGTTCTATTTTGTATCCCTGGGCCAGCGTGTCCAAAATAAATGTGTTTTCCGTCACGCTTGCCCAAAGAGGAAGGAATTTTTGAAGCCTTCCCCCCACAGGCAATGACAAGTCATTGCGTTTTATTGGTTGGCACAGGAGGATTGAAGAGAACATTCCCTCTGCCTTTACCTTTTTGCGCCGACCAATTCCTTCTTTTTTCTTGGGGCCTGCTTCCCTGATCCTGATTTTTTTGAGGTCGAAAAAACCGCTTAACTGGTTGTTTTTTCTTTTTAACAGGAAAGGACTTCTTTTTGTCCGCTGTCCTATCCAAAACAGAATCTAGATCAGAACCGAACAAAAGATCTCCAAAAAAAGGAATTCCACATCATTTATTTTTGGAAGCTGCGTCCCCTGGCCATGTCTTAAGCCATAGAGCTCTCCTGGCTGAGTTGGTTAAGGCCCCAGATCTGGCTGACATCCTTATTGATTCTGCAGAAGCGTCAGAAATATAAGCTACGGCTGCTGCTAGAGTAGAAAAAGAATCAAGGATCTCCTGCTTAGGTGAGTCTGCTATAATATGGGCTTTGAGCCGATTCAGCCAAAACTCCATGTTCCTGGAGACACGGGTAGTAGCCATAGCTGGTTTAAGGTTACCCATGATGGATTGCCAAGCTTTTTTAAGCTGCTGATCCATCCTTTTGTCCATGGGATCTTTGAGTATACCCAGGTCTTCCAATGTCAAGTTGGTTGACCTGGAAACTTGTGAAAACGCTGCGTCTAATTTTGGAATTTTATTCCAAAGCGCATCTGGGTCTTCACTGAACGGAAAGCGTCTTCTATGCGCTCTTGGGAAAAATGATTTTTTTCTCTGGATCAGTCCATTTCTTTTTAATGGCTTCTGAGATTACTGAATGCACAGGGAAAGTGAGATTTTTTGTTTCACTAAGCCCTGCATACATTCGGTCATGCAGCGATAATTCTCTCTTTTCTTCATCTATTCCCAATGTTGCATATATTGCTTTCAACAAACTGTCTACTTGCTCTAAGGACAGTTTGTATCTTGAAGGTGCATCTCCTGCCTCTTCTTCTTCCTCTTCCTCCTCCTCATCTTCCCTGGAGTGAGAGGGGGAATGCTCCCCTTGGGTAGGAGGGCCAGCTTCAGCCTCTACCCCTGGGATTAATTGTGAGCCCTGAGAGGATCCTGAGGTAGTTGGCTGACTCAGGGATGGTTTTGCAAAAGAAGAGCGAAAAGATTGTATGGTAGCATCTAGCTCTTTCTTGACCGATGCGATTAAATTGCTGCATGCAGAAGAAGCTTCTTCCTTCACTAAGGAATCAACACAAATTTGGCATAAAGCTTTCTTCCAGCCCTCTGGTAACTTTGCTTTACATGAGGGACATCTCTTTTTGATAGGAGGGTCAGAGCTCTTAGCCTGCCACACAAAAAAGACAAAAAGAGAAAAAAACACCAGCATCCCTTTTTAGTGAGTCAAACTTGCCTCCTAACGAGCTCACCCGGGTGCACAGTTAGTATAACAGCCAACACCCTGTGCCCAGACAGGCCCCAGCCACCAGGGGGAAAAAAAAACATATAGAGGGAGGCACCTACAGTATACAGGGTAGATCCCACATACCCCCTTACCTGGGCCTTGCTGGTGCCTGTGCCTGTCCCACTCGCTGTTGTCACAGTCTACATCGTGGAGCAGCGCTCGTTCTGTGGCTTCCAAACGACGGTTCCGGAGTCCAGAGACGCCGCTGCGCCAGACCGGAACCGCAATTATAGGCACCAGGACCTCTCCTCCCCTCTCCCCCTGCGCGAGTTTCGCCGGAAATGACGCTGCACCTGATCCCAGTGCCGCCCCTTGCAGGATACCTCACTTCCTGCTAGCCGAGTCTCTACTCAGCCACCAAAAAGATGGCGGCGGCCTGTAACGCTGACATGCGGTTCAAAAAACCCCCGCGAACGGCTGCCGCCGCCTAAGGAGCGGCTCCAGGAACAGTCCCTGCTCCTCTGAGCTGAAGAGGGAGAAGGAGCCCACTTACCTACTACCCTGTGGCGCGGTGTGGGAGGATCGGACTCTCTGGAGGACAAAAAGAAGGTATGGTGGGGTAGGCAGCCTGGCCTCTCAGGACAGCACCTTAAGAGACCTGACTCCTACTAGGTGTTCCCTTGCCGGAGGAAACACAAAAACTGACGAGATGTGGGGACTCGCCTCCTTTTAAAATGGTGGAGATTGTGTTTCCTGTTTCCTAGTGGGTGGAGCCACTCTCTCATGTGCTGTCCTGAAAGACGATAAGGGAAAATAACATTTGATTGAACAGATCTGCATAAAATATAATTGCGCTAAGAACGGATCAAAAGAAAATCCACATAACGTAGCTGCAAAAGGAAAAAAGTAGCGCATATTTTATATTGTGTGTCAGGGATGTAGTGACTAGGAAATGGTATTCTGCCGCTTCCCAGTGTGGGTATTTGCCGTAGCCAGGATAATTGCATATAAAAATAAGGTTTTTCTCCTATTGGGATCAAAAGAGGTGAGTCCCCATAGAGGAAATAAAGACAGCTACTGTTGGCAATGATAAACCAATAAGTATTAAAAATTAATATATAATTTATTAAAGTATATTTTTTTTGCTTATATATTGCACTGATCTTTACTAGCTCTACTAGGGAGTAAACAATATCTAACTTTATGTATGTGATAATAGATACTTTTGATACTTTAATAAATTATATATTAATTTTTAATACTTATTGGTTTATCATTGCCCACAAATTGCCAACAGTAGCTGTCTTTATTTCCTCTATGCCACCAAGTACTAAGTTATGTTTTGCAAAGGGGTCAAATACTTTTTTCACTCATTTAGGCTGGGTTCATACTGGAACATGCAGCGGCTCACAGCAGGAGTCCGGTGCGTCTCCATTCATCGTTTCAGGTCATATTTCAGCCCGAATTTTGGGCTGAATTGGGACCTGAAACAAACAAAAAGTTGCCCAGGGCTCCTGTGCCATTCACACCGGAACCGCTGCGGAGATGTGTGAACCAGCTCCATAGAGAGCTATACGAATTTGCATAAGTGTGAACCCAGCCTAAAATGCAAATCAATTTATAACTTTTTTGAAATATGTTTTTATGGGATTTTTGATGTTATTCTGTCTCTCACTGTTATAATCAACCTACCATTAAAATTGTAGACTGATCATTTGTCAGTGGGCAAACAGACAAAATGAGCAGGGGATCAAACACTTTTTTTCCCTCACTGTAGATATCCTTTCAGATTAAAACAATGAGGCATCAGCCTGGATAACATTACTTACTTATTCCATACCTTAATATTCTCACTTTTAATGTTCCAGTCCTCAATCTCTTTTTCTATGTTCTCTTTCTGGCGACCATTGGATACAAAATCATTTAAAAGACTCCTCTATAAACACAAGAGAAAAATAAATGTCAAATCATGTTGTGTAGATCCATAGAGCTCAATTCAGACTTATACGTTGCATTGACACGTTGTAAAACAAGCTTTTTGTCTTGCATTGCGGCAATGTGTGATGTATTGTGGTGCCATTCATTAAATCACAATGATCTACTGGATTAAAGCAGTACTAAATCCTTCTCTCTTTTACAGCCAAAGAAGCCGCCATCTTAGCTTTTGTTAGATCTGCAGTTGCCATGGTGCTGCACATGTCATAGGTTATGACACCAGCCATTTGATGGCTTGACAGTTTGGTTGAGAGCACAATCAACTGTGGTAGTTATCATTCATGGCATGCCTTGAATATAACTGTTTAGGGAAACCATCAAATCAATGGGGTTAGCTCTGCTTTAAGTTCTGGATTAGTTCGTATTCACTTGCAACCCAGTTAGGTCTCTAATTTCTAAAAGCCCCGGTCTACCTTATTACAGTTTTTTCATCCAATTGTTTAAAACCCACGTCTCACGACTTTTTTTCTGTTTATAGTCCAGACTCAGTCATAATGTGTGTAGAACACAGATCCCTTGCTTGCTTACCTCCACTAGCAAGTGGGACACACCATGCGACATGCCCAGTATCCTCCTTGTTGAAGAGGGTGAGTGGTGTTATCTATTTTTGGGTCCTGCAGCGAGTTACCTCTTTCCGTTGGTTCTTCACCCTAGAGTGTAGGAAGAAGTCTATTCTCTCTCTTTACTTCAAGAAGGCCATTGTCCAGACAGTATTAAACCCAAGAAAGAAAGGATTATTTTCCTTGCTTGATAACTTGACAGGAAAGTTGGAGATAGAGAAAAATGACAGGGAGGTAGGTTCAGGCATGCGGCACTCAACTAACAATTATCGCCACTCGGGCCTGAGTGGGATTTGCTCACCCGGATAGTCCCCTCTCACAGTCCTAGCAGCCGGTGTGGAGCATGGAACATTCACTTGTAATTTCCTAGGGATACGATCAAGAGACAGCTTCCAAATCTTGAACTTCCCAGCACTTGTAATATTTAAGTCCTTAGGTGCCAATGGGGCACATTACAAGGCTTGTGGCGGATTATGGTGTCCTTCCCTCTGATAGGTAACCAGGCCTCTCCAGAGACAGTGACTTCCTTCACCGATCTCCCTGGATAGGTCCTCCCCTGGTTTCCTCTCCTTCAGAGCGAGTTACCCCCTACTTGAGTACCCTGGGACTCATCTTCTAATGTAGGCCTCAGCCAAAGGTGCTGGGCCTACCTGGAACGATGCAGCCTCGGGCTAAAGGTGCCCGGGACTGAATACACACGTACGCACCCCTGGCCATGAGGGCCACCGAAGGAGGGGTATGCGCATAGGACCGAGGGGTCCTCTGGATCGCCCATGAACTCCCCGCCTAATGGCGTCTGCCCCTTAAGTACCCCCTCCTGGCATGCACAGCGGGTAGACCACGCCCACTGAACAGCCGTCGAGAGAGGACACCCAATAGCGCTGCAACGCTACCCGTGGTTCAACCCGAGCCTGGGGCAACAGTGCCACCCACAGGCCACAGGGAACTGCACTGCCAGGCAACATTATCCCAGAGCAGAAGCCAATTTAAAGAATTCAACAGCCTGAGCCCAACTATTAGCTCAGGCCACCCTCTAAATTTAGGTATAGCGACCCCCATTATTGGGGGGTCCGCTACACACACACCCTCCTAAATGAGACACTGTCCCAGTGGCTAGAGTAAACCAAAGACCCCCTCAATCCTGAGTAGGTGTTGATTTACTCACAAACTATATACACAAAATTATTATTCTCGCTCTTTTTTTTTTTTTTTTTATTGGTGCCTTAACCAATTAAATCTTAGGAAAAGGGGAAGAAAAGAAGAAAAGAAAAACAGAGTAACATACAAACGGACATCCCATTCTCAATGTCACATTTTTATTTATTTTTTAACAGGACACAGGGCAATATACACAAAAACATAGCACACATCCCACCCTCTTCTAGATAACTACCCCACCCCATTCTCCGGTGGAGTTGATAGCAGATCACACACCTGCAGAGGGAGAGAGAAAAAAAAACAACATGCAGCATAATACACATCCTATCTTCTAACTGTACAAAGAAGTGAGCCATTTCTCCAAAAAGAAATGACTTCCTTCTGTAAGTAAAGTACGCCAAGCCTAGCATCACTTTATATTATCATATAATCCCGGCAAACCGCGGCCACCTGGTGGTAGCGAAAAATCATTACATCTACCATAGCTACGCATGGGACGGAATCACTGCGCACATAAACATTTCCCATCTTGATTTCCCATCTTGACCACGACATCTCTGCTGCTTTGGCCCTGGCTAGACTACCCCAAAGTTCAGAAGAATAAAAAAAAAAAAACTGTCTCTTGTTTTTTCTTTTGAAGAGCAGAGGAGAGAAAGAAAAATAACAGCTCTCCTATTTCCTCAATGAAATAGACTTCCTCTGAGCAGAGGGCTACTTAAATCCAGGGCAGTTTGTATATGTAAAAACAGGATAAAAAGGAAAAAACACACAAATTCCTGTTTCAAAAGGTAATAGTGAGGATCAGGGAGAATGAGAGAGTCTTCCGCTGTTTGTCCAGTGTTTAAATAAAGTACACAGCATCTTCTCTCCCCTTATTGCAAATCACCACTCGGTCAGCATGTATGTGCCGACCATAGTTCCACTCTTTGCGGCAACTTCTGAAACGATCAGTCAAGGCAGCTGAACAGGCAAAGTACCTACGGGACTTAGGCACTTCCAGGTGATCCCAAATAAAGTCGGAGTACCACCTCTCACGGTAGGCCTCTATTTTGAATAGGAGCTCCTTAGGAACATAAGGGTACTCCCAACCATACTCATTAGCGACTCTCTTGTTGAGGAGCCGCTGCAACCAGGCAGTATGTGGAAGGGTTGTACGGTCTCCTGCTCCTGGTAACACAATAGCATCCGGAGACCTTTTAATTGACACTGCATCAGGCTTTGGCAGAGGTGGCCGCAATGGCAAACGTCCTTCTGTAGTAGCGGCCACCGGCGATGCAGGCAGTGCGGGAACCACCTTCTCCTCCAGAGCAGGGGCTTTCACTCGGGGCGTAGTTTCTCCAGAGTCCATCGGCGATCCCTCTCTAAGGTTGCGGGACGGGGTCACCGGAATCCTGTCCCAACCCTTCTTGACGAAGATCTCATCGACCTCCACATTGTCACCCAGTTCAGAGGATGACTCGAAGTCCGACGTGTCATATTCTTCGGCAGGCAAATAATTTCTGGTGGACAGTGACACTATCCCCAGACGATAAAAGATCCAGAGGGTTGGCTGTCCACACATCCCCAGAAATATGGGGTATGGGCTTCTTTCCCTTTCCTGGCAAACTTGTTGTCACAGTCCCCCCAGCCTCCTTACCGTCACCTGGCTTGGATTTTCCGGAGATCCCTCCGCTCTGAAGATCCGGCTCAGGCAGGCGCTGGGGCAGGCTTCTACCATGGCCGCGGGAGGCCTTAACATATCCCACTTTCTGTTTGGCGGGTGGGATGGAAGTTTCCGTAGTGACGGAGGCAGCATTCGCTGTGGTGTCCGTCGCTGGCTCCGTGGTGGCTGGAACTTCATCTTTGGCATCCGTTGTAGCCGCGGTGATAGGCGTGGGCTCAGCTGTAGGGGCGTAGTTGTCTTCCTCGGAAGTAACAGACCCTGTGATACAGTTGACCCGGTAGGCTCAGGGTGACTCGGTGGGCTGGTCCACCTCAAATAAAAATTCCCCACAGGTCAAACACCTTCCGAATGGCCGTATCTGCACAGCCAAACCACATCTGGGACAGAGCACGCCCAGGGCCTCCGCATCTTTGCAAGTGTAAAGTGCGAAGCGGTCCCTAGGCTTGAGCCGGATCCCCGTATCTGTGAGGGGAGCAATAATGGGAGTAATGTCCATGGAAGTGGTAGTTGGGAACATCCGAGGTCCCGGTGAAATGGAAGTCCATGGAGTGGCAGACATATTTCTCCTCTTTACTAGTCCAGGCTCTTACTGTCCCTTTGCGCCAAATGCACCACGTGCAACTCACAATTGGCGGGGGTTCCTCCCCCTTTTCTTCTTTCTGTACGTAGCTTGTGGGCTTTTCTTCTTTTAGGATACGCCCACGAACTACGCAGTTAGAAAAAGTCAAACCACAGTCTTGCACCTCCTTTTCTCTCGATAAAGTAATGATGCAGTCCAATTTTCCTCAATGGCCGACCTTCACAAAAATACACAGATAGAGAAAAAAATAGTCCAACTTCCAGGGGTAGCACTAGCTGCAAAATCCCGGACTCGAGCCCCCACGTGTAGCACACAGATCCCTTGCTTGCTTACCTCCACTAGAAAGTGGGACACACCATGCCACATGCCCAGTATCCTTGTTGAGGAGGGTGAGCAATGTTATCTATTTTTGGGTCCTGCAGCGAGTTACCGCTTTCCATTGGTTCTTCACCCTAGAGTGTAGGAAGAAGTCTATTCTCTCTCTTTACTTCAAGAAGGCCATTGTTCAGACAGTATTAAACCCAAGAAAGAAAGAAAGGTTTATTTTCCTTGCTTGATAACTGTTAATAAAGTTGGAGATAGAGAAAAATGACAAGGAGGTAGGTTCAGGCATGCGGCACTCAACTAACAATCATCGCCACTCAGGCCTGAGTGGGATTTGCTCACCCGGATAGTCCCCTCTCACGGTCCTAACAGCCGGTGTGGAGCACGAAACATTCACTTGTAATTTCCTAGGGATACGATCAAGAGACAGCTTCCAAATCTTGAACTTCCCAGCACTTGTAATATTTAAGTCCTTAGGTGCCAATGGGGCACATTACAAGGCTTGTGGCGGATTATGGAGTCCTTCCCTCTGATAGGTAACCAGGCCTCTCCCGAGACAGTGACTTCCTTCACCGATCTCCCTGGATAGGTCCTCCCCTTCAGAGCGGGTTACCCCCTACTTGAGTACCCTGGGACTCCTCTTCTAATGTAGGCCTCAGCCAAAGGTGCTGGGCCTACCTGGAACAATGCAGCCTCGGGCTAAAGGTGCCCGGGACTGAATACACACGCATGCACCCCTGGCCATGAGGGCCACCGAAGGAGGGGTACGCGCCTAGGACCGAGGGGTCCTCTGGATCGCCCACGAACTCCTCTGCCCCTTAAGTACCCCCTCCCAGCATGCACAGCGGGTAGACCATGCCCACTGAACAGCCGCCAAGAGAGGACACCCAATAGCGCTGCAACGCTACCTGTGGTTCAACCCAAGCCTGGGGCAACAGTGCCACCCACAGGCCACAGGGAACTGCACCGCCAGGCAGCATTATCCCAGAGCAGAAGCCAATTTAAAGAATTCAACAGCCTGAGCCCAACTATTAGCTCAGGCCACCCTCTAAATTTAGGTATAGCGACCCCCATTATTGGGGGGTCCGCTACACACACCCCCTCCTAAATGAGACACTGTCCCAGTGGCTAGAGTAAATCAAAGACCCCCTCAATCCAGTGCTCTATACTGGCAGAGCCGAGTATTGGTCACACCTCTTAACACAGACCTGTATAGCAAAGGAGGAGAGGGAGTGGGTCAAACTCTTGTGCCTTATGGACTGCACAGACATAGTTGCAACTGCAATAACTGCAATAACAGTAACATGGAGGCAAGATCATAAAAAAAAAAAAGGGGGGCCTTGCTTATAATGTCTACCTGTATTTTAACTGTAATCTCTGGCTCTGTGACTTCATCTAAGGCACAGGTGTCAAACACAAGGCCCGCGGGCCGAATCCGGCCCTCCAGGCCATTTCATGTGGCCCTTGCACCTCTCCTGCAACTGCAGGAGAGCTTCAGCCCTCCTCTGGTCCTACTCCAGACCCTTACTTGCTTTCAAGCAATACATCCAGCTTCTTCCCAGCAGCAGCATAAGGAAAGGGGGGTACACTGATGTAAGGGAGAGTGGGGGACTCAACTTCTGATGGTGGGGTGGCTCTTGACATCTAATGTAAAGGGGAGGGGATGCGCTGGACATCTAATCTTACTGATACAACTGGCACTTTCATAATGCTGATGTGGCCCACATTGAAATTAAGTTTGACACCCCTGAGAGTCCCCCCCCCCCCCAGTTTGTAGTAAGCCAGAACCTCCAAACTGCAAACAGTCTGCATCCAAGGCTGGTCAGAGCCCCTAATCACATGTAACCGCTGATATGAACGATTAAATGCGAACAGCCATGCTCGCACACAATATTTGCTTGAAACTAGTTTCCACACCAGCAAGAATCTGCAATTGCTGCATAAAGAACTGGTCTCTTTCTGGTGCTGCTTGAGTGAGTGACTTGATATTGGGGATGGAGGGAGTTGGTACCCATATAGAGATCCTCTCTTCGGTTTTTATTGCTTTCTGTGTCTCCGTTTCAGTACGGGGTCAGGAGTGCGCGACATACAGAGTACGGGGGCCAGGAGTCCGCGACATACAGAGTATGGGGGCCAGGAGTCCGCGACATACAGAGTACAGGGGTCAGGAGTGCGTGACATACAAAGTGTGTAGAGGCTCATTCACACCTCTGTTGATTATGAAGAATGAAGCAATGCTCCTATAGCATTTATGATGTGTTTGCATTGTGTTTATGAAGCTTTGAAAATGGTTCAAGAATGCTTCATAAAAGCCCATGGAAGTGTTGCTTTTCTAGTGGGAGGTGCTTAAAAGGGAAGTGATGTAGAGAAGATGATCTACTTTGAGGCGTGGTTATTTGGGTTGTTATAGCAGACAGTTTTGTGAATTCACTACAAGATGAATTCATATACTTTGATCTCTTTGACACTTTATTTAGTCCAGCTTAAGCTTTGCCACTGACGATGCTCAATTCAATATAACTCTTCCCCCTCAGTACAGCTCTCTTTCTCAATAAAGCTCTTTTTATCAGTACAGACCACCCCCCCCCCCCCCCAGTTAGAGTTGCCACCTCATCCCTTTAAAACCGAACACATATTAATTACACAGGGTGTGTGGCTAATTAAGGTGGTAATTAAACTCACTTGGTGCCTTACCTGCATTAAATTAGCCTCAGAACTTGTGTAATTCATATGTGTTCGGGTTTAAAGGGATGAGGTGGCAACCCTACCCCCAGTACAGCTCTTTATATCAGTACAGCTCTCCCCCTCAGTACAGCTCTTTATATCAGTACAGCTCTCCCCCCTCAGTACAGCTCTTTATATCGGTACAGCTCTTTTTATCAGTACAGCTCCCCCCCCCCCCCTCAGACTCAGTACAGCTCTGTTTATCAGTACATTCCCCAGTATAGTTCTCTATCCTCAGTATAGCTCTCCCATCTTAGTACAGCTCAAATCTCCTCCCCCCCTGTACTTTTTTCCTCCAATCAGTACATCTCTCCCTCTCAGTACAGCTATTTTGAGTACAGCTCTCCCCCCACCCTCAGTACAGCTCATCCCTTACCCTCAGTGCAGCTCTCCCCCACCTCACCCTCAGTACAGCTCATCCCTTACCCCACCCTCAGTACAGCTCATCCCTTACCCTCAGTGCAGCTCTCCCCCACCCTCAGTACAGCTCATCCCTTACCCTCAGTACAGCTCATCCCTTACCCTCAGTACAGCTCTCCCCCCACCCCACCCTCAGTACAGCTCATCCCTTACCCTCAGTGCAGCTCTCCCCCACCCTCAGTACAGCTCTCCCCCACCCTCAGTACAGCTCTCCCCCACCCTCAGTACAGCTCTCCCCCACCCTCAGTACAGCTCTCCCCCACCCTCAGTACAGCTCTCCCCCACCCTCAGTACAGCTCATCCCTTACCCTCAGTGCAGCTCTCCCCCCACCCCACCCTCAGTACAGCTCATCCCTTACCCTCAGTGCAGCTCTCCCCCACCCTCAGTACAGCTCATCCCTTACCCTCAGTACGGCTCTCCCCCCACCCCACCCTCAGTACAGCTCATCCCTTACCCTCAGTGCAGCTCTCCCCCACCCTCAGTACAGCTCTCCCCCACCCTCAGTACAGCTCTCCCCCACCCTCAGTACAGCTCTCCCCCACCCTCAGTACAGCTCATCCCTTACCCTCAGTACAGCTCTCCCCCACCTCACCCTCAGTACAGCTCATCCCTTACCCTCAGTGCAGCTCTCCCCCCACCCCACCCTCAGTACAGCTCATCCCTTACCCTCAGTGCAGCTCTCCCCCCACCCTCAGTACAGCTCATCCCTTACCCTCAGTACAGCTCTCCCCCACCCTCAGTACAGCTCATCCCTTACCCTCAGTGCAGCTCTCCCCCACCCCACCCTCAGTACAGCTCATCCCTTACCCTCAGTGCAGCTCTCCCCCCACCCTCAGTACAGCTCATCCCTTACCCTCAGTACAGCTCTCCCCCACCCTCAGTACAGCTCATCCCTTACCCTCAGTGCAGCTCTCCCCCACCCCACCCTCAGTACAGCTCATCCCTTACCCTCAGTGCAGCTCTCCCCCCACCCTCAGTACAGCTCATCCCTTACCCTCAGTGCAGCTCTCCCCCCACCCTCAGTACAGCTCATCCCTTACCCTCAGTGCAGCTCTCCCCCACCCCACCCTCAGTACAGCTCATCCCTTACCCTCAGTGCAGCTCTCCCCCACCCCACCCTCAGTACAGCTCATCCCTTACCCTCAGTGCAGCTCTCCCCCCACCCTCAGTACAGCTCATCCCTTACCCTCAGTGCAGCTCTCCCCCACCCCACCCTCAGTACAGCTCATCCCTTACCCTCAGTGCAGCTCTCCCCCACCCCACCCTCAGTACAGCTCATCCCTTACCCTCAGTGCAGCTCTCCCCCACCCCACCCTCAGTACAGCTCATCCCTTACCCTCAGTGCAGCTCTCCCCCCACCCTCAGTACAGCTCATCCCTTACCCTCAGTACAGCTCATCCCTTACCCTCAGTACAGCTCATCCCTTACCCTCAGTACAGCTCATCCCTTACCCTCAGTACAGCTCATCCCTTACCCTCAGTACAGCTCATCCCTTACCCTCAGTACAGCTCATCCCTTACCCTCAGTACAGCTCATCCCTTACCCTCAGTACAGCTCATCCCTTACCCTCAGTACAGCTCATCCCTTACCCTCAGTACAGCTCATCTCTTACCCTCAGTGCAGCTCTCCCCCCACCCTCAGTGCAGCTCTCCCCCCACCCTCAGTACAGCTCATCCCTTACCCTCAGTGCAGCTCTCCCCCCACCCCACCCTCAGTGCAGCTCTCCCTTCGGGTAAAGTCTATGGGCATTCCTTTCTGTCATTCCTTTTAGTATGTCCCTCGCCCTTCTCATTACAGCTCTCCCTTCTCATTAAAGCTCTTCCATCATCTATTAAACAAAAAAAAAAGTTGAGCTGAAGTGTTTGTATTAATAATTTTCTCTCACCCTCTCTTTCTCGCTTTGTTCTTCTAAATCCTGGAGGTTATGATTCCGGCAGCTTTTCAGCATGCACTTGCAGCATATGCACCGTTTCTCTGTGCAGCAATATAAAGTCAGTTCTTGATTGTGCTCTTGGCACACAGTCCTAGCTCCCTTAGGTCCACTTTCTACGAGAGCCGGTGCCACCAGAATCCTCTTCTGCTCCAGTACTTTCCAATCATCCACCACCTTTTGCAGGCTAACATTTTTTTGGGGTTCTGGCCGCTGGGGAAAGTTTCCCCTACATTCAGGACAGCTGAAAATTTTAGGTACAGGGTTAGGGGAGTCCCAGTGCTCATGAATACATGCCTGGCAGAAGGAGTGCCCACAAGAAAGACTTAAAGGGCTAGTGAATATTTCAAGGCAGATGCTGCAGCTCAGACTGCTCTTGATGGAATCCACCTCCTTCAGAGTTTGTGACATTGTAAGAGGACTGGACGCAGGGTACAGCCACAAGGAAAAAACTGTTATGGACAAGGCAGTGACCGAACTGGAAAGACTAAATAGCAGAAACGAAACTGAAACATCTTCCAGCAGGAGGTGGTGCCTGGAGGAGGGCTGTCGGAAGTCACGTGGAGCAGGATAAACACATTTAAAGGGAAATCATAGTGAGAGAAATACAATACATAGGCGCCCCCATGCTGTCTTGTCACTGGGAATATTTTTAGCTATTTATTTTAAATTAACTTTTTTTTAACCACTTTTTTTTTTTTTTACTTTTCACGTACATGTTAAAATCAGCATTGTTTGCTTGAAAATTATTTAGAACCCCCACATTATATATTTTCAGAAGGCCCCTGGAGAAGAAAAAATGATGGCTGTTGCAATTTTTTTTATGTCACACACATATTTGCGCTGCTGATTTTCAGGAAAAAAATACACTAAGGGAATTGTAGTGCACACAAACCCAATATAATACCCATATTATTATTATTATTTTTTTTAAATATAAAAGATGATGTTGTGTTTAGTACATAGATATCAAACCTGTCAAGATTGCTTGCGTCTGTGAAATGGCGACATGATAAAGTACCCACAATTCACAGGTGACACTTTAAAATGTATAGTTAGGCCAAAAATGTAGAGTTAAAGGGGTTGTAAAGGTTTGTTTTTTATTTTCTAAATAAGTTCCTTTAAGCTAGTGCATTGTTGGTTCACTTACCTTTTCCTTTGATTTACCTTCTAAATGTTTGTTTTCTTTGTTTTCTTTGTCTGAATTTCTCACTTCCTGTTCCTCCTCAGTAAGCTGTTCAGTAAGCTGTTCTGGGTGACTCCACACCACTCGGATGATGGTGTGAAGTTTATTGACGAGAAACAGGAAGTGAGAAATTCAGACAAAGAAAATGCGCAGTAGGAAACGGCTTCACTGCCTGTTTCCCTTACTCAGGATGGAGGAGCCGGAACCTGCCAGCAGCGATCGATCGCCATGGCGGGACCGACATCGCGGGCGAGTAGGACAGGTAAGTGTCCTTATTGAAAGTCAGCAGCTACACTGTTAATAGCTGCTGACTTTATTTTTTGGCTGCACCTCCGCTTTAAGGAGATTAACCCTCTCAATTTGTCCTGTTTAACATTATCATTGAAAGTGAAAGTAAAAGAAAATCCCAAATTATGGGTTGTCCCCAGAAAAGTAATAGAGGGGAAATCTTCCAATGGGTGCACTAGTACTGGTGACCTGGGGGTCCACAAGTAATTCCCTTAATTTGCAGTGATTTGCTCTCACTTCCTGTTTGGATGGGAAAGGAAGTGAAGGTAAATCCCGCCAGTGGACCCCAGAAGAAGAGGCTCAAGGCTGCTCTGTGCAAAACGATTGCCACAGAGCAGGTAAGTATAGGCATGTTTGTTATTTTTTTTTAAAACAATCAAAGGTTTATAACCACTTTAATCAAGCTACCGAGAAATGACTCTAATGCCGCGCACACACGATAATTTTTCCCGTCTGGAAAAATTAAATTTTTTCTTTTGGACGAGAAAAACGACCGTGTGGGGGCTTTTTGTCATTTTTCCCGACGGGAAAAACGGCATTAATCACGACGAGAAAAATTAGAACATGCTCTAATTTTTCTCATCGTGATTCCCGTCATTTTTTTCCGCGGCAGTTTTCCCATAGGGAAACACTGCCGGGGAGCCTACACACAGTCGTTTTTGTGTGTGTGTGTAGGGGAACAAGCTGTTCCTCGTTTTTCACGTCAATTTTCTCGACGGTGTTTTCACCGTCGAAAAAATCGATCGTGTGTACACGGCATAAAGCTCTAAAACTGGAAGTGATGAAATTTGTCAATCACAGTAATACAGGTCAAAACAGCCCCAAGATGGCAGTTCTTCTGTACCATGCATGTATCCCATTACCCAAAGTACATTGGATAGCTTAACTCATCTTATGATCCAGTAGCCGTCATCTCTCAGCAGTGGATAAAAATCCCTAATAAAGAAAGTCAGGGCATTTGTCCTCTTCATCCAATTGGACTTGGGGATGAACGCTATAGGACATACACTTTTTTTTGCCATCTGTGTCCTATTGGAGAGATTTCTTTTCACTTCCTGTCCCATAGCCATAAGAAAAAGTGAGAGTGATCCCTCCAAAGTTGTCACTAGGGTTTCCAGGAATAGTGTCCCCATTTGAAGATTTCCCCTTGATTAGTGTGCTGAAGTCAACCTAAAATGTAGTGTAGCGGGGTCTCCTTTAAGGCCCCTGGACTACGTTACCCAGAACCCCGTTCGGCACCCAGGGTGCATTGGGCCACCGCAGAGACTCATGGGTGGGACTATATAAGAGGAGGGCGAGGCTGAGCTTGGCCTCTTTGGACACCGCGCTGCTATCAACAGGTCTTCCCGTGCGGATCTGCTGCAGTGCAGGGCCTGAAGCCAGGGCCTTGCACAACTTCCAGAGAGCCTTCCACCCCACTGCGAGCCTGGGTGGCATCCCACTTCTCCAAGTTGCGGACATCAGTTGGACCGCGGACACGGCCGTTGCAGACGCTGTGTGCGGAGACACAGTCGGTGGAAGTCCCGGACTGGGATCGCGTCTGGAGTGGTGAGCGAGCACCTGCTCAATCAAAGAAAAATACTTTACTCTGATTAGGCCTAGAGACTGCCTTGGCCCACCCAGTTTTATCTGTTGTTCCACCGGAGACTAGTAGCAGAACTGGGTCGTGTAGTCTCCGGTGAAGTGTTCTTCTATTACCTATCGTGTGGATTACAAATACTGTTTCTTTCTATATGTGCACCACCGTTCAAGCTACATGCGAAGAAATTGTTCCCCAAGAGACTGAGTTATATCTGAGTCAGGCCTGACCAGGAGTTAGAACTTTTTGTTGCTGCGCCATAAGGGTGCATAGATAGGAATAGCTGCACTTGGCGTGTAATCGCCAGCATCCTCAGTGTGTACTATATTTACTGTTGCAGGGCTCTGCAGACAATATATATGTTATGTGTTAACCTATGCCTTTTACACAGAAGTAAACTAGTTATACTATAACACTTCGCCCTCGGTGTGTTATCATTGTGCATATTGATAGATTGTGATAAGATAAAAACCCTTAGACTAACTGTGCCAGAGTGGGTCGAGTAGATTGCCGGGGGTTGGGGGTGCTGTATTCAGGGCCCGAAACAAATCCACCGGCTCTCTTAACTTGGGGTAGCGCTACACGTAGGGGCTCTCGAGTCCGGGATCCTGATACAGCAAGCAACGCGCCAAAAGTACCGGCATGGACCCGCTGGAAGTGGAACAGTGGTGCACGGTGGCGGGCACCGATTCAGCCGCGGCAGTAGTTATTGAACTCCCGGGGATCTGGCAAGAAGTAGCGGTAAAGCAGCTAGTAATGTCGCTGTCCCCACACCAGAAAGCATTGGTGATGGATGTCAGGTCGAATTCTTCGCTGACCCACGCACTAGTAGAATGGAAGAATGAAATCCCATAGCATTTTAAAAGTCCAATCATAAAAGCAGTGGATGATCAGACCTATAGCTTGATACATGCGCTGCCAGTCAAGGGAGGATGGTTTCAGACACCAAAACCATCACCTCCACAGACATCTCCACCGCAGTCCCCAAAAGCAGGAAAGCAGAAGGCGAAAGAGAGTCCCGGGTCACCACCGGCCACCCTCAGCGCAGAACTATGTGCGGTCCTGGGGGAGATTGTAGCCCAATGTAAGAAGGATCCTACAGACTACCCGATGTCGGGATACAGAAAACTCAGGATGTTTTCTGGAAGGAAACCTGTACCTTCGGGAGAAGAGGGATTTGAGGAGTGGCTAGACGATGCCACCCTGGCTTTAGAAGAATGGGAGGTCCCAGAACACCGAAAGAAACAGAGAATCACTGAGAGTCTGAAGGGGCCTGCCTTGGAGGCCATACGCAACCTCAAGCTGAGCAAGAAAGACTGTGATGCACAGGATTATCTGGACATTCTGCAGAATGTGTTCGGTGCAACAGAAAAAGTCACTGAGCTCACTTACCAGCTGGAGCACTGCTATCAGAAGACAGGAGAGAAACTGTCAGTATTCATGAGGCGTCTGGATAAGATCCTACATAAAATTATACTGAAGAAGGGGATCGACCCAAGGAAGGTGGATGAGGCCCGTGTTCAGCAGGTGTTGAGGGGAGCACAGCCCCTGGACCCCATCGCATTGGCGTTATGCACTCGACAGGACGGGAAGAGCCTGGAGTACCCCGACTTAATCCGAGTGGTCAGAGAAGAAGAGGCTATGTTGGAAGAGAAAAGGAGGAACCAATCAGTCGAGCCAACCAATCCTCCGGCAGTGATGGTCAGAACGGCCATGACCCTCGAGAGAGACTCAGAGGTGGATACCTTGAAGTCACAGATGTCCCAGGTATTGGGGATGCTGACCTCTATGATGGCCAAGGATCAAGGGGTACCAGAGAGGGAAAGCCCAAAGAAGGAACTGTTTCCAAACATCTCAGCGCCCGCATCCCTGCAAGATTGGGGGGATGTGATTTGTTTCAACTGTGGAGGAGCTGGCCATTTCGCCAAAGTGTGTTCCAGCCCAAAGAAAAAAAAGATGAATAAGCGCAAGCCGGCGGAAAACTTCAGAGGGCCCCGGTGAAGGAGTCAACAGGGTGCCCATCATCTCCAGTGAGCTCCAAACTGAATGAGAAGTACACGAAAAGAGTGGACAAAACCCATCAGAAGAAGCACAGGTTTCCTCAGTAGGAACGTACACCAAAGAAAGAGAATAATGTCCCTCAGCGGGTAGTTACACCCATTAAAAGGAGGGAGATCTGGTCGGACCATGCACCTATCTTGCTTACTTTGGACATAGGCTCCCCCGTTCCTAGACCCTACAACTGGAAGCTAAACACATTTCTTCTCCAGCACCTTCCGTCTAAAACAGACCTAAATACCACCCTGCAGCTCTATTTTGTGGAAAACTCCACGCCCGATGTGTCCCTCTCCACGTTGTGGGAGGCGCATAAGGCGGTCATCCGGGGTAAATGTATGGCGATATCCTCAGCTCTGAAAAAAGATGCCTTAGCTGCGAAAGTGCAAGCGGAGAGGGAACTTGGGAGCTTGGAGCAACGTCTGTTGGCATCCCCCACCCTCTCCCTTCTTAAAAAGATTACGAACTTGCGTATGACACTGAGGGATTTAGCTTTAGGTCGCGTGGAAAAAGCTCTGCTCAGGCTGCGGCAGGTTTATTATGACAAAGGTAATAAGGCCCACTCCCTTCTAGCGAGGAAGTTGAGGGATAACCACCTCGCATCCACTCCCCATCAGATCAAAGACAAATCAGGCTTCCTACAATCTCACCCTAAGGACATAGCCCACACCTTTGCTGATTTTTACACACACCTCTATAACAATCCTGACATCCCCAGTGGCCCCCTCCCTCCTGACCTATCCCTGCGCATGACACAGTACCTAGACCAGAGTGGAGTATCTAAACTTCAAGATGCTGACCTAACGTCCTTGAACATGCCGATCACCGAAGAAGAGATAGAACAGACCGTTAAATCCTTGCCTTCCCATAAATCCCCGGGCCCGGATGGCCTACCTTGTGAATACTACAAAACTTTCCTCCCCCTGTTACTCCCCCACATGTGCAGACATTTCAATGCCTTCCTGCGAGACACCAAAGTTCCAGCGGACATGCAGCGCTCCTTTCTCACCTTGATTCCCAAGCCAGGCAAAGATCCCGTCCTTTGTGCCAACTACAGACCCATCGCCCTCCTGAACTCGGACCTAAAAATCTTTACAAAACGACTCTCTATTCGCTTAAATATGGTTCTCCCCTCCCTCATCCACAAAGATCAAGTGGGCTTTGTCCCGCCCCGGCAGGCGGGGGACAACACTAGAAAGGTAATCGACCTGGTGGACGTGGCGAACAGGGAGAACTCTGTGTCCCTGCTTCTTAGCATGGATGCCGAGAAGGCCTTTGACCGTCTTGGGTGGCCCTTCCTGTTCGCAAAGCTCCGCCATGTTGGGTTTCGGGGTCCCTTTTTGCGCGCAATCCACCACCTCTACTCCAACCCGTCCTCTCAGGTAAAAACTCCCTTTGCTCTCTCACACTCGTTCTCCGTAACCAATGGAACGCGGCAGGGGTGCCCACTCTCACCCCTGCTCTTTGCGCTTTGCGTTGAACCCTTAGCAGCTTCTATCCGGGGTAACCCGGCTATCCGGGGAATTTCGGTACGGGGTCGGGAATTTAAAGTTTCCATGTTCGCGGACGATGTTATTCTCTCTCTCACGCAACCTAGGATCTCTCTTCCGAATCTCCATGCGGAACTGGCCCGCTATGGAGCCCTTTCGGGATTCAAAATCAACACCTCTAAGTCGGAGGCCCTACCCATTAACATTCCCGAAACGGAAATCACTCATCTGACGGCCAATTTCCCCTATCACTGGAAAACTAACACCTTGAAATACCTGGGAATTCACATCACCCGAAATTCTCTACTCTATACCAGGAGAACTTCCCCCCTCTTTTCCGCTTGATTAGAACCTTGCTCACGCAATGGAAGCTTCATCGCATCTCTCTACTTGGCCGGATCGCCTCAGTTAAGATGGTGGTTCTCCCGAAGCTTCTTTACCTCTTCCAAACACTGCCTATCCCAGTCCCCTATAAACACTTAAGAAGCCTCCAATCTGACCTCATTAAATTTATCTGGAACTACAAGAGACATAGAATCCCTCAATCGGTACTATTGGCGGTGCGTTCGGATGGGGGCTTGGCGGTCCCTGACCTAGTTAGGTACTACCAAGCGACCCAGCTTCGCGCGATAGCCTCATGGTTCACTCAACGGTCCTACAACAAGTGGACGGAGATTGAGAAAATATGGCTAGCCCCGACCCACCCAAACAGCCTGCTTTGGAGTGTGAGCGCGGAGGTCCCCCCTGAACGACTGTTGGGGTCCATGTCCCAGCTTAGACGACTCTGGCGCAAGGTGGCGTGTCCATATGGGTTGTACTCTGAACGCTCACTCTTGACTTCGTTCGTCTGTAATCCCAAAGTGACAGATAGCCTCTCCCACCACATGTCGTACCCCTGGACGTCCCGAAATCTATTTCATTTCGGGAACCTTGTGGATCTTGTGACGCGCAAATTATTACCCTTCCCCAGACTTCAGACCAAGCATGACTTGCTACGCCAGGCATTCTATAGCTACCTGCAAATTCGCCATTATGCCCTGACCATAGCCCCTGACCTACACTTCTCCCCCCCAACCCCCTTTGAGTCCTTGGTCCTGGCGGGCACTGCCCAGAAGGACCTAATCTCCTCTATTTATAAGATACTTAACGCCTATTCCATGGACTCGAGAGGTAAACATTCCTATATGACTAGATGGGAGAAGGCCCTCAATGAGGAAATCCCTTTAGAACAGTGGCGGATAATATGGTCTCAGGCGGCGAAGAGCTCCCTGTGCACTCTGTACAAGGAAAATACTTACAAAATCCTTCTTTTCTGGTACATGACCCCTGACGTGCTCCACACCATATACCCCACCAGCTCAGACCGCTGTTGGCGTTGCCAAAGAGATAGGGGGACCCTCCTTCACATTTATTGGAATTGCACTCTAATCACTCCCTACTGGACTGAAGTGCAGCAGCTGCTGTCCCGGCTGTTGGAAATGCCTATCCCTATGACTCCCAAATTTTTCCTGCTGGGCCTCTCACCAGTGCGGCTCGGCCCACCCTACAAAAAATTGACACGCCATATCCTAACAGCCGCACGTTGTCTCATAGCCTTAAACTGGAAACAACAATCCCCCCCACTCCCGAGGCCTTGCACGCTAGAATCAAGGACGTGGAGCTGATGGAGAAAATGACTGCCAGGATGCAGGATAAGCTGGACACGCACGACAAAGTCTGGGGGCTGTGGCACCTTCGGGAGGAAGCGACAGGACCAGGTGACTGAGCTACCATGATGATCTCTCCTTTTCTTTTCTCTTTCCCTCTCTCTTTTTCTCCACTAAATGCCCCATACACACGATCGTTTTTCTTGCCATTTTTTTTCTTGCCGTTTTTCACGTCGTTTTTTTTCATGTTTCCTCTCAAGCCTGTCTTGCGTACACACGATCATTTTAAAAAACGATCAAGCAAAGCGCAGTGACGTATACCACGTACGACGGCACTATAAAGGGGAAGTTCTGCTCGAATGGCGCCACCCTTCATGTTAGTAAAGTTTGTTGAGCAACGATTTGCGCTTTTCAGCCTTGTGCTTTTCAGTCCGTTACTGCGTGACGAATGTGCTATCTCCATTACGAACGTTAATTTTACCAGAACGAGCCCTCCCGTCTCATACTTGATTCTGAGCATGCGCGTTTTTTTCACGTCGTTAAAGCATACACACTATCGTTTTTCACATCGTTAAAAAAAACGACATGAAAAACTACGTGAAAAAAGAGAGCATGTTCGAAATTTTTAATGGCCGTTTTTCACGTCGTTAAAAATGCTCTGGAGCATACACACAATCATTTTTAATGGCCATTTTTAAAAATGGCATTTTTAACGGCATGAAAAACGATCGTGTGTATGGGGCATAAGAGTATCTTTGGGACTCTCTTTGTCCCGCGTAGTTTGTTGGATGTGTTTCTATGAAGCTTTATTGCATCACTTCCCTTTTTGGTTCGATGCCTGCTATTGTTTATGGGTGAATTGCTAAAACCTTACTGCATTTGTTTGGGAAACTTAATATTTTCTGCACTTCAATGTCTTACAAGCCCGTGTATTATCTTTGTAGAAACCCACAATAAAAAACTGTTATTTAAAAAAAAAAAAAAAGGAGGGAGATCAATGCATGCCAGGCCCAAGAGAGACTTAAGTCCAAAGAGAAATGGAGGAAAGAGAGTCCAAAAGGGAAACGCAAAGATCCAAAGAAAGAGACCCCTTCGAAGCGGTATCCAGAGAAGCTGGTAGGCCCCTCCCCGATAGTACCTGTCCAAGTGGAGGGAGTCTACACCAGAGCCATATTGGATACTGGGGCACAAGTGACCCTGTTGTACCGAGACTTTTATGACAAGCATCTAAGTCACCTACCCATCCAGAAGATTGAAGAGCTGGCAATATGGGGGATTGGGACTGATAGTTTCCCTTATGATGGCTATCTGCCTATAAAACTGACTTTTGACCCGTCCATAGCCGGGAAGGCCGAAGTGTTCGATACCTTGGCTGTGGTATGCCCCCGACCGCCTGGAGCTAACAAGAGTTCCCTAATAATAGGGACCAACACGGATCTGGTCCGAAGACTCTTGGCCCCTCTGACAAGAAGAAAAGACCCCACAGTCACCGAGATCCACCCAATGCTGAAGTGTCACGTACCTGACGGTGACGAGCCCGGATCTGCAGAGGGAGGCCTCTCTTACGGCTTCCACCGGCGGCCCCTGGTACTGAAGACAGGAGGCACGGAGGTAGAAGGGGTACGAGTGCCTGGCAGGATGGATCAAGGTAGAGTAGAGTCTGAAGACTGGGACGGATCCAGGCACCCAGGAGTAGGGATGAGCTTCGTGTTCGAGTCGAACATACGTTCGACTCGAACATCGGCTGTTCGATCGTTCGACGAAGATCGAACGATTTGGGCCGTTCGCGCCAAATTCGAGTGACGCGAACGGCCCACAATGCACTACGCCATCGCAGTGTCATCCAGGCGCTGTGATTGGCCAAGCATGCACTGTGACCCCGCATGCTTGGCCAATCACAGCGCCGGCAGCGAGGAGAGCAATGATTGGCCACAGGCAGGATGCCTGTGGCCAATTATTGCTGAGGGGGTTTAGTACACGCCCCACACTATAAAAGGCCGCCAGCACGGCGGCCTAGTGTAGTGTGTTCCGGAGCAGGGATAGAGCAGCATAGGCAGGGACAGTGACTTTTATTTCTTTCTTGCTTAACCTGGATTCCTTTAGTTTAGGGAAAGAGAAGGATAGGTAGGGAGAGTGTCAGTGTGTTTTGTGCTTGTGCTATATTGTGCTTAAAAAAAACATTTTTTCTAGGGACAGAAAACTGTAGGTAGGGAGAGTGTGTCAGTTTCTTTCACTGTCAAAGTCCTTGTTTCCAGGGACCTGGAAGGACAGTGAGTGAATTCTCCTTGTGCTATATTGTGCTTAAAAAAAACATTTTTTCTAGGGACAGAAAACTGTAGGTAGGGAGAGTGTGTCAGTTTCTTTCACTGTCAAAGTCCTTGTTTCCAGGGACCTGGAAGGACAGTGAGGTAATTCTCCTTGTGCTAAATTGTGCTTAAAAAAAACATTTTTTCTAGGGACAGAAAACTGTAGGTAGGGAGAGTGTGTCAGTTTCTTTCACTGTCAAAGTCCTTGTTTCCAGGGACCTGGAAGGACAGTGAGGTAATTCTCCTTGTGCTAAATTGTGCTTAAAAAAAACATTTTTTCTAGGGACAGAAAACTGTAGGTAGGGAGAGTGTGTCAGTTTCTTTCACTGTCAAAGTCCTTCCTTCCAGGGACCTGGAAGGACAGTGAGGTAATTCTCCTTGTGCTAAATTGTGCTTAAAAAAAAACATTTTTTCTAGGGACAGAAAACTGTAGGTAGGGAGAGTGTGTCAGTTTCTTTCACTGTCAAAGTCCTTGTTTCCAGGGACCTGGAAGGACAGTGAGGTAATTCTCCTTGTGCTAAATTGTGCTTAAAAAAAACATTTTTTCTAGGGACAGAAAACTGTAGGTAGGGAGAGTGTGTCAGTTTCTTTCACTGTCAAAGTCCTTGTTTCCAGGGACCTGGAAGGACAGTGAGGTAATTCTCCTTGTGCTAAATTGTGCTTAAAAAAAACTTTTTTTCTAGGGACAGAAAACTGTAGGTAGGGAGAGTGTGTCAGTTTCTTTCACTGTCAAAGTCCTTGTTTCCAGGGACCTGGAAGGACAGTGAGGTAATTCTCCTTGTGCTAAATTGTGCTTAAAAAAAACATTTTTTCTAGGGACAGAAAACTGTAGGTAGGGAGAGTGTGTCAGTTTCTTTCACTGTCAAAGTCCTTGTTTCCAGGGACCTGGAAGGACAGTGAGGTAATTCTCCTTGTGCTAAATTGTGCTTAAAAAAAACATTTTTTCTAGGGACAGAAAACTGTAGGTAGGGAGAGTGTGTCAGTTTCTTTCACTGTCAAAGTCCTTGTTTCCAGGGACCTGGAAGGACAGTGAGGTAATTCTCCTTGTGCTAAATTGTGCTTAAAAAAAACATTTTTTCTAGGGACAGAAAACTGTAGGTAGGGAGAGTGTGTCAGTTTCTTTCACTGCCAAAGTCCTTGTTTCCAGGGACCTGGAAGGACAGTGAGGTAATTCTCCTTGTGCTAAATTGTGCTTAAAAAAACATTTTTTCTAGGGACAGAAAACTGTAGGTAGGGAGAGTGTGTCAGTTTCTTTCACTGTCAAAGTCCTTGTTTCCAGGGACCTGGAAGGACAGTGAGGTAATTCTCCTTGTGCTAAATTGTGCTTAAAAAAAACATTTTTTCTAGGGACAGAAAACTGTAGGTAGGGAGAGTGTGTCAGTTTCTTTCACTGTCAAAGTCCTTGTTTCCAGGGACCTGGAAGGACAGTGAGGTAATTCTCCTTGTGCTAAATTGTGCTTAAAAAAAACATTTTTTCTAGGGACAGAAAACTGTAGGTAGGGAGAGTGTGTCAGTTTCTTTCACTGTCAAAGTCCTTGTTTCCAGGGACCTGGAAGGACAGTGAGGTAATTCTCCTTGTGCTAAATTGTGCTTAAAAAAAACATTTTTTCTAGGGACAGAAAACTGTAGGTAGGGAGAGTGTGTCAGTTTCTTTCACTGTCAAAGTCCTTGTTTCCAGGGACCTGGAAGGACAGTGAGGTAATTCTCCTTGTGCTAAATTGTGCTTAAAAAAAACATTTTTTCTAGGGACAGAAAACTGTAGGTAGGGAGAGTGTGTCAGTTTCTTTCACTGTCAAAGTCCTTGTTTCCAGGGACCTGGAAGGACAGTGAGTGAATTCTCCTTGTGCTATATTGTGCTTAAAAAAAACATTTTTTCTAGGGACAGAAAACTGTAGGTAGGGAGAGTGTGTCAGTTTCTTTCACTGTCAAAGTCCTTGTTTCCAGGGACCTGGAAGGACAGTGAGGTAATTCTCCTTGTGCTAAATTGTGCTTAAAAAAAACATTTTTTCTAGGGACAGAAAACTGTAGGTAGGGAGAGTGTGTCAGTTTCTTTCACTGTCAAAGTCCTTGTTTCCAGGGACCTGGAAGGACAGTGAGGTAATTCTCCTTGTGCTAAATTGTGCTTAAAAAAAACATTTTTTCTAGGGACAGAAAACTGTAGGTAGGGAGAGTGTGTCAGTTTCTTTCACTGTCAAAGTCCTTGTTTCCAGGGACCTGGAAGGACAGTGAGTGAATTCTCCTTGTGCTATATTGTGCTTAAAAAAAACATTTTTTCTAGGGACAGAAAACTGTAGGTAGGGAGAGTGTGTCAGTTTCTTTCACTGTCAAAGTCCTTGTTTCCAGGGACCTGGAAGGACAGTGAGGTAATTCTCCTTGTGCTAAATTGTGCTTAAAAAAAACATTTTTTCTAGGGACAGAAAACTGTAGGTAGGGAGAGTGTGTCAGTTTCTTTCACTGTCAAAGTCCTTGTTTCCAGGGACCTGGAAGGACAGTGGGTGAATTCTCCTTGTGCTATATTGTGCTTAAAAAAAACATTTTTTCTAGGGACAGAAAACTGTAGGTAGGGAGAGTGTGTCAGTTTCTTTCACTGTCAAAGTCCTTGTTTCCAGGGACCTGGAAGGACAGTGAGGTAATTCTCCTTGTGCTAAATTGTGCTTAAAAAAAACATTTTTTCTAGGGACAGAAAACTGTAGGTAGGGAGAGTGTGTCAGTTTCTTTCACTGTCAAAGTCCTTGTTTCCAGGGACCTGGAAGGACAGTGAGGTAATTCTCCTTGTGCTAAATTGTGCTTAAAAAAAACATTTTTTCTAGGGACAGAAAACTGTAGGTAGGGAGAGTGTGTCAGTTTCTTTCACTGTCAAAGTCCTTGTTTCCAGGGACCTGGAAGGACAGTGAGTGAATTCTCCTTGTGCTAAATTGTGCTTTAAAAAAAAAAAATTTCTAGGGACAGAAAACTGTAGGTAGGGAGAGTGTGTCAGTTTCTTTCACTGTCAAAGTCCTTGTTTCAAGGGACAGAGAAGGACACCTGAAGGTAGCCCTTATTGCTTTTTTCCCATCTCCCTGCAGGCCATCTATTAGAATGTCTGGAAGGCAAACAAGGAGAGGCAGACAGTCAGGAGGCAATAAAAGAGGGCAAGCAGGCTCTGTGTCTGGGGGCAACAGTGCTGGTCGTGGACGCGGTGCATTGTCATCAGCACATGGCCATGGGACACGCTTGTCCTTCTTTTCGGCAGCTGGACATGTTGAGCCACATCATGCCGAAGACTTGGTAGAGTGGATGACCAAGCCCTCCTCCTCCTCCTCATCCTCTCTCACCCAGGCTCAGGGTACTGGAAAAGCAGCTGCCAAAGCATCCTCTTCCCTGGTATCAATGTCAGACTCATCATCAGTCACTCCTTCCCTAGACCCACCATGTCCTCCTCCTGAGGAGTCCCCCGAACTGTTTCAGCACAGTGTTGGGTACATGCTCCAGGAGGATGCCCAGCGTTTCGAAGGGTCTGATGATGAAACCCAGCTAGAGGAAGGCAGTAGCGTGAGAGCAGACAGAGGGGATGCTCAAGAAGGACACCAATCTGGCAGTCATGTTCCAGCAGCTGCAGCATACTGCCAGATTGCCTCCAGTGATGAGGAGGGAGGTGATGATGAGGTCACTGACTCCACGTGGGTGCCTAATAGGAGAGAGGAGGAGGAGGAGGATGAGGAGGAGGCACATCTCCAACGAGGCAGGATGCCCTTTGGTGGCCAGCGTAAGGGCAGTACACCGACGGAATCACACCGCAGAGCTCCGCCTATGCAGGGCGCTGCCTCTGCCCGTCATTCAAAAAGTTCTTTGGTGTGGGCCTTTTTTGAGGCTAGTGCATCAGATCGCACAGCTGCTGTTTGCAACATATGTCTCAAGCGTATATCGCGTGGCCAAAACATCAGCCGCTTGGGTACCACATGCCTGACCAGACATTTGTTGACCTGCCATGCAGCTCGTTGGCAAGCCTACCTCAAAGACCCACACCAAAGAACAAAGCGGACCTCTCCTTGCACCGCATCAGCTGGGATCTCCAACCCCACTATAACTTCAGTCCTCTCTGAAACATGCACTGAGAGGAATGAAGGTGTAGAATTAGGTGTGTCACAGCCAAGTACTTGCGGCCACTCTGCTAGCAGTACACCGACGTCCGATTCTAGCAGGCAAATTTCCCTGCCCCAGCTGCTGGACCGTCGAAAGAAGTTCACTCCCAGCCATCCACATGCCCAGCGGTTGAATGCTAGCTTGGCTAAATTGCTAGCGCTTCAACTGCTGCCTTTTCAGTTGGTAGACTCGGCCCCCTTCCGTGAGTTTGTGCAATGTGCGGTTCCTCAGTGGCAGGTTCCCAAACGCCACTTTTTCTCACGGAAGGCTATTCCGGCTCTCTACCGGCATGTGGAAGGCAATGTCTTGGCCTCGCTGGACAGGGCGGTCAGCGGTAAGGTGCATATTACCGCTGACTCATGGTCCAGCAGGCATGGACAGGGACGTTACCTTTCTTTCACGGCCCATTGGGTCACTCTTTTGGCAGCTGGGAAGGATGCAGGACAAGGTGCAGTAGTGTTGGAGGTTGTCCCACCGCCACGCCTCCAAAATGCTACTACTGGTTGTGACACACCTCTCTCCTCCACCCCCTCCTCTTCTTCTTCCTCCATGGCCTCTTCCTGTGGTTTGTCCTATGAACCAGCGGTGCTCCGTAGCCGTTCACGGGGCTACGCAAGTACGCAGGCAAAAAGATGCCATGCCGTGCTTGCGCTGGTGTGTTTGGGGGACAGAAGCCACACTGGGGCAGAGGTCCTGTCTGCTCTGCAGGGCCAGGCCGAGAGGTGGTTGACGCCACGCCAGCTTAAGCCAGGAATGGTGGTTTGCGACAATGGCACCAACCTCCTCTCCGCCCTCCGACAGGGACAACTGACCCATGTGCCCTGTGTGGCTCACGTCCTTAACCTGGTGGTGCAGCGGTTCTTGGGCAGGTACCCGGGCTTACAGGATGTCCTGAGGCAGGCCAGGAAAGTCTGTGTGCATTTCCGCAGATCTTATAATGCCAGTGCTCGCCTGGCTGAGCTGCAAAAGGAGTTGAACCTGCCCAAGAACCGCCTTATATGTGACATGCCCACCAGGTGGAACTCAACGTTGGCCATGCTGCAGCGGCTGCACACGCAGCAGAGGGCCATCAATGAGTACCTGTGCGACTACGGCACCAGGACAGGGTCAGGGGAGCTTGGTTTTTTTTCTCCACGCCAGTGGGGCATGATCAGGGATGCATGCACTGTCCTGGCACCATTTGAGGAGGCCACGAGGATGGTGAGCAGTGACAGTGCATGCATCAGTGACACTGTACCTCTTGTCCACCTGTTGGAGCACACGCTGCGTGGAATAATGGACAGGGCACTTGAGGCAGAACAGAGACAGGAAGAGGAGGACTTCCTTGCCTCTCAAGGCCCCCTTTACCCAGACAGTGTTCCTTCTGTCCCACCCATCGCACAGGAAGAGGAGGAGGAGGAGGAGGAGGAGGAGGAGGATTGTGTCAGCATGGAGGTGGAGGCTGGCACTCAGCATCATCAGCAGCAGTCTTTTAGGGATGATTTACAGTCCCAAGAAACCAGTGGACTTGTACGTGGCTGGGAGGAGGTGGCTGCGGATCATGTCGTCCTTAGTGACCCAGAGGACTCCGGAGCGAATGCCTCAGCAAACCTACGCTGCATGGCCTCCCTGATCCTGCAAAGTCTGCGGAAGGATCCTCGTATTCTTCGGATCAAGGAGAGGGACCATTACTGGCTGGCCACTCTCCTTGATCCACGGTACAAGGGTAAGGTTGCGGACCTTATGTTACCGTCGCAGAGGGAGCAGAGGATGAGACAACTCCGGGAGGCCTTGCAGAAAGGTCTGTGCAACGCGTTCCCAGAGACTGGGAGGTTACAAACTCCTGGTCCTGGACAACGAGTTGCTGAGGCTTCGGCCAGTCAAAGAAGGAGCGGTGGGGAAGGTGGCCGTCTGACCGATGCGTTCAGACAATTCTTTAGTCCGCAGCCCCAAAGTATGATCGGTTCCAGCAACCATCGCCAGCGTCTGATAAACATGGTGCAGGAATATCTAGGGGCAAGGTCAGACTTGGACACCTTCCCCACCGAAAATCCTCTGGCTTACTGGGTCTTGAGGATGGATCACTGGCCAGAGCTTGCACAGTATGCAATTGAGCTACTGGCCTGTCCTGCATCCAGCGTTCTTTCGGAACGCACATTCAGTGCTGCTGGAGGATTTGTCACGGATCACAGGGTGCGCCTGTCCACCGACTCGGTTGATCGACTGACTTTCATCAAGATGAACCAGTCTTGGATCACCACCAGCTACCACACACCTGATGCTGATATAACAGACTAATTGATTTTAACATGTCACATCCCTTCAAGACTGATGCTGATGCTGAGTGCCTGTGCTGTTATGTTGACTGGCTATCCTCCTCCTCCGAGTCCTCAATGATACGATTGATGATGATAGCTTGGAAGATCATTTTTGTTTATGGGTGCCGCCACCAGTGGCTAAGGCCCAATTTTTCAGCCCCTGTTTTACAGGGGCGTGTAATTACAATTTTTTTAGCAATAATTTGCCATAGGGCTCATTGCTGTGCTCCAAGTACAGTATCTGTGAGGGGTTGGAGTGTTGTGGCACCAGTGCCTAAGGCCCAATTTTTCAGCCCCTGTTCAACAGGGGCATGCAATTACAATTCTTGATCTAATAATTCACAGCAGGGTCCATTGCTGCACCCACCAAGAGTAACTCTGAGGGCTTACAGTCTTGTGGCAACGCCACCACCACCACCACCACGAAAGGCCCAATTTTTCAGCCCCTGTTCAAAAGGGGCATGTAATTACAATTCTTGATCTAATAATTCACAGCAGGGCCCATTGCTGCACCCACCAAGAGTAACTGTCAGGGCTTACAGTGTTGTGGCACCAGCACCACCATCAAAGCCCCAATTTTTACTACCACTGTTCAACAATTATATGTAATTAAAATTCCTGATATAATAGTTGACAGCAGGGCGTTCCAGCACCAACCAAGAGTAACTGAGTGCTTACAGTGTTGTGCCAACACCAACAACTAAGGGGCCTATTTCTGCAGAGTATATACGGCAGGTCCCTACTTTCAAACATCCAACTTACAAACGACTCCTACTTGCAAACGAAAGAAGACAACAGGAAGTGAGAGGAAATCTACCCCTAGAAAGGAAAATTCTCTCCTGTAAGAATAAATATGGGAGAAAGGGGTCTCATCTGTACTGATGCTTTATCAGCAATCCTTGTTTCAAGAAAAACACCACATTTCAAAAACAGTTGTCATTGGGATGGAAAGTGAGGTGAAATGTTCTGAACAGGGGCACAGACAGCAAAACAAATGTTACAGGGGTGATAACCCTTACCTATGTTTCCCAAAAAGTTTAAAAATAGATTTTTGGGCTGGAGCTACACTTCAACAATGTACCTGTTCAAAATTACAAACAGATTCTACATAAGAACAAACCTACAGTCCCTGTCTTGTATGCACCGCCTGTATACGGCTGTTCAGAGTATATAGGGCCTTTTTTATTTTATGTGCGGGGTTCCCCTTAATATCCATACAAGACCCAAAGGGGCTGGTAATGGGCTGGGGTAGGGGGGGGGTCATGGGGTAGCTATGCCATTTTTCTTAAAGAATTTCATCCATATTACCGGGACCAGACATTACATTAAAGCCGCAAGCAGTTTTAAATGGCTTTTTTTTCCTTTAGAAGTGTCATTTTGTGCAGGGACAGTTCTAAACACGGGAAACACGTGGCACTTCACAGGCATACTTTAGACACCCCCCAGGTACGATATTTAAAGGAATATTTGACTTTTTTTTTTTTCACTTTATGCATCATTAAAATGACTGCTCCCGAAAAACGACCGTTTTTAAAACTTCTTTTTGCATTGATACATGTCCCCTGGTGCACAACCCGGGTTCCCAAACCCTATTTATGACAATAACATGCATAATAGTTGTTATAATTAGCACTTTAGAATTCGAACGTTCGCATCCATTGTATTTAATAGGGTTCTAATGTTCGTTCGAACTTTCGGTCCGTTCGCGGGTTCTGGTGCGAACCGAACCCGGGGGTGTTCGGCTCATCACTACCCAGGAGGTATGGCAGGCTGAACCGGAACCAGGAACACAGCAACTGGACTGGAACTGAAGAGACTGGCTGGACTGGAACCAGGATACAGCAACTGGACTGGAACCAGGAACAAGCAACTGGACTGGAACTGATGAGGCTGACTGGACTGGAACCAGGACACAGCAACTGGAGAGATTGGTCGGACAAGCCGGGTCGGTAGTATTGGCTGACGGCAAGGTACTGGAGGATCAGGCAGAAGATTGGTCAAACAAAGCCGGGGGTCAGAGGCAGGCAGGAAACTGGAAGGGTCAAGGCAAGCCGGGTCGGATACAGGTAAATACACGAATCAGGTCTCTTTGGGTACTACACGCTGTAGAGCAGACAGCAGGGACTGTCTGTCACAGGCATGTTTAAATAGCTCTTCTGGCGCGCTTTGTGGAGCGTGCGCGTGCCCCCGCTAAGCGCGTGCGCGCGCACGTGCTCGCCATCGCGTGCGCGCGTGCCCGTGCGCGTGGACGTGCCCGAGATTCGGAATCAGGAAGTCCAGGAATCCTGTAGCTGACAGGATTTCTATGACATTGCCCCCCCCCCAAGGGGCAGCCTCCGGATGCCCAGCCGGGGTAAACCTTCCAGGGTGAGTCCTTTTGAAAGCCTGTATCAAACTCCTGGCATGGATATTCTCCTCGGGTTCCCATGAGTTTTCCTCGGGTCCGTAGCCCTTCCATTTAATTAGGAATTGGTTCTGGTTATTTCTTCTCCTGAAGTCCATGATAGCTTCTACTTCGAATTCCTGCTCACCGTCAATAATGATCGGATCAGGGTGATCCGGCTTCCGATCTGGAAACGGATTAGAGACTGTGGGTTTTAGGAGAGAGACATGAAAAACTGGATGGATTCTAAGAGTCAGGAAGTTCCAATTCATAAGCTACTTCATTAATTTTCCTCTTAACAGGGAATGGACCTAAAAATTTGGGGCCCAGTTTTTTAGAAGGGCATGCCATTCTTAGGTTTGTGGTAGATAGCCATACTTGGTCGCCGGGTACCAACACTAATTCACCCCGTCTCTTCTTGTCATAAATTGTCTTGTTGCGTTCTTGAGTCTCGGTCATGGTCTCTTGTAAAAGCTGGTTATTGACCGAGAAAAAATTTAACTTTTCCTGGACTGCAGGTACAGGACACTCAGGAAGGGAGTTAGGCAGAAAAGTAGGATGAAAACCATAGTTTGCAAAGAAAGGAGTCTGGCAGGTAGCGGAGTGGATGGAATTGTTATACGCAAACTCGGCCAACGGAAGTAGGGAAACCCAGTTGTCCTGAGCAAAAGAGGAGAAGCATCGCAGGTATTGCTCGAGCGTCTGATTCGTTCTCTCCGTCTGTCCGTTGGTCTGTGGATGGTAAGCAGAGGAAAACGATAATTCGATTTTCAAGGTTTTGCAAAGGGATCTCCAGAATCGAGAGGTAAATTGAACCCCGCGATCGGAAACAATATTGGCTGGTACCCCGTGGAGTCTGACTATTTCTCTGATGAATACCTGTGCGGTTTCAGGAGCGGAGGGAGTCCCTTTCATAGGGATGAAGTGTGCCATCTTGGACAGACGGTCCACAATAACGAAGATGGTGGAATGGTTCTCGGCCGGGGGTAACTCGACAATGAAGTCGATGGACAACATTCTCCAGGGCCTATCTGGAACGGGTAAGGGTTTTAGTAGTCCCCAGGCCTTGGATCTGGAACCCTTGTTTCGGGTACAAGTTGTACAAGAATCTACAAACCTCCTACAGTCTTCACGTACTCGAGGCCACCAGAAGGTGCGCTGTACCAGGTCAGTGGTCTTGGCAACGCCAAAATGCCCGGCCAGGGCGTGGTCGTGGCAGAGTTCTAATGCGGTTACTCTTAGTTTCTCAGGTACGTAGATTCTGTCTTGGTACCACAATAGTCCATCCTTAACCTGCAATTCCGGCTCGGAGAACTGTCTCTGCCCGGTGGAAGCTTGTTTGATTTGAGTGAACAGGTTCTCCTGTAGAAGAAGGAAATTTCCGGGGGCAAGGATGGTATCAGGCGGAGAAGTCTCCTTGGACTTATGGAACATCCGAGACAGGGCGTCAGGCTTAATATTCTTGGCCCCAGGACGATAAGTAACATGAAAAGAGAACCGGGAGAAGAAGAGTGCCCACCTGGCTTGTCGTGGATTCAATCTTCTCGCGGCTTTCAGGTACTCCAGGTTCTTGTGGTCAGTGAATATTAGGATCGGATGAGCCGCGCCCTCCAGCAGGTACCGCCATTCTTCTAGTGCAGACTTGATCGCTAGTAGCTCCCGATCCCCCACGTCGTAGTTCCTCTCTGCTGCAGAAAGCTTGCGGGAGAAGAAGGCTACTGGGTGGAGCAAGGCTTTGACTCCCTGTCTTTGGGACAGTATTGCTCCTACCGCTATTTCGGAGGCGTCTACCTCAAGTACGAATGGTAGTGAGGAGTCTGGGTGTTTCAAGATAGAGGCTGAGGTAAATAGGGCCTTCAGGCGTTCAAAAGCTTCTTGGGCTTCAGGAGACCAGTGAAAACGTGTTCCTTGCTTGGTGAGTTGAGTAATGGGTGCGATAATAGCTGAAAACCCCCTGATGAACTTGCGGTAGAAGTTGGCGAATCCAACGAAACGTTGGA
Source organism: Rana muscosa (assembly GCA_029206835.1). NCBI lineage: Eukaryota > Metazoa > Chordata > Amphibia > Anura > Ranidae > Rana > Rana muscosa. Next base: position 111,939,602 of record CM055128.1, on the reverse strand, counting down.
TTCCCTTCTTGTCCACCGGTTCTGGCCAGTCCAGGATTGCGGTAATCTTTTGAGGATCCATCTTGATGCCCTCGCTGGAAATGATTAACCCCAGAAATGATATACTCTCTTGCTCGAACTCGCATTTTTCGGCCTTCGCATACAGGCCATGCTGGCGGAGCCGACCCAACACATTTTTGACATGTCTGCGATGAGAATCAAGGGAGGAAGAAAAAATTAAGATATCATCAAGATAAACAATAACAAAGAGGTCTAGGAAGTCCCGTAGAACATCGTTGATAAAATACTGGAAAGTGGCAGGGGCGTTACACAACCCGAATGGCATTACCAAGTACTCAAAATGTCCATACCGGGTACGGAAGGCGGTCTTCCATTCGTCACCTTCTTTGATACGGATCAAGTTGTAGGCTCCGCGGAGGTCAAGTTTGGTAAAGATGGTGGCAGTACCTAGTCTCTGAAATAACTCTGGTACCAGGGGGAGAGGGTAGCGATTTTTTACTGTAATTTTATTCAATTCCCGGTAATCCACACAAGGTCGAAGGGTGTGGTCCTTTTTCTCTACAAAAAAGATGCCTGCGCCTGCTGGGGATGTGGAAGGGCGGATGAACCCTTTTTGCAAGTTCTCATCAACATAATTTTTTAAAGCCCCTTGTTCCACCTCCGTTAAAGGGAAGACTCTACCGAACGGAATCTTTGCTCCAGGAAGAAGGTCGATGGGGCAATCGTAGGCCCGATGGGGTGGTAGAGTCTCTGCCTTTTGTTTACTAAATACGTCAAGAAAGTCGTGGTAAACTTCTGGGATGGATTGACGGGTGCCATCTTCGGTGTCAATGCATAGTAACGAGGCCGGCCCAGGAGGTTTATATGAGCCGCAGGACTGTTGGCAATAGGAAGAAGGAAAGGCAACTATTCCCGTAGTCCAGTTGATAGTGGGATTGTGGGCTTGTAACCAAGGCATACCAAGGATCAAGGGAAACAACGGGGAAGAGATGATGTCCAGACACAAGCATTCTTGGTGGGTTCCAGAGGTGGTAAAGATGGTAGCGGGTATAGGAGTGGTCTCCTGGGTCACAGGTCCGGACTTAATGACGGAACCATCAGCCAGATGGACACGAAGTCCGTGGGTCTTGGTACGAAGGGGAATTTGGTGTTTAATGGCAAAGGCTGAGTCCATAAAGCAGCTGCATGCTCCGGAATCAATAATGGCGGGTACTTGCAAAGTCCTTCCTGGGAGCTGTAATGAAACAGAGAGGGCAAGGTGAGATGTGGTTTTGGCTTGTAGGTTAGTCATGTTAGAAGAAACTGAAAGAAACTTACGAAGCTTCAGGGGACAGGTTCTAACGAAATGTCCGGGGTCCCCGCAGTACAGGCACAGATTATTTATTCGGCGGCGCTGGCGTTCCTCAGGAGCGAGGGATGGACGAAGGAGCCCGAGCTGCATTGGTTCAGGCGTGTCAGATGTGGGAGTTGGAGGTGTAGCAGGAGCCGAGTACAGGTGACTAGGAGCCCGAGGAAGCATCCAGGTTGGGCGGGAGAAGCCAGTGGTCCTCTCAGCCCTCCGTTCCCTCAGACGTCGGTCAATCTGGATGGTTAGATCAATCAACAGGTTGAGTGTCTGTGGTACACCAACTCTAGCTAGCTCGTCCTTCAAGGAATCGGAAAGTCCTAAGCGAAACTGATGGCGGAGGGCGGCATCATTCCAATTGGTATCTGCACTCCACCGCCTGAATTCTGCCACATAGTCCTCCGCTGGTCTGCGTCCTTGTTGAAGGGAACGCAAGGCGGCTTCTGCGGTTACTGAGAGTTGGGGATCTTCGTATAGCTGGGCCAGGGCATCGAAAAAAGCAGCGAGGTTGTTTAGTGATACATCCTTCTGTTCAAAGAGACGGTGGGCCCAGCTCTGAGGGTCTCCAGCGAGCAAAGAGACCACAAAGCCCACCTTGGTGGCCTCTAGAGAAAAGGTACGGGGCTGTAGGGCAAAATACAGTTCACACGAATTCCGGAAGGCCCTAAACTTGCTCCGATCCCCGGAAAATCTTTCGGGTGTAGGAACCTTAGGTTCAGGAGGAAGCATGACCACTGTGGGTGAGGAACTTGTTCCGGCTGTGGAAGCAGAGGCGTGGGGCCCCTCTTGGATGGCAGAGGGATTGGTGAGGACCCGCACTTGTTCTTCCAAGCGGGTGTATCCTTGTTGAAGACTCTTGACTGCTTCAGACAAACCTGCCAGGTGCCGACAGAGTTCCTCCATAGGTGAGGCTCCCTGCCCGGGCTCAGACATGGCTGTCTGCTACTGTCACGTACCTGACGGTGACGAGCCCGGATCTGCAGAGGGAGGCCTCTCTTACGGCTTCCACCGGCGGCCCCTGGTACTGAAGACAGGAGGCACGGAGGTAGAAGGGGTACGAGTGCCTGGCAGGATGGATCAAGGTAGAGTAGAGTCTGAAGACTGGGACGGATCCAGGCACCCAGGAGGTATGGCAGGCTGAACCGGAACCAGGAACACAGCAACTGGACTGGAACTGAAGAGACTGGCTGGACTGGAACCAGGATACAGCAACTGGACTGGAACCAGGAACAAGCAACTGGACTGGAACTGATGAGGCTGACTGGACTGGAACCAGGACACAGCAACTGGAGAGATTGGTCGGACAAGCCGGGTCGGTAGTATTGGCTGACGGCAAGGTACTGGAGGATCAGGCAGAAGATTGGTCAAACAAAGCCGGGGGTCAGAGGCAGGCAGGAAACTGGAAGGGTCAAGGCAAGCCGGGTCGGATACAGGTAAATACACGAATCAGGTCTCTTTGGGTACTACACGCTGTAGAGCAGACAGCAGGGACTGTCTGTCACAGGCATGTTTAAATAGCTCTTCTGGCGCGCTTTGTGGAGCGTGCGCGCGCCCCCGCTAAGCGCGTGCGCGCGCACGTGCTCGCCATCGCGCGCGCGCGTGGACGTGCCCGAGATTCGGAATCAGGAAGTCCAGGAATCCTGTAGCTGACAGGATTTCTATGACATGAAGACAGCTTATCAGCGACTGATCTTGGAACAGAAGGCCCCAGAAGAGGGGGTAGGGAAGGTCTGGAGGCTGGGAAGAAGAGGAATAGTGCTGCAGCCCGGTGAAGTAGCCTGTTTAAAAGCCACAGTGAAACTCACTTGGGAGCAGCCTGGGCCCTTTGTCATGTTGGAACCCGACCCAGGGGGAGAACACTCGGGCTTAGAAGTAGTCCCAGAAGTGGTCCCGTTGAGGGCCCTGAAGAAGGCACACTGTAAAGTACCTGTGAGTGTCAGGAATACTATGGATGGCCCCATGCAGATCCCAGCCAGGATGTTGCTGGGCCAGGTGAGCCCCGCTACCCCAATTGCTTTGTTGGACATGGAGAAGGCAGAGGGAGAAAGGACTGCGTGGGAGAAACTTTCCATGGAGAACCCAAACCTGCCCAGGGCTTAGAAAGAGAGAGCCAAGGCCCAGTTGACCAGGTGGAAAAAGATCTTCTCCCAAGATGAGTTCGATGTGGGGTGTGCAAAGAGTGCCACCCATCGAATCCGCCTCCAGGAAGGCCATCCCTTCAGGGAGAGGGTTAGGCGAGTTCCGCTAGCAGACCTTGAAGACTTGAGGGAACAGCTCGCCGAGCTCAAGCGAACTGGTGTGATTCGAGAATCTAGAAGCCCCTATGCCTCCCCGATAGTGGTGGTCAGGAAGAAGAATGGGTCATTGAGGCTGTGCATAGACTACAGGACCCTCAACAGGAGGACCATACCCGACCAGTACACCACTCCGAGAATAGAGGATGCCCTACAGAGCTTGTCTGGAGCCAAGTGGTTCAGCATCATGGACCTCAAGAGCGGGTACTAACAGATCCCTATGCATCCAGAAGACAAGGAGAAGACAGCTTTCATAACCCCAGTGGGGTTCTTTGAATTCAACCGGATGCCCCAAGGTCTGTCTGGAGCCCCGGCCACCTTCCAACGTCTCATGGAAAAGACTGTAGGAGACATGAACCTCATCGAAGTCCTTGTATACTTGGATGACATCATTGTCTTCAGGAGAACCTTGGAAGAACATGAAGAGAGGCTGGAGAAAGTTTTGAGAAGACTCAGTGAGAAGGGACTCAAGCTCTCACCTGAAAAGTGCCAGTTCTATCAGTCATCAGTTAACTATCTGGGACACATAGTGTCCGAGGATGGGGTAGCCACAGACCCCGAAAAGTTGGAGGCAGTCACCTCCTGGTCAAGGCCCACCACTGTGACAGAACTCAGATCCTTTTTGGGATTCTGTTCTTATTATAGGAAGTTCGTGGAAGGGTTTGCTCGGATAGCAAGGCCTCTGAATGAACTGCTCAAGATGGAGGGGAAAGAGGATGACTCGGGCCCCAGGAAGCCAGGGGAGTCAGTCAAGGACCAGTGGAACGAGAAGTGTGAAGAGGCCTTCCAGATGTTGAAGAAAAGTCTAACCACTGCCCCTGTCCTGGCCTACGCAGACCCAAAGAAGCCTTATGAACTCCACGTAGATGCCAGTCATGAGGGTCTGGGAGGAGTGCTTTATCAGGAGCACGAAGGGCAACTAAGACCTGTTGCATATGTGAGCAGAAGTCTGACTCCCTCTGAAAAGAACGACCCTACTCATAAGTTGGAGTTCCTGGCCCTCAAGTAGTTGACAAACTCCGAGACTATCTGTATGGGGCAGAGTTCACAGTGAAAACCGACAACAACCCTCTTACCTATCTTTTCACCACAGCAAAGCTGGATGCCACAGGACATAGGTGGCTGGCGGCACTGTCTGCTTTCAATTTCAGCCTAAAATACAGGCCCGGGGCTGGAAATCGAGATGCAGACGCTTTGTCTAGGAGATCTCATGTCCCCATCAGCAGTACAGAAGGCTGGACCCAAGTGGCACCCGACGGGTTGCGGGCCCTCTGTCAGGGGGCTGAACTCCAGGCCGGTGGCGGCTCAAGAGCAGAAGAAATAGGGGTCACTGTAGTAGGGGTCCCCAAACAGTACTGTGGGGTAACCCAGTTGGAGGAAGATAACTTGCCAAAACTGTCAGAGGGAGTTGAGATGTGACCAATTAGAAGACCCGATGGGGAGATTGGTCTTGGAAACCTTGGAGAGGCAGGACCCAGATAGACTATTGCGTCACTCTTCAAAAGAAGCTCGCCTGTTGAGGAAGGAGTGGGACAGGTTGCAGGTGCATCAGGGAGTGGTCTACCGAAGGGGCCCCTCTGATGACCTGGAAGACAAATGGCAATTGTTTCTGCCCGAGAAACACCGAGAGACTGTCTTGGTTGCTCTGCATGACAACCATGGCCACCTGGGGCCGGAACGGACCTTCCAACTCATTAGGGACCATTTCTATTGGCCCTGCATGAGGGCCGAAGTTGAAGAATACTGCCACTCATGTGCACGCTGCATCCAGAGAAAGACTTTACCCCATCAAGCTGCCCCAATGGGCCATCTGCAAAGTCAAGGCCCACTAGATTTGGTATGCATTGATTTTCTCTGCCTCGAACCCGACTTGAGTGGGCTAGGAAATGTTCTGGTAGTAACCGACCATTTCACCCGGTATGCCCAGGCCTTCCCAACCAAAGACCAGAAGGCTTCCACTGTAGCCAAAGTACTTATGGAGAAATACTTTGTACACTACGGGCTACCACAACGGCTTCACTCAGATCAGGGAAGGGACTTTGAAAGTCGGCTGATCCGGAAGCTCCTGGATTCCTTGGGGATCAAGAAGACACAAACTACCCCTTACCATCCACAAGGTGATGCTCAGCCGTAGAGAGGTTCAAGCAAACCCTGCTAAACATGCTGGGGACCTTAAGCAGTGAAAAGAAACAGCATTGGAGCAACCACATAGCAGCAGTTGTGCATGCATACAACAGCACTACAAGTGACGCTACAGGGTACTCACCCTATCGACTTATGTTCGGAAGAGAAGCAAGACTACCGGTAGATCTGGCCTTTGGCACCTCCATAGACCATTGTTCTGCCACTTCTCACAAAGGATATGTAGATAGACTCAGACACAATTTAAAATTGGCCTATGAGCAGGCCCAAGCAGCCTCAGAACAAAGGGGGGCTCGCAACAAGAAAAACTTTGATCTGAAAGTTCGGATTCAAGATTTACAACCTGGAGACAGAGTGTTGCTACGGAACTTGGGGGTCCCTGGAAAACACAAGCTTGCAGACAGATGGAGACCTGAACCCTATGTTATTTGCAAAAAACTACCGGGCCTACCTGTTTACAGACTAAAGCCAGAAGGGAAGGTGGGGCCCTTAAAGACTTGGCATCGGAACCACCTACTCCCACTAGCTGAAGCAGTTCGGATTCCCCCTGCGATGGGTTCCCCTGAGCCAACTTCCATCCTGGATACTCCCAGGCCGAACACTCGGTCCCAGACCCCTCAGATTGGGGATACAGAGACCTTGGAGCTAAGTGAAGATGAGGGAGAAGAACTTGATTGGCTTTGGCCTTCCCAGGCCCCAGAAACTTCTGCTATTGATCTTTCACCTGATGAAGACACCATAGACAGTACACTGAATGCAGAAGCTACTGAGTTCATCCCATCTAGCCCTTTGTCGGATTCTTGGGAAGATGCCTGTGACTTACTCTCAGGGGAGGATCCGAGAGATTTGTACCTCCCTGCTCCTGAGTCGAGCATCCCAGAATCAGTGGAAACTTCCAAGTCGGTTCCAGAAGAGGAACATGTATTACCAGAATCAGAAATCCCAAGGGAACGGAGGATGAGAAGGACCATAAGGCCTCCCCGAAAATTGACTTACCCACAAATGGGGGAGAGCTCAGAAGACACTGTGGTCACTGCCAGGAGGAGTGTGAAAGACCCTGATCCCTCCACTGTTTATTTGGTGGGGGGCAACCCCAACTCACCCGCTGGCACAGCTAGGCAGGCCACGAATGACAGTGTGACCTGTGGGCAGGGAAGTGTACCCCCTCGTTTTTGGTGGGAACTTCCTCTGCCGACAACATACGCAGCTTTGTCAAATGTTGTGCATAGTATATGTTAACTTTTATCTTTGGGGACCAAAGAGTTTAAGTGGGGGGAGTGTGTAGCGGGGTCTCCTTTAAGGCCCCTGGACTACGTTACCCAGAACCCCGTTCGGCACCCGGGTGCATTGGGCCACCGCAGAGACTCATGGGTGGGACTATATAAGAGGAGGGCGAGGCTGAGCTCGGCCTCTTTGGACACCGCGCTGCTATCAACAGGTCTTCCCGTGCGGATCTGCTGCAGTGCAGGGCCTGAAGCCAGGGCCTTGCACAACTTCCAGAGAGCCTTCCACCCCACTGCGAGCCTGGGTGGCATCCGACTTCTCCAAGTTGCGGACATCAGTTGGACCGGGGACCCGGCCGTTGCAGACGCTGTGTGCGGAGACACAGTCGGTGGAAGTCCCGGACTGGGATCGCGTCCGGAGTGGTGAGCGAGCACCTGCTCAATCAAAGAAAAATACTTTACTCTGATTAGGCCTAGAGACTGCCTTGGCTCACCCAGTTTTATCTGTTGTTCCACCGGAGACTAGTAGCAGAACTGGGTCGTGTAGTCTCCGGTGAAGTGCTCTTCTATTACCTATCGTGTGGATTACAAATACTGTTTCTTTCTATATGTGCACCACCGTTCAAGCTGCATGCAAAGAAATTGTTCCCCAAGAGACTGAGTTATATCTGAGTCAGGCCTGACCAGGAGTTAGAACTTTTTGTTGCTGCGCCATAAGGGCGCATAGATAGGAATAGCTGCACTTGGCGTGTAATCGCCAGCATCCTCAGTGTGTACTATATTTACCGTTGCAGGGCTCTGCAGACAATATATATGTTATGTGTTAACCTATGCCTTTTACACAGAAGTAAACTAGTTATACTTTAACACTTCGCCCTCGGTGTGTTATCATTGTGCATATTGATAGATTGTGATAAGATAAAAACCCTTATGCCGCGTACACACGATCATTTTTCCCGTCGGGAAAAATGACATTTTTTTTTTTCGCCGAGAAAAACGATCGTCTGTGGGCTTTATGCCGTTTTTCTCGTTGAGAAAAACGGCAGGAAAAACGACGAGAAAAATTAGAACATGTTCTAAATTTTCTCATCGTTTTTTCCATAATTTTTTTCCGCGGCAGTTTTCCCATAGGGAGACACTGCCGCGGAGCCCACAGACGGTCGTTTTTCTCGTCAAAGAAAAAAATGACGGGAAAAACGGTCGTGTGTGGGGGAACATGCCGTTCCCTCGTTTTTCATTTTTTTTCATGCCGTGATTCACGGCGGTGTTTTCACCGCCGTGAATCACGATCGTGTGTACGCGCCATTAGACTAACTGTGCCAGAGTGGGTCGAGTTGATTGCCGGGGGTTGGGGGTGCTGTATTCAGGGCCCGAAACAAATCCAGCGGCTCTCTTAACTGGGGGTAGCACTACAGTAGGATTTACTTTTACTTTCAGTGATAACAATAAGGACAGGACACATAGGGTAAATCTCTGTTACGGGGTACACAGACAGGAATAAAAACCTGACAGGGGTTCTAATCCCTCTGCACTCTGTCCAAAACTAAAAAAAAAGTTTTGCACTAAAAAAAGCGCTCACCACATGGAGCCACAAGCAGGGGACCACATATAGTGTAGTATATTTATAAAAAAATATACATTCCACATAAAAAAGTAAAAGGCTTCATCCATACGCCAGTAAAGCGACTGTCAAGGCAAATGTCGTGGAAAAGTTTATTAACCACTTTAAGACCAGGCCTGTTTTTCAGACTCAGTGTTTACAAGTTAAAAAAATTTTTTTTTGCTAGAAAATTACTTGGAACCCCCAAACAGTGTTGCCAACCGTCCGTATATTTACGGACAGCACGTAAAAACAAGTAATTTTTTTGTGTACGTGAATGTCCGTGATAGGACAAAAGTGCTCGTAAAAAGCCGAGACCTGGCGGCTTTGAACTGCGCATGCGCAGTTTCGGCGAGCTGCTCGACTCCCGAGCTCATCCGATCCTGTATTCGGCCGGCGGGCGGATAGGACAGAGGCTGTGCGGCGCGCGTGCTATTGACGGAGATGCGAGTGATGTCATGGCGCATCCCGCCAGGCGCGCGGCGCCAGCCTTTAAAAATAGTGATCACGAGGCAGCCAGGCAGGAATCGAGGAGCCTGGCCCGGAGAAGCCCAGCCCAGCCTGGAGAAGCCCAGCCCAGCCTGGAGCAGCCCAGCCCAGCCTGGAGGAGCCCAGCCCAGCCAACATCTACAGCACAAGTGGACCAGCTCAGGCAAGTCTTCCTTGCTTTAAGGTAATTAAGAAGCTGGTGGTGGCAGGAGGTGATGGTGGCAGGATGTGGTGGGGGCATGAGGTGATGGTGGAAGAAGGTAATGGTGGCAGGAGGTGGATGAGGTGGTTATTGTGGCAGGAGCTGCTGGGGGCAGGAGGTGATTGTGGCAGAAGTTGGTGGTGTGTGCAGGAGGTGGTGGTGTTTGGGGCCGGAGGTGGTGGGAGCAGGAGGTGATGGTGGCAAGAGCTGACAGGAGCTGATTGTGGCAGGAGGTAGGGGTGGTGGGTGCAGGAGGTGGTGGTGGCAGAAGGTGGTGGCAGGAGCTGGTGGTGGCAGAAGGTGGTGGTGGGGGCAGGAGGTGAAGATCACCGCTTGTATTATGTCTGCAGTCTCTGACCATCTCCTGAATCATGTTGACTTTTATCATGTCTGCAGTCTGTGAGGGGGAGTCTGGAGAGGAAGCAAGAGTGGGAGCGCCGCTGGGATAGGAATTCCTGGAGGAGTCAGACATGTGTGGACTGTGGAGAGGAGACTATAGGATAACACCAAAGCCACCAACCTGGAGCCGTCTGACTGAGCCCTGCACAGCTCACCTGAGAGGAGGTCAGTGACAGCGCCGCCAGGCCAGTCTGAGGTCACTGATGTAAGGAGGGAGTGAATACAATAATTTAAGGGGGCATTGATATAAAGGTTCTCCCTTGTATTAGTAATCCCCCCCTTACATTATTCACTCTGTTGATGGTGGTCTCTGGTCACCAGAGCCCCCCCACCTACATCAGAGTTCCTGGCATTCCCCTTTACATCAGATTCTGCAGGATTCCCCCTTACAGTGCAAGGGGGAACTCTGTGGTGGACCCTGCTGTAAAGGGGAACTCTGATGTAAAGGGCAATGCTGCAGACCCTGATGTAAGCGGGAACTCTGATGTAAAGGGGAATGCAGTGGACTCTGATGTAAGGTGGTCTCTGGTGACCAGAGTCCCCCCTTACATTAGAGTTCCCTCTTAAATCATGATCTGCAGCATTGCCCTTTACATCAGAGTTCCCTTGCACTGTAAGGGGGAATCCTGCAGACTCTGTAAGGGGGATCTCTGTGTTGGGTTATATTAATCTGGCCTTCATGTAAATGGAGAAATATGGTTTTTGAATTTTGTTTAAATTTAAACACATTGCTAATAGTTTTAGCTACATGTTTAAAGTTTAAATATTGATATTTGCACTGATTAGCACTGAAAACTGCCATTTTAGTTAATTTTTTTGAAGTGTCAGTAAAAAATGCAGCTCTGCCAGTAAATTTCATGGGTTTTTGCCAGTAAAAAAGTGGTGTCGTTCATAAATTTTGGCGTCCCGCCAGTAAATTTCACTTTGGGGGGTTGGCAACACTGCCCCCAAACATTATAATTTTTTTTTCTAACACCCTAGAGAATAAAATGGTGGTCATTGCAATACTTTTTGTCACACCGTATTTGCGCAGCGGTCTTACAAGCGCACTTTTTTTGGAAAAAATTCACTTTTTTGAATTAAAAAATAAGACACCAGTAAAGTTAGCCCAATTTTTTTTTTATATATTGTGAAAGATAATGTTACACTGAGTAAATTGATACCCAACATGTCATGCTTCAAAATTGCACCCGCTCGTGGAATGGCGTCAAACTTTTACCCTTAAAAATCTCGATAAGCGACGTTTAAAAAATTCTACAGGTTGCATTTTTTTAGTTACAGAGGAGGTCTAGGGATAGAATTATTGCTCTCGCTCTGACGATCGCGGCGATACCTTACATGTGTGGTTTGAACACCATTTTCATATGCGGGCCCTGCTCATGTATGTGTTCGCTTCTGCGTGTGAGCTCGTCGGAACGGGGCGCTTTAAAAAAAAATATATTTTTATTTATTTTACTTTATTTTATTGATTTTAAAACCTTTTTTTTTTTTTAAAACAAATTAGGTCACTTTATTCCTATTACAAGGAATGTAAACATCCCTTGTAATAGAAAAAAGCATGACAGGTCCTCTTAAATATGAGATCTGGGGTCAAAAAGACCTCAGATCTCATATTTGGGCTTAAATGCAATAATAAAAAAAAAAATTGGTCAATTTAAAAATGACAACAAAAAAATGTCCCTTTAAGACGTATGGGCGGAAGTGAAGATTTGACGTCGCTTCTGCCCTGCAGTGATATGGAGACGGATGAGGGCCATCTTCCCCTCACTCATCTCCATACACAGCAAGGGAGAGGACCAGATCGCCTCCGCCGCTGCCTAGCCCTCTCCCGTCGTCGATAAAAGTGATCTCACAGCGTATCCGCCGCAGAGACCACTTTTATCTTGTAGCGGACCGCCCTCTGAAGAAGAAGATACCAGGGTTATGGTAGCTAGCTGCTACCATAACCACGGTATTCCTCTTCAAACAGATCACATGTAATGACAGGGGGCGGTCCGGAAGTGGTTCATGTATGTTGTCAGATGTCCCCCAGTGTCAGTTTTGCTTTAATTCGCTCATGCAAGCGTATTTGCACATACAGATGTTGGTGGAAGACCATTGGCTGTGGAAACCTTCCCGTGGACACGGCAGATCTGTTTGCTCTTTTAGGGATGTTCGTTTATGCCTCACCAAGAGACTGGCCACCTCATGGCGATTATAGCATACAAAATAACCCCAGGTGATGTCCTAGGAGACGAAACGCGTCGGGAGGACTCCATTGTTGCCACATTCTTTGCAAAGCGCTTTTATATCAACTTAAATGTAAGTGTTTCCACTACATTAAATTTTGATTTACATACAGAGTTACGCTATGTGGCTGTTTCTTTTCTCCATTACATGATACCTACCTGCTCATATTGATTGGGATGTTCCCGGACCACTACTGCATATGAGGTTATCTGCTAAGAGGTCATCTTTCTTCTGCGGTTTCTCTCTCCCTGTTGATGTTTGGCCATTTCCAGCACAGCAATTTGCAGCATACAAATTGTCCAGGTTCCATCGTGGTTCCACCACACCAAGCCCGTTTGACCCACTGAACATATGTTCCTCTGGGTTCAAACTATCTGGTAAGTTCCTTACCTATTGGTGGTGGTTCCCTTCATCTTCTCACCGTCAACACTTTTCCTTCAAAGTTTTCACTCACCTTTGAATTTCACCATTGCCTCCATTTTTGAATTACCGTATATACTCGAGTATAAGCCGACTCGAGTATAAGCCAAGGTACCTAATGTTGCCCAAAAAACTGGGAAACCTCACTGACCCGAGTATAAGCCGATGCCCCACTGTTCCCTAGCTCGCTGTTCCCTGTAAATAGAAATTTTTACATTGTAATTATTACCTGTAAAGAAGTTGCGGCTGCGGCGTCCATCGTTCGAATTCCGCGGCATCCATCGTTCGAATTCCGCGGTCTCTTCCTGTTCCTTACTTGATAGGCGAGTCTCAGCAGACACTCTCCGCCTATCACGATCATTCTCTCATCCTTAGTTTTCCCAGCAGACACTGTGTTGGGTATTCCGCCAATCACAGACGTCTGCTGGAAAACTGAGGATGAGAGAACGTTCGTGATAGGCGGAGAGTGTCTGCTGAGACTCGCCTATCAAGGAAGGAACAGGAAGAGACTGCGGAATTTTGAACGATGGACGCCGCGGAATTCGAACGATGGACGCCGCAGCCGCAACTTCTTTACAGGTAATATTTACAATGTAAAATTTATATGACTCGAGTATAAGCCGAGGGGGGGACTTTCAGCCCCAAAAAAAGGGCTGAAAATCTCGGCTTATACTCGAGTATATACGGTACTTTAGGACACTCAGTTGCACAAGTTTTCATTTGTATTTCGTTTATAAACATTTTGTATATATGAGGACTTTTCACTGTTCTTACTTAATATTTGAGTTTCTTTTTTATATTGCACTGTTTTTATATCCATTTGAGTGCGTCATGCATTCTTGTTCATTTTTTGATTAGAGCTACACTTTTTGTTTCCACACCTCATGGCGATTGCATTAACGCTCCTAGCAAACAGATCTGTGTACATGGGAACCATAGCATAACCATACAAAAATCATGGCCCACTGAGCCAAGATAGAGGCTCGCGTCATTGGAGCAGTGGGAATGTGCACCCGATCGTGTTCAGAGCAGTGTTGCCAATCGTCCGTTAATTTACGGACAGCACGTAAATTTAACACCCTTTTTGGGGTGTACGTAAAGTCCGTTATGGGCATCGGCTGCCCGTAAAAAAGATGGGCGCGAGCCGACCATGCAACTGCGCATGCGCCGTTCCGAAGCCGGCCGGGCTCGGGAAAGCTCATATGTGTTCGGCCGAACGGCGCATGCGCAGTAACGTAATGGCGCCGCCCGGCGCCATTTTTGAATAGACTATCAGGACGGGAGTGCTCGCGGGCTACAGTGCACTCGCAGTAGCCATAGTAGGTGGAGAGGACTCGGCCGAGCAGGGGTGAGGAGGAGGGGGGATATGAAGTAAGAGGAGGACTGCGCTGGGAGTGGGAGCCCGGAGGGTGAAGTGGCCATGGCATGCAGGGGAGGGACAGAGACTGATATGCTCTCTCTGTCCACCATCATATAACTTCTCCTCTACATCAGTGTTTCTCAACTCCGGTCCTCAAGGCACCCCAACAGGTCATGTTTTCAGGTTCTCCATTGTTTTGCACAGGTTATTTGATCAGTTTAACTGCTTTAGTAATTCCCACAGCTGTTTCATCTGAGGGAAATCCTGAAAACATGACCTGTTGGGGCGCCTTGAGGACTGGAGTTGAGAAACACTGCTATACATCATCAGTATGCTGTTTCCTCCTCCTGTGCCCTTTTCACCTCTCCACATGTCAGAGCTTCCCTGACCTGTGGAGAGGTGAAAGGGGCACAGAAGGAGGACACAGCATACTGATGATGTGGAGGAGAAGTTATATGATGGTGGACAGAGGAGGAGGCCACTGTGAGGTGGTGAGGAGGACCCTATCATGTCCGCAGCCTCTGTCCCCCTCCTGTGTCATGTCCGCAGCCTCTGTCCACCTCCTGTGTCATGTCCGCAGCCTCTGTCCCCCTCCTGTGTCATGTCCGCAGCCTCTGTCCCCCTCCTGTGTCATGTCCGCAGCCTCTGTCCACCTCCTGTGTCATGTCCGCAGCCTCTGTCCACCTCCTGTGTCATGCCCGCAGCCTCTGTCCCCCTCCTGTGTCATGTCCGCAGCCTCTGTCCCCCTCCTGTGTCATATCCGCAGCCTCTGTCCCCCTCCTGTGTCATGTCCGCAGCCTCTGTCCCCCTCCTGTGTCATGTCCGCAGCCTCTGTCCCCCTCCTGTGTCATGACTCTGCAGCCTCTTTCCACCTCCTGTATCGTGTCCTGCAGCCTCTGACCATCTCCTGTCTTTTATCATATCTGCAGTCTCTGAGGGGATCCTAGAAAGATGTCAAAGTGGGAGCGCCGTGATGGGGGTTACGGGAAGAAACGGACGTGTGGACTGTGGAGAGGAGGTCAGAGCCGCCAAGCTGGAGCCGTCTGACTGAGCCCCGCACTGTGCACCTGAGAGCAGGTCAGTGACAGCGCCGCCAGGCCAGTCTGAGGGGGGGTCACTGATCTAAGGAGGGGAGTAAATACAATAATGTAAGGGGGCACTGATATAAAAGGTTGCCCCCTATATTAGTAACCCCCCCTTTACCTTTGTGTATTCATTCTGCGGAAGGTTGTCTCTATTCACCAGATCCCCCCTCCACATCAGAGTTCGCCCTTGCATCATGATCTGCAGTGTTTCCCTTTACATAAGAGTTCCCTTGCACTGTAAGGGGGCATCCTGCAGACTCTGATGTAAGGGGGAACTCTGTGCTGGCTGGGTTATAGTATCCTGACCTTCATGTAAATTGAGAAATATGTTTTTTTACCTTTGTTTAACTTAAACCCATTGATAATAGCATTAGCTATGTGTTTATAGTTCAAATATTGATATTTGCACTGTTTAGCACTAAAAACAGTAATTTTAGGTACTTTTTTACAGTGGGCATAAAAGACATTGCTGCCGTTCGTAAATTTTGTCGTTCTGCCAGTAAATTTCACCTTGGGGGTTGGCAACACTGGTTCAGAGCCATGTAAGTAGTGTTCAAATTGTGAGACACTTTTGGGGTGATTTACTAACAACAGTGTGCTGTGCCGGTTCATACCTTAATTGGTGCGCCGGGTAAATCATTAATTGGACGCATGAACCGGCGGCGCACTATGATAGTAAATAAAAATCTCAGCGGCGCATCTGTCTCAATTCAAAATGAATGGTTCCCTATGGGAGCCCATTGATTTGAATAGAGGTCGCACCAGAAGTCGGATCAAGACGATCCGACTTGCGGGGCGACTCGTGTGCCGGTTCACACAGGGGCAGCGCGACTTTGCGAGGCAACTTGGACATGACTTGAGCGTGAAGCACGCACTCAAGTCGTGTCCTGGAGGCGACTTGAAGTCGCCTCCAGTACAGGCTTCTTTGCCAGTACCTTCCCCTCGCAAATGTTTCCAGCGCGATCCCATCGCGCTGGTTCCCGGTGACAGGGTACTGCAAACCTCGCGCTCGCTGTTCCCTGTGTTTGGTATGAATCATGAAGGGGAACTCCACGCCAAATAAAATAAAAAACGGCATGGGTTCCCCTCCAAGAGCATACCAGGCCCTTAGGTCTGGTATGGATTTCAAGGGGAACCCCCTACGCCAAAAAAATGGCGTGGGGGTTCCCCCAGGATCCATACCAGACACTTATCCGAGCACGTGGCCCGGCAGGTCAGGAAAGGGGGGCGAGCGAGTGCCCCCCTCTCCTAGACCATACCAAGCCACATGCCCTCAACATGGGAGGTGGGTGCTTTGGGGCAGGGGGCGCCCTGCGTCCCCCCACCCCAAAGCACCCTGCCCCCATGTTGATGGGGACAAGGGCCTCTTCCCGACAACCCTGGCCGTTGGTTGTCGGGGTCTGCGGGCGGGGGGCTTATCGGAATCCCGGAGCCCTCTTTAATAAGGGGGCCCCCAGATCCCGGCCCCCCACCCTATGTGAATGAGTATGGGATACATCGTACCCCTACCCATTCACCTGGTGGAAAAGAAAAGTAAATAAAAAAACACTACACAGGTTTTTAAAGTAATTTATTAGGCAGCTTCGGGGGTCTTCTTCCAACTTCGGGGGTCTTCTTCCGACTTCGGGGGTCTTCTTCCAACTTCGGGGGTCTTCTTCTGCTCTCCGGTGTCGTCTCTGCGCTCTCTGGTTCTTCTCCCGCTCTCCGGTTATTTCTGCCTTCTGCCGGGCGCCTCCGCTCTCTTCTTCCAGCTCTTTTGCTAGCGGGGGCCCGGTCTTCATCGTCGTCTTCTTCCCTCTTCTCTCCGCCCGATGTTGCCTTGTCGCTCTCTGCCGCTACAATGCTGTGTGCACAGAGCGCAACGACTTATATAGGCATAAGGCGTGGTCACCGGGTGATGCCACCTGATGACCCCGCCCCCATATGACGTCACAGTCCCATCATTCCCCGGGACTGTCACGTCATACGGGGGCAGGGGCACCGGGTGGCATCACCCGGTGACCACTCCCCATGCCTATATAAGTCGCTGCGCTCCGCGCACACGGTATTGTATCGGCAAAGAGCGACGAGGCAACATTGGGTGGAGAGAAGAGGGAAGCTACCATTTCTACTAATAATTGTGACCCACCATCTGCCCGTATGGTTCACCTTCAACTATAGGTACCAGGTCCTGCAGTGGGGTTAGGCATTTGCCCCATCATCCCTGGGAGTTGCGACGCGCTCTGTCACCTCCCCCTCCCCTCCCTCTGTGAGGGGATGGGTTAGGCGTACGTTGCGCGTCGATGCCACGCCCACATGCCAATCGGCTGACGTCATTCTTGACGCCATGCCGTCGACATGTTTGTTTATCTTGCGTCTGCCACGAGGGACGTTTTGGCGCCAAACCCTGAGCATGCTACGTTGCTCAGGCAGCTGGCTCCACCCCTCCGTGACGCTGCGTGACGTGGACGGCTGCCCTCCATTCACGGCTGCTATATATACATCTTTCCAGCCCAGCGCCATCACCTCAGTTTGTTCTACCCGGCTGACACGTTTGTGCTTGGACTTTCTCCCTTATATACCCTAGCAGGTACTTAGCCCGTATTTTGTTATTTACAACACTCCTTCGGTTTTTATTGCACTATTCCCATGGTCACCTTTATTTGTCTATCTAGCTATTTGATACCCTCACCCTCATTACCTTCATTCCCTTCCAGTTTACCAACTGGTCTACCAACTTATGATTCTTTTTTAATTTCACAGATACCCCTGGGAACACGTTTACTAATTGAATGACACCATCCACTATGTCTACCCCAGTTGATCACTGGCCATATGTTTCCTATCCCTACAACTGGCTGCTGGTGCCATTGCCGTGCTATGGGTATTACCGTCTTAGCTCCCGGGGAGGATGTTGTCTATACACTTGCCCGCTACCTTTGATATCATTCTACAATTATACTCTTACAACACAGATAGGTGAGAGTGCTTGGGACCTAGTTTGTTCCCCCTCTTTCTTCTGTTGTTCTATAAGTTTATACCTTCTCTATACTATTATATCATTGTGGCATTTTTATTTTCCTTATAGATACCCCTTTACTATGCATCTGCTCCTGACGAGTGGTTTAAACCACGAAACGCGTAGAGCTTCAATATGATGATGCCACATCACAATTTTAATCTTACTATCTGTATTTTATTATTATTGAACCAATCCAACATGGTTATTTTATTTATATGTTACCTATGCAATTTTGGTCTACATGCTCAAGAACTGTCATTTTGTATATATGTGGAGATATTTATGTATTACCATGCATTGTCCAGCCTCTTACATTGTGACCTATTATTATAAAGTGTTAATATTTTACATGTGCATGTATGCCTCTCTTGCAGTAATAAACCATGTTTACAGTGATTGGCTCCTTTAATATTACAGTATGCTTCATTTAAAGTCCCACCCTTTAGTTTTCTTTCTCAGAAGAGGGAAGAAGACGACGATGAAGACCGGGCCCCCGCTAGCAAAAGAGCTGGAAGAAGAGAGCGGAGGCGCCCGGCAGAAGGCAGAAAGAACCGGAGAGCGTGAAGAAGGCACCGGAGAGAGGGAGAAGAACCAGAGAGCGTGGAGACGACACCGGAGAGCAGAATAAGAGACTCCCGAAGTCGGAAGAAGACCCCCGAAGTTGGAAGAAGACCCCCAAAGTCAGAAGAAGACCCCCGGAGCTGCCTAATAAATTACTTTAAAAACCTGTGTAGTGTTTTTTTATTAACATTTTTTTCCACCAGGTGAATGGGTAGGGGTACGATGTACCCCATACTCATTCACATAGGGTGGGGGGCCAGGATCTGCGGGCCCCCTTATTAAAGGGGGCTCCCAGATTCCAATAAGCCCCCCGCCCGCAGACCCCGACAACCAATGGCCAGGGTTGTCAGGAAGAGGCCCTTGTCCCCATCAACATGGGGCAGGGTGCTTTGGGGTGGGCGGGCGCAGTGCCCCCCTGCCCCAAAGCACCCACCCCCCCATGTTGAGGGCATGTGGCTTGGTATGGTCTAGGAGGGGGGGCGCTTGCTCGCCCCGCTTTCCTGACCTGCTGGGCTGCGTGCTCGGATAAGGGTCTGGTATGGATCCTGGGGGAGCCCCCACAACATTTTTTTTTTGGTGTGGGGGCTTCCTCTCAAGAAGGGTCTGGTATCATCCTGGGGGGAACCTCATGCAAAAAATATTTTTAAATTTCGCAGAGTTCCCCTTCAAGGTTCTCTGCACACATCTCGATCCGACTTCTGGTGCAACCTCTATTCAAATCAATGGGCTCCCATAGAGAACCATTCATTTTGAATAGAGAAAGAAAAGCGCGGCTGAAAGCTAGCGTGGGGAAACGTGCATTGAATTCAATGCAAAACACAGAAAAAATTGCGCTAAAAACGCCGCTTTTTTCCTGGTGTCTGTACTAGCTTGAGGCTCGATTCACACTAATGCGTTTTTTGGTGCATTTTACAGAAATGCAGGGAAATTTTTTAACATGGGTTCCTATGGAACATGTTCACATCAATGCATTTTTGTGCCTCTGCATTTTGGAAAGGGTCGGGGACCTTTTTTGCAGCGATTTGCGTTTTTTTTTTAACCTGTTTATAGCTGGTTGTTAAAGGAAATGTAAAAAAATAAACATTGCCGGCTATAAAAAAAAAATCACGAAAAAAACAGCGTCCCTTGGGTCTAGTATGGATTCAGAGGGGACCCCACACACCAAAATTTTTAAAAAATGGTGCGGGGGTCCCCCCAAAATCCATACCAGACCCTTATCCGAGCATGCAGCCCGGCAGGTCAGGAAAGGGAGGGGACAAGCGAGCGCCCCTCCCTCCTGAACCATACCAGGCCGCATGCCCTCAACCTGGGGGGATGGGTGCTTTGGGGCAGGGGGGCTCTGCGCCCCCCACCCCAAAGCACCCTGCCCCCATGTTGATAGGGACAAGGGCCTCTTCCAGACAACCCTTGCCCGGTGGTTGTCGGGGTCTGCGGGCAGGGGGCTTATCGGAATCTGGAAGCCCCCTTTAACAAGGAGGCCCCCAGATCCCGCCCCCCCTATGTGAATGAGTATGGGGTACATTGTACCCCTACCCATTCACTTAAAAAAAAGTAGTGTAGTGTTAAAAATGACAGTAGACAGTTTTTGACAAGTCTTTTATTAATAATCTTCTTCTTCTTCTCCGCTTCTTTCTCTGGTCTTCCTCCATCTTCTCCCGCATCTTCATTCTCCAGTCTTCTCCTTCTCCCCTGCTCCTTCTTACGCTCTTCTGTCTTCTTTGTCCGGTGTTCTGCCGCCGCTCCTGCCGACGACCCTCCTCCGATGCTGTGTCCCGCCGACGACCCTCCTCTGATGCTGTGTCCCACCGATGACCCTCCTCCGATGCTGTGTCCCGCTGATCTGTCGGCGCCGATGTCCTGCATTACTTAAATAACGTCAGGGGCGTGGCAACCGGATTACGTCATCTGGAGGCCACGCTCCCTTGAGACCTCACAGCCCGAGGCATGATGGGGCTGTGACGTCACAAGGGGCGTGGCCTCCGGATGACGTAATCCGGTTGCCAAGCTCCCGCTGTTATTTAAGTAATGCAGGACATCGGCGCCGACAGATCAGCGGGACACAGCATCGGAGGAGGGTCGTCGGTGGGACACAGCATCGGAGGAGGGTCGTCGGCGGGAGCGGCGGCAGAACACTGGACAAAGAAGACAGAAGTGTGGAAGAAGGAGCAGGGGGAGAAGGAGAAGACCGGAGAATGAAGATGCGGGAGAAGATGGAGGAAGACCAGAGAAAGAATCAGAGAAGAAGATTATTAATAAAAGACTTGTCAAAAACTGTCTTCTGTCATTTTTAACACTACACTACTTTTTTTTAAGTGAATGGGTAGGGGTACAATGTACCCCATACTCATTCACATGGGGGGGCGGGATCTGGGGGCCCCCTTGTTAAAGGGGGCTTCCAGATTCCGATAAGCCCCCCGCCCGCAGACCCCGACAACCACCGGGCAAGGGTTGTCGGGAAGAGGCCCTTGTCCCCATCAACATGGGGGCAGGGTGCTTTGGGGTGGGGGGCGCAAAAAAATGCGTTCAGACGCCAAAGATTTCCACGTTTCAGACGCTAAACGCGGTACCGGCGTTTAGCCGCGTTTTCGTTTATAAGCGTTTTTAAAAGTGACCTATTTTTTTACATTGAAAAACTCAAAAATTATGGCAAATTATGAAAAACCATTAAAAATATATAAAACAAACTGTAATTGCTTGCATTGCATTGTGGACAATCCACAACTTGTAGTAGGTGACGTGGCCAGGTGACGTGGCAGGTGACATGGCCAGGTGACGTGGCAAGTGGACAATCTACAACTTGTGGCAGGTGATGTGGCAAGTGGACAATCCACAACTTGTGGCAGGTGACGTGGCAAGTGGACAATCCACAAATTGTGGCAAGTGATGTGGCAAGTGACACGTTAAATATGTAGCGGGTACATACTTTCCCGGGGTAAATTTTTAATTTGGCAAAGACTTTAGTAGTATGTAATTCCCCGCAACCTAGTGGGTGGCGCTGTTGCCGCGGGTTGGGGTTGAAGCACAGGTCGTTCCTCCTTTTTGTCCTCTCCCGGCAGCTGTGCAGTGGGGCGGAGAACCCACTGCGCATGCTGGGGGAGGGTATAAAGGGGACCGGCCATCTTTGTCACGGGTTCTTAGTCCCAAGCACCTTCAGCTTGCGGACGGAGGTTCGGGTCCGTCCTCTAGGCGGCCTAGGCCTAGAGGACCACCGGAGATCGTGTTCCATCCCAGGCACCTTTAGCCTGGGGTGAGGTACTTGGACGGAGGTCCGGAGCTCAGTGCCCAACACTGAGTTCCGCGAGGGAAGGATCCTAAGGTACTCTGGGGATGGATGCCTGAATCCAAGGTGGACGCAATGGACCGGGAAGAGCTCCTCATCTGAAGACCCGGTGCAGCAGACTGCCGGTGACGGGTGAGTCTCTTGTCGGAGACCGTCCGGAAGGAAACTTTCCCTCGTGCGGAGACCATAGCCCACTCTCTAGGAGGAGAGTGGAGGATTGAATTTGTGTCTGGGCCTATTCGCACCCACACCTCCTTTTCTGTTCTGAAGCCTATGGGGTCTATGTTATGTTCTAAATAAAGGAGTGTTAGACTTTAACGGTGTGGAGCTCAATTTCTGGCAGACGAAGTTCACGGAGACTCTTGGAGGGAGGATCCAGATGCACAGCAGGGACCCGAAGGTAACAACAGACATTGCCGATACCACATGCACACCTGTGGTGGAAGCCTGGCGTAGCTCACCCTCCCCTGTCATACCCCTAGACTGGAGACATTGCGAGCTGAACTTTAATAGAGGGGACTGGGGAGAGGGTCCCGCTACACGTGGGGGCTCAGGTCCGGGATTGTGTTGTGCATTACTTTATTGAACGTGTCTGCCGGAAGAGTCAAACGAATAGGCCGAAGTGCAGCCCTACTCGAAGTCGTGGACATGACCCCAAGAAGGGAAAGGCCCGCGCAGGAAGAGTGGTGAATGGGGGGAAACCCAGCCGTGTGAAGTAGTACACGTGGGGGTTTCTAATTGCACTGCGCCACCAGACACAACCCCCACCGCTTAGTTCGTGGGCGTGTCTCAACCAAGGAAAGTGAAAAGCCCGCGAACTGGAGCAAAGGGGAGGAGTTCAATACGTGTGACGGACTACACGTGGGACATTGGCGCGAAAACTCTGCAGTGCGCGATGGACCAGCAACAGGTCGCCATGTTTGGACACACCTCGTGGATTCCGGTTCATCCTTCCACCACGACCTTGACTGCTGCTGCTCCGATAACGGATACGGGGATCCGACTGAAGCCAAGGGGTCGATTCGCCCTATACTCGTGTATGGACGTTGAGGCCCTGGGTGTGATCTGTCCCGGGTGTTCGGGACTGGTGTGCCAGTTGAAGCCGTTCGGACGCTGTGAGGCCTGTGGGGAGTTCCTGTTCGAAGTGGATCCGGCGGTGGAGAGGCTGAGAACCATTTACCCTGGCCGGGCTTCAGGTACTACCACTCAAAGAGGAGAAATCACTGCTGTGAGAGTCACCCCGGCGCACACTGCAACGACCGCGGAGGAGGTCGTCAAGACTCTACGGGAGAAATCCGAGGATGCTGACTCGGTCACTACTGTCTCGCAGCGTCCGCCACCGAAGAAAAGAACCAGCGTGGTAGCCCCGACCAGCGGTGGTGGCGGACCGTCTCGCTTGCTTACGCCAGGCCTGGACGGATCCGTTGACGAGGGTTCCGGACGTCCCGCTTCAAGGAAAGGCCAAGGTAAGCCGGGCGAAGAGACTTGGCGTGTGGGAGGAGGTGTCGGGAAGGCATGGCCTAGCAAGTCCGCGGAGTGTGGAGGCTCTGTCTCTACAAAGGGCTACATACCCGCAGAGGAGTGTGACACCTCCGACCTGGAATCGCTCTCAGATCTGGGGGATGATGCCATCATAGATGATTTGTTTGCTGAGAAGGGATGGGACAAGGTACCGCTTGCTTCATTCTGCGGAACCCAGAATTCACCTATGTCAACAGGGGAGAGTACACCCCGGGTGAAGGCGTCAGTGCCGGAAGAAGAATTTCGTCCCCAGCTTGTTCCTACATCTCCGGTGCCACCTGCCCCTGATGCTGGGGTAAAGAGACTGTTGCTGCGGGCACCAATGCCCAGACAGGAGGAGGTCAAAGCGCCTTGTCACCCAGACTCAGTAGTTTTGCCCGGTGAAGGAGACAAAGCTACCATGCCTCCTTTGACGAGACTACAACGCCTATTTGGCCAAAAGGTTGCAGCGGATTACGGATGGGAGTATCCCTACTTATCAAAGGATTTACTTTATGAGGTGGAAGTGTACCGGGAGCGCTGGTACAATGACTTTGTGTGGACCCACCTAAAAGTTCCACACGCCCGCAGGTACCTTACATGCTCTCCCAAAGTTTCTCAACGTTTTAAAGACTGCAAGGCAGAGTGGATGTTAGGACGACACATTCATGCAGATAAAGTGTTGATTCGACGCAAAGAAGGTGAAGATGTAGAATATCATCTGGAGACCGTGGATCAGCACTTGAAGCCACTGATTCTGGCGCATCCCCGCTTTTACCTATAGGAGAGTGAAAGGCTCTGCTTTTATCATACTACTGAACTTTCTGGGGGCAGTTTTTTTTTTTGTTTGTCGTGTGCCCAGAAAGGAATGAGGAACTGCTCCTGTTTGTTTTTCATCTTCCCGCAAAGAGATCACAGACTTTGGGGTAGCTAGGGCCAAAGAAGAAGTTCCACGAGTGCAGTACCGCGAGGCTGTCACCAGGTGGCAGTCTTGTGCAACGTTAAAAATTTTACACACACTCTCACTGGAGAGAAAGGAATTTATTTTAGGAGGAGTTTCTTTTCCTCATACACAGATATATGTGTCAGGGTTTATGTGTTGATTTTATTTATTTTCCCTCTGCAGGAGAGCATCCCAGCAAGATCACAGACTCTGGGGAGGTTCTTAGTTAGGATGGGGGGGGAAAGTATAATGTTGAAATGTGATTTCTAAGTTTGATATGTTGTCTTTCACTCCTCTTTTGTTACAGGGGCTCAGACACAATTTCTTCATTAGGATAGTCTTCCTAAAAAATTTTTTTTCAAATTGTTAGTTGGTTTCTGGAATGGATTATGTCAGCCGTTGAGGGCATGGTTTACTCCAGACACTGGGGACCAGTGTCAAATGACCAGGGGGAGAGTGTAGCGGGTACATACTTTCTCTGGGTAAATTTTGAATTTGGCAAAGACTTTAGTAGTATGTAATTCCCCGCAACCTAGTGGGTGGCGCTGTTGCCGCGGGTTGGGGTTGAAGCATTACAGGTCATTCCTCCTTTTTGTCCTCTCCCGGCAGCTGTGCAGTGGGGCAGAGAACCCGCTGTGCATGCTGGGGGAGGGTATAAAGGGGACCGGCCATCTTTGTCACAGGTTCTTAGTCCCAAGCACCTTCAGCTTGCGGACGGAGGTTCGGGTCCATCCTCTAGGCGGCCTAGGCCTAGAGGACCACCGGAGATCTTGTTCCATCCCAGGCACCTTTAGCCTGGGGTAAGGTACTTGGACGGAGGTCCAGAGCTCAGTGCCCAACACTGAGTTCCGCGAGGGAAGGATCCTAAGGTACTCTGGGGATGGGTGCCTGAATCCAAGGTGGACACAATGGACCGGGAAGAGCTCATCTGAAGACCCGGTGCAGCAGACTGCCGGTGACGGGTGTGTCTCTTGTCGGAGACCGTCCGGAAGGAAACTTTCCCTCGTGCGGAGACCATAGCCCACTCTCTAGGAGGAGAGTGGAGGATTGAATTTGTGTCTGGGCCTATTCGCACCAACACCTCCTTTTCTGTTCTGAAGCCTATGGGGTCTATGTTATGTTCTAAATAAAGGAGTGTTAGACTTTAACGGTGTGGGGCTCAATTTCTGGCAGACGAAGTTCACGGAGACTCTTGGAGGGAGGATCCAGATGCACAGCAGGGACCCGAAGGTAACAACAGACATTGCCGATACCACATGCACACCTGTGGTGGAAGCCTGGCATAGCTCACCCTCCCCCTCCCCTGTCATACCCCTAGACTGGAGACATTGCGAGCTGAACTTTAATAGAGGGGACTGGGGAGAGGGTCCCGCTACAAATACAAGTACACTGCTGATCTCTCAGCTGCTGCTACTCACTCTGGTCTCACAAAATAGCTGAAATTGTTAATAATACTGCTTTTTTAGCTTAGGGAGGGTCCTTATGATGTTTCCTAACTAAATGCTTATAGACGCAAATGCGGTAAAACGCGGCATGCAAACGCGGTAAAACTCGCATTTCTAAACGCCGGTTTCAACCTTGGTTCAGAAGACTTTGCACCAGCGTCCCGTGTACATGGGGCCTAAAAACGGCTATGCCATTTACATCTCAAAAACGCCATGAGGCCATAGGCGTTTTTAAGCTGCAACAAACGCTCAAACAAGCGGCTGTAAAAACGTCCGTGTGCATGTAGCCTTATATTAACCACTTCCTTACTGGGCACTTAAAACCCCCTTCTGGCCCAGACCAATTTTCAACTTTCAGCGCTGATGCACTTTGAATGACAATTGCGCGGTCATACAACACTGTAACCCAATGAAAATGTAATAATTTTTTGCACACAAATAGAGCTTTCTTTTGGTGATATTTGATCGCCTCTGCGTTTGTTTTTGTTTTTTTTCTATAAATACAAAAGACCGACTAAAAAAAAATTATTAGCATATTTTAACCACTTCAGCACCGGGCCTACTCTGGCACTTCTC
This sequence comes from Rana muscosa, assembly GCA_029206835.1. NCBI lineage: Eukaryota > Metazoa > Chordata > Amphibia > Anura > Ranidae > Rana > Rana muscosa. The sequence goes on along the minus strand of CM055128.1, from coordinate 111,913,508 downwards.
TCCTTCATGTAAATATCATAATTTTTTTGCTATAAAATTACTTAGAACCCCGAAACATTATATATGTTTTTTAGCAGACACCCTAGGGAATAAAATGGAGGTCATTCCAAACCTGGCAGTCTTAAAATCAGAGGAAGTAGAAACAGAGAGATGTAATGGGCTCGCACAGAATTTTCAAAAGCCTTTTTTTGGGAAAAAAAATGGTTTCATGAATTAAAAAATAACAAAACAGTAAAGTTAGCCCAATTTTTGTATAATGTGAAAGATGTTGTTATGCTGAGTAAATAGATACCTAACATGTCACACTTTAAAATTGCGCACACTCATGGAATGACACCAAACATCAGTACTTAAAAACCTCCATAGGCGATGGTTTAAAAATGTTTACACGTTACCATTTTCACATTACAGAGGAGGTCTAGAATTGTTGCACTCGTTCTAACGCACGCAGCAATACCTCACATGTGTGGTTTGAACGGCGTTTACATATGTGGGCGGGACTTACCTGTGTGTTAGCTTCTGAGCACGAGCTACCGGGGACAGGGGCGTTTAAAAATGTATTTATGAGTGCGCATGCGCGGGGACTCGGAGAAGGACGTGTGCTGACCGAGCTCCCGGCACCCCGACCCACCAGAGCTAACGATAGCGCAGGCACTGAGGTCCGTGAGCCAGGACCGATCCCACACCAGCCCCGAAGTGGCGATGAACCGTAGGGCACAGGGGCAGCCGCGGAAAGGACACGATACGCAAACTACAGCCCAGAAGAGAGCAGGGCCTTCCCCTACAGCACAGCCGCGATCCAAGATGGCGCCGGGTAAGCCAGACACACGAGGCAGCACGGCAGCAGCCAGATCCGACGGCGCTACACAGAAAGGAGACAGGCAGCTAAATCTGGAGCCAACTAGGGATCCATTCTCCTCACAATCCTCGGGAGAGGTGGAGACCGGACAGCGGGGTGAGTCACTATCACATCCCCCATCCCCAGCCATATACGCTGATAGACATGACTCTCCAAACTCCCCTGCCTCCCCTGCCTCCTCCATGGATAGGAACATGGCAGACTTAGCAGAAGTCCTCATTAGCCAATCCAGCCAATCCAGCCAGGATATGCCAATTCCCCAGCTCTCACACTATTCCCCTGATGCTGTACTGTTGGGCAGATTCTCCACCATGTTGCAGCAGGAGCTCTCTAAGGCCTGCACATTAATCACCACTGACCTGAAAAAAGACATCCATAGCTTGGGAGAGCGTTTTGAGCTAATTGAAACCAAAGTGGATGGAGCCATCAAAAGGGTCAACCAGAACTCAGCCATGGTGACAGACCTCCAGGATAGATTAGAAGAGGCATTCACAAAAATTGAAGATTTGGAGAATCGTTCTCGTAGGTACAATGTCCGCGTGCGTGGCCTCCCTGAAACTCACACAGATCTAGAGGGGGCTGTAAAAGACCTGATGAAAACCCTTATCCCTGATATAGCCAACCACCACATGGAAGTTGATCGCGTTCACCGAGCACTGACAGCCCCAAGGGCCGACGGCCTACCACGAGACATTATTGTTAAGCCACATCACTACCGCATTAAGGATAAGATGATGCTTGCGGCTCGCAACAGGCCGGACCTGTCGCTATTTGGAACACCAATACAGCTCTTTACAGATTTGGCGCCATCAACGGTCCAGAAACGCAGAAACCTACGGCCATTACTCCAGCAACTTATGGCCAAACAGATTAAGTATCGATGGTCGTTCCCTTTTAAGTTATCATTCACTTACAACGGAAAGTCCCACTCCTTTTCCACGTTCCAAGCAGGCGAAGACCTACTGCTTAGTCTCGGCATCATTGCACGGGACTCTCCGACTCCGATTTCATCTCCCCCTTGTCTGGATCATCGTCCCCTCTCCCCGATATGGCAGGATCGCACACGCTCACAGGCCAGAAATGCTCGCCGGAATACCTGAGTATTATTGCTCTTCTCTCTTTTTGCTTTTTGCCCCCTTTTGGGAACTGTTAGTGCTTGATTGCACGGATATGGCCTGGGCCCATGGTGGACTTTGGGCCTGATGGGGCCATCGTTACCGTTCACAGTTCACAGGTTACAAAGTCACGGGTTACAAAGTTACTGGAGTTCCTGGTTCTTCGGCCTGGCTGCCAGCCGAATATTTTACAACCCCGACGGGCCCAACCTGGTCGAAGAAATTTTGCTTTTTGCTTTTTAGCAGTCTGGGGGCCTTAGTCGGACCGCAATGTGTTCCCCTGTTGGGCTGTGGCTCGGGGGCCGGAACGACCGATGGGGACCCTTCCGGCCCCGGCGCCACTGGCCTTGGGAATGCATGTTCCTATAGACAGCCTGTTATGTTAAAACTGTATTGATTGATTTTGTCATTTCCGATATGACCTCGAATAGCCTGCTCGTACAGAGTGTAATCATATTTGGGTCGGGGTGGTCATGCTTGCCACCCAACTGCAAGACTACCTATCCTACGACAAGGATGGTACCCTTGCACCTAATTTGCCGGATGTTGTCTCCGGCAGGGGTTATTCCCCATTCCTTCATTCATCAGCTAGGATTGAGTTATATTGGTTGTTTGGGCCTAAGGCCTATGTATATGTTTTTTTGCTTTTATTTTTGTTTCTCTTCTTCTCTAATGCCTTTTCCTTCTCTCCCTTCCCCCTCTTTCTTCGGAGCCTCGGTTCAGCGCCCTTCCCTTATGTCATGGTCTGAGAGGTCACATAGCCAAACAGTCCTCATCATCGGGACCCTTCTCGCTTCATTCATTATGCAAGGTAAGAGTGCTCTGCCCTACCACGATGGCCACCACATATAACACAGACTATTCGATAGTTAGCCACAATGTACATGGATTTAACTCCCCTACTAAAAGAACTAAGGCTTTCCAGTTTTATCATAAACAGAAGGCTGAAGTCCTGCTATTGCAGGAAACTCATTTCTCCAATGTCTCAGCGCCCCGTTACCTCAATGGGAAGTATCCACAGTTTTACTTGGCAGGGGGTCGGGAAAAGAAGGGCGGTGTAGCCATCTGCTTTTCGAAACGGACCCCCTTTACCCCCATCGCTATCGTTAAGGACAAGAGAGGTAGATATATTATGGCAGTGGGGCGGCTCCATGACCAGGAGGTGTCCTTTATATCATACTATGCCCCGAATACTGGACAGCCGGAATTCTTTAGCAAAATGCTGAAGATTCTTATGCCCAAAGTCCAGGGTCAGGTCATTATGGGAGGCGATAGTAATATTCCCTTGGACAGAATTATGGATAAATCGGACTCCTCTAGACCAACATTGAAACGCCCACCGACTGGAAGCAGCAAGGTTGCACGTCTGTTTCATTTCTATGACCTCATCGACGCCTGGCGAGAAAATAACCCTACGGTCAGAGACTTTACACACTTTTCACAAGCCCATCATACTTACTCGAGGATAGACCACGTTCTAGTACGTACGCCTTTGCTACCATTTATTAAGTCGGTTAAGATTTTATCTACCCCTTGGTCTGATCATTCCCCGATAAAACTCTGTACTTCAGGGCTATGGACTAAATCTAGACCCTCCCCGTGGAGACTTAATGTGAGCTTGCTGAATGACCCTACAATCTTTTTAGAGATTCAAAAGGAAATACAGGAATACTTTAGACTTAATAAGGCATCGGACACATCCCCCGCAATTAACTGGGTAGCTCATAAAGCAGCGATTAGGGGCATATTGTTACAAGTGGCAGCCAGGATTAAACGCAATAGGGAACAGGCAAATAAGATTCTGGAAACTAACTTAGATAACTTACTTAGTGAACAGCACAGAAATCCCCTGGTAGATATAAGGCATAAAATTGACGAGGCTCGACTAGCACTAAATCTTAGCTTGACTACTCAAGCGGAGAAACATATTAGTTGGTCTAAGCACAGGTTCTATACGATGGGTGATAAACCTACCACAATGTTAGCTAGAAAACTGGTTCCTCGACCGTACACACCGACTTTGCCTAAACTACGACTATCCACGGGCCTAACCTCCCAGAACCCCGAACGGATAATTGGAGAATTTCACAAATTTTATGCTAAGCTGTATGGAGTGCAGGACAAGTTCGATTCATCTGAAGCGAGCACATTCTTTCGCGACTTACAGCTGCCTAAATTGACACAAGCCCATGCGGAACTGATGGACGGTGCTCTTACAGAGCCTGAAGTCAGGGCTGCAATCAAAACCCTACACCCTACCAAGGCCCCTGGGCCAGATGGATTCCCGGGTCACTACTATAGGAAATATCACGATCTTCTGGCCCCACATCTCTGTACTTACTTTAATGACCTGAGAAGCGGCAGCAAGCTCCCCAGCCATGAAAATGTAGCCTATATAAGTGTTATCCCGAAACCAGGAAAGGACCATACAGACTGTTCCAATTATCGCCCAATTTCTCTGATCAATACGGATCTTAAGATTCTAACCAAAATACTGGCCCAGAGACTTAATACTTTTCTTCAGTGTTATATCCATCCTGACCAAGCAGGTTTTGTCCCGACAAGACAGGCATCGGACCAAACCCGCCGGATAATTAACCTTATCTCGGCAGTTCGGTCTGATTGGGATGGAAAGGGGACTAGGAGGGGAATGTTACTTTCATTGGATATCCAGAAGGCGTTCGATTCTATCTCCTGGGACTATCTTTTTGATGTTCTCACACGCTTTGGATTTGGGAGACGCTTTCTGGATCTCCTTCACATATTATATGATTCCCCCAGTGCCTCGCTAATGCTCAGAGGATATACATCCCAAACATTTCCTATCAGGAGAGGAACTAGACAGGGCTGCCCGTTATCGCCACTATTATTCGCCCTGGCGATTGAACCACTAGCGCTCAAAATTCGCGCCTGCAGAGATATACAGGGCATTTATTGCGGAGACTATGAACACAAATGTTTACTCTTTGCGGACGACTTGTTGCTGACCTTGACCTCACCGATCACATCCCTACCTAACTTGTATGCTATTTTGCAGCCTTTCTCCAACATTTCCGGGTTGGCAATTAATCATAGTAAGTCAAGAGCACTGAACTTATCTTTGCTAAGCTCCACTCAGGCTACGCTTGAAAAATCATTTCAATTCCGATGGGAATCCACAGCTCTCCCTTATTTAGGCATACAGCTGACCTCATCTATTGGTGCGTTGTACAAAGAGAATTATCCAGCCCTTTTCAAACGACTAACAGCTGACATGGCTAAGTGGCAGGTTCACCCGCCATCGTGGTTTGGCAGACTTCACTCAATCAAAATGAATGTTCTACCTCGATTATTGTATTTCTTCCGTACCTTGCCAGTTTCATTGGCCCGTGATGACCTTAAACGATTCCAGAATAAAGTACTACAGTTTATTTGGGGTGATAAGAGACCCAGGGTGAATAGGAGCACTCTATACACGTTGAAGCGGAGAGGAGGACTTGGTCTTCCAGACTTATTAAAATATTTTTATGCTGCCCAGATAGCACAACTTACAAGGTTTCACTCCCAACAGGCACAGGCCATTTGGATGGCTATGGAATCTTATTCCTGCCGTCCCAAACCTATTTCTTATATTTTATGGCTCCCTATCAAGGAGCGACCTCCTATAGTTTGCCCTACTTTATCCATGTCACTGGAACTATGGGACAGACTCTCCAGATCTCACAAATTCAAATCTCCTCATTCTCCACTGACACCTCTGCTTCAAAATAAAGCATTCACCCCGGGTCTCACTCCACTAGCGTTCGAATGGTGGACTAATAAGGGTTTTAAGTGTATTGCTGACTTGTGCGATCATAGAGGTATGCTGACCGAACGGACTATGGCTGACAGGCATCAAATGCCTCCAGCGGAGGGTTATAGGTTCGCCCAAATCTCACATTATGTACAAACCCTGGCTCGCAAGAGCAACCTAGCAACCCAAACTCCCATGGAACATCTATGCAAAAATTATGATAAAATTAAAGGACATTTATCTGCTATATATTCGATATTGCTGAGTGTATCGACAAAGCTGACTTATATGGTCCAATGGGAGACCGACTTGCAGGAAACCCTGGATCTGGACGAATGGCATAGGATAGCCGAGACAGCATCTCGTTCGCTCGTCAATACTTCAATAATTGAGGCCAATTATAAGGTTCTACTGAGGTGGTATATGGTGCCGGTCAGACTGGCAACTTTTGTCTCAGGAGCTACCCCGTTGTGCTTTAGAGGATGTGGCCAGATGGGCACCACCTATCATATTTGGTGGACATGCCCAAAGGTCCGGAGGTTTTGGATCAGGGTGTATAATTTAGTTTACTCCCTTACCCAACTAAACCTAACTAAATCAGCTAAGCAAGCACTACTGGGGGGAGGAGATGTGGAAGCCTCCAAGTCCTGCAAGAGGCTCTTGACATTTATTTTTATTTCAGCCAAAATCACTATTGCTAGGAACTGGAAATCGGCAGCTCTACCATTCGATCAGCTTAAAGGCAAATTGTCTTGGTTGATGCTAAACGAACGCTTGACCGCTCTGGCCCAAGATAAAATGAAACTGTTTCATGGAGTTTGGGACCCATGGCTTCGTTACCTAACTAATGACCCGGGGATGTTTACAGCATAGCCTAGGGGATTAGGTTGAGATGTCTGGATGCTGAATCGGGGCTCCTCCCCCCCTCCCTCCCCCCATTCCCCCTCCTCAACTGTCCTTTCCTTACTCTGTCTCCTTCCTTCTATTCTTTGTCACTGTCCTCTTTCCTCTCTTTTGAAATTTGTTTATTGTTTATTTTTGGAGTCAGATCCAGACCTTAGAGGTTTGTGCTGCTCCCTGTTTTCTCAGCTCCTACGGGACCATTGTCAGTCTGATCAGACCTCTGGGCTGCCCACACGGCCGGCTGAGTTGCGCCCCCCCCCGATAGATGGATGGGGGGGCGGCTCATCTGGGTGGACGGTTCAGATATGATCTGCGATGCTAATAGGGGTTAACGGCTTTACGGAGCTTCGGACTACTCCAAGGACCCCTACACTTGGTGATCTTCATTGTGTTACCCCAAATGTTGATTGTGACTGTACAATGTTATGTGGCGACTTTTATACATTTTGTATGACAAAACTTGAATAAAAAGATTGAAACATAAAAATGTATTTATTTATTTTTTATTAATTTTTTTTTTTGATCACTTTTATTACTATTACAAGGAATGTAAACATCCCTTGTAATAGGAATCTATTGTGACAGGTCTTCTTTATGGAGAGATGTGGGGTCAATAAGACCCCACATCTCTCCTCCAGGCTGGAAAGCATGAGATCGGTAAAAAAAATTCACTGATCTCATGCTGACAGCCGAGATCACGGCTTTGTTTACATACGGGAACCCGGCGTGATGTCATAACGTCGCGCCCGGGCCTCTGACGGTCATAGGATCATCTGGTCACCAGTCATCTCCATGCTTCCCATCCGGAGCCGGGCAATTCGTTCTCCGGGCCCCCGATGGCACGGGAGAGCCCAGAGAAGCACCGGATGTCGGCGGGAGGGGGGGAACGTCCCCTCCCGCCGCCTATAAGAACGATTGAGTGGCGGAACTGACGCTATGATCATTTTTATCGTGCACAGAATCGCCGGCTGAAAAGAATCATATCTGAATGATGTCACCGCACAAAGTTAAGGACGTCATTTGACGGTGGGCGGTAGGGAAGTGGTTAATATTTAGTTTGAAAATTTCAAAAAAAGCAAATTTTTCTCCTTCATTGATGTACACTGATGAGACTGCACTGATGGGCTTCACTGATGGGCACCGATAAGGTGGCAAGGGTGGGCACTGAGAGGTTGCATTGTTGTTGGCACTGGTGGGCATTGAGAAGTGGCACTGCTAGGTGGCAATGATAGTTGGCAGTGATGGGCACTGATAGGCAGCACTGCTAGGTGGCACTGATTGGCACCAGTGGTGGGCATTGATAGGTGGCGCTGGCAGGGGCTACTGATTGTCACAGATGACGCAGAATTGCCTCTTCAGGCCCGATGTCCCTTGCACATAAGCCGGTGATTGCCTTTTTTTATGCTCACGCTGTCAGCACAAGGAGAAAACAAAAACCATTACCAAGCTTTTGTTTACATCATGTGATCAGCTGTCATTGGCTGACAGCTGATCACGTGGTAAGGGGCAGGGATCGGCCCCTTACTCAGATCTGTGATCACCCGAGTCTCAGTGACTCGGTGACCACAGCGCGCGTGAAGGGGAGGACATCTATTTACGGACTCCCGGCAATTGAGGACCGTGCTGTGGCCGTCAATCAGCTATAGCGCTGATCTCAAGTGGTTAAAGAGGGTCTAAATGGGCCAATGACATGCATCACAATTCAACTTAGGGGGGGGGGGTGCTGGGGTAGACGAGAAGAATAATTATTCGCGGGGAAAAAAGTTGTTGATGGGGGGGGGGGGGGGGAGATACATTTGAAAAATAATTCAATAATTCTTCCCGGGGAAAAAATTTGTTGAGCGGGGGGGGGGGGGTCTTACCTGATCCGACTGGCTCATTCATTCCTCCACTTTCTGCTGTGCCTTCCTGCTCTGCGGGAAAAATATAAGTCTCTCGCGGGTCTGCGGGAAGGAGGGGCCTGTTGGGAGGTATGACTTAGGAATGTGCCTTTGCAAAGTTAAACTAAATGAAATCCTTTCTTATTTTTGCTTGGGGATAGAGTGCAGAGGGATTAGAAGTCTGGACAGTTTTTGGGGATGTCTGCACCCCTGATAGGGTGAAGACAACTCCTAAAATTGGGCCACTTTATCCTTCCAAATAATTCACTTCCTGTCCCTTGGTGTCTTTCCTTGGGGACACACAGTGTCATGGATATGCATTAATGTCTGTCTGCCATCTTACCTTCCTCCTCATGTGTTCATCTAGAGACCAGACCTCCTTCACCTGGCTTCCTTTATAATCTCCTCCCAGCCTGACTCCACCCCAGGCCCTATCACTGAACACTATATTAACCTGTGCACTGCAAGCCTGCTTTGCTGATCAACGTGTTTGTTAGGCATTGTGTGTTTGGGTTCCTGCCTGCCGTGTGCTACGTCTGTCTCTCTGTTACGTTATTGGCTTGTCCCCGACCATCCCTGTCTGCTCGTGACCCTTGACCTTCGGCTCGTTCTTCGTTATCCTTGTCTGCTTGTGGCCCCTGACCTTCGGCTTGTTATTCGGTTCTCTCTATCGTGTGCCGCTGCTTCCCCTTATCCTACGGGGCGTGAGCTAGGAAACTCCAGGGGCCGCGACCTGGTCCCAGCCTGCAGCGTAACATCCTCACCACTAGAGGCCCTGGAGAAGACCAGCTGGGTCTTAGACTCCGCGCCCTGGGGAATCTTGGCTCTCGCTTCCGTTGGGATCCCGGTTGTGCTCCTCTGGTCCCGCTTTCCACAACCACCCAGTTTCCTACCCACAGAAGCCAGCCATAGGGTTCACTACCTCGCGGTGCACTCCTGTCCCCTTACGGTGTGCATCTGTCACCTGGCCACAGGTGACCCTGACAGTTTGATCAGCCATGGACCCGGCTGACATCCCGATCCCCGCGGATGATCCATTGCAGGGCATAGTCCACAGACTTGAAACCCAGGAATCGAATCAGACTCAGGTGATGCGATTCCTCCAGGATCTGGCTTCTCGATTCGAGCAGCTTCAGGCCTCCTTGGGAACCCCGAATCCGCAACCTCAAGTACAACCAGCGGTGGTACCTATCGCACCAGTCGCAGCCACACACTCACTAATACTGCCAGCTCCGTTCCGTTTCTCTGGGGACTCCAAGGCCTGCAGAGGGTTTCTTAGCCAATGCACGATTCATTTTGAGCTTCAGCCTCAAAACTTTCTGTCTGATAGGGCAAAGGTAGCCTATATCATTTCCCTCCTGTTCCTCGTCCTGCCTACCCAAGGTTGCCCCCTGTGAATCTGAGCCGGTCATTCATTCCAGGTTGCATAACCATTTACATTTCTCTGTCCCTAACCACCCTTGGACGCACAGCCAGGCTAGCTTGTCTACAAGTCCTGCAGTCGCTACGTCTTGCGATGCGATTCAGGTAGTCGCTACACCTGACTCAGCTATTCACTCTGCCTCTGTACTAGTTATGCCAGTCCAGCCCATGCCCAGTGAGCCTCTCACTTTTTCTTGTTCGGGACATTCTGCTTGTCCTTCAGCTATTCAGCTTGACTCCGGCGACATGTCACCTTCTAACCAACCTGACTTCAGGGTTCCACTGACATCTGCCCAGTCTGATGGTCCTGTGCAAGATGACCAGTTCCCCTTTAAGGGTCTAGGGGACCCTCCTCAGATTCCTGTTGATCGTCTCATGCCCTTGCTTATTCCTAGAGAGCCTTTGGTCCTCAATAGATCTTCTTGTCATCTCCCTACCTCGTTTTCAGTCTCTGAGGATAATCTTAAGTACGAGGTTAGACAAGTTCTGGATTCTCGGCTCTGCAGAGGCATTCTTCAGTACCTTGTGCATTGGAGAGGTTTTGGTCCTGAGGAGGCGTCTTGGATCGCTGCATCTGATGTCGCTGCACCTCATCTGTTGAGAAGGTTTCATCAGAGATTTCCCTTTAAGCCTGGGTCCAGGCGGGGGAGGGCCCATAAGAGGGAGGGTACTGTCATGGATATGCATTAATGTCTGTCTGCCATCTTACCTTCCTCCTCATGTGTTCATCTAGAGACCAGACCTCCTTCACCTGGCTTCCTTTATAATCTCCTCCCAGCCTGACTCCACCCCAGGCCCTATCACTGAACACTATATTAACCTGTGCACTGCAAGCCTGCTTTGCTGATCAACGTGTTTGTTAGGCATTGTGTGTTTGGGTTCCTGCCTGCCGTGTGCTACGTCTGTCTCTCTGTTACGTTATTGGCTTGTCCCCGACCATCCCTGTCTGCTCGTGACCCTTGACCTTCGGCTCGTTCTTCGTTATCCTTGTCTGCTTGTGGCCCCTGACCTTCGGCTTGTTATTCGGTTCTCTCTATCGTGTGCCGCTGCTTCCCCTTATCCTACGGGGCGTGAGCTAGGAAACTCCAGGGGCCGCGACCTGGTCCCAGCCTGCAGCGTAACATCCTCACCACTAGAGGCCCTGGAGAAGACCAGCTGGGTCTTAGACTCCGCGCCCTGGGGAATCTTGGCTCTCGCTTCCGTTGGGATCCCGGTTGTGCTCCTCTGGTCCCGCTTTCCACAACCACCCAGTTTCCTACCCACATAAGCCAGCCATAGGGTTCACTACCTCGCGGTGCACTCCTGTCCCCTTACGGTGTGCATCTGTCACCTGGCCACAGGTGACCCTGACACACAGGTCAATCTAAATAGTTTCCCCATTATGTACATTGCACTCCAACATGTTGCTGGGTACACCCCAAATTATTAGGTATTTTGGACTTTGGGGTTTATTTACTAAAGGCAAATCCACTTTGCACTACAAGTGCACTTGATGGATATCCGAGGGGGACATGCAAGGAAACAAAAAAAACACCATCTTTGCTTCTACATGATTGGATTGTTAAAATCACCAGTGCTTCCCGTAAGATTTTCAGCAACTACACTTGTACTGCAGAGTGGATTTGCCTTTACTAAACCCCAAACTACCCAATGATTTGGGGTGTACACAACAAAGTGCTAGAGTGCAATTTGCTTAATGGGGACACTAGTTAGATTGATCTGTGTGTCCCCAAGAAAAGACATTGGTAGGGTTTTACCTTCACTTCCTGTTTAGCTGTGTGACAGGAAGTGATGCCAATTTTACTAAAAGGGACACAAAGCCCAACCTAAAAAAAAAACAAGCAGGGGTTCTAACACTTACTTGGTTTCCCTCAAAATGCCCACAATTAGAATAGTATTGCTTTGAGCTATTTTTAAGTGCAGTGCTCTAAATCAGTGCTTCTCAAGTACCCCCAACAGGACATGTTTGCAGGTTTTCCTTCATCTTGCACATGTGCTTTAAATCACAGTCAATGGTTTGGTATTTTGGACAGCAATTCTCGATAAGATAAATTCACAAAACATGTTCTATTGGGGGTACTTGAGGACTGAGGCTGAGAACCACTGCAGTAAAAAGGAAAATTGAATACTTACCGCTCTGTATTTTTCATTTCCTGGTGACTATCCATGGCAGCACACAATACATGCATATGCTACCATGAAGGCACCAGGTTAGACAAATCACACCTGTTTTGTTCTGACATGCCAATCAGCAGAGTTAAGTTGCAGCTGTCACATTTGTTGCATAGAAAACAAAAAACAAACATCAAACTTTGCATCCAATTTTATTGGTCAACAAAACAGGACTTGGAAAAAACAAAGGGAAGCAAAAAAAAAAAAAACACATGAAGGTAAATTTGAAACATTAGTCACATCTTGAGAAAGTTTTAGCAAATTAATGCAGCACAGACAATTAAATCAAAGTGAACAAACGACACACATTAACAACATCAAAAATATTTCAGGGAAACATATCCCCCACACAAAAAAATACAATCAACAAAAGTAAAACAAACGTGTTTTGCAAAGACATAACAAATAAAATGCATAAACTCGATAAGGACACCAAAATGTACTTTTGGCCGGACACACGGACACGGAATCTTGCCTCTTTTCAGGGCAAGGGAGAGAATGCTATCTGTAAGCTTTATATAACATAGGTTTGTGCGCTAATGAGGCAATTGAAAACACATGCACATTCCATGAAACACCCAAAATGCAAGTTCACCCAATGTAGAGACTGAACTTCAAAGTGGGTACACCTGTTAAGGATGTCCTTCAATTACTAACCCAAAAAACATGCTCTCTGAGCATGCCCAGAAAATGGAAAATTGAATTCAAATACTTACCGTAATTTTCCTTTCCTGACGAGCTCCATGTCAGCACAGCTGGATGAGGCTCCGCCCACCCCTACGTGATCAGGACTTAACTATAAATTTTTCACTCACCTCAGCCTCAGCGTTTCGGAACTATTACTACTTAACTGGGCGGGTTCTGTGCTGACATGGAGCTTGTCAGGAAAGGAAAATTACGGTAAGTATTTGAATTCAGTTTTCCTGACGGCTCCATGTCAGCACAGCTGGGAATTAACTAGCCAAAACAGGGAAGGGGTAATGCTACACACTCCGATTCTCACTAAAACGGTAACAGAAAACATAATGCCTCTGACGAACTCAATTGTCATGAATATGAATATTTTGGTGTCCACATAGTTGTATTGCGGATAGTTTGAGACACCCGGCCTGCTGTCACCCTCAAGGTCTGGACCCTTCTAGTGAGAGTGCCGTGATTCGCCTGGCACAGCCAGCCCTACAACCTGCAGGCCAAGGAGATGAGGTTATCAACCAAGAGATAATGATTTTACGGCTCCCAGCAAGATTATTATGTGTTCCACCTGAAAAGGACAAACAGATGTACAGAGCTCCTGATGGCAGGAGTCGCCTTGATTAAATATTTTAGCGCTTAGCCCACATCCGATGGGCTAACTTCTTGAGTACTCCCCAAAGGGAACGTAGGAGGGAAACCTCTTGTGTGATATGAACTATGAAGGTCAGTTCAGGCACATATTAGAGCATTGGCATGAGCACCATCCTGCCTGGGAAGTACGTGAGTATGGGTTCTTTAACCACTTAAGCCCCGGACCAATACGGGCCATTATGACCAGGCCCCTTTTTGCGATTCGGCACTGCGTCGCTTTAACTGACAATTGCGCGGTCGTGCGACGTGGCTCCCAAACAAAATTGGCGTCCTTTTTTTCCCACAAATAGAGCTTTCTTTTGGTGGTATTTGATCACCTCTGCGGTTTTTATTTTTTGCACTATTAAACAAAAATAGAGCGAATATTTTGAAAAAAATTACATATTTTTTACTTTTTGCTATAATAAATATCCCCAAAAAATATATTAAAAAAAGTTTTTTTTCCTCAGTTTAGGCCGATACGTATTCTTCTACATATTTTTGGTAAAAAAAATCGCAATCGCCGTTTATTGATTGGTTTGCGCAAAAATTATAGCGTTTACAAAATAGGGGGTAGTTTTAAGGCATTTTTATTAATTTTTTTTTTTTACTAGTAATGGCGGCGATCAGCGATTTTTTTCGTGACTGCGACATTATGGCGGACACATCAGACACTTTTGACACATTTTTGGGACCATTGTCATTTTCACAGCGATCAGTGCAATAAAAATGCACTGGTTACTGTGAAAATGACACTGGCAGTGAAGGGGTTAACCACTAGGGGCGCTGGAGGGGTTAAGTGTGCCTAGGGGAGTGTTTACTACTGTGTGGGGGCGTGGCTACGACTGACACGTCACCGATCTCCGCTCTGATTACACAGAGCGGAGATCGCTGACATTGTCAGTAGAGGAGCGGGGAGATGTTGTGTTTACACACACATCTCCCCGCTCCGAGCCTCCGTGAGACGATCGCGGGGATCCCCGCGGCGATCGAGTCCACAGAACCCGTGGTCCCACTCACGGGGAAGGCAGGGGGGTCGCGAGCAGTCGGCAGTTAAAGGGCCACGTACAGGTACGTGATTGTGCCTGTACGAATCATTCTGCCGACGTATATATACCGTGAGCGGTCGGCAAGTGGTTAAACCCAAGGACACCAATGCTGATGTAAATGCCACCAGTAAATCAGTTTCAGCGAGAAAGTACCACAGGGTGATTGAAGGCATCCGATGAAATAACATCCATCAGCACTGGTATATCTCATTCCGGAAACAAGTTTGGGGTTTCCACCAAATTGAATCTTGAAAAACTGTATAATTAAGCGTTGGAAGCTTGCTGAATGCCGATGAAGACAGCGATAGCCAAAATGCATGCCTATAGCATGCTTGCGCATAGAATTAAGTCAAGCCATGCCTGTAGGCATTCGAAGCAGGCTTCTGAAGAGTCCAGTGTAAAATCTTGATCTACTGGGCATATATGTCCTGTTCTACTATAGGCATGCTTAGCGCTGACCTTTCTCGTTTCGTAGAACTGTTCAAATCTTCACCGAGCATTCCACATCCATTAGGCTCTGCCTCTCTCGACCCAGGCCATCAGCCTGAGCCTGTCGGATGCTGAATGAATGGGACTGGAGAAGATTTGATCTACCAGGCAGAGGGCGTCACTCCTTGACACTCATCAGGATGAGTAGCGGGTACCAAAACTGTCACCTTCCCTCACCTCAGCCTTAGCTGGAAGCTGAGAATCAGAGGGAGCAGCTAAAAAAAAGGCATAAGCAGTCTTGGCGATCCATTCTGCGGTCAGCACCTCCACTCCGAGAGCTTGCGGCTCCTGGGCCCTGGAATGGAACTTCAGCAACTTAGTGCTGACTGGGAATGTAAGCGGTCTACCTCTGGCAGACAAAACACCAACCTCTGTTAGTTCTCGAAAGACTTGCAGTAGTCTGGATCATCCATTGTCGTCAGACTTGACCTGGACAAATAGATCTTCTGAAGATTCTTCCAACCAGGCACATGAGCTATGAGTAAGCGTCATATGATGTGAAACGTGTTAGCCTTGTCCCTGTCCACATTTCAAGTTTGTATGCTGTGCTGTGTTTTGGATTTTATATAATAAAATAAGCATCTTCTACAGAGTGCGGCAGCCCAGGATCTCTTTCTTTCCATTGGACAAATAGATCGTCTGAAGATTCTTCCGTCCAGGCACATAGGTCGCAGATTGTTGGGAGGATTGACTTGGGTGAATTCTAGAATTAGAGAAAACTTCAGAAGTGAGAGACTGAGCCTTGTTTCCAGATGTAGGCCACAGTCGTTGTGCTGTCCAACTTTCCCAAGACAGGCTTACTCTGGATGAGATGACTGATGGCTAAGAGCCTGAAAAGGCTGCCCTCAACTCCAAGATGGAGTCTTGGATCCTTGACAAAAGACCATTGGTCCTGAGCTCATTGTTCCTGAAGTAGGGCTCCCCTAAACTGGCTGGTATCTGCCTGTAGGAAGAATATGAATGGACTAAAGAATGGACTTTAGGCGGCACATGGATAGCTATTGTAAAAAACTAAGGGTTTTTATTTTAGAAAAAGTAATAAGAAAATACATATAAACATTCAAAAAATGACAGTCTATTCGTACTTAGATACAAGGCTCAGGCTAATGCTCTACAATGCTTCAGAATTATACAACATATATACACTCCATCCTTAATGAAATACTTAACCAGCAACCAAAGGCTAGTGAAACAGTGAATGTGTGAAGCAGGTGGCGTTAGCCATGGGTCCAATGTATCAGATGTAGTCTTGAATTGCTCTACCAGTTTTGCGAATTAACGCTTCTTCAGGAGCATAATAGTCTGTTGGGCATATATATAAACAACAAAAAATATATTTAACATCTTTTTAATACATAAAACAAAATATAAAACAGCATAAAAGACAAGAAAAATAATTAAAAGTTGCTGGCCCCATATAGCCTATATACCAAAGAGCAGGCCAACCATGTGACACCAACCCAACACGTGAACTAGCCCCCAGTGGGGCACTAGAAGATGATAATGGTGCTGGCAGTGGTGCCTGGGAAAAGAAGGGCAGAGGGAAAAATAGTATCTGCCTGTACCACCAGGTCGTCTGAGCTGCTGGGGCAAGGCGATTTCTATGGCTCAATCTGAGACTTGAAGGATGAAAGATCTCCAAATATGGCCCAAAATGCTTTCCTTAGGGGACCACGTGTCCATCCACAAGCCGTCCCTATGTTCACAGAGGAACCACATAGTGCCCCTAGGGCATGTATGGGTGGCACAATCCCAAAATAACAGAGAGCATCCTGACTAGGGATGAGCTCGGTGTTCGAGTCGAACATAAGTTCGACTCGAACATCGGCTGTTCGACCGTTCGGCGAACATCGAACGATTTGGGCCGTTCGCGCCAAATTCGAGTGACGCGAATGGCCCACAATACACTGCGCCATCGCAGTGCAATCCCGGCGCTGTGATTGGCCAAGCATGCACTGTGACCCCGCATGCTTGGCCAATCACAGCGCCGGCAGCTAGGAGAGCCATAATTGGCCACAGGCAGGTTGCCTGTGGCCAATTATAGCTCAGGGGGTTTAGCACACGCCCCACACTATAAAAGGCCGCCAGCGTGGTGGCCTTGTGTAGTGTGTTCCGGCGCAGGGAAAGAGTTACATAGGCAGGGACAGTGTCAGTGCTATTTGTACCTCAAACTTGTGTGTAGGGAGAGAGAAGGATAGGCAGGGAGAGTGTCAGTGTCATATTCTTTGCTAAACCTTGTGTGCAGGGAGAGAGAAGGATAGGCAGGGGACAGTGTCAGTGTCACATTCTTTGCTAAACCTTGTGTGCAGGGAGAGAGAAGGATAGGCAGGGAGAGTGTCAGTGTCATATACTTTGATAAACCTTGTGTGAAGGGAGAGAGAAGGATAGGCAGGGGACAGTGTCAGTGTCATATTCTTTGCTAAACCTTGTGTGCAGGGAGAGAGAAGGATAGGCAGGGGACAGTGTCAGTGTCACATTCTTTGCTAAACCTTGTGTGCAGGGAGAGAGAAGGATAGGCAGGGAGAGTGTCAGTGTCATACTTTGATAAACCTTGTGTGCAGGGAGAGAGAAGGATAGGCAGAGGACAGTGTCAGTGTCATATTCTTTGCTAAACCTTGTGTGCAGGGAGAGAGAAGGATAGACAGGGAGAGTGTCAGTGTCATATACTTTGATAAACCTTGTGTGCAGGGAGAGAGAAGGATAGGCAGGGGACAGTGTCAGTGTCATTGTTGCTAAGCCTCCTGCACATTATACACCTGAAGTTAGCCCGTATTGCTGCTTTTTCCTGGTGTGTTACACCAACAGGCATTTGCAGCACTTACAGCAGGCGGAGTGTGCCTCCTGATCATATTACACCTGAAGTTAGCCTGTATTGCTGCTTTTTCCTGGTGTGTTACACCAACAGGCATTTGCGGCACTTACAGCGGGCAGAGTGTGCCTCCTGATCATATTACACCTGAAGTTAGCCTGTATTGCTGCTTTTTCCTGGTGTGTTACACCAACAGGCATTTGTGGCACTTACAGCGGGCGGAGTGTGCCTCCTGATCATATTACACCTGAAGTTAGCCTGTATTGCTGCTTTTTCCTGGTGTGTTACACCAACAGGCATTTGCAGCACTTACAGCGGGTGGAGTGTGCCTTCTGATCATATTACACCTGAAGTTAGCCTGTATTGCTGCTTTTTCCTGGTGTGTTACACCAACAGGCATTTGCGGCACTTACAGCGGGCGGAGTGTGCCTCCTGATCATATTACACCTGAAGTTAGCCTGTATTGCTGCTTTTTCCTGGTGTGTTACACCAACAGGCATTTGCAGCACTTACAGCGGGCGGAGTGTGCCTCCTGATCATATTACACCTGAAGTTAGCCTGTATTGCTGCTTTTTCCTGGTGTGTTACACCAACAGGCATTTGCGGCACTTACAGCGGGCGGAGTGTGCCTCCTGATCATATTACACCTGAAGTTAGCCTGTATTGCTGCTTTTTCCTGGTGTGTTACACCAACAGGCATTTGCGGCACTTACAACGGGCGGAGTGTGCCTCCTGATCATATTACACCTGAAGTTAGCCTGTATTGCTGCTTTTTCCTGGTGTGTTACACCAACAGGCATTTGCAGCACTTACAGCGGGCGGAGTGTGCCTCCTGATCATATTACACCTGAAGTTAGCCTGTATTGCTGCTTTTTCCTGGTGTGTTACACCAACAGGCATTTGCAGCACTTACAGCGGGCGGAGTGTGCCTCCTGATCATATTACACCTGAAGTTAGCCTGTATTGCTGCTTTTTCCTGGTGTGTTACACCAACAGGCATTTGCAGCACCTACAGCAGGCGTAGTGTGATTCCTGCAAAATATACTCCTGAAGCTAGGCCTTATTGCTGGTTTTCCCATTTCCCTGCAGGCCATTAGAATGTCTGGAAGGCAAACAAGGAGAGGCAGACAGTCAGGAGCCAATAAAAGAGGGCAAGCAGGCTCTGTGTCTAGAGACAACAGTGCTGGTCGTGGACGCGGTGCATCGCCATCAGAACGTGGCCATGGAACACGCTTGTCCTTCTTTTCGGCAGCTGGACATGTTGAGCCGCATCATGCCGAAGACTTGGTAGAGTGGATGACCAAGCCCTCCTCATCCTCCTCATCCTCTCTCACCCAGGCTCAGGGTACTGGCAAAGCAGCTGCCAAAGCGTCCTCTTCCCTGGTATCAATGTCATCATCAGTCACTCCTTCCCTAGACCACCCAGGTCCTCCTGAGGAGTCCCCCGAACTGTTTGAGCACAGTGTTGGGTACATGCTCCAGGAGTATGCCCAGCGTTTCGAAGGGTCTGATGATGATACCCAGCTAGAGTAAGGCAGTAGCGTGAGATCAGAGAGAGGGGATGCTCAAGAAGGACACCAATCTGGCAGTCATGTTCCAGCAGCTGCAGCATACTGCCAGATTGGCTCCAGTGATGAGGAGGGAGGGGATGATGAGGTCACTGACTCCACGTGGGTGCCTAATAGGAGAGAGGAGGAGGAGGAGGAGGAAGATGAGGAGGAGGTACATCTCCAACGTGGCAGGATGCCCTCGGGGGGCCAGCGTAAGGGCAGCACACCGACAGAATCACACCGCAGAGCTCCGCCTGTGCAGGGCGCTGCCTCTGCCCGTTATTCAAAAAAGTTCTTTGGTGTGGGCCTTTTTTGAGTCGAGTGCATCAGATCGCACAGCTGCTGTTTGCAACATATGCTATGTCTCAAGCGTATATCGCGTGGCCAAAACATCACCCGCTTGGGCACCACATGCTTGACCAGACATATGTTGACCTGCCATGCAGCTCGTTGGCAAGCCTACCTTAAAGACCCACACCAAAGAACAAAGCGGACCTCTCCTTGCACCGCATCAGCTGGGATCTCCAACCCCACTATACGTTCAGTCCTCTCTGAATCCTGCACTGAGAGGAATGAAGGTGTAGAATTAGGTGTGTCACAGCCAAGTACTTGCGGGCACTCTGCTAGCAGTACACCGACGTCCGATTCTAGCAGGCAAATTTCCCTGCCCCAGCTGCTGGACCGTCGAAAGAAGTTCACTCCCAGCCATCCACATGCCCAGCGGTTGAATGCTAGCTTGGCTAAATTGCTAGCGCTTCAACTGCTGCCTTTTCAGTTGGTAGACTCGGCCCCCTTCCGTGAGTTTGTGCAATGTGCGGTTCCTCAGTGGCAGGTTCCCAAACGCCACTTTTTCTCACGGAAGGCGATTCCGGCTCTCTACCGGCATGTGGAAGGCAATGTCTTGGCCTCGCTGGACAGGGCAGTCAGCGGTAAGGTGCATATTACCGCTGACTCATGGTCCAGCAGGCATGGACAGGGACGTTACCTTTCTTTCACGGCCCATTGGGTCACTCTTTTGGCAGCTGGGAAGGATGCAGGACAAGGTGCAGTAGTGTTGGAGGTTGTTCCACCGCCACGCCTCCAAAATGCTACTACTGGTTGTGACACACCTCTGTCCTCCACCCCCTCCTCTTCTTCTTCCTCCATGGCCTCTTCCTGTGCTTTGTCCTCGGAACCAGCGGTGCTCCGTAGGCGTTCAAGGGGCTACGCAAGTACGCAGGCAAAAAGATGCCATGCCGTGCTTGAGCTGGTGTGTTTGGGAGACAGGAGCCACACTGGGGCAGAGGTTCTTTCTGCTCTGCAGGGGCAGGCCGAGAGGTGGTTGATGCCACACCAGCTTAAGCCAGGAATGGTAGTTTGCGACAATGGCACCAACCTCCTCTCCGCTCTCCGACAGGGACAACTGACCCATGTGCCCTGTGTGGCTCACGTCCTTAACCTGGTGGTGCAGCGGTTCTTGGGCAGGTACCCGGGCTTACAGGATGTCCTGAGGCAGGCCAGGAAAGTCTGTGTGCATTTCCGCAGATCTTATAATGCCAGTGCTCGCCTGGCTGAGCTGCAAAAGGAGTTGAACCTGCCCAAGAACCGCCTTATATGTGACATGCCCACCAGGTGGAACTCAACGTTGGCCATGCTGCAGCGGCTGCACACGCAGCAGAGGGCCATCAATGAGTACCTGTGCGACTACGGCACCAGGACAGGGTCAGGGGAGCTCAGGTTTTTTTCACCACGCCAGTGGGGCATGATCAGGGATGCATGCACTGTCCTGGCACCATTTGAGGAGGCCACAAGGATGGTGAGCAGTGACAGTGCATGCATCAGTGACACTGTACCTCTTGTCCACCTGTTGGAACATACGCTGCGTGGAATAATGGACAGGGCACTTGAGGCAGAACAGAGGCAGGAAGAGGAGGACTTCCTTGCCTCTCAAGGCCCCCTTTACCCAGACAGTGTTCCTTCTGTCCCACCCATCGCACAGGAAGAAGAGGAGGAGGAGGAGGAGGAGGAGGAGGATTTTGTCAGCATGGAGGTGGAGACTGGCACTCAGCATCATCAGCAGCAGTCTTTTAGGGATGATTTACAGTCCCAAGAAACCAGTGGACTTGTACGTGGCTGGGAGGAGGTGGCTGCGGATCATGTCGTCCTTAGTGACCCAGAGGACTCCGGACTGAATGCCTCAGCTAACCTACGCTGCATGGCCTCCCTGATCCTGCAAAGTCTGCGGAAGGATCCTCGTATTCTTCGGATCAAGGAGAGGGACCATTACTGGCTGGCCACTCTCCTTGATCCACGGTACAAGGGTAAGGTTGCGGACCTTATCTTACCGTCGCAGAGGGAGCAGAGGATGAGACAACTCCGGGAGGCCCTGCAGAAAGGTCTGTGCAACGCGTTCCCAGAGACTGGGAGGTTACAAACTCCTGCTCCTGGACAACGAGTTGCTGAGGCTTCGGTCAGTCAAAGAAGGAGCGGTGGGGAAGGTGGCCGTCTGACCGATGCGTTCAGACAATTCTTTAGTCCACAGCCCCAAGGTATGATCGGTTCCAGCAACCATCGCCAGCGTCTGATATACATGGTGCAGGAATACCTAGGGGCAAGGTCAGACTTGGACACCTTCCCCACCGAAAATCCTCTGGCTTACTGGGTCTTGAGGATGGATCACTGGCCAGAGCTTGGACAGTATGCAATTGAGCTACTGGCCTGTCCTGCATCCAGCGTTCTTTCAGAACGCACATTCAGTCCTGCTGGAGGATTTGTCACGGATCACAGGGTGCGCCTGTCCACCTACTCTGTTGATCGACTGACCTTCATAAAGATGAACCAGTCTTGGATCACCACCAGCTACCAAACACCTGAAGCTGATATAACAGACTAATTTATTTTCAAATGTCACATCCCTTCAAGACTGATGCTGATGCTGAGAGACTGTCCTGTTATGTTGACTGACTATCCTCCTCCTCCTCAATGATCCGATTGATGATGATAGCTTGGAAGAACATTTTTGTTTCTGGGTGCCGCCACCAGTGGCTAAGGCCCAATTTTTCAGCCCCTGTTTAACAGGGGCGTGTTATTACAATTTTTTATGCAATGCTTTGCAGCAGGGCTCATTTCTGCACTCCAACTAGAGTATCTGGGAGAGGTTGCAGTGTCGTGGCACCAGCACCAGTGGCTAAGGCCCAATTTTTCAGCCCCTGTTTAACAGGGGTGTGTTATTACAATTTTTTATGCAATGCTTTGCAGCAGGGCTCATTCCTGAACTCCAACTAGAGTATCTGGGAGAGGTTGCAGTGTCGTGGCACCAGCACCAGTGGCTAAGGCCCAATTTTTCAGCCCCTGTTTAACAGGGGCGTGTATATACAATTTTTGATGCAATACTTTGCAACAGGGCTCATTGCTGTGCTCCAAGTACAGTATCTGTGAGGGGTTGCAGTGTTGTGGCACCAGTGCCTCAGGCCCAATTTTTCTGCCCCTGTTTAACAGGGGCATGTAATTACAATTCTTGATCTAATAATTCACAGCAGGGCCCATTCCTGCGCCCACCAAGAGTAACTGTGAGGCCTTACAGTGTTGTGTCAACACCACCACCACCACCACCAAAGGCCCAATTTTTCAGCCCCTGTTCAACAGGGGCATGGAATTACAATTCTTGATCTAATAATTCACAGCAGGGCCCATTCCTGCACCCACCAAGAGTAACTGTGAGGCCTTACAGTGTTGTGTCAACACCACCACCACCACCACCAAAGGCCCAATTTTTCAGCCCCTGTTCAACAGGGGCATGCAATTACAATTCTTGATCTAATAATTCACAGCAGGGCCCATTCATGCGCCCACCAAGAGTAACTGTGAGGGCTCATAGTGTTGTGGCAACACCAACATGTAAGGGGCAAATTTCAGCTGAGTATATACGGCAGGCCCCTACTTTCAAACATCCAACTTACAAACGACTCCTCCTTGCAAACGGAAGGATACAACAGGAAGTGAGAGGAAATCTACCCCTAGGAAGGCAAATTCTCTCCTGTAAGAGTTAATATGGGAAAAAAGGTGTCTCCTCTCCACTGATGCTTTATCACCAATTCTTGTTTCAATAAAAAACCCAAATTTTCAAAAAACATTTGTCATTAGGACGGAAAGTGAGGTGAACTGTTCTGAACAGGTGCACACTGCACAGACAGCAAAACAAATGTTACAGGGGTGATAACCCTTCCCTATGTTTTCCAAAAAGCTTAAAAATAGATTTTTGGGCTGGAGCTACACTTAAACAATGTACCTGTTCAAAATTACAAACAGATTCTACATAAGAACAAACCTACAGTCCCTGTCTTGTATGCACCGCCTGTATACGGCTGTTCAGAGTATATAGGGCCTTTTTTATTTTGTGTGCGGGGTTCCCCTCAATATCCATACAAGACCCAAAGGGGCTGATAATGGGCTGGGGTGGGGGGGGGGCTGTGATGGGGTAGCTATGCCATTTTTCTTAAAGATTTTCATCCATATTACCGGGACCAGACATTACATTAAAGCCGCAAGCAGTTTTAAATGGCTTTTTTTCCTTTAGAAATGTAATTTTGTGCAGGGACAGTTCTAAACACGGGAAACACGTGGCACTTTACAGGCATACTTTAGACACCCCCCAGGTACGATATTTAAAGGAATATTTGACTTCTTTTTTTTTCACTTTATGCATCATTAAAATGACTGCTCCCGAAAAACGGCCGTTTTTAAAACTTTTTTTTGGATTGATACATGTCCCCTGGTGCAGAACCCGGGTTCCCAAACCCTTTTTAGGACAATAACATGCATATTAGTCGTTATAATTAGCACTTTAGATTTCGAACGTTCGCATCCATTGTATTTAATAGGGTTCTAAAGTTTGTGCGAACTTTCGGTCCGTTCGCGGGTTCTGGTGCGAACCGAACCCGGGGGTGTTCGGCTCATCACTAATCCTGACATGGAAGTTCTTATTGATTTCTTGGACTAAGCATTTGCTTCCTTGTCTTTCCTGGACTCCCATCCAGAAAAGCGCAGGAGCTACGCTCTCTGGCGTGAGCGTGAGCAATAACTCTTGAATTTTCGGTCTTTAACTCCGTAGACCTTCATCTTGAGGCAGGAAGCCAAACTGGCCACTATTTAATTTAGGCTTGCCTTTCTGGGATTAAGAAAAAAATGCAGTGACCGCGTTTGTCCTTGAGGGTCGCACCTTCTGATGGTAAGGTCATGTGAATGGCCGATCCCACAAAGGACACATACTAACCAGCGGGGTGGTCCCAACCCCTGGACCTCTATTCGTTCCAAAGGGCATAACTTTGACATCCTGCTGTGACGATATCTGTCAGGAAAGACTTTCTCACAATCATCCCAGCAATCTGGGTTTCAGAATACCTGTGCACAGGAGACCTGTTCGGCGCACGAGCATGCGCGATAGCAGTGCGCGATAGCGGCACACGCAGATGCGCGATAGCGGCGCACGCAGATGCGCGATAGCGGCGCACGGGCACGCGCGGATGCGCGATAGCCGCGCGCGCGCACCTATGACGGTACTTGGCGCCAAGACTGCCTATTCAAAGAGAGCTGTCACCTTGCATCCTTGCTGTCCGGTCTACAGCGTTCTCCTGAGACACTTGCTGCCTGAACCTCTGATTGTGTTACTCTGATACCTGATCCGGCTTCCCTTGACTTCTCCTGTTTGCTGCCTGCCTTGATCCCGGCTCGTCCCGACTTCGCTCCTGCCTGCTCCTTTTAACCAGTTTGCTGCCCGCCTGGTATCCTGACCCGGCCTGGACTTTAACTACTCCTGGATCCTGCTTTGTACCTATCTGCCCGCTTGTGTTTGACCCGGCCTGTCTTCTCCAAGTCTGTCTCCTGATCCTTGAGTGTCTTCTGCGGACCACTGCACGCCTCCCATCAGCTACCTTCAGCTGCAGACTGCTGCTTCTACCTCCTCCTGCTTCAGTTCCTGCCAGGCACTTGTGTTCCTTTGCCCTCTTGAGCCCGTCTGCTCTATCAGGGGTTCTCGAGCCAGAGGTTTACGAGAGGCCACTCCCTGCACGTTGAGCTCACCTACCAGGTACGTGACAGTACCGGACAGCCATGTCCGAGCCTACGCAGGGAGCCTCTCCCATGGAGGAACTTTGCCGTCACCTAGATGGACTTACTACGGCAGTCAGGAACTTACAGGAAGGCTATACCCGTCTAGAAGAGCGTGTCCAGACCCTGTCCAGCACGGCACCTGCTGCATCAGGAACTTCACCTGCACCCTCGGTCGTCATGTTGCCACCTGAACCCCGGGTTCCGCCTCCCGAGAGGTTTTCTGGAGATCGCAGTAAATATAGATATTTTCTTAACGCCTGTGAGCTCTTCTTTGCTCTACAACCCAGGACTTTTTCCCTTGAGACTACCAAGGTGGGCTTTGTCATCGCCCTACTATCAGGCGAACCTCAGTCGTGGGCCCATCGCCTTTTGGAGCATAAAGACAACTGCCTCAATCTCCTGAGCTCCTTCTTTGAAGCCATGGATCTCCTCTACGAGGATCCCCAACAAGCAGCCACCGCGGAAGCAGCATTATGTTCCCTGCAACAGGGTCGTAGGCCCGTGGAGGACTACGTGTCAGAATTCAGACGTTGGAGTTCGGACACGAATTGGAACGATGCTGCCCTACGCCTCCAGTTCCGTATGGGCCTCTCCGAGCCCCTTAAAGATGAACTGGCTCGGGTCGGCATCCCGGCAACACTGGATGCTCTCATTCTTCAATCTACCTTAATTGACAGACGGTTAAGGGAACAAAGAGCTGAACGTACCGCTGGCCCTTCTCGTCCTGTATGGATGCTAACCCGTGTGTTCAACCCTGCTCACTCCGCTCCTATGGCTCCTGTTCACCCCTCTGCCGACGCTCCGGAACCGATGCAACTTGGCCTGCTTTGCCCTTCGCTCACCCCCGAGGAACGGCAACGGCGACGACTCAACAACCTCTGCCTCTACTGCGGGGAACCTGGACACTATGTGAGGACCTGTCCCGCAAAGACGCGTAAGTGTTCCTCTATCTCTTCTACCTACTCACCTACTCCGTTTGACAACGCAACTCATCTAGCTGTCTCTGTCTCCCTACAGCTTCCAGGAAGGAGTATACAAACTACCGCCATAATTGATTCCGGAGCATGCAGCGGTTTTATGGATGCTTCCTTTGCCAGCAGATTCCAAGTCCCCCTGCAACCCAGAGCTAAGGGACTTTCTGTGCACCTGGCCGATGGATCAGCTATTAAATCTGGGCCAGTCACACAGGAAACCGTCCCTTTAAGTGCAACCATCTCCGGTAATCACTGGGAGTTACTTTGCCTGGACATCATTGAGTCCTTCCTATTTCCCATCATACTGGGCATGCCCTGGCTGAGGGCACACAACCCACAAATTGACTGAGCCACGAGCAAGATCAGCTTCCTTTCCCCCTACTGTCGTCAGCACTGTGTGCCAGAAGTCGCTGACGTCCCCTCTTCACTGCTTTGCTTGGACACTGACGCTGAAACCCGCCAGTCCGTTTCCGAAGTATACCACCATTTCCTGGATGTGTTCAGCAAAAAGGGTGCAGAAACACTTCCCCCACACCGATCCTATGACTGTCCGATTGAGCTCCTTCCCGGGGCAGAGGTGCCATTTGGAAGGATCTTCCCTCTGACCGAACTGGAGCTAGCGACCCTCAAAACCTATATCGACGACAACTTGGAGAAGGGGTTCATCCGCCCTTCTACCTCACCAGCAGGGGCAGGAATCTTTTTTGTTGAAAAAAAAGGACCATTCTCTACGCCCCTGCGTAGACTACCGTGAGCTCAATAAAATTACCATTAAAAACCGGTACCCCCTTCCCTTAGTGCCAGAACTATTCCAGAGACTCGGAGCTACAGCTATATTCACCAAATTGGATCTTCGTGGGGCCTACAATCTGGTCCGGATTCGTAGTGGGGACGAATGGAAGACTGCCTTCCGTACCCGATTCGGGCATTTTGAATACCTTGTAATGCCCTTCGGTCTGTGCAATGCCCCTGCCACATTCCAACACTTTGTGAATGACATTTTCAGAGATTACCTAGACTTGTTTGTTATAATTTACCTGGATGATATCCTGATTTTCTCCTCTACCTTGTCCATCCACCGAGAGCATGTCAGGAAAGTGTTAACCCGACTCCGTCAGCATGGCCTTTATGCAAAACCCGAGAAATGCGAATTTGAACAACAGAGCATTCAGTTTCTGGGACTAATTATTTCCATAGAAGGGGTCAAAATGGACCCACAAAAGGTTTCTGCCATCTTGGATTGGCCAATTCCTACAGACAAAAAGGGGATCCAACGCTTTGTAGGATTTGCAAACTTTTATCGCAAGTTTATCCGAGGATTTTCCTCCATCATCTCACCCATCACCAGCTTGACGAAGCAAGGCATTCGATTCCACTGGACCCCAGAAGCCCAGGCTGCTTTCTCCACCTTAAAGGATCAGTTTGTCTCTGCCGCAGTCCTAAAACACCCAGACCCCGCTCTGTCTTACATTCTGGAGGTAGATGCCTCTGAGATCGCAGTGGGGGCAGTGCTCTCCCAGAGACAGGGTCCCAAGTCTCAGTTGCATCCAGTCGCCTTCTTTTCTCGGAAGTTGTCCGAAGCTGAGAGGAACTATGATGTGGGGGACAGAGAGCTACTCGCAATTAAGGCTGCATTGGAAGAGTGGCGCTACTTGCTAGAGGGGGCAGCACATCCTATTCTGATCTATACGGATCACAAAAATCTGGAGTACTTGAAAATAGCCAAAAGACTGAAACCACGTCAAGCCAGATGGGCACTTTTTTTTACCAGATTTTCATTCCACATAACCTACAGGCCCGGGTCAAAAAACACCAAGCCGGATGAGCTTTCCCGGATGTTTAGCGGAGCCGAAGCTCCCTCACCTCCAGACACCATCCTGACTCCCGGGAATTTCCTTTTGCTACAAGGAGACTTACTTTCTCAGATCAAACAGGCTTCCACCAATGAGTCCTACCCACCGGATGTGACCCTGCAGCTGAAGGACGACCTGCTATGGTTCAAGGACAAGATCTTCGTACCTCAGCAATTACGGATTAACGTTCTCAAATCTTGTCACGATCATGTGCTGGCTGGCCACTTTGGGGTGCATAAGACATCTGAACTTCTCCAGCGCACGTTTTGGTGGCCTCAACTGTCTAAGGACTGCAAAGACTACGTGGAATCATGCACTACGTGCATTCAAAACAAAGGCAGCAAGACCAGAGCTTGGGGTCTGTTGAGACCTCTACCCATTCCAGACAGACCTTGGAGAATGATCTCGATGGACTTTATTGTTGAACTACCACCGTCAGAAAACTGCACTACCAAAATGGCCCACTTTCTGCCTATGAGATGCACACCTTCTGCCCCCGAGACCGCAAAACTATTTATCAAAGAAACAGTAAGACTGCACGGCATTCCTGTGAACATTGTATCTGACCGGGGGGTGCAGTTTACATCCAGGTTTTGGAGGGCACTCTGCAAATCTTTAAAGATTGACCATTCTTTTTCTTAAGCTTATCATCCCCAGACCAATGGTCAGACGGAACGCACAAATCAGACCCTGGAGCAATATTTACGCTGTTTCTCTGCCTTCTCCCAAGACGACTGGGTACCATTATTACCCCTCGCCGAGTTCGCATACAACAACTCCGTCCACTCTGCTACCAAGCAGTCACCGTTCTTTGCGAACCACGGCTTCCACCCTCTGTTCCTTTCCAATAACATTCCGGAGTGTGCGGTTCCAGCCGCCCAAGAGACCCTGAACTTCCTCAGTACCAACAGTAAGTTACTTCAGGAAACAATGGCAAGGACTCAGAAGCGTAATAAGGAGGCGTTTGACAAGAAAAGGAGGGGGGAACATAACCTAACACCCGGAGATCAAGTCTGGCTGTCCACAGTGAATCTAAAAATGGCATGCCCTTCTAAGAAACTGGGCCCTAAATTTGTGGGTCCCTTCCCTGTGACAAGGAAAATTAATGACGTGGCATATGAGCTGAAACTACCAGAATCTTTTCGGATACACCCAATTAGTGATGAGCCGAACACCCCCGGGTTCGGTTCGCACCAGAACCCGCGAACGGACCGAAAGTTCGTACGAACATTAGAACCCTATTAAATACAATGGATGCGAACGTTCGAATTCTAAAGTGCTAATTATAACAACTATTATGCATGTTATTGTCCTAAAAAGGGTTTGGGAACCCGGGTTGTGCACCAGGGGACATGTATCAATGCAAAAAGAAGTTTTAAAAACGGTCGTTTTTCGGGAGCAGTCATTTTAATGATGCATAAAGTGAAAAAAAAAAAGTCAAATATTCCTTTAAATATCGTACCTGGGGGGTGTCTAAAGTATGCCTGTGAAGTGCCACGAGTTTCCCGTGTTTAGAACTGTCCCTGCACAAAATGACACTTCTAAAGGGAAAAAAAGCCATTTAAAACTGCTTGCGGCTTTAATGTAATGTCTGGTCCCGGTAATATGGATGAAAATCTTTAAGAAAAATGGCATAGCTACCCCATGACCCCCCCCCCTACCCCAGCCCATTACCAGCCCCTTTGGGTCTTGGATGGATATTAAGGGGAACCCCGCACATAAAATAAAAAAGGCCCTATATACTCTGAACAGCCGTATACAGGCGGTGCATACAAGACAGGGACTGTAGGTTTGTTCTTATGTAGAATCTGTTTGTAATTTTGAACAGGTACATTGTTGAAGTGTAGCTCCAGCCCAAAAATCTATTTTTAAACTTTTTGGAAAACATAGGTAAGGGTTATCACCCCTGTAACATTTGTTTTGCTGTCTGTGCCCCTGTTCAGAACATTTCACCTCACTTTCCGTCCCAATGACAACTGTTTTTGAAATGTGGTGTTTTTCTTGAGACAAGGATTGCTGATAAAGCATCAGTACAGAGGAGACACCTTTCTCCCATATTTATTCTTACAGGAGAGAATTTTCCTTCCTAGTGGTAGATTTCCTCTCATTTCCTGTTGTCTTCTTGCGTTTGCAAGTAGGAGTCGTTTGTAAGTTGGATGTTTGAAAGTAGGGACCTGCCGTATATACTCTGCAGAAATAGGCCCCTTAGTTGTTGGTGTTGGCACAACACTGTAAGCACTCACAGTTACTCTTGGTTGGTGCTGGAACGCCCTGCTGTCAACTATTATATCAGGAATTTTAATTACATATAATTGTTGAACAGTGGTAGTAAAAATTGGGCCTTTGATGGTGGTGCTGGTGCCACAACACTGTAAGCCCTGACAGTTACTCTTGGTGGGTGCAGCAATGGGCCCTGCTGTGAATTATTAGATCAAGAATTGTAATTGCATGCCCCTGTTGAACAGGGGCTGAAAAATTGGGCCTTTCGTGGTGGTGGTGGTGGTGGTGGTGTTGCCACAACACTGTAAGCCCTCAGAGTTACTCTTGGTGGGTGCAGGAATGGGCCCTGCTGTGAATTATTAGATCAAGAATTGTAATTGCATGCCCCTGTTGAACAGGGGCTGAAAAATTGGGCCTTTCGTGGTGGTGGTGGTGGTGGTGGTGGTGTTGCCACAACACTGTAAGCCCTCAGAGTTACTCTTGGTGGGTGCAGGAATGGGCCCTGCTGTGAATTATTAGATCAAGAATTGTAATTGCATGCCCCTGTTGAACAGGGGCTGAAAAATTGGGCCTTTCGTGGTGGTGGTGGTGGTGTTGCCACAACACTGTAAGCCCTCAGAGTTACTCTTGGTGGGTGCAGGAATGGGCCCTGCTGTGAATTATTAGATCAAGAATTGTAATTACATGCCCCTTTTGAACAGGGGCTGAAAAATTGGGCCTTTCGTGGTGGTGGTGGTGGTGGCGTTGCCACAACACTGTAAGCCCTCAGAGTTACTCTTGGTGGGTGCAGCAATGGGCCCTGCTGTGAATTATTAGATCAAGAATTGTAATTGCATGCCCCTGTTGAACAGGGGCTGAAAAATTGGGCCTTTCGTGGTGGTGGTGGTGGTGGTGGTGTTGCCACAACACTGTAAGCCCTCAGAGTTACTCTTGGTGGGTGCAGCAATGGGCCCTGCTGTGAATTATTAGATCAAGAATTGTAATTACATGCCCCTTTTGAACAGGGGCTGAAAAATTGGGCCTTTCGTGGTGGTGGTGGTGGTGGCGTTGCCACAACACTGTAAGCCCTCAGAGTTACTCTTGGTGGGTGCAGCAATGGGCCCTGCTGTGAATTATTAGATCAAGAATTGTAATTGCATGCCCCTGTTGAACAGGGGCTGAAAAATTGGGCCTTTCGTGGTGGTGGTGGTGGTGTTGCCACAACACTGTAAGCCCTCAGAGTTACTCTTGGTGGGTGCAGCAATGGGCCCTGCTGTGAATTATTAGATCAAGAATTGTAATTACATGCCCCTTTTGAACAGGGGCTGAAAAATTGGGCCTTTCGTGGTGGTGGTGGTGGTGGCGTTGCCACAACACTGTAAGCCCTCAGAGTTACTCTTGGTGGGTGCAGCAATGGGCCCTGCTGTGAATTATTAGATCAAGAATTGTAATTGCATGCCCCTGTTGAACAGGGGCTGAAAAATTGGGCCTTTCGTGGTGGTGGTGGTGGTGGTGGTGTTGCCACAACACTGTAAGCCCTCAGAGTTACTCTTGGTGGGTGCAGCAATGGGCCCTGCTGTGAATTATTAGATCAAGAATTGTAATTACATGCCCCTTTTGAACAGGGGCTGAAAAATTGGGCCTTTCGTGGTGGTGGTGGTAGTGGCGTTGCCACAACACTGTAAGCCCTCAGAGTTACTCTTGGTGGGTGCAGCAATGGGACCTGCTGTGAATTATTAGATCAAGAATTGTAATTGCATGCCCCTGTTGAACAGGGGCTGAAAAATTGGGCCTTTCGTGGTGGTGGTGGTGGTGGTGGTGTTGCCACAACACTGTAAGCCCTCAGAGTTACTCTTGGTGGGTGCAGCAATGGGCCCTGCTGTGAATTATTAGATCAAGAATTGTAATTACATGCCCCTTTTGAACAGGGGCTGAAAAATTGGGCCTTTCGTGGTGGTGGTGGTGGTGGCGTTGCCACAACACTGTAAGCCCTCAGAGTTACTCTTGGTGGGTGCAGCAAGGGGCCCTGCTGTGAATTATTAGATCAAGAATTGTAATTGCATGCCCCTGTTGAACAGGGGCTGAAAAATTGGGCCTTAGGCACTGGTGGCACAACACTACAACCCCTCACAGATACTGTACTTGGAGCACAGCAATGAGCCCTGTTGCAAAGTATTGCTTCAAAAATTGTAATGACACGCCCCTGTTAAACAGGGGCTGAAAAATTGGGCCTTAGGCACTGGTGCCACAACACTCCAACCCCTCACAGATACTGTACTTGGAGCACAGCAATGAGCCCTATGGCAAATTATTGCTAAAAAAATTGTAATTACACGCCCCTGTAAAACAGGGGCTGAAAAATTGGGCCTTAGCCACTGGTGGCGGCACCCATAAACAAAAATGATCTTCCAAGCTATCATCATCAATCGTATCATTGAGGACTCGGAGGAGGAGGATAGCCAGTCAACATAACAGCACAGGCACTCAGCATCAGCATCAGTCTTGAAGGGATGTGACATGTTAAAATCAATTAGTCTGTTATATCAGCATCAGGTGTGTGGTAGCTGGTGGTGATCCAAGACTGGTTCATCTTGATGAAAGTCAGTCGATCAACCGAGTCGGTGGACAGGCGCACCCTGTGATCCGTGACAAATCCTCCAGCAGCACTGAATGTGCGTTCCGAAAGAACGCTGGATGCAGGACAGGCCAGTAGCTCAATTGCATACTGTGCAAGCTCTGGCCAGTGATCCATCCTCAAGACCCAGTAAGCCAGAGGATTTTCGGTGGGGAAGGTGTCCAAGTCTGACCTTGCCCCTAGATATTCCTGCACCATGTTTATCAGACGCTGGCGATGGTTGCTGGAACCGATCATACTTTGGGGCTGCGGACTAAAGAATTGTCTGAACGCATCGGTCAGACGGCCACCTTCCCCACCGCTCCTTCTTTGACTGGCCGAAGCCTCAGCAACTCGTTGTCCAGGACCAGGAGTTTGTAACCTCCCAGTCTCTGGGAACGCGTTGCACAGACCTTTCTGCAAGGCCTCCCGGAGTTGTCTCATCCTCTGCTCCCTCTGCGACGGTAACATAAGGTCCGCAACCTTACCCTTGTACCGTGGATCAAGGAGAGTGGCCAGCCAGTAATGGTCCCTCTCCTTGATCCGAAGAATACGAGGATCCTTCCGCAGACTTTGCAGGATCAGGGAGGCCATGCAGCGTAGGTTTGCTGAGGCATTCGCTCCGGAGTCCTCTGGGTCACTAAGGACGACATGATCCGCAGCCACCTCCTCCCAGCCACGTACAAGTCCACTGGTTTCTTGGGACTGTAAATCATCCCTAAAAGACTGCTGCTGATGATGCTGAGTGCCAGCCTCCACCTCCATGCTGACACAATCCTCCTCCTCCTCCTCCTCCTCCTCTTCCTGTGCGATGGGTGCGACAGAAGGAACACTGTCTGGGTAAAGGGGGCCTTGAGAGGCAAGGAAGTCCTCCTCTTCCTGCCTCTGTTCTGCCTCAAGTGCCCTGTCCATTATTCCACGCAGCGTGTGCTCCAACAGGTGGACAAGAGGTACAGTGTCACTGATGCATGCACTGTCACTGCTCACCATCCTCGTGGCCTCCTCAAATGGTGCCAGGACAGTGCATGCATCCCTGATCATGCCCCACTGGCGTGGAGAAAAAAAACCAAGCTCCCCTGACCCTGTCCTGGTGCCGTAGTCGCACAGGTACTCATTGATGGCCCTCTGCTGCGTGTGCAGCCGCTGCAGCATGGCCAACGTTGAGTTCCACCTGGTGGGCATGTCACATATAAGGCGGTTCTTGGGCAGGTTCAACTCCTTTTGCAGCTCAGCCAGGCGAGCACTGGCATTATAAGATCTGCGGAAATGCACACAGACTTTCCTGGCCTGCCTCAGGACATCCTGTAAGCCCGGGTACCTGCCCAAGAACCGCTGCACCACCAGGTTAAGGACGTGAGCCACACAGGGCACATGGGTCAGTTGTCCCTGTCGGAGGGCGGAGAGGAGGTTGGTGCCATTGTCGCAAACCACCATTCCTGGCTTAAGCTGGCGTGGCGTCAACCACCTCTCGGCCTGGCCCTGCAGAGCAGACAGGACCTCTGCCCCAGTGTGGCTTCTGTCCCCCAAACACACCAGCGCAAGCACGGCATGGCATCTTTTTGCCTGCGTACTTGCGTAGCCCCTTGAACGCCTACGGAGCACCGCTGGTTCCGAGGACAAACCACAGGAAGAGGCCATGGAGGAAGAAGAAGAGGAGGGGGTGGAGGAGAGAGGTGTGTCACAACCAGTAGTAGCATTTTGGAGGCGTGGCGGTGGAACAACCTCCAACACTACTGCACCTTGTCCTGCATCCTTCCCAGCTGCCAAAAGAGTGACCCAATGGGCCGTGAAAGAAAGGTAACGTCCCTGTCCATGCCTGCTGGACCATGAGTCAGCGGTAATATGCACCTTACCGCTGACCGCCCTGTCCAGCGAGGCCAAGACATTGCCTTCCACATGCCGGTAGAGAGCCGGAATAGCCTTCCGTGAGAAAAAGTGGCGTTTGGGAACCTGCCACTGAGGAACCGCACATTGCACAAACTCACGGAAGGGGGCCGAGTCTACCAACTGAAAAGGCAGCAGTTGAAGCGCTAGCAATTTAGCCAAGCTAGCATTCAACCGCTGGGCATGTGGATGGCTGGGAGTGAACTTCTTTCGACGGTCCAGCAGCTGGGGCAGGGAAATTTGCCTGCTAGAATCGGACGTCGGTGTACTGCTAGCAGAGTGGCCGCAAGTACTTGGCTGTGACACACCTAATTCTACACCTTCATTCCTCTCAGTGCATGTTTCAGAGAGGACTGAAGTTATAGTGGGGTTGGAGATCCCAGCTGATGCGGTGCAAGGAGAGGTCCGCTTTGTTCTTTGGTGTGGGTCTTTGAGGTAGGCTTGCCAACGAGCTGCATGGCAGGTCAACATATGTCTGGTCAGGCATGTGGTACCCAAGCGGCTGATGTTTTGGCCACGCGATATACGCTTGAGACATATGTTGCAAACAGCAGCTGTGCGATCTGATGCACTAGCCTCAAAAAAGGCCCACACCAAAGAACTTTTTGAATGACGGGCAGAGGCAGCGCCCTGCACAGGCGGAGCTCTGCGGTGTGATTCCGTCGGTGTACTGCCCTTACGCTGGCCACCAAAGGGCATCCTGCCTCGTTGGAGATGTGCCTCCTCCTCATCCTCCTCCTCCTCCTCTCTCCTATTAGGCACCCACGTGGAGTCAGTGACCTCATCATCACCTCCCTCCTCATCACTGGAGCCAATCTGGCAGTATGCTGCAGCTGCTGGAACATGACTGCCAGATTGGTGTCCTTCTTGAGCATCCCCTCTGTCTGCTCTCACGCTACTGCCTTCCTCTAGCTGGGTTTCATCATCAGACCCTTCGAAACGCTGGGCATCCTCCTGGAGCATGTACCCAACACTGTGCTCAAACAGTTCGGGGGACTCCTCAGGAGGAGGACATGGTGGGTCTAGGGAAGGAGTGACTGATGATGAGTCTGACATTGATACCAGGGAAGAGGACGCTTTGGCAGCTGCTTTTCCAGTACCCTGAGCCTGGGTGAGAGAGGATGAGGAGGAGGAGGAGGGCTTGGTCATCCACTCTACCAAGTCTTCGGCATGATGTGGCTCAACATGTCCAGCTGCCGAAAAGAAGGACAAGCGTGTCCCATGGCCATGTGCTGATGACAATGCACCACGTCCACGACCAGCACTGTTGCCCCCAGACACAGAGCCTGCTTGCCCTCTTTTATTGCCTCCTGACTGTCTGCCTCTCCTTGTTTGCCTTCCAGACATTCTAATAGATGGCCTGCAGGGAGATGGGAAAAAAGCAATAAGGGCTACCTTCAGGTGTCCTTCTCTGTCCCTTTACTTAAGGATTTCTAAATATGGTTGAGGATGATTGCTTTTGCACAGAATAGCACAACGACAATTTCCCTGACTGTCCAAAAAAACAAGGATTTCAAAGATGGTTGATGAGGAATGCTTTAGCACACTATAGCACAAGGAGAATTCCCTCACTGTCCTTCCCTGTCCCTAGAAACAAGGATTTGCACAGTAAAAGACACTGACACTCTCCCTACCTATAGTTTTCTGTCCCTAGAAAAAATGTTTTTTTAAAGCACACTATAGCACAAGGAGAATTTCACTCACTTTCCTTCTTTGTCCCTAGAAACAAGGATTATCACAGTGAAAGAAACTGACACTCTTCCTTCCTATAGTTTTCTGTCCCTAGAAAAAATGTTTTTTTAAAGCACACTATAGCACAAGGAGAATTCCCTCACTGTCCTTCCCTGTCCCTAGAAACAAGGATTCGCACAGTAAAACACACTGACACTCTCCCTACCTATAGTTTTCTGTCCCTAGAAAAAATGTTTTTTTAAAGCACACTATAGCACAAGGAGAATTTCACTCACTTTCCTTCTTTGTCCCTAGAAACAAGGATTATCACAGTGAAAGAAACTGACACTCTCCCTACCTATAGTTTTCTGTCCCTAGAAAAAATGTTTTTTTAAAGCACACTATAGCACAAGGAGAATTCCCTCACTGTCCTTCCCTGTCCCTAGAAACAAGGATTCGCACAGTAAAACACACTGACACTCTCCCTACCTATAGTTTTCTGTCCCTAGAAAAAATGTTTTTTTAAAGCACACTATAGCACAAGGAGAATTCCCTCACTGTCCTTCCCTGTCCCTAGAAACAAGGATTCGCACAGTAAAACACACTGACACTCTCCCTACCTATAGTTTTCTGTCCCTAGAAAAAATGTTTTTTTAAAGCACACTATAGCACAAGGAGAATTTCACTCACTTTCCTTCTTTGTCCCTAGAAACAAGGATTATCACAGTGAAAGAAACTGACACTCTCCCTACCTATAGTTTTCTGTCCCTAGAAAAAATGTTTTTTTAAAGCACACTATAGCACAAGGAGAATTCCCTCACTGTCCTTCCCTGTCCCTAGAAACAAGGATTCGCACAGTAAAACACACTGACACTTCCCTACCTATAGTTTTCTGTCCCTAGAAAAAATGTTTTTTTAAAGCACACTATAGCACAAGGAGAATTCCCTCACTGTCCTTCCCTGTCCCTAGAAACAAGGATTCGCACAGTAAAAGACACTGACACTCTCCCTACCTATAGTTTTCTGTCCCTAGAAAAAATGTTTTTTTAAAGCACACTATAGCACAAGGAGAATTCCCTCACTGTCCTTCCCTGTCCCTAGAAACAAGGATTCGCACAGTAAAACACACTGACACTCTCCCTACCTATAGTTTTCTGTCCCTAGAAAAAATGTTTTTTTAAAGCACACTATAGCACAAGGAGAATTCCCTCACTGTCCTTCCCTGTCCCTAGAAACAAGGATTCGCACAGTAAAACACACTGACACTCTCCCTACCTATAGTTTTCTGTCCCTAGAAAAAATGTTTTTTTAAAGCACACTATAGCACAAGGAGAATTTCACTCACTTTCCTTCTTTGTCCCTAGAAACAAGGATTATCACAGTGAAAGAAACTGACACTCTCCCTACCTATAGTTTTCTGTCCCTAGAAAAAATGTTTTTTTAAAGCACACTATAGCACAAGGAGAATTCCCTCACTGTCCTTCCCTGTCCCTAGAAACAAGGATTCGCACAGTAAAACACACTGACACTCTCCCTACCTATAGTTTTCTGTCCCTAGAAAAAATGTTTTTTTAAAGCACACTATAGCACAAGGAGAATTCCCTCACTGTCCTTCCCTGTCCCTAGAAACAAGGATTCGCACAGTAAAACACACTGACACTCTCCCTACCTATAGTTTTCTGTCCCTAGAAAAAATGTTTTTTTAAAGCACACTATAGCACAAGGAGAA
Organism: Rana muscosa; assembly: GCA_029206835.1. Classification (NCBI taxonomy): domain Eukaryota; kingdom Metazoa; phylum Chordata; class Amphibia; order Anura; family Ranidae; genus Rana; species Rana muscosa. The sequence goes on along the minus strand of CM055128.1, from coordinate 111,875,154 downwards.
TTTCACTCACTTTCCTTCTTTGTCCCTAGAAACAAGGATTATCACAGTGAAAGAAACTGACACTCTTCCTTCCTATAGTTTTCTGTCCCTAGAAAAAATGTTTTTTTAAAGCACACTATAGCACAAGGAGAATTCCCTCACTGTCCTTCCCTGTCCCTAGAAACAAGGATTCGCACAGTAAAAGACACTGACACTCTCCCTACCTATAGTTTTCTGTCCCTAGAAAAAATGTTTTTTTAAAGCACACTATAGCACAAGGAGAATTTCACTCACTTTCCTTCTTTGTCCCTAGAAACAAGGATTATCACAGTGAAAGAAACTGACACTCTTCCTTCCTATAGTTTTCTGTCCCTAGAAAAAATGTTTTTTTAAAGCACACTATAGCACAAGGAGAATTCCCTCACTGTCCTTCCCTGTCCCTAGAAACAAGGATTCGCACAGTAAAACACACTGACACTCTCCCTACCTATAGTTTTCTGTCCCTAGAAAAAATGTTTTTTTAAAGCACACTATAGCACAAGGAGAATTTCACTCACTTTCCTTCTTTGTCCCTAGAAACAAGGATTATCACAGTGAAAGAAACTGACACTCTCCCTACCTATAGTTTTCTGTCCCTAGAAAAAATGTTTTTTTAAAGCACACTATAGCACAAGGAGAATTCCCTCACTGTCCTTCCCTGTCCCTAGAAACAAGGATTCGCACAGTAAAACACACTGACACTCTCCCTACCTATAGTTTTCTGTCCCTAGAAAAAATGTTTTTTTAAAGCACACTATAGCACAAGGAGAATTCCCTCACTGTCCTTCCCTGTCCCTAGAAACAAGGATTCGCACAGTAAAACACACTGACACTCTCCCTACCTATAGTTTTCTGTCCCTAGAAAAAATGTTTTTTTAAAGCACACTATAGCACAAGGAGAATTTCACTCACTTTCCTTCTTTGTCCCTAGAAACAAGGATTATCACAGTGAAAGAAACTGACACTCTTCCTTCCTATAGTTTTCTGTCCCTAGAAAAAATGTTTTTTTAAAGCACACTATAGCACAAGGAGAATTCCCTCACTGTCCTTCCCTGTCCCTAGAAACAAGGATTCTCACAGTAAAAGACACTGACACTCTCCCTACCTATAGTTTTCTGTCCCTAGAAAAAGTTTTTTTAAAGCACACTATAGCACAAGGAGAATTTCACTCACTTTCCTTCTTTGTCCCTAGAAACAAGGATTATCACAGTGAAAGAAACTGACACTCTTCCTTCCTATAGTTTTCTGTCCCTAGAAAAAATGTTTTTTTAAAGCACACTATAGCACAAGGAGAATTCCCTCACTGTCCTTCCCTGTCCCTAGAAACAAGGATTCGCACAGTAAAACACACTGACACTCTCCCTACCTATAGTTTTCTGTCCCTAGAAAAAATGTTTTTTTAAAGCACACTATAGCACAAGGAGAATTCCCTCACTGTCCTTCCCTGTCCCTAGAAACAAGGATTCGCACAGTAAAACACACTGACACTCTCCCTACCTATAGTTTTCTGTCCCTAGAAAAAATGTTTTTTTAAAGCACACTATAGCACAAGGAGAATTCCCTCACTGTCCTTCCCTGTCCCTAGAAACAAGGATTCACACAGTAAAACACACTGACACTCTCCCTACCTATAGTTTTCTGTCCCTAGAAAAAATGTTTTTTTAAAGCACACTATAGCACAAGGAGAATTTCACTCACTTTCCTTCTTTGTCCCTAGAAACAAGGATTATCACAGTGAAAGAAACTGACACTCTCCCTACCTATAGTTTTCTGTCCCTAGAAAAAATGTTTTTTTAAAGCACACTATAGCACAAGGAGAATTCCCTCACTGTCCTTCCCTGTCCCTAGAAACAAGGATTCGCACAGTAAAACACACTGGCACTCTCCCTACCTATCCTTCTCTTTCCCTAAACTAAAGGAATCCAGGTTAAGCAAGAAAAAAATAAATGTCACTGTCCCTGCCTATGTTTCTCTTTCCCTGCTCCGGAACACACTACACTAGGCCGCCGTGCTGGCGGCCTTTTATAGTGTGGGGCGTGTACTAAACACCCTCAGCAATAATTGGCCACAGGCATCCTGCCTGTGGCCAATCATTGCTCTCCTCGCTGCCGGCGCTGTGATTGGCCAAGCATGCGGGATCACAGTGCATGCTTGGCCAATCACAGCGCCTGGATGACACTGCGATGGCGTAGTGCATTGTGGGCCGTTCGCGTCACTCGAATTTGGCGCGAACGCCCCAAATCGTTCGATCTTCGTCGAACGATCGAACAGCCGATGTTCGAGTCGAACGTATGTTCGACTCGAACACGAAGCTCATCCCTACACCCAATATTTCATGTGTCTCTACTCAAGCCTGCAGTTCCAGATCCCTTTCCTAATCGAGGTATCGGCCCTCCTGAGCCCGTGCTCATTAATGGTGAGGAGGAGTTTGAAATCGAGTCCATCCTGGATTGCAGGAAAAGGCGCAACCAAATCCAATACCTGGTTAAATGGAAGGGTTATGGCCCTGAGGAAAACTCCTGGGAACCGGAAACCAACATCCATGCCAAGAGACTGATCATGGCCTTCAAAAGGTCTCACCCAGGTAGGCTGGCCCAGTTGGGCATCCGGAGGCTGTCCGTATGAGAGGGGCAATGTCAGGAAAGACGTTCTCACAATCATCCCAAAAATCTGGGTTTCAGAATACCTGTGCACAGGAGACCTGTTCGGCGCACGCGCATGCGCGATAGCAGTGCGCGGGTGCTCTATAGCGGCGCACGGGCGTACGCAGATGCGCGATAGTGGCGCGCGCACCTATGACGGTACTTGGCGCCAAGACTGCCTATTTAAAGAGAGCTGTCACCTTGCATCCTTGCTGTCCGGTCTACAGCGTTCTCCTGAGACCCTTGCTGCCTGAACCTCTGATTGTGTTACTCTGATACCTGATCCGGCTTCCCTTGACTTCTCCTGTTTGCTGCCTGCCTTGATCCCAGCTCGTCCCGACTTCGCTCCTGCCTGCTCCTTTTAACCAGTTTGCTGCCCGCCTGATATACTGACCCGGCCTGGACTTTAACTACTCCTGGATCCTGCTTTGTACCTATCTGCCCGCTTGTGTTTGACCCGGCCTGTCTTCTCCAACTCTGTCTCCTGATCCTCGAGTGTCTTCTGCGGACCACTGCACGCCTCCCATCAGCTATTTTCAGCTGCAGACTGCTGCTTCTACCTCCACCTGCTTCAGTTCCTGCCAGGCACTTGTGTCCCTTTGCCCTCTTGAGCCCCTGTCTGCTCTATCAGGGGTTCTCGAGCCAGAGGTTTACGAGAGGCCACTCCCTGCACGTTGGGCTCACCTACCAGGTACGTGACAATATCCTCCAATCTTGACGAACAAGCACTTGATCCATTCAACATCCAGCCGTCTTCTGGAGGTATTTAAAATACTTCCAAAGTTTCACCTCTATACACAGACATTTCACCAACCTTAGCAATCTGGACACAGGTCGTCCTCTTTCTTCTGTTCAGAAGAGACTGGAGAGAATTGATTGGACCAAGAAGGCCCTGAAAGAAGGCTGGACATTGCCAAACAGACGGTCCCCATACGAGAAGAATCTAGTCATTCCTTTAGAGTGTCTTGACCATCTGCTTAATTGTGACAACTGGTTAGGTGTCGTCATCTTTATCCTAGGTTGCTTGAACTAGGTAACATCCTTGCCGTCTGTTTCCAAAGGCCATGGCTAGATTCAGTAGACATCTTCTAGGTGATTCCATCTACCTTCTCTGCAAAATGCTGGTCTTTGGAGGGGTTTGGCATAATGGCATGACAGTAAGCAAACATGAGAAGCCTCCAACAGATTATATCCATGTGTGAACAGACAAAGTGTTACTTTGTGTATCTGTTATGCAGAGAACTCCCTGTCCAGTAATGCAGCATACATTGGATACAAAGCGTTTAGCTCACCCAACCTCCGTCATCCGACCGTCGACGTTGGCACAGCGCGGGTGCGCGCACATAGGAGAGTACTCTGCCACAACCGCTGTCCATCTTGTTTGGACCAAGCGGACCCCAGACACGGCTGTTAGCCATGATAAAGCCACCCCAAGGACCAGCAGCAGGGCTCCCTGGATTATGGTCATTTAGGCTAGACACCAGGGACTTCGTCCAGCTTCATCCACACGTATGTACGGTCCGCCAGCCATTTAGACCAGCTAGGTAGAGAAGCACACCTCCATCCTGCACGTAGGAGGAAAAGAGAAGAACGCTGAGGCTGAGGTGAGTGAAAAATTTATAGTTAAGTCCTGATCACGTAGGGGTGGGCGGAGCCTCACCCAGCTGTGCTGACATGGAGCCGTCAGGAAACATCCAGGTGCTGTTCACACACAAAAAGCACCAAAAAAAAACGAAGTCCCTGAGCATGCTCAGACCAACACAAATGCAGCTAGCAGAAAATAAGCCCCCCCTCCCCCTGTCCAAAATTAAGCACATCATCCAGCATGCTACAAAATTAGAGATGGGACAAACAAAGAGCTTAACATGGGCAAAAGTTATACAACAAATACCATTGCAGTCTATAGGAACTGACTTGTTAATTTTGCTAGTCCCCACTTGGCTGGCTTATCTTTTAGTTATTGGCCTTAAAATGGGTATGGGGGCCCAGGTCCCACCCTAAGGGACATATATCAATGTCACCAATTTGGACAACACCAAAAACAAAACAAGGAGAAGTGCCTTTAAATATGCCAAATTGCTTAAGGGCCATTTCACACCACATGCAGTCCATTGCGTTTTTATGCATCAAAAATTCATGGAAAGTTGGTTATATGGTTCTAAATGGCAGTGTTTGTTCCAGTTCCACAAAAAAAGTAGAACATGCTGCATTTTACCTGCACTGGACTGTACTGAAATGCTGCAAAACACATCAAAAACGCACTGGAACGCACCTAAATGCACCAAAAACACACTGGAACACACTTGTCCTTATCTATGGTTAATAAAAAAGAGGGGTTAAAAAAAAAAAGCTGGACTGCATCAAAAACGTACCAAAAATGCACTGGAACGCATTAAAAATCGCGCATGCAAAAAAGCACCTGGAACGCATCCGGATTGTGTTTCTATGGTGTGAACTGGCCCTAGATGCGTTCCAGGTGCTTTCCTGCATGCGCGATTTTGATGCGTTCCAGTGCATTTTTGAAAAAAAAGCACACAGAACTGAACGGAAATGCGTCTGGTGTGAACTGGCCCTAATAAGGACAAGTGTGTTGTAGTGCGTCTTTGGTGCATTTAGGTGCGTTCCGGTGCAATCCAGTGCGTTTTTGGTACGTTCCGTTGCGTTTTTGACGCGTTTTACTGCGGTCCAGTACAGTTCTTTACATAAAAAATGCAGCATGACCAATTTTTTTTTCCTTTCTGAAACGCACTGGAATGGACTGCAGTGGTGTGAACTATGCCATTGGCATTAATGTGATCAACTTTCTTTGCGTTTTTCATGCATCAAAAAAACGCACTGCACTGCATCCGGTGTGAACTGGCCCTAAATATCATACCTGGGGGGTGTCTATAGTATGCCTTTAAAGTACCGCATGTTTTCCATGTTTATAATAGTCCGAGAGCAAAATTCCATTTCTAAAGTAAAATAATAGTCATATAAAAGAACTTGCGGCTATAATGAATTGCTGGTTCCCGTCAATAAAGATAAAAGTCATTGAAAGTCTTTGAAAAAAAAAATGCGTGGGGGTCCCCCCAAATTCCATTACCAGGCCCTTCAGGTCTGGTATGGATATTAAGGGGAACTCCGTGCCAAATTTAAAAAAAAATGGCGTGGGGGTTCCCCTCAAAATCCGTACCAGGCCCTTCAGGTCTGGTATGGATTTTAAGGGGACCCCCCGCGCCAAACTTAAAAAAAATGGCGTGGGGGTCCCCCTAAAAATCCACACCAGACCCTTATCCGAGCATGCAACCTGGCAGGCCGCAGGAAAAGAGGGGGGTGAGAGAGCGCCCCCCCTCCTGAACCGTACCAGGCCACATGCCCTCAAACATGGGGAGGATGCTTTGGGGGTCTGTGACCCCTCAAAGCACCATGTCCACATGTTGATGGGGACAAGGGCCTCATCCCCACAGCCCTTGTTCGGTGGTTGTGGGGGTCTGTGGTGGGGGCTTATAGGAATCTGGAAGCCCCCTTTAACAAAGGGGACCCCCAGATCCCGCCCCCCCTGTGTGAAATGGTAATGGGGTACAAATGTACCCCTACCATTTCACAAAAAAAAAGTGTCAAAAATGTCTTCTCCTTTCTTCCATCTTCTTCTTCCATCTTCTTCTTTTCTCCATTCGGGTTTCTTCCTCCATCTTGTTCTTCATCTTCATCTTCCTTCTTCCTTCGGTGTTCTCGTCCGCATCTTGCTCTATCTTCTTGTTCCCCTCTTCTTTCTCCGGACGATCCGCTTGCATTCGAGGTTCCCGTGGTGTGACGCTTCAGTTCTTCTGACAGTTCTCCTCTGAGTCCGCAGCCACCCGGTGGCCCCGCCCCCCTCTGACACCACGGGGAAAGTCCCCGTGAAGTCCATGTGCGTCAGAGGGGGGCGGGGTCACCGGGTGGCCGAGAACACCGAAGGAGGAAGGAAGATGAAGATAAAGAACAAGATGGAGTAAGAAACCCGAATGGAGAAAAGAAGAAGATGGAAGAAGAAGATGGAAGAAGACGGAAGAAAGGAGAAGACATTAATAGGAATTGTCAAAAACCGGCTATTGTCATTTCTAAAATTTTTGACACTTTTTTTCGTGAAATGGTAGGGGTACATTTCACACAGGGGGGGCCCGGGATCTGGGGGTCCCCTTTGTTAAAGGGGTCTTCCAGATTCCAATAAGCCCCCCGCCCGCAGACCCCCACAACCACCGGGCAAGGGTTGTGGGGATGAGGCCCTTGTCCCCATCAACGTGGGGACATGGTGCTTTGGGGTCCAGACCCCCAAAGCATCCTCCCCATGTTGAGGGCATGTGGCCTGGTATGGTTCAGGAGGGGGGGCGCTCTCTCGTCCCCTCCCCTTTTCCTGCGGCCTGCCAGGTTGCGTGCTCGGATAAGGGTCTGGTGTGGATTTTTAAGGGGACCCCACGCCATTTTTTTTTAAAGTATGGCGCGGGGTCCCCTTAAAATGCATACCAAACCTCAAGGGCCTGGTACGGATTTTGAGGGGAACCCCCACGCAATTTTTGTTATAAATTTGGCGCGGAGTTCCCCTTAATATCCATACCAGAACTGAAGGGCCTGGTAATGGAATTTGGGGGAACCCCCACGCATTTTTTTTTTCAATGACTTTTCTCTGTATTGACGGGATCCGACAATTCATTATAGCCACGAGTGCTTTTAAATTACTTTTTTTTCCTTTAGAAATGTCATTTTGTGCAGGGACTGTTATATATTGGCAAGTTTAGAGGAGCGCCTGTTCAACTTATGAAAATGCATTTAAGTGACTTGACATTTACTAAGATTTTGCCGGCACAGTGAACCGGCGCATTTGAACGAGCGTAATTGCCACGCATTGCACAAATAGACCTCTCGCAGTTATAAACGTAATTGCAGGCGCAGCAGGCTGGTTCAGAAAAAGTTACTTTCTCATTCTATTTTGGCCATGTTTGTTACCTGGGCAGTTGTCACTATGCTTTCTCACATCACCCCACATGACCCCATTATATTGGCACTTCCAGCTTCTTTATATTTTGATTTGAAGATGCCGTGCGCCAGGTCCATAGTGGCGCACTGAGCACCTCCTCCTGTGCGCCAAGAACACTATAGTAAATGGGGAATAGCGCTACGTTACCGGCGCAAATGTTTCGTAAATGCCAAAACTGCCGTTGCGCGCGCCGATACTCATGGCACAAACAGTTCGTAAATCAGCCCCTTTGTGTCTCACAAGAAGCTTGCTGCATGCCTCTGCACATGACCATCTGCACATAGTTACATAGTTAGTCAGGTTGAAAAAAGTCCATCCAGTTCAACCATAAAAAAAAAAAAAAAAAATATCGTACAATCCCATATACCCAATTCTATACCCACAGTTGATCCAGATGAAGGCAAAAAACCCCAGCAGAGCACGATCCAATTTGCTACAGTAGGGGAAATAATTCCTTCCTGATCCCCCGAGAGGCGATCGGATATTCCCCGGATCAACTTTACCTAAAAATGTCAGTACCCAGTTATATTATGTACATTTAAGAAAGAATCCAGGCCCTTCTTAAAGCAATCTACTGAGCTGGCCAGAACCACCTCTGCAGGGAGTCTATTCCACATTTTTACAACTCTTAGGCCTCGTACACACGACCGAGTTTCTCGGCAAGAACCAGCAAGAAACTTGCTGGCAGAGATGTATTGCCGAAAAATTCGTTCGTGTGTATGGTTTCTCGTCAAGAAAACCGACAAGTAATCTCAACGAGAAAATAGAGAACCTGCTCTCTATTTTCTCGTCGAGATTCTCGTCAGCCTGTTTCTCGACGAGAAAAGTGTGTGTGTGTACACTTACCTGTCCTCCGGGAAGCCCGCGCATGCTCGAAATGAATTTGACGCATGCGCGGTAGCTTCCTAGGCATAGGTAGGGTATACCAAGATGGCGGCGACGGCATCGAATGTGACGAGCGCATGCTCGTCGTAGTCGATGACGTCACCGCGTACGCTCCATTCAAAGAACCGCGGGTTCTTTGAATCGAGCATCTGTACACTCGGCCGGGACAAGTTTCTTGTCCAAGGATGTCGTTGAAAAAAACGACGTGTTTTTTTCGACGAGAAACTCGGCCGTGTGTACGAGGCTTTAGGCCTCATACACACGACTGAGTTTCTCGGCAAGAACCAGCAAGAAACTTGCTGGCAGAGATGTCTTGCCGAGAAATTTGTTCGTGTGTATGGTTTCTCATCAAGAAAACCGACAAGTAATCTCGACGAGAAAATAGAGAACCTGCTCTCTATTTTCTCGTCGAGATTCTCGTCAGCCTGTTTCTCAACGAGAAAAGTGTGTGTGTGTACACTTACCTGTCCTCCGGGAAGCCCGCGCATGTTCAAAATGAATTCGACGCATGCGCGGTAGCTTCCTAGGCATAGGTAGGGTATACCAAGATGGCGGCGACGGCATCGAATGTGACGAGCGCATGCTCGTCATAGTCGATGACGTCACCGCATACGCTCCATTCAAAGAACCGCGGGTTCTTTGAATTGAGCGTCTGTACACTCGGCCGGGACAAGTTTCTTGTCCAAGGATGTCGTTGAAAAAAACGACGTGTTTTTTTCGACAAGAAACTCGGCCGTGTGTACGAGGCTTTACTGTGAAGAAACCTTTCCGTATTTGGAGGTGAAATCTCTTTTCCTCTAGACGCAAAGAGTGCCCCCTTGTCCTTTGTGTTGACCGTAAAGTGAATAACTCAACACCAAGTTCACTATATGGACCCCTTATATATTTGTACATGTTGATCATATCCCCCCCTTAATCTCCTCTTCTCAAGAGTGAATAAATTCAGTTCCTCTAATCTTTCCTCATAGCTGAGCTCCTCCATGCCTCTTATCAGTTTGGTTGCCCTTCTCTGCACTTTTTCCAGTTCCCCAATATCCTTTTTGAGAACTGGGCCCAAAACTGAACTGCATATTCCAGATGAGGTCTTACTAATGATTTGAACAGGGGCAAAATGATATCTCTCTCTGGAGTCCATACCTCTCTTAATACAAGAAAGGACTTTGCTCGCTTTGGAAACCGTAGCTTGGCATTGTATGCCATTATTGAGCTTATGATCTACCAAAACCCCCAGATCCTTCTCCACTACGGATCCCCCCAGTTGTACTTCCCCTAGCATGTATGATGCATTCATATTCTTAGCCCCCAATCACACGTCACTACTGGAATTTTATTTTAATATATACATGTGTGTGATTGGTTCTTTTGAAAGAATACAAGTGTCTGAATGGCTGATTCTGAAGCCACCACCTCCCTTTGTTATTCATGTTTACAGTATAAATAAAAGCAGCTGCTCATCCTAGCCACTTTCCGGACCGCTGCACGCCGATATACGTCGGCTGTTTGAAGAGGGATATCTCTGTTATGGCAGCAGCTAGCTGCCAAAACCCAGGTATCCTCTTCTTCAGCTGGCGGTCTGGTTTCCGATAATGGTGGTCTCTGCAATGGATTCCCTGTGAAAACACCGTTATTGGCGGCGGGAGGAGACCCCCCGCCGCTCTCCCGTGCCCTCCGCCATTTACCTAAGCCGTCGCAGGGGCGATTGGGTCCTTCTGGTGGCTGGGTATGGAGACGAGTGAGGGGAAGATGGCCCCCACCCGTCTCCATACCATAGTAGGGCGGAAGCGACGTCAAAGCGTCACTTCCGCCCATAGCTCTTAAAAGGGACATTTTTTTTCAAATGACAAATTATTATTTTTTTATTGCATTTTAGTGTACATATGAGATCTGAGGTATTTTTGACCCCAGATCTCATATTTAAGAGGACCTGTCATGCTTTTTTCCATTAGAAGGGATTTTTACATTCCTTGTAATAGGCATAAAAGTGACACCATTTTTTTTTTTTTTTAAAGAACAGTGTAAAAAATAAAAGGTAAAATAAATAAGAATTTTTTTTAAAAACGTGCCCCGTCCCGCTAAAGCTCACGTGCAGAACTGAACGCATACGTGAGCAGCGCCTACATATGAAAACGGTGTTTAAACCACACATGTGAGGCATCGCCGTGATCAGTAGAGGGAGAGCAATAATTCTAGCCCTAGACCTCCTCTGTAACTCAAAATATGCAACCTATAGAATTTTTTAAACGTCGCCAATGGAGATTTTTAAGGGTAAAAGTTTGTCACCATTCCACGAGCGGGCGCAATTTTGAAAGCGTGACATGTTGGGTATCAATTTACTCGGCGTAACATTATCTTTCACAATATAAAAAAAAATTGGGCTGACTTTAATGTTGTCTTATATTTTTATTAAAAAAAAGTGTATTTTTTTCAAAAAAAGTGCGTTTGTAGGATCACTGCGCAAATACGGTGTGACAAAGTATTGCAATGACTGCCATTTATTCTCTATGGTGTTAGAAAAAAAAAATATAAAGTTTGGGGGTTCTAGTAATTTTCTAGCAAAAAAAATTGTTTTTAACTTGTAAACAACAAATCTCAGAAAGAGGCTCGGTTCTTAAGTGGCTAGGGAGGATTTTGCTAAGCTCAACGTGATACCAGCATCTGTCTGTGTTACTTGGAGATAAACAAGCGCGCTTTCCCGGCATTATACAAGAGAGCTATGATTGTGCTTATTAGCGCATGGAATTATTTGCTTATAGGAGAAGCGTTAATTAATCTACAACAGATGGCAGGCCAGAGATTTCGGAGCCAACAGAACTTTCTTATCTAGTGAACCTCGAGGGGGAATGAGGATCTAGAACCAGACCAGCAAAGGCCGGCCTATGGTAAGACAACCATACTTCAAGTTTTTTGAAAAATTTTGCTGTCCTGTGTTCGGGATCTTGATTCTCTGTCTGGGATATGGGGTAAGTTCTGCTAGGCAAAATAAACTTTTGTTTTTTTTTGTCTCTTTCTGTATAACGGCGGGACATTAATTGTAGGTTATATTTTTGTCCTTGTAAGTAGGTCTATTATTGGGAGGGCACCTATATTTAAATCCTCTATAGCTCCCATTTAATACATACCTAAAGTGAATGCTGTGTATGACTGAGCAGGCTGATAAGAAACTGTATGCTGTGTGTATGACTGAGCAGACTGATAAGAAATTGTATGCTCTGTGTATGACTGAGCAGGCTGATAAGTAAGATTATGCTGTGTAATAAGTTTGTGATGTATGTGAGAAATAGAAATGTATGAATTGTGATTATTACCCTATGTATGGGACCAACAAGCCAGTTGTGTATATTGTTTTTTTAGGCCTCCTATGGGCCCTAGTTGATGTAGCCTAAAGTGTTTGTCTACAGTTAAGTGTTCATTTGGTGTCTCAATTGTGTAGTCAGTTTTTGTGGGGAAAAATTTGGGGTTTCTAGTGAAGAAATCTCAGTTTGTGTTGGTTTTGGCGGGATCAGCGACTGTTTATTTTTTTCATTTGTTAAGGTCAGCCATTTTGTTGTGGTTCGATAGTTGGACATTTTGTTTTAGTCCAGATTTTATCTACCATGTGGTCGTGGCCCTTCTTTTGTCGGCCATTTTGCTGTAGTCCGGATTTCTTCCACCATTTTGTCGTGGCCTGGTTTTCGTTTGTTGCAACTGCCATTTTGTGTCTGCTGTGTTTTGGTATTGGGGGGAAGTTCTCTGCTTTGGGGGCCAGGTTTCAGCATTTAGTGAGGGTGAGACATCTTTTTGCAGGAGTTTCAGTTTTTGGCTTCAGTTGCGTTGTTTTTGTGTGGTATTTCGGTCTCAAAACTTGTGGTCTGACTGCCCAGGGGATTTGGGAGTCGAGGGGGATTCCCTCCCATTTGCAATATGGGGATTTATCCCACCCTTTCCTGGACAAAAGTTTTTTAAAGATGAAGTTTCCTATATGAGGTTATAAAGTCCAGAGGATGTAGCCATAGTTTTTTTAGTGTCTTGATAGACATAATATGAAGTTCAGGGAAGCCAGGCTTCCCCTCCTCCTTCCTGTCCATTAATATGTAAATAAACCTGTTAGATGGGTTTTTATTGCTGAGCAGACAACAGGAAGTTCTTTGCAGAATGTGATTTATGCAACAGGAAGTTCTTTGCAGGATGTGATATATGCAACAGGAAGTTCTTTGCAGGATGTGATGTATCAGACAAACACGTTTAGAGGGCTGTATATCGTGAGACCGGTCGGGCCGTGTATAATAGTCGCAACTATGAATCCAGTTTTGCAAAGTTTTATACTGTAATACAGTTTTGGGTAGAGAGTAATCAACATTATTGTCATAATATTTTGATACAGATAGAAGCCATAATATTGTTTTGAATAGTGGAGGATTTCATGGTGCTTTGTAGTTATCTGACAAACACGTTTAGAGGGCTGTATATCGCGAGACCGGTCGGGCCGTGTATAATAGTCGGAATTCCAGTGCGCAATTGTATTAGCATAAAACGTGAGGAGTAGTACTCTAGCAGCCCTGGTCAGGACGTGTATAATAATCCGGGGGCCAGGCGCAAACAATAACCACTCTGAAAGTAAAGCGTAGGGTTCTCTGGATGCAGAGTCCGCCAAAAAAAGCAGTTCGAAACGTCATGGGTGATGTTGCCATCCATGCGTTTGAGGAAAGAAATTAGGCTCTCCACACCAGACAGCTGCACCAATGAAAAGCATCCCAACTTATTGTTTAAAGCGTATTCTCCAACAAGCTAAGAAAGTGAACAAGACCAAATGCTGGATCTACTCTGAATCTCCACTGAGCTTTAGTCCCCCAGCGGTGACAATGGTACATGCTATATATGATGTTCAAAAAAAAAAAAGGAGGGGGTAAGAAACTGCGCTAAGAAAAACAATAAATTAACTTGACAGACTACAAAAATCTGTCTAAAAAAACAGTGAATGATTGGAAGCAGCAAACCTTCTGTAGAACAATACAGTGGACACAATGGAAAAAACTATAGGTCGCACTAAACCTGTAATGATTGCACACCTGAATGCAACCTACGTGATTGGATGTGACACTTGAAACAGTAGTGAATACTGTGACAGCCAAGGTGGATGACAAACTCATGGCTCATGGCTCGGATTCTGATGCATCAGAGACTGCAGGCCGTGACCGATCGGACAATGAGAATGCTCCAAGTCCAGGTCAGCACGCGAAAAGGCTTTGGTATCTGACCTGTTTACTGCAGTGCGGAATACGGAAGGCTGCAGAAGCAGCAGAAACACTGGTCCCCTTTGGGTTCCGTAAGCCGGCCCGCACTGCTAAGGTGTTTCCTTGTGTGTCTTATTGTGATAAGCTTGTCCAAGGAGTGGGAAAATCCACTGAAGGTTTTTTTTTTGCAGCCCCAAATAATTTTTTATTTTTTTTTGGGCAGTCCGGTACCCCTTGAGGAGAGTTCCTAAAAGGATGGACCTCTCCCCCGATAGTGGACCCCCCTGTGTCCAGACTTAACAAGTTACCACAATTCCAGTGGAAGGGGCTCTTGTCTTCAGGGACACTCGCTACCTATACACAGTGGGGGGGCTCAGCGGTACGTCCAGCATCGGCTGGGGTTTTTTCTGATGCCTCAGACACTTACTGGGTAGGCAAAGATGCTACTCCAGGGGTTAAAAGCACGGGAGGCTCCTCTGTACGAGGTAGCTCTGGCCGACCAGTTGGTACAGGGCCATGAGTATGTCTGCAAGTCAGACACGAATACTATCCCCTTGCTGCCTTGAGCCTCAGTTTATGCGGTGGCGCTACGCCACCTGATCTGGCTAAGGTGCTGGTCTGCGGACCAATCTTCCAAGAAGGCCCTGTTGGATCTGCCCTTTTAGGGCGACAGACTTTTTTGGGGCCTCTCTGGATGACATAATTTAAGAGGCTACAGGAGGTAAGAGCACATTGCTTCTGCAAGCCAAAAAAGGGTAAGGAGCCACGCCGTAGGCCAGGGCCCTCCTTCACCGCGCACAAGCGGTCCCTTCGTCCGCCTAGTGCAGCAAGTAAACGACCCCAGGCTGATAAAGTGACTGCTGAAGGACAGAAGCGTCCCTGGGTTTGCAAGCACAACCTTGCTTGCCTACCAAACAGATTTTTTTTCCCTTCTTAACCGCCAGCTTCAGCCAACTTGTCGGGAAGCCCTACATGGGGCGGTCCAGGACCTGCTGATACGCAGGGTAGGCCTTCCTGTCTTAGTACAGGAACTGGTTCAGGGGTTCTACTCAAATCTATTCGTAGTGCTGGAGGGGGTTCATCCAATCTGGATCTCAAGAGCCTCAACTACTTTGTGCAAGTACAAAGATGCCGCAAAGGAGTTGGCTCGCTCTGTTGTCGCTGCCCTCCATCCGGGGGATTTTCTGGCATCCTTGATCATCAAGGACGCATGCTGCTTGCATGTCCCCATATGCACCAGGCATCAGTGATGTCTGCGTTGGCGGCCGGGGAAGACCACTACCAATGGTGGCTCTCCCCTTTGGCCTGGCATCGGCACCAAGGGTGTTCACCAAGGTGCCTGCCCCGATTCTGGCCCCACTAAGACAGCGTGGCATTGCCATCATGGGCAACTTGGACGAGCTTCTTCTGAGGGTCACTTCAAACTTAAATTTAAAAGTGAGCGGGTCTTTAACCTGTCAGACCCTCCGATACTTGGTGGGGTGCGAAACACTCAGAAGTCAGTATTGGAACCGTCCCAACTCCTAGTGTGTCTAGGGTTGATTCTGGACTTCTCAGAGGCGCAAGTTTTTTTTCTCCCTAGGGGAAAGTTGCAGACCCTTCGG
Source organism: Rana muscosa (assembly GCA_029206835.1). Classification (NCBI taxonomy): domain Eukaryota; kingdom Metazoa; phylum Chordata; class Amphibia; order Anura; family Ranidae; genus Rana; species Rana muscosa. The sequence goes on along the minus strand of CM055128.1, from coordinate 111,859,799 downwards.
GTTGTGGTGCGGCAGTTGACATCCCAAGGATGGGTTGTCACGCCACTTTTGCAGTCGAGTCCTGGGCCTCATGGTAGCCTCCTTTGAGGCGGTACCATAGGCGCTATTTCACACACGAGTGTTACAGAAGGTAACTATGTCCTGAAGGGTCAAGTGCCCTTCATCCCTGGAGTATCAAAATCCGGGTGAGCCATCTAATCAGGACCTCCCTAGTTGGTGGCTGACAGCACCGGCATTTCTGTCAGGGAAATTGTTCCTTCCTGTTTACTGGATGGTGGTCAGGGCTGACGCCTGTCTTCCCGGTTGCAGAGGAGTCTGAAGAGCTCAGTCAACCTGGGTCGCTGGACTCCGGAGGATTCTATTCATTGGCCTGAAATCCAGGCGAGTTGGCCTTGCCTCCCTACATGGTCTCAGAGGCTACAAGGGCGTACAGTCAGAATCCAGTCGGACAAACACCACAGTGGTGGCGTATGTCAATCAAGGAGGAACAAGCAGCTCTGCTGCAGCATCGGAGGTCGCGCGCATCCTGAGGTGGGCAGAAAGGAGCATACCGGCACTGTTGGGCGTGTACATTCTGGGTGTGGCGAACTGGCAGGCGGACTACCTGAGTTGCCAAATGCTGGACCAGGGAGAATGGTCCTTACACCCGGATGTGTTCTAGCTCCTCTGCCAAAGATGGGGCACGCCAGACGTAGATCTTCTGGCGTCCCGACTCAATCGGAAGGTATTGAGGTTTGTGGCCAGGTTAAGAGACCCATAGGCAAGTACGACAGATGTGTTGATGGCACTGTGTACCGAGTAATCTATGCCTTTCCTCCTCGGAGGCTCTGTCCTCATCTGCTTCGCAGACTGGAGGCAGAGAGGATTACAATGGTCCCAATTGCTCTTAATTGGCCTCGACGTCCTTGGTACGCCGATCTAGTGCGTCTGGTAGCAGGCGCCTTTTGCCATCTACCGCTAAGGAAGGACCTGCTGTTGCAAGGTCCCATACGCCATCCTGTTTTACAGTCACTGGCTTAACGGCATGGCTCAAAAGCCAGGAGCTAATAGACCGGGGCTTGTCAGACTCTGTGATCTCTACCATGAGGAGTGCTCGCAAATCATCCCCTACGAAGATTACCATTGCACTTGGAAGACCTGCATATCCTATTGTGAGGAAATGAGGTGGCATCCGCGTACTTATTTGGTTCCAGAGTCCTGCTGCTTTTCAGCAGGGAACGGGCCAAAAATTCTACTGTAACTACAATTAGGGGGCAGGTATCTGCCTTGGCTGTCTTTTCAACGACCCCTGGTGGCTCACTCTCTAGTGAGAACGTTTGTACAGTGGATTCGGCAGGTGCCACCCTCCACTACCTCCGTGGGGCTTGTGTAGCAGACGTCCTTTTGCCGTCTACCACTACGAGAGGACCTGCTGTCGCAGGGTCCCATATGCCATCCTGCCTGCAGTCGATGGCTTCAACGGCATGGCCTCTAAGTGTCTCAGAAATCACCTTTTGAGAACATCAGGGAGATCCCTTGTTGACACTTTCTTAGGAGGTCCTTTTGGTGGCTGTTATGCCAGTTAAAACGGGTTTCTGAGCGGGCAACCTTGTCATACAAGCCTCCCTATCTGATCTTCCACAAGGATAAGGTGGTGCTGCGTCCGCAGCCTTTGTTTCTTCCTAAGGTCGTGTTCGACCTTCCATCTCAAGGAAGACATTGTACTGCCATCCTTGTTGTAGTGAAATAGTATAGTGGTTTCCAGTAGATAATTGATGTTTAAGTATTAGTATGATGAAATAAGTTATGTTTCCCGCAGCATACACCCACGTTCTCCAGAGATTGCACTTTATTGACTTCCAATACTGAACAAAGTCCAATACTTGCACAGATGACAACGAATCCAATCAGAGTATATATATTTCAGAGTCCCACATCTCCTAGATCATATTCTAGACCTGTGCTTTCCTATCCATGCGGATTGACAAGACTGACCCACTGACTGCCAGCTTGAATGTCTCAAATACTGGTCTGGGGGGGGGGTGTTCTGCCAGGTCAACCAAATATTCCCATGAATGAATACCCCCTCAAGTCTAATTACCATCTAAACAATGTCCCCTTTGAACTGTTTGTGACAGGGGGGTCACTTTGGACACAGGGTGAGCCAGGAAATAATGGACATTAAGAAATATATCTTGGACTACCTAAAATGGGTCTGTGATATTTATCCACCATATTCCCAAGGATATCTGTAAAGGACTATTTACTGATTCTGCACTCAACAGGTTAATTGAGAGATACTGAGGTGTTCAGCCTCAATCACCTGTCTGCCTAGTGTAATGCTAATCCCAGCTTCTAAAAGACCTGTTCATTGTTTGTGGTGATGTGGATTGGGGAAATTAAGTCCGTCCTTGTGTGCATTGTAAAGTAACAGACAGTCTGGTGAATACAAAGGTCATGCATAGTTATTTAAACATAAAGGGATTAGCTTTTGCCTTCTAAGAGATGGGTAGTGGGAGGCAAAAGCTAGCCTACTGTCAAATGTGTATTGGGTCTTGTTATGTTGTGGGTGGAGCTGGACCATTGTTCATTTTAGATTAATGCAGTATTGGATGTGCATAAAGGTTACAATGTTTTTGGCAATAAAGGGAGTCTATCCCTGAAAGATACAGAGTGCGTCTCGTTCTTTCAGAAGGATTAATTCCTATGGGAAGTGGTCGTCTGGCTGTGGAGGATCGGCAGTGAATTTGTGTCCAGGAGAGGGAAGATATCTAAACTGCGTTTGTTCCCCCCTTTCGTATTTGGGGTGCCGTTACATTGGCTGGCAGCGGTGGGATTTTCCCTTCAGTTCCTGGGACACTCCAAACCGCCACAGTGAATGACCAGCTATGCAGCCGAAGGATTGTGATGCAGGACCCCGGTCAGTTGAAGACTTGTTTCAGCAACGAGTTCGAGAGCGGTTGGCATTATATGGTGCTAACCCATCAGAGACCGCCATACAGGAAGCCATTAAAGGCATCCAGCTGCAGGATGCACGACAAGAGAGAGAACGACAGCGACAAGAGAGAGAACGAGAGCGACAAAAGAGAGAACTAGAGCGGCAACATGAGCGGAGAATGGCAGAAATACGGCAATCGGAGATCGCCTACAGACAGCTGCTATAATCTGCTCAGCAGCAGGGTGGGGCTACCCTTGCCTGGGACGATCAGGAAATACCAGTGGACAACTCTGAAATCCTGGCGGAAGAATCGGTAGTGGAAAATCTGAAGATTGCCATCCCTAAAGCCGAAGTGGATGATATGGAGTTCCAGGGAGCTAGCCTAGCTGAAGAATCGGCAGTGGAAAACCTGAAGATTGCCATCCCTAAAGCCGAAGTGGATGATATGGAGTTCCAGGGAGCTAGCCTGGCTGAAGAATCGGCAGTGGAAAATCTGAAGATTGCCATCCCTAAAGCCGAAGTGAATGATATGGAGTTCCAGGGAGGTAGCCTGGCTGAAGAATCGGCAGTGGAAAATCTGAAGATTGCCATCCCTAAAGCCGAAGTGGATGATATGGAGTTCCAGGGAGCTAGGGCAGTTGGCTCATCTCCCCAGCCACAGATTACAGAAGGTATTGACTTAAGGGACTGTTCAGAGGATGTTATGGATTATGCATCGCCTGCCCAAGTACTGGCAGCAGGACAGAGTACTGCAGACCCCTGCTCTACACCCGTGGCAGTTTTTGAGGCCCGAGGTGAGAAGGTGATGGTTCCTCTTGCCCAGGGGATTTCAGAGATGCAGGGGGGAGAAGCAGCCCTTTTCCCTCCCCAACAGTTAGCCAGAGCAGATGGTGTGGAGTCCCCAGCAGAAGTGCTGGCAACAGGGCAGAGTGATAGCAACCTCTGCCCAGCACCGGAAACAACTGTGGAGTTTCAGTGAGCCGGGGCAGTTGGCCCATCTCTCCAGCAACAAGCTGAGGTGGTAAAGCTTTTACCCCCAGCTGAATCACTGGCAGCAGGGCAGAATACTACTGGCCGCTGCACACAACTGCAACTTGAGCTGATGTCAGTGGATGGGACTACGGTCTCCACTCACAGCAACCCAGCGGAAGAGCTGGCAACAGAGCAGAGTGCCGCGGGCCTCTGCTCTCAACTAACAGAAGAGGGAGTTCCTGTGGGACTGGATGGGACTTCGGTCCTCAATGACACAACCCCAGAAAATGGTGTGACATTGGGACAGGAGGATGTCAGCCTTGCTTTGCAAGCACTGGGGGATTTTCACCTACCACAAGTGGATGGGACTTCAGTCTCCACTTGTATACCTCAGGGATGCTGGGCATCGGCCCAGATCCCCAACAGCATGAAAGACTGAGCCCAGTCACCCTGTCTTCTCCCCAGCGGCGGGTATGTTCTCTGAGAGAGGCAGAGGTTGGCTGGGTAAGTAATGCTCTGTTTGGAGCAATTTATTTCGGGTACTGTGTGGATACCGGCATTAGAAGAATGGACCTATGGACTAACTTCGGAGTCAACCCATCTGGGGTCACCTCCTGTGTTAGTCTCCTGCCGAAAGGGGAGATCTGTGACAGGGCAGTCACTTTGGACACAGGGTGAGCCAGGAAATAATGGACATTAAGAAATATATCTTGGACTACCTAAAATGGGTCTGTGATATTTATCCACCATATTCCCAAGGATATCTGTAAAGGACTATTTACTGATTCTGCACTCAACAGGTTAATTGAGAGATACTGAGGTGTTCAGCCTCAATCACCTGTCTGCCTAGTGTAATGCTAATCCCAGCTTCTAAAAGACCTGTTCATTGTTTGTGGTGATGTGGATTGGGGAAATTAAGTCTGTCCTTGTGTGCATTGTAAAGTAACAGACAGTCTGGTGAATATAAAGGTCATGCATAGTTATTTAAACATAAAGGGATTAGCTTTTGCCTTCTAAGAGATGGGTAGTGGGAGGCAAAAGCTAGCCTACTGTCAAATGTGTATTGGGTCTTGTTATGTTGTGGGTGGAGCTGGACCATTGTTCATTTTAGATTAATGCAGTATTGGATGTGTATAAAGGTTACAATGTTTTTGGCAATAAAGGGAGTCTATCCCTGAAAGATAGAGTGCGTCTCGTTCTTTCAGAAGGATTAATTCCTATGGGAAGTGGTCGCCTGGCTGTGGAGGATCAGCAGTGAATTTATGTCTAGGAGAGGGAAGAGATCTAAACGGCGTTCCCCCCTTTCGTATTTGGGGTGACGTTACACTGTTCAATTAAGTTAACAGACCACCTCACACACCTAGGTAGACTTGCATAAGATTAGCACATCAGAGTCATTATCTGTCCCCTCTGATAAACCTTGTTTGGCCACTAACCCCTTTTGGTCAACAAACACCCTTTGATGTGCGTAACTAGAATGCCTGTATGTAACACAAATATATTGTGTTATATATATATATATATATATATATAACACACTATATAATACATACACCTATATAATATTACATATATATTATTATATATAATATTACAACACTTGTGTCCTCATCCGTCGAATCCTAAGGAGACGACGTTGCATTCCTTGGACGTTATCCAAACACTGAGAGAATGCTTGTCTGGTACTGCTACGTTCCAGAGTCCAGGCTCACTGTTTGTTTCAGTGGCTGGTCCCTAATAGGGCCCAGCGGTTTCGTCGGCCACCATCTCTAGGTGGATCTGACAGATTGTGATCAGGCTTACACCATGAAGGGTCAGGCGCCTCCCTTTCTTGGCGCATTCGACCAGGGCAAGAATGCCTCTTGGTTTACGTCAGTTAGACGGTTTTCTGAGCCGGCAGCCTTGTCATGCAAGGCTCCTTATCTGATCTTCCACAAGGATAGGTGGTGCTGCGTCCGCAGCCTTCTTTTCTTCCTAGGGTCTTTCGACCTTCCATCAAGGAAGACATTGTTCTGCCATCCTCGTGTCCTCATCAGTCGAATCCTAGGGAAACAACGTTGTACTTTTTGGACGCTGTCCGAGCTCTGAGAGCATCAAGCGTCTGTTTTCACCAGGTGTGTAAGGCGGTGACCTGCTCGTCCGTTCACACTTTCACTAAACTTTACAAGTTGAGGTGTGTGCATCTTCGGATGCTTCTTTCGGCCGCAAGCTATTGCAGGCGGCTGTTTAGAATTGCAACTCCTCTATGGAGGAGCTCCGTTTTGTTTTGGGGTGAAGTTGTTTTAATGCTATTCCCACCCCTCGTTTTTGACACTGCTTTGGGACGTCCCACTATGTCAATAGGAAGCTGTTTCGGTCCATGAACGAAAGAGTAAATAGGATTTTTTACTCACCGTAAAATAATTTTCTCTGAGTTCATGGACAGACATAGCACCAACCCCTCGTTTTAAGTTTGTACTGCTTTTGACAAACTGATCTGCGAGGTGCAGAGAGAGGGATTATACCCAGAGGGTCCGCCCCCTGGGCGGTGCTGTAGAAGGTGTGATGCCACACTTTTTACAAGTTTTTCTGCCTAGTCACTCCTAAATAACGGATAATACCCACTATGTCAATAGGAAGCTGTGTCGGTCCATGAACTCAGAGAAAAGGATTTTACGGTGAGTAAAAAATACTATTTTTTTTGCTAGAAAATTACTCAGAACCCCCAAACATTATATGTGAGTTTTTAGCAGACATCCTAGGGAATAAAATGACGGCCATTGCTAATTTTTATCTCGCACAGTATTTGCGCAATAATTTTTCAAACGCCCTTTTTTTTGTAAAAAAAGAAAACGGTTTCATGAATTAAAAAATAACAAAACAGTAAAGTTAGCCCAATTTTTTTTTTGTATAATGTGAAAGATGATGTTACGCCGAGTAGATACCCAACATGTCACGCTTTAAAAATTGTGCACACTTATGGAATGGCGCCAAACTTCAGTATTTAAAAATCTCAAATTTTTTTTACAGGTTACCAGTTTAGAGTTAGAGGAGGTCTAGTTCTAGAATTGTTGCTCGCGCTCTACCGCACGCGGCGATACCTCACATGTGTGGTTTGAACGGCGTTTACATATGTGGGCGGGACTTACGTGTGTGTTCGCTTCTGAGCATGGGCTACCAGGGACAGGGGCCTTTTACATTTTTTATTTTTTGCACTTTTTTTTACATTTTCATTTATTGATCACTTTTATTCCTATTACAAGGAATGTAAACATCCCTTGTAATAGGAATCTATCATGACAGGTCCTCTTTATGGAGAGATGCGGGGTCAATAAGACCCCACATCTCTCCTCCAGGCTGGAAAGTATGAGATCGAGAAAAAGAAATTCACCAATCTCATGCTGATAGCCGCGATCGCGGCTTTGTTTACATCCGGGAACCCACGCGTGACGTCATAACGTCGTGCCCGGGCATCCGACGGTCATAGAGACTGGTTTGGTCACTGGAAATCTCTATGGTCCTCATCCGGCCGATTGTTTCTCCGGGTCCCGATGGCACGGGAGAGCCCAGAGAAGCACCGGATGGCGGCGGGAGGGGGACATCCCCTCCCGTTGCCTATAAGAACAATCAAGCAGTGAAACTGCCGCTATGATCATTCTTATCGTGCACAGAATCGCCGGCTGGAAATAATGATATTTGAATGATGCCTGTAGCTGCAGGCATCATTCAGATATCCCCGATGAAAGTCCAGGACGTCATATGACTTCCTTGGGCTGGAAGTGGTTAATGATTTTAGTGTATTTTTTTGTGAAAATAGCGAGATGATGAACATTTGCGCAATTATTGCGGGCCCAAAAAATCTGTAGAACTTTCTTTTTATTCTACAGGTCATGTGCCTTCAGAAAATCTAGTCTAGTTTAAGGTGTCTTTTCAAATTCTGAAAGCTGTAAGTGAAAAATAGTAACCTCCGGATTTTTAAAAGTAAATTGTTTTTATTTACAGTTTTGCGTACCTTCAGTTTTCCCTATTTCACAAAAAGGTGCAATTTAAAATGTACAAATATTTATTTATCAACTCAATACAGTTTTAACTTTTATATTTACTAGGAATTTAGCAGGGATTTTTATATTCTTTCTGAAAGCACATGGCCAGTAATGTATGGTTTGGGGAGTCTTTTACAAATTCTGAAAGCTGTAAGTGAAAAAGGAAAACTTCCATATTTTGTAAGAAATTTGTGCGTACGTCCGATTTTCACCATTTCTAAAAAAGGCGCAAATTTAAAAATTTACAAGGATTTTTTATTTATTAACTTTATTTATTAACTCAATACAGCTTAAGCATTTATATTTAGTAAGAATTTAGCAGGAATTTTGTAAAATTTGCTGTGCTTATATCTGCTAAAATTGATTTTAGAATTTTTTTTGCAAATATATTGTTTGATAAACATCTGTGCAAATGTCGTGGGGCCTTAAAAATCAGTAGCAACTTATTTTTAATCCACCGGCCCTATGCTTTCAGAAAATATTTGGTTGGGGGGAGGGGGGGGGGGTCTTTAACAAACTCTGAAAGCTGTAAGGGAACAATGAAAACCTTAAGATTTTTTGAGAAATGTGGTGATCTACATTTTTGCGTATGTTCGGTTTTCACCATTTTGCAAAAAGGCGTAATGTAAAAATTTAATATTTGTTCTTTATTAACTCAATAAAGATTAAAACTTTTTAAATTTAGTAGGAATTTTGTAAAATGTACTGTGTTTTTATCTGCTAATAATTTTAGTGTATTTAACGAAAATATTGCTTGGATAAACATTTGCGCGAATATTGTGCCCTAAAAATCAGTAGCACCTTATTTGTATTCTACTGGTCATGTGCTTTCAGAAACTATATGGTTTGTGGGGGTCTTTAACTCTGAGAGCTGTAGGGGAAAAATAAAAAAGCTATGGAAAACTTGCAAAAATGGCCTGGCCTGAGTGTAAAAATGGAGCACAGCAAAAGGGTTAAACTGCTTATTAGCAAGAGAATAAAACTGCCTGTATAGCTCTAGTCTAAAAAGGGAAACCATGTATTTGATCTCTATTGCTTTTTAATGATGTCTTTGTACAGGCATAATCTTAGGTCTACATTGATATCTGGTAACAGTTTTAGAAGCTTTAGACCAGGGGTCGGCGGCACATGGCCCGCCACATCTAATTGTCTGGCCTATCATTAATTCATGGGCACCCAGCCCGCGGACATGTTCACCGCTGTCTACTTCATTGGACAGCGTCAAGCGGCTGGTAGGGAAACCGCTGAAGTTAACTTTTTACATTAAACAGCAGGTGATTGGTTGCTGGGCGATCCTAGCAATCAATCACCAGCCTGTTGATGCAAAAAGTTAAAGTGGTTGTATACCCATAATTTGTACAAGCACCTACAGGTAAGCCTACATTAAGGCTTACCTGTAGGTGCTTGCAATATCTCCGAGACCTACACAGTCTCGGAGATATTTGCAAAAAAGACTGTACCGCTATCTACGGCGCATGCGCGCCGTAGATAACGGCGCAGGCGCACTGAGCGCGGCGGCTCTTGAATGGGAGTCTGCCGGACACTGCCGGAAATTCGCGCATGCGCGGGGATCGTGCTGTTCCCCGCGCATGTGCGGGAGTGACATCATCGCCGCTCCTGTCAATCACAGTGCCGGAGCGGCGATACCCGGAAGTCACTCCGGGTATCATGGATTTGACGGAGGACGTGTCCGAGGACCGCTGCGGGGGCTTCGATCTAAGGTAAGTGATTGATAATGAGCTAGTATGCTAGTCATACTAGCTCATTATACCTTTGCCTTGCAGGTTGACAAAAAAAAAAAAAAAAAGTTTTGCGGTATACAACCGCTTTAACTTCAGCAGTTCCTGCCCCCATCTAGCCCTATAATACAAGCCGCTCGATGCTGTGAGTTCTACCTACACAGCGGTGTGTTTTTGTGTCTGTGGGGACACAGGAAACTTGCTATGGGGGGAAGGGGGCAGAGGACACTATGGGAGTGATGTTAAGGGGAACAGGACACTGCAATGGGGGGGGGACCCTATTAGGGACCCCATCACCCCTGGGGACAGGGACCCCACCGCCAGACCATGATGGCTGGCATGAGCCACCCTTGGGTGCCAAGATGGAGGAGGGGGCAGTAAAATCTGAATCTCCAGCCACATGCTCCCTCAGGGTAAACTGGCTTTGTATTAGTGACGCACCTTAAAGTGAGGTAAACCTGTACTGTTATTATTACTAGGTTAGGATTATTTTTTATCTTCATTTATTAGCAGGTGAATGCGTCCCTTCATGCATTTACATACATTGAATACAGCCCTTAAGTGGAAAAAGGTTGTTGACCCTGGCTTTAGACGATCATTAAAATAACAGAATCATGAAAGATGCAGAATAGCCATCATTTTATGAGTTATTGTGCATGGCATTACAAAAAAAAGTTATTCTCTGAGAACCATTTGTGTATCAATAAATCCCATAAGTGGGTTCATCCGAGTTCCGGTATCTGTCCAAGTATCTGAGAGGCTGACCGTGAGGAAATTTTTTCTGTGGTGGATGATATCTTGGTGGGAACTGGTGTTCGAAGATAGGTTCCTTCATATCTAATGGAAAAAAAAATGAAAGTTTACATAAGCAAAGTTCATTGTGATGGCTCGTTTACACTTGCTTCAAAATGTGGCATTTGGACATGCTTTTTTTTTAAAGCACTCTGAATGGCAAACAAAGCACCTGTTGCTAAATAAAATGGTAAGCTTACAGTCCTGTTTACACGTTGTGTTTGCTTCAAAACGTATACTCCATGTCACTTTCTTGGTGCTTCAATGCATCTCCAAAGCCTCCATAGAAGTCTATGACAAAGCTCGTGAACCGCACCCGCATTGTTTGAGGGGCTTTTATTCCGCGTGGGGTTGGAGAAGAAGGAAGAAAGAAGATGTGAACTGCCTGCAGGAGAGATGCAATGTTGGAATTGCGCTGGTTCCCACATCACTATAGTGTTAATCTGGGCTCAAGGGATGCAGACCCTGCAGTTTTCCTCAGAGCTCTACAGCTACAGCAGCTGGTTGATAATTCTGAAACCTCTCTCATTAGACTCACTCAGAACAGGACCGCAGAGGAACAAACAGCAATTTCTTCAGAATAACAAAAAGGTAGGAATATACAACAAAGTTTGGTAAAATCCTTGCAATGAACAATAGATTACCCAAAGGGGAATGTTTTTCTCAACAAAAGATCAGAATCACTTTAACCATTAGGCCCGGTTCACACAGGGGCAGTAGACTCGTCAGGCGACTCAGTCGCCTGACGAGTCGCGTCCCGCTCTGTTCAATGGAACCGTTCTAATAGGAGCGACTCAGGTCGCTCCGACTTAGAAAAAGGTTCCTGTACTACTTTGGGGGCGACTCGGGACGACTTGCATTGACTTCTATAAATAAGTCATTTTGCAAATCGCCTCTCAAGTCGTCTTGAGATCGCGTCGCCGAGTCGCCCCCAAAGTCGTGCTGCCCCAGTGTGAACCGGCTCTTAAGGTACAAATTAGGAGTAGAGGAAAGGATACAGTCATGAAGGATGCTACTAGAAAAGGAGTAGCACAAGGATGTGAGCATACAATAGAGAAACAGTAGGACTTATGGTCAGCAGTGTCATGTGATGCCTTATATGCTGTACTTACTTAATAACTGATGAAACACTTGGGTAACACTTTCATCCCATTTGCACTGGAAGAAAGCCAGGCCTCCAGGAGTTATCTTCTGCTCATATTTCCTATAGAAATCCAAAGTCTTAAAAGTCCTCAGCTTCAGACTGTGACTGGGAAAAGAGTTCGGTATTAGATTGGAGGCAAGGTGAATGTATAATATCTCCCCCCATCTACAGATTAAAATAATTACACCCCAACGCCTGGAAAATTGTGTTTCAAAAAGAGCCACGCCCCCAAAGGGCAGGGGAAAAAAATATATAGTTGCACGAATATAAAAACAACATAATTCATATCAAAAGACGCTCTAAAAGAAAAAAAAAAGAAAAATCCATCATAAATGCACAAATAAATAATGATAATTCATTAAAATCCATGATATATTGCACATTCATTTATATTTAGTCAAATACAGGTTTAGGAACACATTGATAAATGGGTCAATCCATGTCTCACCTCTACATGCCTGAAGTAGCTGCGGGGGGGGGGGGGGTTGGGCATTCAGAGGTGCCCAAAAACCACACACAAGGAGACCAGGGAATCAGCTCAGTACCAGGGGGTACCATGCGATGAATGGGCAAAGATAGATGAAAGAAAAAAAAAGATAAGAAGAGAAAAATCTTTGCCCATTCATGTCCATGGGGACACTGTTGTACTGCTCCCGCCCCGGAAGTGATATCACTTGTTGTCATCAGGCATCTTGAGTTTTCAGGAAATGGATTCCCCCTGGTACTGAGCTGGTTCCCTAGTGTGTGGTTTTTGGACACCTCTAAATGCCCAAAACCCGCCCTACCGCCCCGCAGCTACTTCAGGCATGTAAAGGTGAGACATGGATTGACCCATGTATCAATCCTGCATTCCTTTTTTTCTTATGTATTCCTACACCTGTATTCATCTGACTAAAAATAAATGAATGTGCAATATATCATGGATTTGAATGAATTTATCATTATTTATTTGTGCATTTATGATGGAGTTTATTTTTATTATAACGGTTTTTGATATGGATGTTGTTTTTATATTAGTGCAACTATATATTATTATTTTTTTCTGCCCCTTTGAGGGCGTGGCTTTTTTTTAAACACAATTTTCAATTCCACCATTCCCTATAAAAGCTCTTGCCCATGGTGTGCGAGACTAGCCTCGCTCTGAGGAAGGGGGTGCGCCTCCGAAAAGCGTTAGCTATACCCCATGTTCTGTGCATGTCCATGCACTGTGTTTATGGCCTTTTGTGAGTACCCACTTTTTATACAAAAATTCCTTATTATTAAATTATCTCTGGTAATGCACTAGGTGTGCACCTTCCATTTCTGTTTTTCTTGTAGTTACTTTTGGATTACCCCATCTGAGGAAGGCAGCATCCACCTAGTTTGGGATACCATATATACCTTTAACACACCACCATTTTATCTGACATCTGTTACGCCACACCTTGGGAGAACTATTAGCGCTGGAAGTGACTGTTTTTTTGTATTTCTGCTATTTTTTTTAGTATTGGGTTGCAGTGTAACGAGTTAAAGTACAACTTAAAGCCCCCTGTATACCAAATCCAGCTCGGTGGATTCAGGCCTAAGCTCATTCCCTGAGTGTAGTGCGCTGATCCCACCGGTCCTCTTCCCCAAGTCCATCCAAGGGGCTTATGGGTGGCATTATGTGGGATGGATCAAAAAAGTAGGGCAAACGGGAGATCAGCACACCAGACACCGCTTCTTTGCCCTCCTGACCACCCTCGTAGTGTGCCCTCCTGACCCCCAATTCATTTTCCCTCTTCTGACCCCTGGTCCTACTGTTCCCTGTACACTGCTCTTCATACTACTGACCTCTATACGCTGCCCTACATCCCAATAACCCCTGTATGCTGCAATACATTCTATTGACCTCTATACATTACAATACATCCTACTGACTTCTGTACACGGTCCAACCTACTACTGACCCCTAGACACTGCCCAACCTACTTCTAGCACTGAGGCCAGCCTAAAACTAGTCAAACAAGTCAACCTGCAATACCAATTTTCATGATTAACTCCAGCCTCAGACTAATGCAGGTGACCAATTATTCCCAAGACATGAAAAAATTGTGAATGAAAGTAAATGTCGAGTTTCTCCCTACAGCTAACTTTTAAGGTAAGCCAACTTTAGATTTTTTTCAATGACATTTGTTCTAGTATATTTTTCAAAGTTTTCTTGATACTATCTCTGCTTTCAATTAGGGGCTTGCTAGTTAAAGAAAAAAAAAAAAAAAAAAAAACGGGTGCTGTGCTGCACCCAAGTGATCTTTGATCTCTTCTATGTTGTCCAGATAGATCTCCACATCTCTACCTACCCCTGGTCTAGATGATGCAGGATGCACACTGCACATACAGCTGGGTATGCTCTGCTTATGAATCAACAAAATAAATAATTTTGTGGTCACACAGCACCCTACTTGTAAAGGAAATTTTCCCTGTTCAATCCACTGTTGCCTGATGCCATTGCTGAAACCCAGAGCTAAGCTGGAGCAAAGCCAATAACAGAGAACAGGCAGCATGCCTAGAAGAGCACATTTAGCAAGCGGCCAATGGTGACAGTAATGAACCCGATGTGAGATCACACTAAGCAGCAGCATCAAAGGACTCCTCTGTAGGGTACATAATAAAATCAGTATAGAGAAAAACAGGACAGCCATGCAATGTTCCCCCCCCCCCCCCCCACACGAAAAACCTGCACCTATAGCAGTTTCCCCTCCTGGCCCCTCTCTCGCACACAAAATACATGGGAGGCAACTCTCAAATTCTGGAGCCATGGAGCATTGTTGCCACACCCTTACAGGAAATTGCACTAGGTGTACTTCACTAACGGGTGCAACAGGTATTTGTGCAGATACATTTATAATTAAAGTGGTTGTAAACCTTTACATATACCCAGTGAAGTGACTGGTCTCAGGTGATACACAGTTGTACCCGTTTGTCTGCAGTACTCTCTACATATGTTCGAAATGCTGGATTTTAAAGCTTGTCTGAACTGCCAGGGAAAAAAAAAGGATGCAGAGAGCTGAAGTCAGACTCTGCAGAGCTCAGTGAGGAGAGCTTTGAGAGACTCTGATGTTCAGGGGCTTAAATCAGGGGTATTGCTAGGTTGTATAGGGCATGGCTTACCCAACTGTGGGTGGAGAGATACATGTATAGGTATTCTGTAACCCAAGGTGAAATTCACTCCCTCCCACCCCCCATTCTCTTTCCTCTACCATCCTTTCTCCTCTTCCCCATTCCACCAATACTTCTTGTCGTTGATAAAGGATTAATGCATTACAAGACAGTCTTCCTTCCTACTATTTAGTCGTTGCTGTTAAACTAGAAGTTATACACTTCTTAGCACAGAGCAGATTGCCTCACCTCACCCCCCCCCCCCCCCCCTTATAGACAGGTCTCTCCAATCTTCACTTCCCTCAACACAGGCAACTAACACTCCAGACTTACCATGGGTTTGGTCGCATCTCCTCTGTATAATCAATGCGTTCTTCTTGCTTAAACAGAATGAATATGTATCTATGGTAACCAGTGCCATTAGCAGGGAATGTAGGAAAGTAGTGACAGATCTCCTCTCCAGAAAGGACTTGGTTCCCAGGAATGTTTCCCCTGAAAGAAACAGTCATTAATTCACAAATGGGGGAGAACCAAGCACAGAATAATAGCGTCATTACCTTACAGTATATGACAAGAGTACTTACACCAGCCAGTGCACATATTCTGAGCCTGTATCCCTCAGGTGGCCATCTAAAAACATAACACAGAGCGAAGAGAATTAAAGAGAAGCACAGTTTTCTATTAAGTATTAGAGGCAGACAAAGACAGGAGCTCTTCTTTACTGGTCACCGAACAAAATATAAAAATGGCTTTTATCTATAGGGTTAACAAACCTGGATTTGTAAAAAGAAGTGTCCACAAAGAGTCGTCCTGAGCATCAAATGTCACCTCTGGAGCCACTGTGGCCTGAAGCAACAAATAAAAGTTTATCAGCACAACTAGTATTACGTTAGCCCGCAGAACTAAAAACATTAATAGGGAGACACTTACCTCAGATGGAGTCACCACATTTCCATAATAGACAGGCATAACAGTGTCATGTTCTGCATTATATTGGACACGAAGAGAAACTCTAGGAACAAAGGTGGCTTCTCCAAAGAGATCTTTATATACTCCATAATGTTCAGCCACTCTCTGGATGTGATGTGGGCCACACGTTTGTTCCCATTCTGCTCGAACTTCATCCAGGGGTATGTGCACTATTGGTGGAACAAATACAGGGGCATTATGGAAACTTGTTCCTTTATGTTTTTGTAAAAAGTTATCTATTGGATTAACATCCAATCAGCGTTATAAAGGCATAGTCCATTCAAAGCTCTATATTTTGTTTTCATTGAAATGTCAGGAGGTTTCAACCACTCAATGCTTTCATATGCATTACGAGACCTAGAAGTGAGTTCTGATTATGCAAGTTCTCAATGCCACCCACCTGCCTTGGCTATTACAAGACAGATCTCACACCTTCTATTCATCTTTAAGCCCTTGTTCACACCGGTGCAACTTCAGGTGTGACATGCGATTTACAAATTGCACATGAAGTCACATCTAATGTATTTCTATTGTAAAAGCTGGTAAGGAGGGCCAAACACGCCCCCTAATTAACTCCCCAAACCACCACTGCGCCCAGATGGAATTAGAATGAATAATCCTGAAGCTGCTACTTAAAAATTGAAACAATGTGGTATGTGAATTTTAAGTGAAAAAATAGTAGTGCTCTGTTTATGCAAAAACAGTCCTAACAAGTGATATACAAATCAAAAATACTATAATGTGTATATAAATAATATTCCACCAAGTGAAAGTGGACAAATGATAAATATAGTAGTCCTATGTATTCAAAACGTATAATCAAGCAACAAAAGTAATGAAATATATGTGCAGTGAATCATAAATAAAAGTCCATAAAACAATATTCATGAATAAAAGTCCATAAAGCAAAATACAAGTGATTAAAGAAATCCAGGTGATGAAAACCCGAGTGCTTCCAACAAATATGCTTAATCTTGAAAATGTAATTATGCTCCTTCACCACACCACTTGTGTCTGTGAATCCACTCCCAAAGGAAAAAAACTCACCAGATAGATATGCCTCACACTCTCATGTTCGGCATAAAAGCTTGATACCCCACCGGGGTTAATAGACAAATCCACTGGAATTTTTACAAGAGAATCCACTCCACATGTAAAAAATGAATAAGTGCTTCCAATGGTGAAGTAAGTAAAAACAATTTATTTTAAAATTGCACACATAAAACATGCGCGGATGCCTGAGGGAGAAGTCGTGCTTCCTTAGAGCTCCGCTCCTAGGCTAGTCAGACCGGAGAACCGAGAGCCGCAGCGACTTTCAACTCCACCACAGAGGTTACTGCAATACTCCGGGAATACACCTGAGCCAGTAAAATGGTGACAAGAGGTACTAAAATTAAGCTGAAACCAGGGAACCATAGGGAGTTATCAGGCAGGGCACTTTCCAAAATAGCGCCGCCAAGTACCTCACGACACAGCACACAGCGCTCCTCCACAGCTCAGTCATCTAATCCTAAAGCACAACAATGTGGAGGTGAGACTGACTCTGAAGATGAACAGACACAAATCACTGTTCAAGCTGGTATGTTTAAACAATTTGAGAGAATGTTACAAAAGGCATTGAAACAAACCTCAGATGACATTACTGACAGGCTCACTAAGGAAATTAGGGAGATTGGACAAAGAACTGCTGAACTAGAGGTGAGGGTGGATGAACTAGAATTTTACACTCAGCATCATACTGAGGAACTTGACCAGTTAAAGGAGGAGAAACTTATTTTACAAACAAGGTTGGAGGACCAAGAGAATAGGGACAGACGCTCCAACTTGAGAATTAGAGGAATACCTGAACATGTTCTGGATTTACAGGCTACTATGCTTGCACTTTTTCAAGAACTTCTCTCTGACACCCCAGTGGAAAGACTGGAAATGGATAGGGTACACAGGGCTTTAGCCCCCCGCAAGCCTAACGGCCCCGCAAGGGACATAATTGTTAGGTTCCACTACTACAAAACTAAAGAACAAATACTGGCTGCAGCCAGAGGAAATTCTGCCCTATCCTTTCAAGGCAATGCTTATCAGCTATTTACAGACCTCTCTCCACTTACAATAACCAGGAGAAGGGCAATGAAACCCTTTTTACAAGTTTTGCAACAGCACCAGATTATATATCATTGGGGTTTCCCTTTCTCCTTGCGTTTCACCCATTTGGAAACAAAATATGTTTGCCGTACACCAGAAGAACTACAATCAGTTCTGTTGGATTTGGGACTTTTGGATCAATCCGAGAAAGCAGTTCAGCCCCATAGACGTTTAACATCACGATCATCCTCCAAACAAGACTCATCCGCCTCCACACGACAAAATCTACATAAACGTGGACGTTTTGAGACCCTGTCACCACCTAATGTCGACTCCATGGACCGATTTCAATTCCTGATCTGGATATTACTCCAATTTTCAGGCGTATTGAGCCTGACCATATCCATGCATTACACGCATAACTCGCTTCAGTCACCTGGTTGAACTGAATAACTTTTTGATCTATAATATTCATCTATATAGAAAATTTATATAGATACAAAAAAATTTTCCCCCCCTCTCGTTATCATCCACCCCCTTTCCCCCCCTCGTTATCATCCCCCCCATTTTTTTTTGTTTTGTTGATTTTTGCCGCTTGCTTATTCATGACTTAAGGTTGCTGTTAGATTAAGTTCCTTTGTACTGTTTAATAGGTTCTCCGGCGCTGACTGGCCACATGGAATTCCATGTCGCCTTCCTTACACCCTCCGACTCCCGATATAGTACGGAAGTCGGACGGTGATTTTGGAACCTCTTGGGGCAGACTAGCTGTTCCCCTGAGACGTTCCCACACCCTTCTTGCACACCGTTATGTAATAATTGTCTATATCATATTAAGGGTCGTTTACTTTTTATTTTTTTACTTCTTCCCTACTTCTTTTTCCTCCTATCCTATCTTCTTTCTCTCCTGGGGATGACCCCGGCCTTAGTCAGAGGTATTACTCCTTTACCTAAAAGCACCAATTCCAGACTACTATGGCCCCCATAAATATAGTATCATTAAATGTACAAGGATTTAATGTACCACAAAAACGCGCCAAAGCTATGAGATCTTTCGCGGCTAGGAAGGCACACATTATCTGTCTTCAGGAAACGCACTTCACAGATAAAGTTTTTCCTAAATTCTTATCTTCTGCTTATCCTCAATTCTATGTAGCCTCAGCCACAACCAAACAACGTGGAACCCTTATTGGTTTCCACCGTTCAATGCCATTCACTCTCATGTCACAAATCAATGATCCAGAGGGCAGATACATTTTACTTACAGGTCTTCTTGCAGATAATATAATCACCATAGTATCGTATTATGCCCCGAATAAACGCCCAGAAGCTTTTTTATCACACCTCTTCCAACTGGTGAATACACATAAGGTTGGTAGTGTTGTGATGTGTGGAGACTCCAATACGACGGTTTTTCCATTCTTAGACAAATCCCCGTCCAAACCCAATTCTACTACACACAAGCAATCCCTAAGGAACCTATTATCCACACACAAATTGGCTGATGCTTGGAGGGAAGTTAATCCAACTAGAAGAAATTATACACACTACTCATACCCTCGTAAATCATTCTCTCGGATTGACCATATCTTTACACCTTCAAGTTTATTACCTGAGATCAAGTCTTCTATAATAACCCCCTATACATGGACAGACCACTGCGCTGTTTCCATCACTTTAGCTTCACCAGTGCCTAGGTCTCATGATAAGACATGGTGTATAAACGAATCCATGTTCTCACACCCGATACAATGTTTAGAAATTGAAACAGCTCTCGCTGATTATCTCACATTTAACAATAAAAATGAGGTTTCGGCTCCTACTTTATGGGAAGCTCATAAAACTGTTATCCGTGGCAAATTGATACAATTGGCTGCAGCTCTCAAAAGAAAAAACAAACTCCTATTTACTAAGCTGGAAAATAATTTTAATAAATGCTACGCAGCTTTTCAATCGGTTCCTAACGCCACGAATAACACCAATTATGAGAGGGCTAAACTTGACTTAGACCTATTCTTAACTGATTCCGCAGACAAGACCGTACGCAAAAGACAGCATTTTTACTACGTCAAAGCCAATAAACCAGATACCCCTATGGCTCGTTGCCTTAAAAAAGTACAACATACACACGCACCTATTAAGCTTAAAGCATCCCGCGACTCCTTCACCAGTAACCCGATAAAAATATTAGAGATTTTCCGTTCGAAATTGACTAACCTATACTCCCCGAAACAGAATTTTGATAAAACTAAAGCTGACGATCTACTCGCAAACATCACATTTCCACACATGAAACCTGAACAACTTGATGATCTTGAAAAGCCTATAACTTTACACGAGGTTCAAAAAGCTATAAAAGAGTTGAAGCCACATAAAAGGCCAGGCCCAGATGGCTTTTCAGCTTTATATTTTAAAAAATTTCAAACTATATTAGCACCTATACTTACCAGGGCCTTCAACTCTTTATTAGCTGGACAGTCCTTTAGAAATGAATCCTTAACATCCATCATAGTAATGCTTCCTAAGCCCCACTCCGGCCTCACTTCCTGGACTAATTATCGTCCAATCTCTCTTCTTAACCTTGACATTAAATTACTGGCCACATATTGGCAAATAGATTGAACGCCATCATAGGGAATTTAATACATCGCGATCAAACGGGTTTTATGCCCAAACGCCAGACGGTTGATAATATTAGAAGAGCGCTTTTGCTGACATATTTCGCCAAAAAGAGGAAGATCCCAACGTGTCTCCTATCCCTAGATATGCGCAAAGCATTTGATTCGGTTATATGGCCATATATGAACTATATTTTACAAAAGTGGGGCTTTGGAAGCAATTTTATGCTTTGGATCTCAGCTTTATATAATAATCCGAAGGCATATATCAAATATATGGGCTACAAATCTTCTACATTCAATATTAAATGTGGTACGAGACAGGGCTGCCCCTTTCACCTTTGATTTTCGCTCTTCTCATAGAACCATTGGCGATGCTTATCAGAACCAACCCTAATATTAGCGGAGTGGAACTAGGTGGACACCACCATAAAGTATGTCTCTTCGCTGATGATATACTTGTCTTCCTAACCCACCCACACATTTCGGCTCCAAATTTATTGAACGTCTTAGGAAAATTTTCAGATATTTCAGGGCTATATATTAACACCAAATCCAAAGCACTTAATATTAACTTATCGCAATCCGAACTACATAGAGCACAAACAACTTTACCATTCAATTGGGTTACTCACTATATCCCATACCTGGGAATTCAACTTACATCCTCAATCTCAGACCTGTTCAAAACAAATTACTTGCCACTGATGAAGCAAATCACAAACCTACTGAATAGTTGGTCCACACTTCCTATTTCATGGTTTGGGAGAATTAATGCTGCGAAAATGTCCATCTTGCCAAAATTCCTGTATCTTTTTAGAGTGCTCCCCGTTCCTATTCCATCCTATTTCCTACAGATACTACAGCAGAAAGTCATATAATTTATTTGGGGTAAGATTAAACCACGTATTGCCAAAGTGACACTTTTTATTGAAAAATCTAAAAGGGGGACTGGGAATCCCTAACTTCGCCAAATACTATTACGCTGCGCAAATTGCACAATTATCTAAGTATCATGCAAGGTCTGAAACCCCTTTGTGGGTGGCAATAGAATCTATTGACATTGATCCAATATATGTGGCTAATATAATGTGGTTATCCCCTTGTGATAGACCAGGCATATCTAATCCTATCACAAAGCACTCCATGACCATCTGGGACAAATTTAGGTGTTCGCATAAATTACAATCCCCACACAACCCCCTACTGTCATTCATAAGACACCCAGCTTTTTACCCTGCATGGAAGTTCCCATCTTCTTTTGCAGCTTGGACATCCAAAAATCTGACATCCTTATATGATCTAGCATCCAGCAATAACATTCCGACATTCCCTAATCTCTGTGACATCCATGGTTTACCCAGTAAAGAAATTTTCCGGTACCTACAAATTAATTTTTTTTATACACCAGTTATTGAGTCGGGTTCCATACTCAATCAACTCTCACAGTTTGAAAGGATCTGTAAATGTGACCCACACACTAGAGGTCTGATTTCAATACTGTATAAACAACTTAATAGCTCCCCCACAGATATTACACCGTTGTATGTCACCAAATGGTCTCAGGACTTCAATAAGACATTCAGTACGAAGGCCTGGGACAGCATCTGGTCGACCACTATGCGATCATCCATAAACTGTTATGCTCTTGAAACAAATTTTAAGGTCTTATCACGCTGGTATCTGGTACCAGCGAGGTTAGCTAAATTTTCGCCAACCTGCTCGGATAAGTGCTTTCGTGGCTGTGCGACTGTCGGTACCCATCTTCATATCTGGTGGGAATGCCCAATTGCCCAAAATTTCTGGATCAAAATATTCGGTATGGCTTCCACCGCTCTAGAAAACTCCATTACACCAGATCCAGTCGTAGCATTATTGAATCTTAAACCCCCTGACCTTACTCATAATCAATTACAACTATTGTTGAACTTGACAACCTCAGCTAAACAAACTATAGCTAAGGCATGGAAATCTCAAACATTGGTTGTGACTGAGACTAAACATCGAATGAACAGAGCCCTCATTTTCCACAAAATGACAGCTATCGAGAACAATAACGTGAAAAAATTCAATAAAATTTGGCAGCCATGGGTTAAACATTTCCTATCATCTGATTTTGACCACTCTCTCCTGCTGCCCTGTTAAACCCATTTAACATTTCTTCCTTGATACTTTTTAGTCTCCTCCTTTCTTTAAAAATTGCTAAAAGTTCTTGAGACTGGGGTCGGATCATTCCTGGGAGGGAACCTCTTTTCTTCCTTTCCTATCTCTTTACTCTTTTCCTTTCTCAATCTCTTTCTTTCTTTCCTCCTACCTTAATATTCTTTTTATTTTTATTTTTTTTATTTTCATATATTGCCTAACATGTGATTTTGGGATCTATATTCCCATATCGTTTCTTAAAACCATTATTACATAACACTCTAGTGTTTGAACTCCTAATCTGAGATTAACCTCTATCCATTTGACATACTGTTTCTATATGTTTTTTTTTTCTTTTTGTTCCTCTTTTGCTCCTTATGAAGGGTATAGACATTTAAGAGTGACTTTCATAAACTTTTAACTATTTTTACATATAAGTGCAGATAACTTATAATCCTTACTGGGACTCTAGCCCACTTACACCTTAGCTAAGCCATTTTTTTTCTCTTTCTTTAACACGTGCCCCCTCTCATCCACAGTTAGAACCCGTTTGGGGTGGATGGGTGGTCCAGAGGCACTTTATACCTGATGCAAGGTTTAGCCCCTTGGATTTTTCTTCTATCCTACAAGCCCACTCTACATGTCAAGTGTAATAACCCCCTTTTTTTTTCTCTCTTCAATATCTCAGAGATATGAATGTTACTTCTACTGTTAAGTACCGAACTTTACTTATATATCTTTCATTAAGGTTACAGTGTATAACCCATTCTCACATTATATGTATTTTATTTGTGATCTGTATTCTTGTGGAAAATTTAATAAAAATATTGAACAAGAAAAATTGCACACACATCTTCAACCATCGTACTCACATTGTTCAAAATTCAAACAGGCACTTCAAATAAAAAGCAACAGAAATGAATGAAGGAGGCTTGCAATGGCGTACTAGGAATTGCGGTCACAGTGGACCCAGAATAACCAGCAGATCTCACCCTCCAAATGCTCGCTCTCCTTCCCGGCCAGAGTCGTATCAGCCTCGGTGGTGGTGTCTACGTTCAGAGTTCACAAAAAGTTACCGTGCAGGCCACGCCCAATGGGGTCCACCGTGACCGCAATTCCTAGTACGCCATTGCAAGCCTCCTTCATTCATTTCTGTTACTTTTTATTTGAAGTGCCTGTTTGAATTTTGAACAATGTGAGTACGATGGTTGAAGATGTGTGTGCAATTTTAAAATAAAATTGTTTTTACTTACTTCACCATTGGAAGCACTTATTCATTTTTTACATGTGGAGTGGATTCTCTTGTAAAAATTCCAGTGAATTTGTCTATTAACCCGGGTGGGGTATCAAGCTTTTATGCCGAACATGAGAGTGTGAGGCATATCTATCTGGTGAGTTTTTTTCCTTTGGGAGTGGAGTCACAGACACAAGTGGTGTTAATTACATTTTCAAGATTAAGCATATTTGTTGGAAGCACTCGAGTTTATCACCTGGATTTCTTTAATTACTTGTATTTTGCTTTATGGACTTTTTATTCATGAATATTGTTTTATGGACTTTTATTTATTATTCACTGCACATATATTTCATTACTTTTGTTGCTTGATTATACGTTTTGAATACATAGGACTACTATATTTATCATTTGTCCACTTTCACTTGGTGGAATATTAGTTCTATACACATTATAGTATTTTTGATTTGTATATCACTTGTTAGGACTGTTTTTGCATAAACAGAGCGCTACTATTTTTTCACTTAAAATTCACATACCACAATGTATTTCTATTGCATGGTCTTAATGTGAATTG
This sequence comes from Rana muscosa, assembly GCA_029206835.1. Taxonomy (NCBI): domain Eukaryota; kingdom Metazoa; phylum Chordata; class Amphibia; order Anura; family Ranidae; genus Rana; species Rana muscosa. The sequence goes on along the minus strand of CM055128.1, from coordinate 111,835,477 downwards.
AAGGAGCGCAATTTTTTTTTAAATAGTTTCTGCGCTATTTTATGTACGACTTGCATTGACATCTGTACATAAAATAGCACAGATGTCGGCAAGTTGCAGATGAAAGTAGCGCAACTTCAAAGCTGCATTCAGTGTGAACGGGAGTCGATTGTCTATTTTAGAGACTATGGCCAGTTTCTGGCTGAACAGTCAGCATCTACCCATTATCATAATATTGGTATAGCGAGTGGATTAACCCTTTAAATTGGAACTACATTGAAATTTTTTACATTTTCTACATTAATGGGAACATTTAGAAATGTTACCTGTGCCTAAGTGGTATCCTGAAAAATGTGCCTTTTTTCTCAAAATATAAAAAAAAAATATATATATCTTCCCAATATGTGAGTGTACCTAGGCACAGTTGTGCATACATCTCATAGGTGTATGTTCGTAGTATGAGTAGTATGTGCTGTCTGACTGATACTCTTAGAAGATTTGGAGTGAGATTTGGTGATGTCACTACTGTGCTGCTCACTGTCCTCCTTGCTAGGGGCTCTGACATGCCCTGCTTCAACCCAGATGGCCACCACCACACAAATAGTACAGAACAAGGTATTCCAATTTAGTAATGGGAGAAAGAGCTGTTTGGACACCACCGACAACACTGGTGGCTTGTCCTTTTCCCTCTGCCTGCCTTTTTGGGTCAGAGTTCAGCTCCTCTTTTACAGATTTGAAGTAAAAAGCCATTTTTTTCAGTTTCAGAGTAAAACAGATCAGACCCTTAGGCCCCCATGTACACGGGATGCTGTTAAACGTGCGTTCAGAGGCAGTTGGACACTTTTTTGAACTTCCCCTGACCATGTATACAGTCTCGTTTATTGGCGTTTTTAGGCAGTTGCGTTTAACAGCGTTTCTTTGAAAGCAAAAAAATGGGTTCAGACGCAGAAGATTTCCATGTTTCAGACGCAAAACGCGACAACCCGCGTTTAGCAGAGTTTCGTTTATAAGCGTTTTTCGCCATTTAAAAAAATAATAATAATGATAGAGATTATATATATATATATATATATATATATATATATATATATATATATATATATATATATATATATATATATATATATATATATATATATATATTGTGACAGCAGGAAGGTAAAGTCACCTGGTTGCATCCAGGGGGGTAGATATATTTCACCCAGATTCAGGCTTTACGCCGACTTATACAACTAGGTGGAGAGTTGTATAAGCCCAGCTGAGGATAGTGGGCTCATGGATGACTCATACCTCTAGGGAGAGTGTGGGGCGTCGTGCAGACAGGGAGTTGATGAGACCAGCTGAAGCTTGTCAGCTCATTTAGGCCTCTATAAGAACTCCCAGCTTCATTAGGGGTTAGCTCATGCCTGGAAGCAGACCTGTGTGGACTTCCTGGAGAGAGTGAACCCTTGTGCGGTGAGACAAAGCCTGTGTGGCTATTTGCTTGGACATTTAAAACCAGGGACTTAGGGACTAGGACAGCACTAGGCTGATCCCAGTTGTTAGTTAGGAAACCTGTATGTTTAGTCAGAGGTCAAATTGACCAGGATTTATTTTGTTTATGTTTCTTTTGCTTTGCTGTGTTTTTGTCACTGTAAATAGAAAATAAACCGCACCTTTTTGATTTTGAAAACCACAACCTCCGGCTGCTGGGCCTGTTTTTGTGTGGGGAGCCCATCCCGGGGGTCACACACACCCGCTGCCAAGCTAACCCCCTCACAGTTGGTGGAGAATGCAGGCAGTTTTTTTTAAGCCAGCATGGAGGAGATACTGAAACAGCTGGCTCTAGCAAATGCCAATCAACAGCAGACAAATGCAGGTTTGCAAAAGAGCCTTGCAGCTCATCAACAGAGCCTTGCAGCTCAACAACAGAACTTCGCAGCCCAGCAGCAAGCTCATCAACAGAGCCTTGCAGCCCAGCAGCAGACAAACGCAACTTTGCAACAGAGTCTGGAGGCTCAGCAACAAGCCCAGCAGCAATCTGAGGCCCGCTTCATAGACCTGTTGCAGAAGCAAGAGCAGAGACTACAACAACAGATGGAAGCAGTAATGCAGCAACGTCCGCAGACCAGTGAGGAAAGCCGTCCCACTAATACCGCGTCCTTTGGGGTGAGTCGTTTATTGACAAAAATGACTGGAGAGGATGATCCAGAGGTATTTTTGACCACATTTGAAAGGACCGCTGAAAGAGAAAAGTGGCCTGAGGAGCAGTGGGCTGGACTAGTGGCTCCTCTGTTAACTGGTGAATCGCAGAAAGCTTACTATGACCTAGAGCCTAACCAAGCAAAAGACTATGTGATGCTAAAAGCTGAAATATTGGCAAGGCTGGGTGTCACCCTGGCTGTCCGGGCTCAGCGTGTGCATAACTGGACTTTCCAGCTTGGAAAACCCCCCAGGTCTCAAATGTATGATCTCATTCACCTGAGCAGAAAGTGGCTACAGCCAGAGACTTTGTCCGCACCAAAGATTGTGGAACGTGTTGTAATGGATCGGTTTTTGAGAGCTCTTCCTACTGCCATCCAAAAGTGGGTAAGCCATGGAGACCCAGAGACGGCCGATGGTCTTGTGGATCGTGTGGAGAAATGCTTGGCTACAGAGAACCTGACGGTCTCTTCCAGAGACACTCGGACTTTCCACCCTAAGACCAGACCATCCCCAGGGGCGGATAAGATGATTCCAAGGGGTAAGGGTGGAGAGAGTGAGAGGGTGGGAGCTCTACCCCAAGTTTGGCGAGAACAGCCTGGGAAATCAGCGGCTCAAGAGGCGGCAAGAAGGATCGTTTGCTACCGCTGCCGGCAAGCGGGACATATTGCAGCAAATTGCCCGGTTGTGGAGGAACCCATGCAGTGTGACTTTCTGACGGGCAGACGTCAGTCGCTGTGTGCGACAGTCGCATGCACTGCCATTCGAGGAACTGAGAAACATTTATGCAAAATGTGTGTTAATGGTAGAAATGTTGTGGTATTGCTGGATTCAGGTAGCCTTGTGACCCTGATAAAGGCTGAGTTAGTTAAAACAGAGGTCTCTGGGAATAGCAAGGTAGCTGTTATTTGTGTGCATGGGGACACCCGAGAGTATCCAGTGACTACAGTGTGTTTCGAGACCCCCAAAGGTACCCTCTCTCATCCAGTGGGCTTAGTATCTCAGTTACCGCATGACGCCATTGTGGGAAGGGATTTTCCGAAGTTCTGGGAACTGTGGGATGATCCTGAGCCCCCCACTGGTGCCCCTATGTACCAGGAATGTGATAGCCAGAACTCCCCTGAGAGTGGTGAGGACTCTCCGGAATTTCCCTTGTCAGTATTGGCAGGGGAGACTCAAGAAACTGGAGAGGAGCCCACCTCCTCAGACGAAAACCTACCGTCTGTGGAGTTTTCTGATCTTGAGGTTCACAGGGAAAACTTTGCCACAGAACAGTTGAAAGACCCCGCCCTAATAAAGGCACGGGAAAACGTAGTGAAAATAGATGGCGAGTTAGTGAACCCAGATAATACCTGCACTTACCCATACTTCAGCGTAGAGAAGGACCTACTGTATCGGGTGGCAAAAAGGACAGAAGAAACCGTTGAGCAGCTTGTGGTGCCCAAACCGTACAGGAAGTTGGTGTTGGAGTTGGCCCATGGGCACATTCTTGGAGGTCATCTGGGGACAGAGAAAACCCGAGAGAGGGTATTACAGAGATTCTATTGGCCGGGGGTGATGAAGGACATAGAAAATTATTGTTCCTCCTGCCCTGTGTGTCAGAGGTCGGCCCCGATGCCACATTTCCGTAGCCCGCTGGTCCCTCTACCCATCATTGAGGTCCCGTTTGAGAGGATCGCCATGGATTTGGTAGGTCCTATAATCAAGTCCGCTAGGGGGCACCAGTACATATTAGTTATAATGGACTATGCCACCCGTTATCCAGAAGCGATCCCTCTCCGAAATACCTCGGCCAAAACCATAGCCAAAGAGCTATCTCTTGTGTTTAGCCGGGTGGGTATTTGTAAAGAACTGCTTACGGACCAAGGTACACCCTTTATGTCCCGGGTTATGAAGGAGCTATGTAAATTGTTCAAAGTGACGCAATTACGTACATCTGTGTATCACCCCCAAACCGATGGGCTGGTTGAAAGATTCAACAAAACCCTAAAACAAATGTTGAAGAAAGTGGTGGATAGAGATGGAAAGGATTGGGACTGTCTACTTCCTTATCTGATGTTTGCTATTAGGGAGGTGCCCCAATCCTCTACGGGATTCTCCCCCTTTGAGTTACTGTATGGGAGACACCCAAGAGGGCTGTTGGATATTGCCAAGGAAACTTGGGAAAGTGAGAGTTCTCCCCACAGGAGTGTGATTGAGCATGTCGCCCTGATGCAAGACCGAATTGCACAGGTAATGCCCATCGTGAAGGAACATTTGGCCCAAGCGCAGTTAGCACAGCAGAGAGTGTACAACCGTGGAGCCAAGACCCGTACCTTTTCCCCGGGGGATAGGATACTGGTACTGGTCCCTACGGTTGAAAGTAAATTCCTTGCCAAATGGCAAGGCCCCTACGAGATAATGGAAAAAGTGAGCGAAGTGAATTACAAGGTCAGACAACCAGGAAGGCGAAAGCCCGAACAGATCTATCACGTTAATCTGTTGAAAGCCTGGAGGGATAGAGAGTCCCTAGTCGCAGACACTTGGTCACCAGCTCAAACTGGTTGCGTGATTCCTGAGGTTGGAATCGCAGCCACCTTGTCACAACCCCAACAACAGGAGGTGAAGGAGTTTGTGCTTCGCAACAAGGAGGTATTCTCTGAGCTGCCGGGACAAACATCTGGGGTAGAGCATGACATTATTACCCCGCCCGGTGAAAGGGTGAAGTTAAAACCCTATCGGATCCCAGAGGCCCGACGGGAGGCAATACGGGAGGAAGTACAGAAAATGCTGAACTTAGGGGTGATAGAGGAGTCCCAAAGTGATTGGTCTAGTCCCATTGTGTTGGTGCCTAAACCGGATGGGAGCTGGCGATTTTGTAACGATTTTCGTCAGTTGAACAAAGTTACAAAATTTGACACCTACCCCATGCCACGTATAGATGAGTTGATCGACCGGCTGGGAACAGCCCGATACATGACGACTCTTGACCTCACAAAAGGGTATTGGCAAATCCCCCTGGCCAAGTCGGCCAAAGAGAAAACCGCATTTGTAACCCCAGACGGGGCGTTCCAATATAAAAGAATGCCGTTCGGGTTACAGAATGCGCCGGCCACATTCCAGCGGAAAATGGACCAGATGCTGAGGCCCCATCGGAAGTATTCTGCGGCTTACCTGGATGACGTAATTGTCCATAGCACAGATTGGGCCTCACATCTGCCAAAAGTGCAAGCAGTCCTGGACTCTGTTCGGGAAGCGGGGTTTACGGCTAACCCCAAGAAGTGTACCATTGGGCAGGAGGAGGCCAAATATCTTGAGTACACCATTGGGAGGGGAGTAATAAAACCCCAACTCAACAAAGTCGAGGCCATCCAGAGTTGGCCACGTCCCAACAGCAAGAAGCAGGTACGAGCCTTTCTGGGAATCGCTGGGTATTATCGGCGATTCATTCCCCACTTTGCTTCTAAGGCTGTGCCCCTAACCAACCTGACGAAGGGGAAAGGGTCGGTCATGATTAAATGGACCCCCGAGGCTGAGGCAGCATTCCAATTCTTGAAACAAGCCTTATGTAGCCAGCCAGTGTTGTACTCACCCGACTTCTCTAAAGACTTTGTCGTACAAAGTGATGCGTCAGATGTGGGGTTAGGAGCAGTATTGTCCCAGGTCTGGAACGGGGAAGAGCACCCAGTCATTTACCTCAGCAGGAAGTTGAAGTCCCATGAGGTAAATTACGCCACCGTTGAAAAGGAGTGTTTAGCGGTGAAGTGGGCTCTAGATTCCCTTCGGTACTACCTGCTAGGTAGGCACTTTGACATGGTTATGGATCACGCTCCGTTAAAGTGGATGGCTCAAAACAAGGAAACAAATAGAAGAGTGAATAGGTGGTTCCTGGCCCTCCAGGAATTCAACTTCACAGTAAAGCATCGCCCTGGCGTTCAAATGGGGAATGTGGATGCTTTGTCTCGAGTACATGAATGCCTGATTGCTGGTGTTCCAACCCCGAGGTTAAAACAAGAGGGGGGGGGTATGTGACAGCATGAAGGTAAAGTCACCTGGTTGCATCCAGGGGGGTAGATATATTTCGCCCAGATTCAGGCTTTACGCCGACTTATACAACTAGGTGGAGAGTTGTATAAGCCCAGCTGAGGATAGTGGGCTCATGGATGACTCATACCTCTAGGGAGAGTGTGGGGCATCGTGCAGACAGGGAGTTGATGAGACCAGCTGAAGCTTGTCAGCTCATTTAGGCCTCTATAAGAACTCCCAGCTTCATTAGGGGTTAGCTCATGCCTGGAAGCAGACCTGTGTGGACTTCCTGGAGAGAGTGAACCCTTGTGCGGTGAGACAAAGCCTGTGTGGCTATTTGCTTGGACATTTAAAACCAGGGACTTAGGGACTAGGACAGCACTAGGCTGATCCCAGTTGTTAGTTAGGAAACCTGTATGTTTAGTCAGAGGTCAAATTGACCAGGATTTATTTTGTTTATGTTTCTTTTGCTTTGCTGTGTTTTTGTCACTGTAAATAGAAAATAAACCGCACCTTTTTGATTTTGAAAACCACAACCTCCGGCTGCTGGGCCTGTTTTTGTGTGGGGAGCCCATCCCGGGGGTCACACACACCCGCTGCCGAGCTAACCCCCTCACAATATATATATATATATATATATATATATATATATATATATATATATATATATATATATATCTCTCTCTATCTCTCTCTATATCCATCTATCTATCTATATATATTTTTTTTTTTAACGCTTCTAAAACGCAAACGCGGCAAAACGCAGCTAAACGCGGCATATAATCACGGCAAAACTGACGTTTTAGGCCCCATGCACACGAGACGCAGGTGCAAACTCTGCTGAACACACGTTTTTAAACGCTGAAACCGGCATTTAAAAACGCGCGTTTTGCCGCGTTTGCGGCCGCGTTTATTGGCGTTTAGCGGCGTTTGCGTTTATAAGCGTTTCATCATAAGACCCTCCCTAAGCTCAAAAAACAGTACATTTTAACCATTTCAGCCAGTTTGTGAGACCAGAGTGATATCAGCAGCTGAGAGAGCAGCAGTGTACTTGTATTTAGCGTATCACCTGCCACATCACCTGGCCACGTCACCTGGCCACGTCACCTGCCACAAGTTGTGGATTGTCCACTTGCCACGTCACCTAGCCACGTTACCTGCCACAAGTTGTGGATTGTTCACTTGCCACGTCACCTGGCCACAAGTTGTGGATTGTCCACTTGCTACGTCACCTGGCCATGTTACCTGCCACATCACCTGGCCACGTCATCTGCCACAAGTTGTGGATTGTCCACTTGCCACGTCACCTGGCCACGTCACCTGGCCACGTCACCTGGCCACAAGTTGTGGATTGTTCACTTGCCACGTCACCTGCCATGTCACCTGGCCACGTCACCTGCCACAAGTTGTGGATTGTCCACTTGCCACGTCACCTGGCCACGTCACCTGCCACGTCACCTGGCCACGTTACCTGCCACGTCACTTGGCCACGTCACCTGCCACAAGTTGTGGATTGTCCACTTGCCACGTCACCTGGCCACGTTACCTGCCACGTCACCTGGCCACAAGTTGTGGATTGTCCACTTGCCACGTCACCTGCCACGTCACCTGCCACAAGTTGTGGATTGTCCACTTGCCACGTCACCTGACCACATCACGTGCCACGTCACCTAGCCACGTCACCTGCCACAAGTTGTGGATTGTCCACTTGCCACGTCACCTAGCCACGTCACCTGCCACAAGTTGTGGATTGTCCACTTGCCACATCACCTGGCCACATCACCTGGCCACGTCACCTGGCCACGTTACCTGCCACTTCACCTGGCCACAAGTTGTGGATTGTTCACTTGCCACGTCACCTGCCACGTCACCTGGCCACGTCACCTGCCACGTCACCTGGCACAAGTTGTGGATTGTCCACGTGCCACGTCACCTGGCCACGTCACCTGGCCATGTCACCTGCCACAAGTTGTTGATTGTCCACTTGCCACGTTACCTGCCACAAGCTGTGGATTGTCCACTTGCCACATCACCTGGCCACGTCACCTGCCACAAGTTGTGGATTGTCCACTTGCCACGTCACCTGGCCACATCACGTGCCACGTCACCTGGCCACGTTACCTGCCACGTCACCTGGCCATGTCACCTGCCACAAATTGTTGATTGTCCACTTGCCACGTTACCTGCCACAAGCTGTGGATTGTCCACTTGCCACGTTACCTGCCACAAGTTGTGGATTGTCCACAATGCAATGCAAGCAATTACAGTTTTCTTTTATATTTTTTAATAGTTTTTCATCATTTGGCATCATTTTTGAGATTTCTAATGTTAAAAAATAGGTCACCTTTAAAAACGCTTATAAACGCAAACGCGGAAAAACGCCGGTACCGCGTTTAGCGTCTGAAACGTGGAAAACTTTTGCGTCTGAACCCATTTTTTTGCTTCTGGAAAAACGAGGTTAAACGCAACTGCTTGTAAACGCCAAAAAACGAGAGTGTGTGCATGGACACATAGGATAACATTGAATGGGTTCAGGGGCAGTTGAAAAAAGCGTCCAACTTCCTCTGAACGCGCGTTCAACAGCAAATAACAGCTTCTCGTGTGCATGGGGCCTTAAGTGTTGGCTACTATCTGTCAAGTTTAATCATTTAGGAGCAGTTGTAAAAACGTCCGGTGTACATGGAGCCCTAATTTTTATGTCTGTCTATGTCTCCATTAGGTATATTTCTCACCACATTCTGATCCAGTGACAGAGGAAGGAGTACAGACTTTTGAATAGGGACATGGACAACAAAAAAACAAACAAAACAGAAATGATAGGTAAACACTCTGTCCAAAGCTTTGCATTTAAAGGAACACTCGGCTAAGGAAAAATCTCTGGCAACATACATAGCTAAAACCATAAACTATGCAAACCAGATAACATACATGTACGGTGACGTGCAGCTCTTTCTAGTTCTGTGTTACTTTGGTTGTCCTTCCGTATCTTCTTCCGAGCTCTCTTTAATTCTGTTAAAGAGGGTGTTAAATAGGGTAGCCCGATGTCCACCTTCTCTGGCACTCCATCTGGTAAAAAAAAAAACAGAAAAAAAAATAAAAAACACAAACAAGTGTAATTGCTGGTAATAAACTCCTGAACTGCTCTCTTTAAAGGGGTGTTCCGCCTGGGGAAAAAACATTAAAAGTCAGCAGCTACAAATACTGTAGCTGCTGACTTTTAATATATGGCCACTTACCTGCGATGTCTGTACCCAAGCCGATCTTCGGATCGGCTCCCGGGTGCTGCCGCCGCCATTCCTGGTAAGGGAAACCGTCAGTGAAGCCTTTCGACTTCACAGCCGGTGCCCTACTGCGCAAGCGTGCTGCACTTTTCCTAAATGGCCCGGCGGCAGGGGAAGGAGGGGGGGTGCGAACTTTCAAGGGACGGCGCCGCAGTCTCCCAGAAGTGAAGAAGGGTACCTGAAAAAACAGGTATCGGTTTCCTCCTCCGCCACTGAAAAGTGGCGGATGTGGCACCGGAGGGGGGGGGGGGGGGGGGAGGAAATAGATAAGTGGAAGTTCCACTTTTGGGTGGAACTGAGCTTTAACCTCCTGCTTTACATACAGTATAGCAAATTTGCAATGAGTACACAGTTATTGCAGTGCCAAGTTTGTACATAAAATAAATTGTGTAGATTAGCCATCAGAGGGATCACTCAGTGGTTCAGGTTAATTATGCTACGTTTAAAAAAAAAAAAAAAAAAGCTATCAGCCATACAGGAAGTGCATTGTTTTCGTTCAATTTTTCTTTATTAAAAAAGAAGACTAAACAGCATTTAAACATTGCATACAGTATGACAAAACCTAAATCGCCAGTTTTATCCAGTTTCCCAAAAAGCCAGATTAAGAGACATCACCCATTGTCGTGCGCTCTCGCAAAGTCAATGGCTAAAGAGAACAAACTGATCAATCATCCCAGAAAACATGAATCGAAACAAACCAACCAAGTGAAGGAAGAAGAAAGAAAACTATTACATCAAGTATGGCAAAGATCACCCATTTTAGGATTATGGGAGTGATGTCACGGAAAGCCCAAGAGAAAACCACCCCCCCTATAGCCTATGCCAGGGATATGCAATTAGCGGACCTCCAGCTGTTGCAGAACTACAAATCCCATGCAGCATAGCAAGACTCTGACAGTCACAAGCAAGACACCTAGAGGCAGAGGCACGATGGGACTTGTAGTTTTGAAACAGGTAGAGGTCTGCTAATTGCATATCCTGCAAGCCTATGCATTACTGCAATGGTTTTGTACAGAGCAGCCCCAATTCTTCATTGCCCCTCCAGGCGCTCCTGGCTCCTTCCCCCTTCCAAGTGCCCCCATAGCAAGCCGCTTGCTATGGGGGCACTCCTACATGCTCACTCCGATCCTGCCCCAAGTGTCAATAGACACACAGAGTGTGGCGCAGCCCCGTCCTCTTCTCATTTGCTGTGACTGACAGCAGTGGGAGCCAATGGCCAATAAGGAGGGAGAGAGTCACTGCTCTCATGAACATTGCTGAATCGGGATCAGGCTTAGTATAAGGGGAGGGAACTGCATGCAGAAGGTTTTTTACCTGTAGCTGCACTGTTCAAATGCAGAAAAAAAAACACCAGTCTACATACGACAATTAAAATGTATAATAGTATCTTTGCAGATCAGGCAATGCCAGTCCTCCTTGAGGGGGGGGGGGGGCTTTAAGTTGTAGAGTGGCTAATTAAAGCCTAGGGGATTTTGGATACTATTAAATTGTCTTATAGAATTCAATTTCTGAAAAATGTGTTTCGGTATTTACACTGGGGAGTTGTAAAAATTGCATAGGGTAGGGAATGATTAAACCCTCTGCTAGGATTCGTTTGCCATCTGTGTCTCATTGGACAGAATTATCATCACTTCCTGCTCCACATACACAACAGGAAGTAAGAACAAATATTTACAAAGTGAAGTGAAATCTGTCAGACAGCTGTTACCAGAACAGACATCTCGACTGGAAGATTCCTATTCTATTTCTGTTTGGGTGACAATTAAAATTTTTCCCTCACTTTAAGTCTTCATGACAGAGGTCACCAGGACACAGAGAGGGTGAGTCTCCCCATTGGAGACCCATACAACAATAAAAACACAAAAGTTCTTGCCCTTCCCTACCCATATCAAAATTATAAAATACATTTTGGGGAATTTAGATACACTTTAATCACTTTCCATCCATCCTATAGCAGTTTTATTGCTACAAGGCGGCAGCGGTGCATCGGATCTCACACACACGTACATACATACATACGTACGTACACTCTATCACACAAAAGTGAGTACACCCCTCACATTTTTGTAAATATTTTATTCTATCTTTTCATGAGACAACACTGAAGAAATTACACTTTGCTACAATGTAAAGTAGTGAGTGTACAGCTTGTATAACAGTGTAAATTTGCTGTCCACTCAAAATAACGCAACACACAGCCAATAATGTCTAAACCGCAGGCAACAAAAGCGAGTACACCCCTAAGTGAAAATGTCCAAATTGGGCCCAATTAGCCATTTTCCCTCCCCGGTGTCATGTGACTCGTTAGTGTTACAAGGTGACTCGTTAGTGTTACAAGGTCTCAGGTGTGAATGGGGGAGCAGGTGTGTTAAATTTGGTGTCACCGTTCTCACTCTCTCATACTGGTCACTGGAAGTTCAACATGGCACCTCATGGCAAAGAACTCTCTGAGGATCTAAAAAAAAGAATTGTTGCTTTACATAAAGATGGCCTAGGCTATAAGAATATTGCCAAGACCCTGAAACTGAGCTGCAGCACGTTGGCCAAGACCATACAGCTGCTTAACAGGACAGATTCCACTCAGAACAGGCCTCACCATGGTCGACCAAAGAAGTTGAGTGTACATGCTCAGTGTCATATCCAGAGGTTGTCTTTGGGAAATAGACGTATGAGTGCTGCCAGCATTGCTGCAGAGGTTGAAGGGGTGGGGGTCAGCCTGTCAGTGCTGAGACCATATTCCGCACACTGCATCAAGTTGGTCTGCATGGCTGTCATTAGGGGTGCAAAGGATAAAAAAACTCACGGTTCAGATCGTTCCTCGGATCAGAGTCACGGATCGGATAATTTTTCGGATCAGCAAAAAATAAAAAGACAAGACAAATCTTGTTACACCCACCGGAGTTTTAGATTTCACAGTTATTTTCAACACAAAACGGAGCTTATATGCTTGAATACAGTATTTGGAAATCCGACGGACTGTTTAGATGTTAAATTTTAAAAGTAGCAGCAAACCTGCTGACCTTACATGGTTGCTAATGTGACAGAACACCTCTGATTTTCACATTTAATATCTAAACAGTCCGTCGGATTTACAAATACTGTATTTAAGCATATATGCTCAGTTTTGTGTTGAAAATAACTGTGAAATCTAAAACTCCGGTGGGTGTAACAAGATGTCCGCTTGCCCCCTTCTCACTCTATCAATACTGTGCAGGAGTGTGGTGTGTAGCAAAATGGTGGCGACGGAACATCACTTCCGGAGCAATCTGTGATGGGGAGCCAAATGTGATGAGACACTGCCGCCGGGTGGACCAAGATGGCCGCCGCTCCGGGAGCTAGGCCGAAGCCGCGGCCTTTCCTATGGCCGATGCTGGACCGGGAGGCCCGCGGGTCGCGTGTGTGCCGGCCCGAAGGTGTTGATCCGTACGGATCAATGAGTATCTGTTGCACCCATAGCTGTCATCCCAGAAGGAATCCCTGTGCACTTTGGGTGTCGCCAGTTTGATTGTCTTTGTGGTGAAGTTCTCAAATTGCACTCCTTTGATGAAGTTACCTGTCACAGCAAGACTCTGTTTGGTTTTGGTGATTTTTCTGCACTGGATTGAGACATTTTACTTACATTTTTTTTTTTATCAATAGTTCTTTATTCGTTTTTCAAGTGTGTTACATAAAAGTGCAAACAATTTGCGTTCCAATTTTTGTTTCAGGAAATATCATATAATACTTTACAGTGCAAACAAAAACATACGTCACTAAGGAGTATCTTCAAAACATATTAATGTGACAGTATAATAGCGTTCATATCAAGCTAGATGACACAGGTGTCATGATCAGGGGGTACTATCAGATTCCTTGGGTTGTATGAACCGTTCTGCTCTAGTCCACCTGGTCCAGGGGAGCCATGCATTTTTTGTTTTGTTGAGTTGACCTCTACTAGAGGCCAGTGTAATCTCATATGTGTAGTGTAGGTTAACAAGTTCAATGGTATTTTCAGTCGTAGGAGGTTGGGTGTTTTTCCATAACTTGGTCAAACTCAGCCGAGCAGCAAGAAGGACGTTGGTTAAAACTAGTCTCAATGGACCTGGCACTGACTCAATTGTCAAATTGAGCAATGCCAGTGCCGGAGAGGGTGGCATTTGTTCCTGTGCGATATCTGACATGATGAGAAAGAGGTTTGTCCAATATGTTTGTATTGAAGGGCACGCCCAGAGGATGTGAAGCAGGTCACCTCTCTCTGAGTTGCATCGCCAACATACGTCTGAGGTGGTGTTGTTAAAAGATGCTAGTTTAGTTGGTGTAAGATACCACCGTAGAGAAATTTTTTGTGTGAGTTCCCAGAATAAGTATGAAAAGGTGCTAGAGAAAACTGGGCCCTACCTAAGTAAGCACCGCTCAGCGCTTGTGGAGATGTAGCAATTATTGGTATGAGTTGTGAGCAGGGAAATGATAATAATACATGAATGAGTAAATACAATATAGAAATGGGTCTATTTTGTACTGAGCAGCTGCTGAAAATGAGAAACTGATATGGAAAAAATACAATATTTGTATGGACCAATCAGAGGTCTGGATCATACATGTAAATAATAAAACTGTCTAATAAACAATAATATCATAAACACTAAAATAAAATCCTTCCCAGATTGTCCAAGAAATAGTGTAGCAGCGCTCTTGTCATAAATGACAAGCTTCTTTAAGTGTCTCTATACACATAAAGGTATAAATAATAGCAGGTGAAGAACTGCAGACAGCCCGATCCTTATTACAATGCAGCGACACAGGGAAACTTCATCCGTGAGATGTTGTAGAAAAAAATCCCCTTTTGGGGATGCACTCACCACAAAGTAGATAAAGATGTGCCTTGTCAGCAAACACAGGATCACTCTCTTCTTCTCTCAGCTATTCCACCGGATCACAGTATTGGTACGCTCAAGGGTACAGATGTAGAAAGGAAACAAAAGGTGGCCAATAGTGTAATATTGTATGCACAATTTATTCCCAAAAAAGGTTCCCTTACAAGTTAATATGTACACAATGGTTATACAAATGAGGCACATATGGTGCCAACAGCTTGGCAGCACAGTACACCTAAGACTCCAGTAGATGGAGATACACGCTATCGCAGACAGCGTGTGTTGGTTACCACTTCCTGGATCCTGGATTCGGTGGAGCGCAAGCGTCACTTCCGGTACGGCCAAACGAGACCACGACCCTGACGCGTTTCGTCACTTCCGGACTTCGTCTGAGGGCGTGGTCTCGTGGCGCAAGTACCAGATGTTTATAGTGGAAATACGAGCACATCCCCCGCCGCTATGACCAATCACAGCGGTCGGGATGTCAGACGCCCTGTTACCGTGTTGTGTCGAATCTGCTTATAGGCTGACAATAAATCGACACAGAAGGTGGGCGGATTAACCCGTCAGTTGTATGGGAATTACAAGGTGTCTGCAGACAACAACATCCTGCTGTAGTCACGCACCGGCCGTATTCCACAACTGATAGGTAGCAGCAAATTACAGAGGAAACATAAACATTAGGCACACGGATAAAATGCCAAAAAATATTTTAAATAACAATAAAAAATCACAATAAAAATCATTGTCAGTATAAACACTCAAGATATACATACATATTATGCGCAAGTGGTTTAAAATATCGTTTGCATATAGCAGCCACAGACAGGATCCGTGGATCCGAGTGAATGCAGCGGTATGCTGTATAATTACTAATTGCACAATGTGATATATCGTCCACTAGCAAGCGACTTACCATTCATGGAGCGATATTCAGTGTGTAATGTTTTTATTTTTTATGATTTTAAAACCCATATCATGCGGTATCAATACACATATATCCTGGTTATAACGTATGTGTGCTTCTGATGGTTTAGTGATCAAAACCCAGCTGGTATCATAAAAACTAAACATGTATACATAAAGGATATATATATATATATATATATATATATATATATATAAAATATAATCTAGGACTGTAATGGATACACATGATTATTTAGAACTATAAACTGTGTGTATAAAGAAATAGACACAGAAAGGGCGGGGCATAGTAGAGGATGGCCCATTATTAATGGCTCAACTAAAAAGCCCGTGTGATAGGTAACATCTACTTACAAGCTAATAAATGGGGGGTAACAATATGGGAAGTGGGGATCCCCCGTGAATTAAGACTGTGCAAGATGTGTATGTAGAAATAAATATATTAATAACAGATATAAATCTGCACTAAATATATTAAAAATACACTAAAATACACTAAAAGCTGATATGACACAAAATTAGGGGAGGGGGAAAGGGATGGGACATGGTCGATTCTGACTGAATAAAAGATATGAATAAATTACATAAAAACTATAAAAGTATGTGAATTCATATGTGTGTTTAAGGGAGAGCTACCGAGGAGGACTTCCGCCTGGATGAATGTTAAGATAATAAACTGTTCGGACTTCAAGTGTCGCTAATAAAACAGTTAATGTCGAGTTCAATGTTTAGTCCTTTGGGGGTTAAAACATCGGTTAAATAAATCCACTGTGTTTCTCGTTTTGACAATTCTCGTACGAGATGTGAACCCCTCCAATGTTGTTCGAGATGTTCTACACCCCAGAACTCTAGCCCAGATGCATCTTGGTTATGTTTTAATTTAAAGTGCAGTGATACATTGTGGTCCTTGAACCCTATTTTGATATTATGTATATGTTCTGCTATTCTTACTCTTAGCATTCTTTTGGTTCGACCGATGTAAAGAAGATTACAAGGACATTTGAGGGCATAGACTACATGTGTGCTATTGCATGTTATAAAATGCTTTATATCAAACTGACAGTTATTAGAGGGTGATGTAAAATTTTTTTTTTTGGGTGTAGAACATCTCGAACAACATTGGAGGGGTTCACATCTCGTACGAGATTTGTCAAAACGAGAAACACAGTGGATTTATTTAACCGATGTTTTAACCCCCAAAGGACTAAACATTGAACTCGACATTAACTGTTTTATTAGCGACACTTGAAGTCCGAACAGTTTATTATCTTAACATTCATCCAGGCGGAAGTCCTCCTCGGTAGCTCTCCCTTAAACACACATATGAATTCACATACTTTTATAGTTTTTATGTAATTTATTCATATCTTTTATTCAGTCAGAATCGACCATGTCCCATCCCTTTCCCCCTCCCCTAATTTTGTGTCATATCAGCTTTTAGTGTATTTTTAATATATTTAGTGCAGATTTATATCTGTTATTAATATATTTATTTCTACATACACATCTTGCACAGTCTTAATTCACGGGGGATCCCCACTTCCCATATTGTTACCCCCCATTTATTAGCTTGTAAGTAGATGTTACCTATCACACGGACTTTATAGTTGAGCCATTAATAATGGGCCATCCTCTACTATGCCCCGCCCTTTCTGTGTCTATTTCTTTATACACACAGTTTATAGTTCTAAATAATCATGTGTATCCATTACAGTTCTAGATTATATTTTATATATATATCCTTTATGTATACATGTTTAGTTTTTATGATACCAGCTGGGTTTTGATCACTAAACCATCAGAAGCACACATACGTTATAACCAGGATATATGTGTATTGATACCGCATGATATGGGTTTTAAAATCATAAAAAATAAAAACATTACACACTGAATATCGCTCCATGAATGGTAAGTCACTTGCCAGTGGACGATATATCACATTGTGCAATTAGTAATTATACAGCATACCGCTGTATTCACTCGGATCCACGGATCCTGTCTGTGGCTGCTATATGCAAACGATATTTTAAACCACTTGCGCATAATATGTATGTATATCTTGAGTGTTTATACTGACAATGATTTTTATTGTGATTTTTATTGTTATTTAAAATATTTTTTGGCATTTTATCCATATTTATCCGTGTGCCTAATGTTTATGTTTCCTCTGTACTTTGCTGCTACCTATCAGTTGTGGAATACGGCCGGTGCGTGACTACAGCAGGATGTTGTTGTCTGCAGACACCTTGTAATTCCCATACAACTGACGGGTTAATCCGCCCACCTTCTGTGTCGATTTATTGTCAGCCTATAAGCAGATTCGACACAACACGGTAACAGGACGTCTGACATCCCGACCGCTGTGATTGGTCATAGCGGCGGGGGATGTGCTCGTATTTCCACTATAAACATCCGGTACTTGCGCCACGAGACCACGCCCTCAGACGAAGTCCGGAAGTGACGAAACGCGTCAGCGTCGTGGTCTCGTTTGGCCATACCGGAAGTGACGCTTGCGCTCCACCGAATCCAGGATCCAGGAAGTGGTAACCAACACACACTGTCTGCGATAGCGTGTATCTCCATCTACTGGGGTCTTAGGTGTACTGTGCTGCCAAGCTGTTAGCACCATATGTGCCTCATTTGTATAACCATTGTGTACGTATTAACTTGTAAGGGAACCTTTTTTGGGAATAAATTGTGCATACAATATTACACTATTGGCCACCTTTTGTTTCCTTTCTACATCTGTACCCTTGAGCGTACCAATACTGTGATCCGGTGGAATAGCTGAGAGAAGAAGAGAGTGATCCTGTGTTTGCTGACAAGGCACATCTTTATCTACTTTGTGGTGAGTGCATCCCCAAAAGGGGATTTTTTCTACAACATCTCACGGATGAAGTTTCCCTGTGTCGCTGCATTGTAATAAGGATCGGGCTGTCTGCAGTTCTTCACCTGCTATTATTCATACCTTTATGTGTATAGAGACACTTAAAGAAGCTTGTCATTTATGACAAGAGCGCTGCTACACTATTTCTTGGACAATCTGGGAAGGATTTTATTTTAGTGTTTATGATATTATTGTTTATTAGACAGTTTTATTATTTACATGTATGATCCAGACCTCTGATTGGTCCATACAAATATTGTATTTTTCCATATGAGTTCCCAGAATGTTGAATTTAGGGTTGCCTTGTATATGGAGCGTAGTGCTGTTTGCCATTGAGATTCAGTAAAGGTTTTTCCAAGGTCTGTGTCCCAGTGCACGTGTGGTTTAGTTTTGGTAATTTCCATTTTCTGATGTAGAATATTATAGAAAAGGGAAATTCCTTTTAACTTCGAGGGATTTGTCAAGAATGTCCACACTCTAGGTGGGAGTGTGTAGAATGGATGAGCTAGGTGAGATAGGCAATGCTTGATTCGTAGATATGTAAATAGATCCGAATTGGGAAGGGCGAACTTCTGCTGAAGTGTTTGGAATGACATTATTGTGTTCCCTTGGAATAAATCCTTTATGTGGTTAATACCTTTATGTGTCCAGTGTGTTAGATATAGGTCTGTAGTGAATTGATAGAGTATTTCTAACGGTAGCGGAGGAGAGAATGAGTTTGCCATTGTTGGACTTAGGTTTATTAGTTTTTTCCAAGCTTGTGCAGAGGCTCTTATCGTAGGAGGAAGGGCTTTGGAGATGGGGACTCCAAGGGGGGTACTTAGCAACCAATTTTGCATTTTATGATGTTTAATCATTGCAGCTTCAGTAATGCTCCAGAGTTTGCTAGGAGGGTTGTGAAACCATTCTTGTAGTTGTGTCAGTAGGGACGCCCAATAGTAATCTTCAAAAATCAAACCTGTTCTCCCTGCTAGTTTATGTTTTATAAGTATATGTTTTGCGCATCTAGGTGGTTTCCCTTTCCATAGAAATTTGTTCAGAGTTGTTTGGAGAGATTTAAAGTAAGATGATGGGATAGGGATGGGGATGGTCCTGTACAAGTATATCAGTTGTGGTAAAAGTAACATTTTGAATGCTGCGAGTCTTCCCGACCATGATAATTCCTGCTTGGCCAATTTATGGGCCTCAGTTTGAAGTTTGGTAAGAAATGGGATAAAGTTGCACTTAAAGAGATTTTTTGTCAATCTTGGCAGTTGGATCCCCAGGTATGTTATGTCGTGTTTCGCCCATGTGAAGGGAAATTGTGTTTGGAGTAGGTTCCTGGAAATTGCATCTATTCCTAGGTCTAGTACGTATGACTTGGAAGCGTTTACCGTATAGTAGGAAATTTTACTGAACCACTGAAGGGTATTTTGTATTTCTGGTAGGGAGGATGTCGGGTTTGTAGTCATAAGAATGACATCGTCTGCGAATAGACTGATCTTGTGTGTTTGGTGTCCTATCTTGAGGCCAGAAATGTTTGGGTTCTGTCTAATGTGTTCTGCCAGGGGTTCCATTAGTAGATTGAAGATCAGTGGTGACAATGGACAGCCTTGCCTAGTACCATTGGTAATGTTAAATGGTTGGGAGATCATATCTGCAGAAAATACCCGGGCCGAAGGGGAGGTGTATAGTGCTAGGATAGCATTAAGTATTTGACCTTCGAAACCAAACTTCTGGAGAACTTGATGTAAGTATTTCCAGTTGACTCTGTCGAACGCCTTCTCCGCGTCCAAAGAAAGGAGCAGAGAAGGCGTTCCACTAGTCTCGGCATAATGTATGATATTTATTAGTCTCCTCGTAGCGTCTGACGCTTGTCTGCCCGCTGTGAAGCCTGATTGATCCTTGTGGATCAGGTTGGGCATGATATGATTCAGTCGTGTGGCGATCAATTTGGCATAAATTTTTAAGTCTAGGTTTAAGAGAGATATTGGACGGAAGTTCTGAGGCGTTACTGGGTCTTTCCCCGGCTTGGGTAGGGTGATTATTAATGCTTGTAAGGATTCCCGTGGAAATGTAGCAGAGGAGGCCGCGTCATTGTACATGTTCGCAAGGTGTGGAGCTAGGTGTTGCGCAAATTGTTTATAGTATTCCCCCGTTAGACCATCGGGACCTGGTGATTTCCCTGAGGGGAGAGTGTTGATAGTCTCTACTATTTCTTGTACTGTGAAAGGGTCATTGAGGCGGGAGAGTTGCTCTAACGTTAACGACGGGAGACTGATGTGTGAGAGAAAGTCTGTGATGTCGTCTAGGGTGGGTTGGTGCGTGTCGGGGTCTCGCTGTAGATTATATAGATCGCTGTAGTACGTGCTGAAAGCATCCGCTATCTCTTGAGGGTTCCTGAGAATTTCCTTTGTGTGGGGATGGAATATGTGATCTATTTTGTTTTTTATACGCCTACCTTTTATACGTTGGGCAAGGGTTTTACCTGCTTTGTTGGACGTGGAGTATGAAGTGGCTTTTAGTTTTCTCTGGATTCGTTCGTACGATTGGAGGAGGAGGATTCGTAATTCTCGTCTAAATGTTAGGATTTGTGCTGAGCATGTTGGATTGGGTTTGGATTTATTTTGTTGTTCTAATTTTGCAATTTGGGACAGAAGGGAGTCTATCTGCATTGCTCTATTCTTTTTGTGGCGGGAGCTAAGTTTGATTAACATACCTCTGATAAACGCTTTGTGCGCGTTCCACAACACACCCTGGTCGGATACAGAGCCTGAATTTATTTCGAAATATTCGTTTAGTTGGGCTGTTATTTCTGGAGAGTAATTTGGATGCTGCAAGATATACAGTAGTTGTTCGCTCTCCATATGAATGTGTTGTTTTGTTGCGATGAATCAGACACAGTAACGGTGACTGGGGCATGATCCGACCAGGATGTGGTGTGGATTACAGCTGCGCTAATGTTTTGGAGGAGCCATTTGTCAGTGAGAAAATTATCAATGCGGGAGTACGTTTTATGGAAAGGAGAGAAATATGTATAATCTCTCTCTTCTCCATTCAAACATCTCCAAACGTCAAACAAGTCATGTTCAACAATGAATTTTTTCAAGGGAGATTCCCTGCGTTTTGAAGCGGATGTAGAATCCATGTGGATTTCAGGTACTAGGTTGAAATCACCGCACAGGATTAAATTGCCATGTTTCAGAGGTTGTATGATACGCATAATTTTGCGGAGAAAGCGAGCCTGTTTGACATTAGGAGCGTAAATATTCACCAAAGTATACTTATTATTGTTTATGGTACAGTACATACAAGAATAATGTAACGACCTTCTGGATCTAGGGTAACATTGTTCAGTTGGAATGATACAGAGTTACGTATTGCTATCATCACCCCTCTTTTTTTAGAGGTGAAGGGGGCGGAAAAAATATGGGAAAAATGTCTGTTCGTGCAATTAGGTGCAGCTGTGGAGAGAAAATGCGTTTCCTGGACACACAGGACGTCGCATTTTAGGTCTATAGCCATTTTCCATAGCGAGTGTCTCTTTGCTGGGTGGTTGAGTCCATTCGCATTTATGGATAGTACTGTGATCGGCATTGCAGGTGTTGTGTGTAGGCACAGAAAAACAAATATGGTTTAAACACTTACAGTTCGTCGAGGATTTATTGGTTCCCTGGGTTCAGAGGCCAGATCTGTCTATAGGTATATGTTCTGATAGACCCTCTGAGGGTGGTGTGTTTACCAAACTTGCGGCGATGCGGCTGTAAAATAAAAAGGGTTAACTATAGAACTAAACAAGATAAAAACTGGAACTTGAAGAGTATTCTCTTTCGGTGGGGTGCCCACCGGATAGAACGTTAGGTGGAGTAGAGAATATATGAATTCAGCTAAAACACTAAAGGGGGGAACAACTGTCACTGTTCAACTTAATAACAAATCGAAAGGCTGGAAGCCAGGGAGAGCATCAAACTTGTAGATGTATTCAGGCCCAAATGCAGGTTGAAGGAAAAGAAAAGATAAGCTGATTTGTTCAAGTGCCGCGACCATGTGAGGAGCGGCGTGTCGTGCGGTTGTTGCGCTGCTCCTTCGGTGGAGTAGAATCCTGCGGTGTGTCTGGGATGATTCCCCAGGAGTGGAGTAGTTGCATTCCCTTTTGGAGGGTGTGGATCACATGCGAATCGCCATTCCTTGTGATGATCAAGGTTGCAGGGTATCTCCATTTAAATTGGATCTTGTGGTTGTGGAGGCTTTTGGTGATCGGGTTGAGCTGTCTCCTCATTTGCAGGGTGTATTTTGAGAGGTCAGGAAATAGTTGCACCCCTACGTATGGTTCAGGCAATGAAGGGTTATTTCTCAATGTCATGAGCAGCCGCTCTTTTACAGGGAAAAAATGTACTCTCATTAGGACATCTCTAGGGACTGATGCAGCTAGGTGAGATGGCTTTGCGTCAGGCAGGATTAAGTGCATAAGCTCCTTGGCATATTTAGGGAGGTCCAGAGGTAGGATGGTTTCAGGGACCCCTCTGATTTTCACATTATTCCTTCTGGACCTGTCCTCTAAATCTGCCAGCTTTGCCCTTACCCAGGATTGTTCATCTCTAATGTCAGCATATGAGTCAACCAAGTCGTTCACCGTTTCAGTGCATTCCTCCATGCTGCTTTCTAAGTGCGTCACTCTGTCATCCATAAGATGCATATCTGTAGATATTTTAGTGAACAGTGATGAAAGGTCAGTCATCAGTGAGGACTGGAGAGATAGCAGCATGTCCTTTAATGTAGTGTCCATCACTGGTTGGCCCGTTGTGGGGAATGATGCCATGGATGATTGTAGGCCTGGTTGGCCTGGAAGTGGTTGAAAGCCGGGGCCTCAATTTGAGATGTCTGCGGCAGCGGCGGTGGCTCCAACCGCATCCGCGCTTTCGCTGGGCTGCCTGTGATGGGGTTATCTCCTGCTCTGAGGGTAGGGGATAGGGGAGGGCAAGGTAAGTCCTGATCTCCCGGAATATTGTCGGGTAGATCCGTGTATGCCTCCGGTATCGCGGCCGCGCCGGCGCCATTTTGGGGCTGACTAACCTTGTTGGTGTGTTTGGAGAAGAAGGCTGTCAGTTTTCTCGGTTGATATTCCGGCATCCTCTTCCTAGACATGGCTGGCTATAATCTCCGATGTGTCAGGAGGCAGGATGGCCGTGGATTGTCTGTGAGATTGGGCCTTAAACGCTCCTTTTCTCTCCCTTAGCTGACGAGCACTGAGTCTAAGCAGCCATCACCAGCGCTGGCAGACCACGCCCCATTTTACTTATATTTTTGTGTTTCATCCAATCAACTTGGGACTTTATCTACTTTGGAATCTGGGAAGTTGGAATGTACAGGGAATTATCGGAGTACAACCATCTTCCAGTATTTTCAGAGACCTTTAATAATTTTCCATTGTCACTATTGATTTTTTACCACTATTGTTTATATATTTAAATTGTTTTTGTCATTTATTGATAATATACAAAGCACTAGCGCCCCCTACCTCACTCATATAAATATTCAGATAGAAGATACCCACTTCATCTTTTTAGGGGAGCAGCTCAATATTTAATTTTCACTTAATACACCATTAATTATTTTGTTGGCGCAGAAGTTTTTCTTGTTTTCATCCCAGAAGGAAGCCTCTTCTAAAGATGATGCAGAAGAAAGCCTGCAAACAGTTTGCTGAAGACAAGCAGACTAAGAACATGGATTACTGGAACCATGTCCTCTGGTCTGATGAGACCAAGATAAACTTATTTGGTTCAGATGGTGTCAAGCGTGTGTGGCGGATACCAGGTGAGGAGTAGAAAACAAGTGTGTCTTGCCTACAGTCAAGCATGGTGGTGGGAGTGTCATGGTCTGGGAGTGCATGAGTGCCACTGGCACTGGGGAGCTATAGTTCACCGAGGGAACCATGAATGCCAACGTGTACTGTGATATACTGAAGCAGAGCATGATCCCCTCCCTTCAGAGACTAGGCCGCAGGGCAGTATTCCAACATAACGACCCCAAACACACCTCCAAGACGACCACTGCCTTGCTAAAGAAGCTGAGGGTAAAGGTGATGGACTGGTCAAGCATGTCTCCAGACCTAAACCCTATTGTGCATCTGTGGGGCATCCTCCATACGGAAGGTGGAGGAGCGTAAGGTCTCCAACATCCACCAGCTCCGTGATGTCATCATGGAGGAGTGGAAGAGGACTCCAGTGGCAATCTGTGAAGCTCTGGTGAACTCCATGCCCAAAAGGGTTAAGGCCGTGCTGGAAAATAATGGTGGCCACACAAAATATTGACTATTTGGGCCCAATTTGGACATTTTCACTTAGGGGTGTACTCACTTCTGTTGCCAGAGGCTTAGACATTAATGGCTGTGTGTTGAGTTATTTTGAGGGGACAGCAAATTTGCACTGTTATACAAGCAGTACACTCACTACTTTTTACATTGTAGAAAAGTGTCATTTCTTCAGTGTTGTCACATGAAAAGATATAATAAAATATTTACAAAAATGTGAGGGGTGTACTCACTTTTGTGAGATACTGTGTGTGTGATTATATATATAGGACAGCAGGCAGGTAAAAAACAATTGCCTGGTTGCATCCAGGATGGAAAATATGTATGTCCCAGATTCAGGCTTTATGCCGACTTATACCACTAGGGAGAAGTGCTGGGATTCCTGCAGGGGAAGAGTTAATGAGCCCAGCTGAAGCAAGTGGGCTCATTAAGACCTCTACAAAAACTCCCAGCATGCTTAGGGAGATGCTCCATCCTGGAACCAATTCTGTGTAGATTGGGGAGTGTGGCATCTGTCCTGTGCGGTGAGACAACGCCTGTGTGGCAAACTTCTAAAACAGGGAGATTGGTACTGGGGGCAGCACAAGGCTGCACCTAGTTGATAGATAGGGAACCTAGGTGTGTAGTAAGTTGTCAAGCTGACAAGGATTTATTTTCATGTTTCTTTGTTTTGCTGTTATTTTTTCCACTGTATATAGTGTAAATAAACAGCACCTTTTGTTTTCTCCACCTGCAATGCTGTCTGCTGTACCTGATTTTGTGTAGTGAACTCATCCAGGGGGGTCACACACACCCACTGCCGAGCTAACTCCCACACAATATATAAGCCAATTGGTGGGTGCCAGGTACTTGATGTCTGCCGGCAGCCGCCGATCATCAGGCAGAGACACAGGACTGAGATTTGCCGATGTAAACAAGGCAGATCTCAGTTCTGACAGGAGGGGATGGAAGGAGTTTGTATCCCTGCAAAGCAGGGAATAAATTCCACCTCTTCCCCTAGTAAAAGAACCTCACACAGTATAGTAAAACACTGGCTAGGCACACAGTTGGCCCTTTGTTACATGTTCCACCCTTAAATCGGCTGTGACATGTAACATGTTCCCAGAGGTAACCTTATCCTTTAACAAAGCAAAAGGTTTATTTAGATGGGGTTTTGTTTACTTCAGATGTGTTTTGCATTCCCATTTGAGTTTCTGGGAAAGCAAAACCCATTTGAAGCAGGTCAAATGTCAGTAAAATTGCCTGTAAATGAATTCTGAATGATTTTAGAAGATCTCAAACTTATGAGCACACATCCAAAGCCCATTCACACAGGCCCTAAGGAGGGCAGAACTGCATATGTTGGGTCACTGCATGGTGAATGCAAAGTATGACTGTAGATAAAGATATGGGATGATATACTGGTTTTAGCCATAGTAAGAAGCGTGTCAGAAGAACCACAGAATGAAATCCCATGGGTCTCATTTGTTGTTGATGTTTAAAATTGACAGTCTTAATTAAATCTATATAAAGCAAGACTTTAAAGTGGATGTAAACTGTGATAGTGAAAGTCCCTGTCCCTATGGAAAGGGAGCAAAAACGGACACAGAGTCTGCATGTCAGCAGACTGCAGAACTACAGAGCATAGCTTGGAAATTGAGAAAACTGTTTTGGCAGCTTTCTCCGGATTTTGCTAAGTTCGGATGGGGCTGTGTAGTTTGGAGATCCCGCAGAGACTTGGGTGGGATGGGATCTCCAACCCTGTGTCCGGGTCTTGTGGACAGCCAGCATGGTGTGTGCTCAGGTGCACACAACCAATATAATGAGGGGCTGGTGAGAGCAGAAGGGGAAGGATGGTGGAGAGTGAGCAACTTGCTACTGCTAAGTGAAGACAGACTTATGTCTGGAGAGCGGTCTGCCCTGTGGGAGACTGCAGCCCATGTAAAGGGGATTCTTTGCCCAGGGACTGGGAAAGGCTGGCCAGCCTTGAGAGTCGGAGAGACTGAGGAAGCCAGTAAGTCCAGGGAGCTGGAAAGAATCGTTTCTATTTGAAAGCAAGCAGAGGAACTGCTGACAAGAGCCAGGTGGCTTGGTATGTTTTCATTTATGTGCTGAATGAAGTTTAAACCCCTGCGTGGGAATCCTGATTAGACATTTTTCTTTTGTTTTTCTGTTTAAATAAACATAGGCTACCAGGCCCTTAACTAGAATGCCTGTCTGATATGGACTCACTGCATAAAAATGCATCTATCCACTTGAGCTAAAACACCCCAATATCACAGTGGTGGATTCAGCGGGCAACACTACGGTGGAATCCGGGTCCTTGCTCCATAGTGAGTTCAGGTCAGGAACTGTTGGCTGTCTATGGAAGTGCAGCCAGGCAAAAGGCATTGCGTGTTGCAGGTGGTGTACCTGTAAAGGAAAAAAGGGATTTTTATAACAGCTTACCTGTAAAATCCTTTTCTTGGAGTACATCACGGGACACAGAGCGACTTAGTCATTACTAATGGGTTATATAGATTACCTTCAGGTGTTGGCACTGGCCAATTCCAAACCGGAAGTACCCTCCCCTATATAAGCCCCTCCCACCCGGGAGCACCTCAGTTTTGTAGCCAAGCAATAAGTGTCCCAAAAAGAGGGGTGGGAGCTCTGTGTCCCGTGATGTACTCCAAGAAAAGGATTTTACAGGTAAGCTGTTATAAAAATCCCTTTTTCTTTTTCGTACATCACGGGACACAGAGCGACTTAGTCATTACTAATGGGACGTCCCAAAGCAATGCCAAATGAGGGGAGGGATACATAAGCTGGGCGCCATCAGGCATGAGGATCTTTTGCGGCCTGCAACACACTGCGCCCAAAGGCGACATCCTCCTGACTTCTAACGTCTACCTGGTAGAATCTAGTAAACGTGTGTACCGAAGACCATGTTGCGGCCTTACATACTTGAGCCAGGGAGGCCTGGTGATGCACTGCCCATGAAGTTCCAACTGCTCTTGTGGAGTGCGCCCTAACTTTGAACGGAGGCGGTCTCTTTCTCAAGCCATAGGCTTGTATTATGACCTGTCGAATACACTTGGCTAAAGTGGATTTTGATGCTGCCTGACCCTTTTTAGGGCCTTCCGGCAGAATAAACAAAGTATCCGTTCTGCGAATCTGAGCAGTGGCTTTTAGATAAGCTTTAACTGCTCTTACTACATCCAAGGAATGTAATAACTTTTCCTCTACCGAGCTAGGTTTGGGGAAAAAAGAAGGAAGAACCACATCTTGGTTCAAATGAAACCTCGATACCACCTTAGGAAGAAAGGCTGGATGAGGACGTAATACTACTCTGTCCTTATGGACAACCAGATATGGCTCCTTACAGGACAAGGCGGCTAATTCCGATACTCTTTTAGCCGAACAAACGGCTACTAAGAAAATCAATTTCCTGGTGAGAAGAACCAAGGAAATGTGTTGCAATGGTTCAAACGGTTGTTTCTGTAGAACTGACAGAACCAGGTTTAAGTCCCAAGGACATATGGGAATACTAACCGGAGGGCTAATACGCATCTCTCCTTGTATGAAAGCTTTGACTAGTGAATGCGAAGCCAAGGGCCTTTGAAAAAATATTGACAAGGCCGAAATCTGACCCTTGATAGTACTCAAGGCCAGCTTCCTATCTACAGCCCACTGTAGGAAGTCCAAAATCCTCCCTATCACGTACTTACGTGGATGCCATTTCTTGGCCTCACACCACGTAATGTACGCTTTCCAGATCCTATAATAGATCTGCCTGGATACCGGCTTCCTGGCATTGATCATGGTAGATACCACAGAATTAGAGAGACCTCTCTTTTTCAGAATGTGGGCTTCAATAGCCAGGCCGTCAAACCTAGGGCTGGTAAGGAAGGGTGGTATATCGGTCCTTGCGAAAGCAGGTCCGGACGATGTGGGAGGATCCAAGGACTCCTCACTGACATTTTTACAATCTCCGCGTACCATGCCCTTCGGGGCCACGCTGGAGCCACCAGAATCACTGGTTTCTTTTCTACCCTGATTCTGCGGAGTAATCGCGGTAACAATTGTGGCGGTGGGAATGCATATATCAGCTTGAACTGATCCAAGGGAACACTAGGGCATCCGAGCCGCAAGCTAGAGGATCCCTTGTGCGAGACACAAATCTGTCCACCTTTGCGTTGAATCTGGATGCTAGCAGATCTACATCCGGTGTTCCCCACCGCTGGCATATTGCCTGGAAAACCTCGGGGTGAAGAGACCATTCCCCCGGGCATAATTGTTGGCGACTTAAAAAGTCCGCTCTCCAATTTTCCACTCCTGGGATGAAAACCGCGGATATGGCTGGGACATATTTTTCTGCCCACTCCAGGATGCAATTTGCTTCCCTCTGGGCTGCACGACTCCTGGTGCCACCCTGGTGATTGATATATGCCACTGCTGTGGCATTGTCTGCTCGTATCTCTAAGAGATTGATGGGCAGGGCCTTTTCTGCTTCTGACCACTTGCCCTGGAGAGACCATTGCTCCAGTACTGCCCCCCAGCCTATGAGGCTGGCATCTGTAGTGACTACCTTCCAAGAAACCGGACTGAAGGGTTTCCCTTTTTCCAGATTCTGGGGCACCAACCACCAATGGAGGCTCTTGCGAACGGAAGGGGACAGGGACATTGGTAAGTCTAAAGCCTGAACTTTTTTGTTCCAGGCTGACAGTATGGCCCTTTGCAAATTCCTTGAATGGAATTGACCGTAGGGTACCGCTTCGAATGAAGCCACCATTTTTCGCAGCAGCCTCATGCAGAGGCGTATGGATGGTTTTCTTTTTGTACCCACTAAGTGGGTCAAATCTTTTAAAGACGACACCTTCTCTGGAGGTAAGAAAATCTTTCTCTGATTTGAATCCAGCCTTAGCCCTAAGTATTCCAGACTTTTGACTGGTCTTAGAGCTGACTTGTCCCGGTTGATAATCCAACCGTGATATTCCAGATACTTGATTGTCTTGTGAATAGCTACTTCCAGCTTTTCCACTGAGTGGTCTATTAGTAGCAGGTCGTCTAGATATGCCATTATCGTTACACCCTGTGTTCTTAGATTGGCCAATAATGGGGCCAGAATTTTTGTGAACACTCGTGGTGCTGTGGCCAGACCGAAAGGTAAGGCTCTGAACTGAAAATGGCGCCCTTCTACTGCAAAGCGTAGAAATTTCTGGTGGGCCGGAAAGATGGGAATATGCAGATAAGCATCCTTTATGTCGATCGAGGCTAACCATTCCTGCCCTTGTAGGGCGGTGGCCACCGATCGGATCGACTCCATCCGAAAAGTCCTGATATTTAGGAACTTGTTTAGCCCTTTTAGATTTAATATGGGCCTCACGTCCCCATTTGGTTTGGGGACTGAAAAGGTTCGAGTAAAACCCGAATCCGCTTTCTTCCAGGGGAACCTTCATGATTACACCTTGGAGCAATAGTTGTTCTAGTGCCAGAAGGAGGGATCCTCTCTTCTGGGGATCTCTTGGCACGTTTGACCTCATAAATTGGGCAGGAGGAGTGCCTTTTAACTCCAGCTTGTATCCCAGACTTACTGCGGAGAGCACCCATCTGTCTCTGATGGTGTCCCGCCAGGTCTCTGTGAACAACTGAAGTCTTCCCCCCACCCGATTGAGTGGGGGCAACGCTTCATGCCTTGGGGGGAGGTTTTGTACCTCTCTTGATCCAGGGCTTCTTGTTACCCTGTGATTGTCCCTGATTTCTGCCCCCTGAATTTGACCGCGGAGGCCGTCGGAACTGCTTCACAGCCGATGTGCCCGGGACTGGAGAAGTAGGCCTCTTAAAAGAAGGACTTCTACCCTTGTTCTTAACCGGTAAAAGTGAACTTTTACCGGCAGAAATTTTCTGGATATATTTGTCCAGATCTTCTCCAAATAAGCGTTCTCCATGAAATGGGAAGCTAACCAGCAGTTTTTTACAGGGAGCTTCAGCAGACCAGTTTTTGAGCCACAGAAGCCTACGCATATGTACTATAGACAGCGTAAAGCGGGAGGCCTGTTGGATTGTATCCTTTATGGCGTCCACCGCAAAACACAAGGCTCTAGGCAGGTCAGCTAGGGCAAGAGCCTGCTGATCTGGTAAGTCCCTTAAGACTTGTTTCAACTGATCTTTCACTGCTTGGCAGACTCCAATCGCTGCTACCGCAGGTTGTGTCACCATGCTTGCTGTAGAGAAAGCAGATTTTAGTAAAGACTCCAATTTTTTATCTATTGGGTCTTTGAACATTGGAACATTATCTACTGGACATGTCAGTGATTTGTTAACAGAAGAGATGGCTGCGTCCACTGTAGGGACCCTCCATTTTTTTATGAACTTATCCTCCATGGGATAGATCACCGGAAATCTCTTGGGGGGAGCAAATATTTTATCAGGATGCTCCCAATCCTGGTAAATAAGCCCTTCTAATAAAGGGTGGATTGGGAAGGAACAGACAGCCTGGGGAGCTTTTAGTGACCCCAGCGAGGAAACCGTAGTGGATGGTGGTTCCGCCAGAGGCATTTTAAATGCTGATCGGACCATGTTAGTCAGAGACTGAACCCATAATCTTTCAGCCTGAGATGCTGAGAAAGGTTCTTCCACTGTTGATTCCTCCATAACTGAATCAACCTCATCCTGATCCCCTTCAGGTAGGTCGATCTCTGTGTGGGGCTGTTCCTCCACTAACAGGCACTCTGAAGGAGGAGACAGAGATCGGACGCGCTTTTCCTGTGACAGGGAAGCAGCGATCAATGCTGTTAATCTCTCTTCCAATCCTCCCAGAGTTGAGGATAAAACCTCCTCTGTTATATATACAGGAGCAGGTGGACTGGGGACAGCCGCAGCACCAGGCACTCCTGCGGGGTTTCTACGGCTACTGACCTCTGAATTCTCAGGGGAGATTGGTGCAGTACAAGCATGCCCAATATCCTCAGAGCCCGATGGAAACCCCTTTGGCTTCCTGGAAGACCTATTTCCGGAGCGTCTGGACGACATATCCTTTAAGCACAAAGCTGAGGTATTCCCGTCGTCATACACCAATTTTTGCTGGTAATAGTCTAACACAGTTGCTGCTATATACCAGCTGGTGTCCACTAAAGTGCCTTTCTATGGGGATGCCTGCATCAACCGCCTCTGTGTGCCACTGTTTGTTGCTAGCTCTGTTTGCATCCAGCTGACACTTGTACTGTGTCTTTTATCCATGCTGGGACGCCTGCACATGCGCAGAAGCGCCTCGGCGCGCATCGAGCGTCATCCACCCGCCCCGCCCCTTTTTTTTCATAGGAGGCGTGTGCACGCGCCCGCGCGCCATTGGCGCCCTTTTCGAAATCAAACAGGGACTAGGAGCCAGGGCCCTTTTTGCCGGAGGGCCTGTGCGGTGGATGAGCGCAGCAACAGGGCAGAGGAAGTGGATTCCCACAGAGAAACTTACCAACTGCCTGGATCTTTTGACTTGAGAAAACCAAAGATCCACATGACAAGAAAAATGGACTACAGCGGCCTCTAGTGGTTTAACACAGGTACCGCGGTCCCTTTTTTTTTTTTTTTCTTGACTACTATTAAAATTTTACATTTTCAGTAGTTACAGGCATACACAGATATTAGCGGGAATACCGTTAGGTAACAGACAGAAAGACAAATTAGGCTTGGGGGTCCCCCAATAGAACCAAGTTCCTGGGGGCCCCCACTTACCTGATCCCCGCCGCAGGACTTTGTTTGGTCCACAGAAGTCCAAACTTCACCTATCACGGCAGGCATTGTAATTAAACCTTCAGGGACCGGGTTCCCAAGGATTCCACTCCCCTGGACCTGTATAGCACCCTGCACAGACAACATCTTGGTCGTGGGTATGACCAGAGCTCTGGATCCCAGGGTCCAGCCCTCCTAAGAGAGGCATTACAGGCAAAACCTTGCTCTTCTGCTGCAAGGCCCGGGTACCGACCGTTTAGCTATGAAGCTTTTTTGGTGGGATCCGGAACAGCTTACTAAGGCCCAAAAGAACCTGTACGCAAGCCCAGTGAAAACACATGTTACTCTTTGGCCAACACCTTAGACACTGGCAAAAAACTGAGGTGCTCCCGGGTGGGAGGGGCTTATATAGGGGAGGGTACTTCCGGTTTGGAATTGGCCAGTGCCAACACCTGAAGGTAATCTATATAACCCATTAGTAATGGCTAAGTCGCTCTGTGTCCCGTGATGTACGAAAAAGAAAGTAATTTTTTTTTTCTCTCTGCGGTGAACTGCTGCTAGCTGTGTGTGGCAGCCAGGTGAACTGCATTGCGCAGAAGTTTATTTGATGGACTGTTGCATGCAGGTAGTGCACCTGTGAGAATTTTTTTTTCCTTTTTACTGCTGTGAACTGTGTAACAAACTGCTGTGCATGTGACTGCAAAGATGAGGCAGTCAAAACACAAGAAATTCATATTAAATCAAGTTCAAGGGGAAGTGAGCTCAGCGTGGCCTGAGAAGATGTCTACGCCTAGGAGGGCCAGTCAAAAGGGGCCAGTGGTGTATGAGACCGTGAATGAGTGGTTCAAGCGGAACCAGACTAAAGAGTCGGATGCAGTTCAAGGGGCTATGATCTTGGCCTCTGATTACATACAACCCATGCTACCTACAGAGGAGGTTGGGGACTTCCTGGAAAAATTTGAAAAAGTCGCTGTAAGGAGGAAATGGCCTAGGAATCGGTGGCCAAAATTGCTGCTAACCTTGTTACAGATAGAGTTCCGGTCGGTTTACCATTTGATGGATGGGGACCAGGATGACTACTGCAAGTTTAAAGAGGAAATCCTTCTCAGAGGAGAGTTCCATCGCATCATGGGCTCCAGCAAAGAGAGGTCATCGCCCATAGCAACGGGAGACACATTACTGCGACAACAAAGCACCAGTCGAGCGGTGGCTCGGGAGAGCATGAGTGTGCATCGGTGTACCAGCCCAGCGTTTTCGGCAAGCATATCGGTTGTCACCCCTGGCAACAGTGGCAAGAAGTCTGTGTGGACTGCAGGGGGTACCAATGAGCATGAGGAATATAAAGAAGTGTATTATGGCCGCTTATGTGAAGTGGTCAGCCCAGAAAGAAGGGCACAACAGTCTGTATTCACCAGGAGGTGTAGCCAACCATCTTTGGAGTGCTGGTCTGCTGTTACCCCTAGCAACAGGGATCCTGTGTTACATGCAGGGGGTGTTGGTGGGTCCGGAAAGGCTGCAGTGTTGCTCCATGACCACATGGAAGAGTCAGCCTGTGGAGACCCCACAGATGAGAGACAACGCACTCAAATGAAGGCTATGACAACGGCTACAGGAATTGGTAAGACTGTTGCAGTTTATGGGACAGAACCCAATGAAATTAAAGTGTGTTCAGCGGGGAGATCCGCAGTACAGGTGGACTTGCTACAGTGTGCTACCCAGAGTAGGGGGAAGGCACAGAGTAAAGCCCAACTGGCAGCAGGACTAGAGACTAAAAAGGACAAGGGGACTCTGTATGTACCTGGTGGAATCCAGCACAGTGCTGGAAGAGCTGTACTAGGGGTGACCAAAGAAATCCATATACCATGTTCCCTAGTGACAGAGACAGGTGCTGCAGGGTTGCCCAGGGAAACCTCCCAGGAGCCCACAGTGTTGGAGCAGAGGGTTTCCCAGGTCAGTTGTGGAGCTGCTCAAGTGGGTAAAGGGCCACCCACAATAGCTACAGCTATGTCTAAGTGTCATGATGATCCTCTAAAGGTTGAGAAATGTATTTCTGGAAATGTCATGTTTGAAAATAATGTTGGTAATGTGTTTACTAAAAAGGTTGGAGGCAGAGCTGCAGGGTTGTCTGTGGAAACCTCCAGGGATCTCCCTGTGTTGGAACTGGAGGTTTTCCAGGACCGCTCTGGCACTACTCTGGGGGAACAAGGAGGGACTGCACCACACAATGAGAGTGTGTGGGTGCAGACCACCCGCCTGGTATGTGACCAGATTGGTGAACAAGTTATTCACCCTGTTAAAGCTGGTAGTGTAAAGCTGGATGTGATGGTAGCGCCACCAGAACAATCTGGTCAAAATAGTGTATTGCACCCTGTGTTCTCTGACGAAGCATCGTCCCAATGTGACATAAGTGAAACTGTGCTTGTACAATGTGATGCGTATAGAGATGACAAATGTACAGTATTGGGTAATGAGTCCCAGGTTCCTTTGGTGCCTCTTGGAACAGGTGATGCACTGCTTCAGGATACCTGTCAGGGAAGTACCACTGACTGGGACAGCTGGGCCAAACAATTGCTGGCCATGCTGGATAAGGCTAGGTTACGTAACACAGATGTGGACATGACACCTGCTATGCCCAATGGAGGGATTGCAGGGTGGCCAGTGGCCAAGGGCGTGTTGGCCCCGGCAGAGATTGGCCCCCTCCAATCAGAAGGACCGGTTAAGGGCGCATGCATGGCAGTTGGGTTATATGCAGCCCAACTGCTGGAAAATAGTGAGTGCAAAAATGGCAATGTGACGTATGACCTGCAGCGGCTCGCTGATGCTGGGACCGAGAGGGTAAATGTGAGACGCACATCTGACAGCGCTCCAGTTGAGCACCAAGCTGTGGAGACCGATACCGCCAGTGAAGTGGAGGTCACTGTATATGTCCCTACCATTCCAGCTTCAGTGGATGAGCCCCTCCACGTCATTGATAATGGAACAGTCCCTAGAAAGGTCTTGCATGTAGATGTGGATTGCATTAAGATGACAAATGTGTTGTTGAAAATTCTTGAAGTCCAAAAAACACATTTGCTGTACACTTGGGTGTCTCCACCGTGGTCGGACAAGGTGGTACTGCATAGTACCAGTAGGTGGAGCCAAGTAGTACAAGCTATGCTTGATGGTAATCACGAGAGGAACTGGTTGGTACCATATTTATTAGCAGTGTGGCAAATGGTCTCAAGGTTCTCTGAGAGGGTGCTTCCAGTTACCGGTTTGGATGGAAGGCGCTCAGGAGAACGTTTGAAAACATCAGAGGTCTCTCCGCCTGATGCTGTGACTAGGAAAAGTTCTGCTGGTGTGGTCCAAAGTGCGGCTGAGCAGTCGTCAGTAGAGGGCACGGACACTGCCTCACCCACTAGACCTCACGTGAAGGAAGGGCCCGAAATAGACGTGGCAGTAGCAGAGATTTTTCATGTCATTCGCACAAAGGTACAAATTAAAGTACCCGGAGACACTGTGAGGGGAACCACTGATGGTATTGGAAGTGGAAACATCAGAATTTGTGGTATGTCACTGGTTGTTACTGATAACAAGGGTTTAGTTGCCGTGGGTAACCTCAGAAAAGTTGTTAAACCAAAAAAAACTGTTGTGATGGGAAAAACTGGTATCGGTGAAGGAAAAGGTGGTTCCCCATCAGGCAAAGTATTAGGAACAGGTCCCCTATATCAAGAAAGTGAGGGTATTAGGGAAGGCAGAGTTCCCCAGAGAAAAGCAAATAAGCCCGGGAACCCCAGAAGAGGGAGAAAGCGTAGAATAAAAACGAGTAGGATCCTATGGAGAGTTAAGGAAGGACTTGGCTGGAAGCGCACCCGAAAAAAGGGTTGGGCCTACGCGGCTGACAGCCGGCACAGAGGTGTCCCAACCCTGATGACGTGTGCTGGTGTTCCTCCCTCCGGATCGAAACATGGGGGGGGATATGTGATAGTGAAAGTCCCTGTCCCTATGGAAAGGGAGCAAAAACGGACACAGAGTCTGCATGTCAGCAGACTGCAGAACTACAGAGCATAGCTTGGAAATTGAGAAAACTGTTTTGGCAGCTTTCTCCGGGTTTTGCTAAGTTCGGATGGGGCTGTGTAGTTTGGAGATCCCGCAGAGACTTGGGTGGGATGGGATCTCCAACCCTGTGTCCGGGTCTTGTGGACAGCCAGCATGGTGTGTGCTCAGGTGCACACAACCAATATAATGAGGGACTGGTGAGAGCAGAAGGGGAAGGATGGTGGAGAGTGAGCAACTTGCTACTGCTAAGTGAAGACAGACTTATGTCTGGAGAGCGGTCTGCCCTGTGGGAGACTGCAGCCCATGTAAAGGGGATTCTTTGCTCAGGGACTGGGAAAGGCTGGCCAGCCTTGAGAGTCGGGGAGACTGAGGAAGCCAGTAAGTCCAGGGAGCTGGAAAGAATTGTTTCTATTTGAAAGCAAGCAGAGGAACTGCTGACAAGAGCCAGGTGGCTTGGTATGTTTTCATTTATGTGCTGAATGAAGTTTGAACCCCTGCGTGGGAATCCTGATTAGACATTTTTCTTTTGTTTTTCTGTTTAAATAAACGTGGGCTACCAGGCCCTTAACTAGAATGCCTGTCTGATATGGACTCACTGCATAAAAATGCATCTATCCACTTGAGCTAAAACACCCCAATATCACAAAACCCAATTCATAAAATTTGAGCTGGGCACATATATCTGCAGTATTTGTCATCTCTCTTCAAAGAGCTAAGTCCCGTAGCTCTCTCCTGACCCATTCCTCTGTTATCAGCCTGATATCTCCTGACAAATTCTCGGACACATCAGATAAAAGCAGCCTGACATTTCAGTCAGGGGAGGTTGCTATAAATAGATTAGCAGGCAGCTGGCCCTGTTACAAAACACCTCAGAGTCTCTGCCTATGATGAGAGGGGGTGTGTGCCTTTCCTCCAATCAGCAATTTTAGCTATCTTGGCTGTATCACATCACACTCTGTGTTAAACAGGAAGAGAAAATTTCCTAACACGATCTGAACTTTCTAAACAGTATATAAAATGTGAATACAGCAAATATACATGTAAAACATATATAGGGAGATTTGGTTCATCTCTGTGTATCATCTGAGGCTGTTCACTTCACTGGGTGTATGGAGGGTTTACATCCACTTTAAAAGTAATAAATATGCTCTTTTTAGATTGCCAAGTGAAGGAACAAGGGTAAAAGGGTGTGCTGTCAGCATGTAGGAAAGTCACACCGCTGCTCTATAGTAAACATATCAGCCCAGCTCTCTAGCAGTCTCATACTCCCCATGCACTCTGCTCAAATCAACAGCAATCATGCTCTGTGAGCAGCACTGTTGATTCGAGTACTGTTCAGGGTAAAAGGCAGACCACTGGAGAGTTGGGTTGCTGTTTATAAAAGCAGAAAGTCTGACCCTCAAGTGTGCTGCAGCACAGGGTATTAAAGCTCTTGCTGCACCACTTACTGTTTAAAAAAAAAAAAAAAAAAGCCCTATATTGATTAACCACTTAAGACCCGGACCATTATGCAGCCTAAGGACCCGAGGTGTTTTTATAATTTGGCACTGCGCTGCTTTAACTGGTAATTGCACGATCATGCAATGTTGTACCCAAACAAAATTTGCGTCCTTTTCTTCCCACAAATAGAGCTTTCTTTTGATGGTATTTTGATTGCCTCTGCGATTTAAATTTTTTGCGATATAAAACGGAAAAAGACAGAAAATAAAAAAAAAAAAAAAAAAAAAGGTATTTTCTAATTTTTGTTATTAAAAAAAAATGTCAATAAGCGTATATTTATTGGTTTGCGCAAAAGTTATAGCGTCTACAAACTAGGGTACATTTCCTGGAATTTACACAGCTTTTAATAAATAAATTTTGCTACTTCTCCTGAGTACGGGGATACCACATGTGTGGGACTTTTTTGGAGCCTAGCCGTGTACGGGACCCCAAAAACCAAGCACCGCCTTCAGGATTTCTAAGGGCATACATTTTTGATTCACTCCTCACTACCTATCACAGTTTTGAAGGCCATAAAATGCCAAGATGGCACAAAACCCCCCCAAATGACCCCCATTTTGGAAAGTAGACACCCCAAGCTATTTGCTGAGGCATGTCGAGTCCATGGAATATTTTATATTTTGCCACAAGTTGCGGGAAAATAACAAACTTTTTTTTTTATTGCACAAAGTTGATAAATGATCAAATGATATATTGCTCACACATGCCATGGTACGGGGATACCATATGTGTGGGACTTTTTGGGAGCCTAGCCGCGTATGGGGCCCCAAAACCAAGCACCGCCTTCGGGATTTCTAAGGGCGCAAATTTTTGATTTTACTCCTCACTACCTATCACAGTTTCGAAGGCCATAAAATGCCAAAATAGCACAAACCCCCCCCCCCCCAAATGACCCCATTTTGGAAAGTAGACACCCCAAGCTATTTGCTGAGAGGCATGGTGAGTATTTTACAGCTCTCATTTGTTTTTGAAAATGAAGAAAGAAAAGAAAACTGTATTTTTTTTTTTCAAATTTCAAAACTTTGTGACAAAAAGCGAGATCTGCAAAATACTCACCATACCTCTCAGCAAATAGCTTGGGGTGTCTACTTTCCAAAATGGGGTCATTTGGGGGGGGGGGGGGTTGTGCCATCTGGGCATTCCATGGCCTCCGAAACTGTAATAGGCAGTGAGGAGTGAAATCAAAAATTTACACCCTTAGAAAGCCTGAAGGCGGTGCTTGGGTTTTGGGGTCCCGTACGCGGCTAGGCTCCCAAAAAGTCCCCACATGTGGTATCCCTGTACTCAGGAGAAGCAACAGAATGTATTTTGGGGTGTAATTCCACATATGCCCATGGCATGTTTGAGCAATATATAATTTAGTGACAACTTTGCGCAAAAAAAAAAAAAAATTGTCTTTTTCCCGCAACTTGTGTCAAAATATAAAATATTCCATGGACTCGACATGCCTCTCAGTATATAGCTTGAGGTGTCTACTTCCCAAAATGGGGTCATTTGGGGGGGTTTTGAACTGTCCTGGCATTTTATGCACAACATTAGGAAGCTTATGTCACACATCACCCACTCTTCTAACCTCTTGAAGACAAAGCCCTTTCTGACACTTTTTGTTTACATGAAAACATATGTTTTTTTTTTTAAAGAAAATTACGTTGAACCCCCAAACATTATATATATTTTTTAAAGCAAATGCCCTACAGATTAAAATGGTGGGTGTTGCATTGTTTTTCCCACACAGTATTTGCGCAGCGATTTTTCAAACGCATTTTTTTGGGGAAAACACTTTTTTTTAATTTTAATGCACTAAAACACACTATATTGTCCAAATGTTTGATGAAATAAAAAAGATTATCTTAGGCCGAGTACATGGATACCAAACACGACATGATTTAAAATTGCGCACAAACGCGCAGTGGCGACAAACTACATACATTTTTAAAAGCCTTTACAGGTTGTCCACATTATATTTACAGAGGAGGTCTACTGCTAAAATTACTGCCCTCGATCTGACCTTTGCGGTGATACCTCACATGCATGGAGCAATTGCTGTTTACATATGACGCCAGACGGACGCTTGCGTTCGCCTTTGCGCAAGAGCAGGGCGGGATAGGGGTGCTTTTTTTTTTTTTTTCATTATTTATTTTGCTTACTTTATTTTTAAACTGTTCCTTCAATTTTATTTGGTTTTTACCATTTGTATTGTTATTTCAAGGAATGTAAATATCCCCTATGATAGCAATAGGTAGTGACAGGTACTCTTTTTTTGAAAAAATTGG
Source organism: Rana muscosa (assembly GCA_029206835.1). Taxonomy (NCBI): domain Eukaryota; kingdom Metazoa; phylum Chordata; class Amphibia; order Anura; family Ranidae; genus Rana; species Rana muscosa. The sequence goes on along the minus strand of CM055128.1, from coordinate 111,795,578 downwards.
GGTCTATTAGACCCTAGATCTTTCCTCTGCCCTCAAAGCATCTGACCACACCAAGATCTGTGTGATAAAATGCTTTCCCAATGGCGCTGTTTATATCCGGGGGGGGGGGGGGGGGGGGACATTCCCTCCCACTGCTTGTAAAAGCAGTCTAGAGGCTAATTAGCCGCTAGGATTGCTTTTACATGAAAGCCGACCGCTTGCTGAAAAGAATGATACCAAGATGATACCTAAACCCGCAGGCATCATTCTGGTATAACCATTCAAAGCCCAGCAACATACCAGTCCTTGGTTGGACATGTATTGTAATCTTTTTTTTCCATGCAGCCTGTTGTCTGAACGAAAAAAGGAGTGATTAATCGGTGGGTACGCCCACCATTAGAATACCTCCCTTCATCCACCCACTTCTAATGATGGGCATACATGCACCATTTATATATGCCGAAGCATGGGGGCATCCTCCCGCAAAAAACTTATGCCGCGTACACACGGTCGGACTTTTCCACGGGCAAGCCTCCGTCGGAATTTCGACCGTATGTACGTGGCATTAGGAGCAAATTCACTCCTCCGCCCCTGCTGCCCCCGTGCTTCGGCATATATGATCTTTTTTTTTTTTTTAACTGTGGTGGTGAAATCACCTCCTACAGCATTGGAGTCACGGCTTTATGTATCGTGGGAGCAAACGCTGTTGCTGTCAAGATAAATAAATCCGCGCTGCAACTGAATGGTGTACCTGCTAAGCAAATGATGGTTAACATTAAAACAAAGTAACAATACAGTATAACAGTAAGACCTTACCATACCATATAGGGCTTGGAATTTTTTTTTATTTAAAATCTGAATAGAGTTGCAAGAGCAAATCGATTCAGATTTTGATCGAACCGTTTTTTGTTTTTTTTTTTCATTGGACCGGCGCTCCGCGGACTAGGCCGAAGCCGCGGCCTCACCTAAAAAATCCTGCCCGCAGCTCGCCGTGATCCTGGGAAAAGGCCGCGAGGCCGGACGCCGCGGACTAGGCTGAAGTCGCGGCCTTTTCCCAGGATCGCGGCGAGCTTCAGGCAGGATTTTTTAGGCGAGGCCGCGGCTTCGACCTAGTCTCGGCCTTTTCCCAGGAAAAAAAAAAAAAACTTGATTCGAATCATGAATCGAGTTTTGTTTTTAAAAATTGCAGATTTTTTTTTTGCCAAAATCGCCCAGCCCTAATACCATACCTGCAAAGCAAATACCAAAAAAAAAAAAAAAACATAGTAAAATAGAATTTTTTTTAACGCAACCTGTGCCTAATAAAAAAAATAAATATATATATATATATATATATATATATATATATATATATATATATATATATATATATATGTATGTATGCCAAAGCATGGGGGCATCCTCCCACAAAAAAGTTATGCTGCGTACACATGGTCAGACTTTTCCACGGGCAAGCCTCCGTCGGAATTTCGACCGTATGTACGCGGCATTAGGAGCAAAATCGCTCCTCCGCCCCTGCTGCCCCCATGCTTCGGCATATATGCTCTTTTTTTTTTTTTTTAACTGTGGTGGTGACATCACCTCCTACAGCACTGGAGTCGCGGCTTTATATATCTTGGGAGCAAACGCTGTAAAGTAAAGTATAAAAAAATTACATACCCGAAAAGCAAGCAGGATATAACATAACAACAACAAAACATTGCAGAATAGAATACAGTAAAAAAGAGCAGAACAATAGAGAGGGAGAGAACAATAAAATGACAACAAATTTTTTTTTTTGTGTTTTTTTTTTAACACTTTTTTTTGTAACTGTAAAACTTTCGGTTCCAGGTTTGGGTCTCTCAAAATGCGATGGCATCTTGGGAGACCCTGTGTAAGTGTGCCCTATTCTGTGCATTGCTGTACCCTACGCTAAAACTTTACTAGTGTGTGGTAGCATTCAAAACATTTACCAATGCAAAGACCAGGATCGTCAGGACAGCGGGGACAATAATAAACGGGTGTCACGCCTAAATCCGCACTTTCTACAGACACAACATTTTCTTTGGGGGGCTCGTTGGGTAGGAGTACTCTCGAGGACATACGGAAAATGCCTCTTATGCAGCCGGCTTACTGCATTTGGTTGGGAATGGTGAGGTGCAGCACCACCTGGATACAGGAGGTCTGTGATGATCTCATCCTGGAATTGAAGGAGAGATAAAGTCCAGCCTGAAGCTCTGTATAGCACATGAGCGTTCAGCAAAGCCAATTGGAATAAGGATAGAGACACTTTTTTGTACCAGCGTCTCGCCTTACGGTCAAATAGATACGGCGCCAACAACTGGTAGTTGAGGTCCACCCCTCCCATATTTTGGTTATATTCGTGGACACAGAGGGGTTTCTCCACAACACCAGTCGCCGTACGAATTTGGACTGTCGGGTCTGCGTGAAGGGAGATAAGAACAAAAACATTCTTATTATCCCTCCACTTCACAGCGAGCAAGTTATTACACTTCAAGCAGGCTCTCTCCCCCAGCCTAAGACGGGAATCTACAAGCCCCTGGGGAAAGCCCCGGCGATTAGGTCGCACGGTGCCACATGCTCCAATCTGATGATCAAACAAGTGACTAAACAGTGGCACGCTTGTGTAATAATTGTCCACAAACAAGTGGTACCCCTTTCCGAATTATGGTGACACCAAGTCCCACACAATCTTGCCAGCGCTCCCTATGTAACCTGGGCAGTTCTCCGGCTCTACCTGACTGTCTTTTCCCTCATAAACCGTAAAGCTCCATACATAGCCTGTTGCCCTGTCACAGAACTTATAGAGCTTGACCCCGTATCTAGCACGCTTGCTGGGAAGGTACTGTTTGAAAGACCAGCAGCCAGAAAATTTAATCAGGGACTCGTCAACGCAGACAACTTGATGGGGAGTATACAAGGCTGCAAAGCGTTCGTTGAAGTGGTTTATGAGGGGCCGAATTTTGTAGAGCCGATCGTATTCAGGGTCTCCACGTGGACGACAAAGTTCATTGTCATTGAAATGCATGAACCGCAAGATCGCCTCGTATCGTTTCCTGGCCATGGAAGCAGAGAACACAGGATTATGGTCATGTGGGCGTGTGGACCAATACGTCTGCATCTTCGGGAACTTATGTATGCCCATGTTGAGGGAAAGGCCCAGAAAGATCTTAAATTCGGAAACCGTAACTGGTTTCCATTCTCTGGCAAGGGCGGACTGGGGACAAGTGGCGATGAATCGACCAGCATACAATTGGTTTGGCCCACAATAGATCTATAGAGACCTTCCGTGAAAAACAGCGAATAAAAATCAATTGACGTAAAATCACCTGTTTCCACCTGAATACCGGGTTGGCGAGTGAATGGGGGAAGTACGGGTGCTGCAGAACTGGTGGGGACCCAATCAGGATTGGCAAATGCAGCAGGAAGGGCACTATGGGCACGACGAGCCTGTCTTTGTCTTCTTCTTGGTGGCAGCGGGACACTACTTGTGCTTCCCACCTCGCCAGCTTGAACTGCACTTATGGGACTTGCCACGTCACCACGTGATACTGCAGTGCTGGATGTATGACCAGGGTGTACTAGGCCGCTGGTGCTTGCCAGTTCACCAGAAGGAATAGCGGTGCTAGTACTGGCTCTCTGCTCCGTACAAGGGACCTGCGGTTCTTGCTCCTCAACAACAGCAGAATGGGGTGGGGTACGCCTGTCCTTAGCAGGGACCTCATCTTCGTCGTCAGTGCTATCTGACATGGAGCTGCTGTCTTCTACGGGGATGTATTCTGAGCCAGAATCTGACAGATGCATGACCTCCTCTTCACTATCTGTCATGCTCAGAAACTCGTAGGCCTCTTTACTAGTGTACCTTTGCTTTGCCATTTTGGGCTATAAATTTAGTGGTACACTAGTAAGGATTCACAGGTAAAAAAGCACCTGACTGTCAGCAAATATATCAAACGCTACCAAAAAAACTGTTAGCGATCGCAGGGATCAGGCCCGTCTCTGCGAACGCTGCGGTTATGTGTGTTGTGTTTGGTAAATGACAGTGATCGATCGATACTGCACTTGGGTGGGCTGGGCTGGGCAAAACGCAGGTGCTAGCAGGTATCTGGGCTGATCCCGCTAACAATGTGTTTTTGGGAACCCTAAACCGCTGGGGACGCTAGTATAGATCTGATCAGATATTGATCTGTTCAGATACTATACCACTAAGGGAGGTGTATGCTTTGCGCATGGGTGTTAGCGCTACTGGCACTAACCTGACGCTGCCTGGGGTGACGCAGACCCTCTCTGACGCTAAAACCGAATTGATATCACCCGCCGGGCGATCAGGGGGTTAAACCTTTATTGGGTTATATACGGCGAGTGCCCTGATGCTATAAAAAGCAAACTAACCAACAACCGTCACCCGTAACACTTATACGGTGATCACTGGTGAAAGGGTTAACTCTAGGGGCAATCAGGGGGTTAAAACCTTTATTATTAGGTACTATATGGGGCTAAATAAAAACCTGACGGGTAACCTAAATAACTAACTGGCTAACCAGTGTCACTTATACGGTGATCACTGGTGAAAGGGTTAACTCTAGGGGCGATCAGGGGGTTAAAACCTTTATTAGATAATATATGGGGGAAACCTGTCGGCGAACCTAAAAAAAATAACTGGCTACCTAGTGGCACCAGCGACACTAATACAGCGATCAGAAAAACGATTGCTTAGTGACACTGGTGATAGGGGGTGAAAGGGTTACCTGGGGGGCGATCAAGGGGTTAAACCTTTATTAGGGGGGGGGGGGGGTTAGGGGGCTACCCTGGACCTAAACCTAACTGCCCTGACACTTTTGTGACTGGGGGGTGATATATGTGCCTATGTGTGCTGGTGTCAGTGTAGTGTTGGTGCACTAACCTGATGTCTTCTCTCCTCGGCGCTCTGCCTGAAAAGAGTGCCGCATGGAGAGATGACATCACTTCCTCCTGCCTGTGTTTACATTACACAGGCAGGGGAAGCATCTCATTCGCCAGGAGCGATCGTGAGGGGGTGGCCAGAAACCAATGGCTGCCCCCTCATCACGGATTGCTCTTGAAGCTAAACAGACCGCTGAAGGCACCTGGGGGGGGGGGGGGGGGGCAGGGACGTACAGGTACGCCCATGTGCCCACCCGTGCCATTCTGCCAACTTACATCGGCATGCGGCGGTCCTTAAGTGGTTAATGTACATGCAGCCTGACTGCATTACACTAATAAATCAGGAGGGTTCAGTTGGACCTTAATAAAAGCGTAGGTGTGACAGCAGCATAGTTCAACTGGAAATGAGCATCTGCTTTTATACATTACCATCTGTTGGCTGCAGATACTGTCTGTATGTCTTCCACCAGACCGGTTTGTTAATTTCTGCCTCAGCTACTCTTTTATACCGTTTAAAGCTGCGATATTTCTTGAGAGATTCCAGGTCTTTACCTTCAAACTGCTCATTAGGAAGAGGACCCAGAGGAGCAGCTCGGCGGCAAAGAGCAGCTGTGAACACAAGAATACAAGAATCAATATATAACAGAAACAGACAATACATACTATCAAATGTTTCTTTCAGCCCGCGATACCCGGAAGTAACTCCGGGAGCGAGTGTACGGGGACCGCTAAAAGGGCTTCGATCTAAGGTGAGTATTTCATAATGAGCTAGAATGCTATGCATACTAACTCATTATCTCCCAGGAGCAATAAGCGTATATTGATTGGTTTGCACAAAAGTTATAGCGTCTACAAAATAGGGGATAGATTTATAGCATTTTTTATTTTTTTACTAGTAATGGCGGCGATCTGCGATTTTTATTGTGACTGCGATATTGCGGCGGACACATCGGACACTTTTTTGGGACCATTCACATTTATACAGCGATCCCTGCTATAAAAATGAATTGATTACTGTATAAATGTGACTGGCAGGGAAGGGGTTAACACTAAGGGGGCGAGGAAGGGGTTAAATGTGTTTCCTAGATGTGTTCTAACTGTGGAGGGAGGGGACTGACTGGGGGAGGTGACCGATGGTTGTCCCTATGTACAAGGGATACACCATCGGTCTCCTCTGCCTGACAGGACGTGGATCTGCGAGTTTACACACACAGATCCACTGTCCTGCTCGGTTACTGGGCAATCGCGTCCCCAACGACGCAGCGCGGGCCCCCTAGCTGCTTTTAAAGGCAGGACGTCGTATGACGTCCTGTCAGAACAAGAGATTCTTCCGCCCGCCGTCATTTGACGGTGGGCGGTAGACAAGTAGTTAAAGACCAAGCCTTTTTCTGACACTTGTTGCTTACAAGTTAACATCAGTATTTTCTGCTAGCAAATTACTTAGGACCCCCCCAAACATATATATTTTTAGCAGAGACCCTAGAGAATAAAATGGCGGTCGCTGCAATATGTCACCCTGTATTTGCGCAGCGGTCTTTCAAACGCAATTTTTGGGGAATAAATACACGTGAAAACAGTAAAGTTAGCCCAATTTTTTTGTACAATGTGAAAGATGGTGTTACCCCGAGAATCGTGATCTTTATATCCAAGCAAGAAAACCTGATTCCCATTTTTGTTTCAGAACTGTGCAGCTCTACTACATATGTACATGTAGTGCAAGATAAGAACTAGGAGAACTTAGAGATTACACAGGAAGTGTGCAGAGGACACAGGTCAGGTGTTAAATGCAGACATGATCAACAGGTCTTTGTTCTTATCAAACGGATATAACAAAATACTTTTAATTGTATATTTAACCACTTCAGTACGGGGCACTTTCACCCCTTTCCAGCCGAGGCTAAATTTTGAATGACAAATTGCGTGATCATGCAACACTGTACCCATATGGTAGAATTTAATCACCACAGGCCTTGTTAATTTTTTCTAAAAATGAAAAAAATAGGATTTTTATAACAGCTTACCTGTAAAATCCTTTTCTTGGAGTACATCACGGGACACAGAGCGACATAGTCATTACTATGTGGGTTATATAGATACCTTCAGGTGCTGGCACTGGCAACTTCCAAAACCGGAAGTACCCTCCCCTATATAAGCCCCTCCCATCCGGGAGTACCTCAGTTTTGTAGCAAAGCAATAAGTGTCCCCAAAAGAGGGGTGGGAGCTCTGTGTCCCGTGATGTACTCCAAGAAAAGGATTTTACAGGTAAGTTGTTATAAAAATCCTATTTTCTTTCTCGTACATCACGGGACACAGAGCGACATAGTCATTACTATGTGGGACGTCCCAAAGCAATGCCAAATGAGGGGGGGGATACACCATGCATAAGCTGGGCGCTATCAGACATGAGGATCTTTTGCGGCCTGCAACACACTGGGCCCAAAGGCGACATCCTCCTGACTTCTAACGTCCACCTGGTAGAACCTAGTAAACGTGTGTACTGAAGACCATGTTGCGGCCTTACAGATTTGAGCCAGGGAGGCCTGGTGATGCACTGCCCATGAAGTTCCAACTGCTCTCGTGGAGTGCGCCCTAACTTTGAACGGAGGCGGTCTCCTTCTCAAGCCATAGGCTTGCATTATGACCTGTCGAATCCACTTGGCTAAAGTAGATTTTGACGCTGCCTGACCCTTTCTGGGGCCTTCCGGCAGAATAAACAAAGTATCCGTTCTGCGAATCTGAGCAGTGGCTTTTAGATAAGCTTTAACTGCTCTTACTACATCCAAAGCATGTAATAACTTTTCCTCTACCGAACTAGGTTTGGGGAAAAAAGAAGGAAGAACCACATCTTGGTTCAAATGAAACCTCGATACCACCTTAGGAAGAAAGGCTGGATGAGGACGTAACACTACTTTGTCCTTATGGATAACCAGATATGGCTCTTTACAGGACATAGCTGCTAATTCCGACACTCTTTTAGCCGAACAAATGGCTACTAGAAAAATCAATTTCCTGGTGAGAAGAACCAAGGAAATGTGCTGTAATGGTTCAAATGGTTGTTTCTGTAGAACCGACAGAACCAGGTTTAAGTCCCATGGACATATGGGAATATTAACCGGAGGGCTAATACGCATCACTCCTTGTATAAAAGCTTTGACTAGTGAATGCGAAGCCAAGGGCCTTTGAAAAAATATTGACAAGGCCGAAATCTGACCCTTGATAGTACTCAAGGCAAGCTTCCTATCTACAGCCCACTGTAGGAAGTCCAGAATCCTACCTATTACGTACTTACGTGGATGCCATTTCTTGGCCTCACACCAAGCGATGTACGCCTTCCAGATTCTATAGTAGATCTGCCTGGATACCGGCTTCCTGGCATTGATCATGGTAGATACCACAGGATTAGAGAGACCTCTCTTTTTTAGAATGTGGGCTTCAATAGCCAGGCCGTCAAACCTAGGGCTGGTAAGGAAGGGTGGTATATCGGTCCTTGCGAAAGCAGGTCCGGACGATGTGGGAGGGTCCAAGGACTCCCCACAGACATTTTTACAATCTCCGCGTACCATGCTCTTCGGGGCCACGCTGGAGCCACCAGAATCACTGGTTTCTTTTCTACCCTGATTCTGCGGAGTAATCGAGGTAACAATTGTGGCGGTGGGAATGCATATATCAGCTTGAACTGATCCCAAGGGAACACTAGGGCATCCGAGCCGCAAGCTAGGGGATCCCTTGTCCGAGAGACAAACCTGTCCACCTTTGCGTTGAATCTGGATGCTAGCAGATCTACATCCGGTGTTCCCCACCGCTGACATATTGTCCGGAAAACCTCGGGTTGAAGGGACCATTCCCCTGGGCATAATTGTTGGCGACTTAGAAAGTCCGCCTTCCAATTCTCCACTCCTGGAATGAATACCGCGGATATGGCTGGGACATATCTTTCTGCCCATTTCAGGATGTAATTTACTTCCCTCTGGGCTGCACGACTCCTGGTGCCACCCTGATGATTGATATATGCCACTACCGTGGCATTGTCTGATTGAATTCTGACAGGGGACCCTTGGAGTTTGGATGTCCATGCTACTAGGGCATACCGGGCTGCTTCAATCTCTAAGAGATTGATGGGCAGGGCCTTTTCTGCATCCGACCATCTGCCCTGGAGAGACCATTGCTCCAGTACTGCTCCCCAGCCTATAAGGCTGGCATCTGTAGTGACCACCTTCCAAGAAATCGGACTGAAGGATTTTCCTTTTTCCAGATTCTGGGGAACCAACCACCAACGGAGGCTCTTGCGAACGGAAGGGGACAAGGACATTGTAAGTCTAGGGCCTGAACTTTTTTGTTCCAGGCTGACAGTATGGCCCTTTGCAAATTCCTTGAATGGAATTGACCGTAGGATACTGCTTCGAAAGATGCCACCATTTTCCCCAGCAGCCTCATGCACAGGCGTATGGACGGGTGTCTTTTTGTATCCACTAGGTGGATCAAATCTCTCAAAGACGACCCCTTTTCTTGAGGCAAGAAAATTTTTCTCTGGTCTGAATCCAGCCTTAGCCCCAAGTATTCCAGACTTTTGACTGGTTTTAGGGCTGACTTGTCTCGGTTGATAATCCAACCGTGAGATTCCAGATACTTGATTGTCTTGTGAACGACCACTTCTAGTTTTTCCACTGAGTGGTCTATCAGCAACAAGTCGTCTAGATATGCCATTATCGTTACACCTTGTGTTCTTAGATTGGCCAATAATGGGGCCAGAATTTTTGTAAACACTCGTGGTGCTGTGGCCAGACCGAAGGGTAAGGCTCTGAACTGAAAATGGCGCCCTTCTATTGCAAAGCGTAGACATTTTTGGTGGACTGGAAAGATGGGAATGTGCAAATAAGCATCTTTGATGTCGATCGAGGCTAACCATTCCTCCCCTTGTAGGGCAGTGGCCACCGATCGGATCGACTCCATCCGGAAAGTCCTGATAAGTAGGAATTTGTTTAGCCCTTTTAGATTTAATATGGGCCTCACGTCCCCGTTTGGCTTCGGGACTGTAAAGAGGTTTGAGTAAAACCCGAACCCCAATTCTTCCAGGGGAACCTCCATAATTACTCCTTGGAGCAATAGTTGTTCTAGTGCCAACAGGAGGGATCCTCTCTTCCGGGGATCCCTTGGCACGTTTGACCTCATAAAATGGGAAGGAGGAGAGTCTTTTAACTCCAATCTGTATCCCAGACTTACTGCGGAGAGCACCCATCTGTCTCTGATCGTGTCCCGCCAGGTCTCTGCGAACAACTGGAGTCTTCCCCCCACCCGATTGAGTGGGGGCAACCCTTCATGAATTTGACTTTGGGGGAGGTTTTGTACCTCTCCTGACCCAGGGTTTCTTGTTACCCTGCGATTGTCCCTGATTTTTACCCCCGGGATTTGATCGAGGAGGCCGTCGGAACTGTTTCACAGCCGATGCCCCAGGGACTGGGGAAGCAGGCCTCTTAAAAGAGGGATCTCTAACTCTGTTTTTAACCGGCAAGAGTGTGCTTTTACCGCTGGAAATTTTCTGGATATATTTGTCCAGGTCTTCCCCGAATAAGCGTTCACCATGAAATGGGAAGCTAACCAGCAATTTTTTACAGGGAGCTTCAGCAGACCAGTTCTTGAGCCATAGAAGCCTACGCATATGTACTACAGACAGCGTAAGGCGGGAGGCCTGATGGATTGAATCCTTTATGGCGTCAATCGCAAAGCATAAGGCTCTAGGTAGATCAGCTAGGGCAAGGGCCTGCTGATCCGGCAAGTCCCTTAAGACCTGTTTTAACTGATCCTTCACTGCTTGGCAGACCCCAATAGCTGCCACTGCTGGTTGTGTCACCAAGCCTGCTGTAGAGAAAGCAGCCTTTAATAAGGACTCCAATTTTTTAATCTATTGGGTCCTTGAACATTTGGACATTATCTACTGGACATGTCAGTGATTTATTCACACAAGAGATGGCTGCGTCCACTGTAGGGACCCTCCATTTTTTGATGAACTTATCCTCCATGGGATAGACCACCGGAAATCTCTTGGGGGGAGTAAATATTTTATCAGGATGTTCCCAATCCTGGTAAATGAGCCCTTCCAGTAAAGGGTGAAGTGGAAAGGAACAAACAGTCTGGGGAGCTTTTAGCGACCTCAGCGAGGAGACAGTAGTGGTTGATGGCTCCGCAAGGGGCATTTTAAATGCTGATCGGACCATGTTAGTCAGGGACTGAACCCATAATCTTTCAGCTTGAGATGCTGAGAAAGGTTCCTCCACTGTTGATTCCTCTATAACAGACTCAACCTCATCCTGATCCCCTTCAGGCAGGTCGATCCCTGTATGGGACTGTTGCTCCGCTAACAGGTACTCTGAGGGAGGAGAGGGAGATCGGGCGCGCTTTCCCTCTGACAGGGAGGCAGCGATCAATGTTGTCAATCTCTCTTCCAATCCTCCCAGAGCTGAGGAAAAAACCTCCTCTGTTACATACACAGGAGCAGGTGAACTGAGGACAGCCACAGTACCAGGTACTCCTGCGGGGTCTCTACGGTCACTAACCTCTGAATTTTCAGGGGAGACTGGTGCAGCAGAAGCATGCCCAAGATCCTCAGAGCCCGATGGAGACCCCCTTCGCTTCCTGGAAGATTTAGTTCCGGAGCCTTTGGACGGCATATTCCTAAGCCCAAAGCTGAGGTATTCCAGCCGTAATACACCACTTTTACTGATAATAGTCTAGCACAATTGCTGCTATATAACAGTTGGTGTCTACTAAAGTGCCTTTCCAGGGGATGCCTGCATCAACCGCCTCTGTGTGCCTTATTTTACTGTTGCTAGCTCTGTCTGTGCACTTCAATAGCCAGCTGCACTTGTAACTGTGCCTTTAAACACGCTGGACGCCCGCACATGCGCAGTAGCGCCGCGGCGCGCACCGAGCGTCATCCACCAGCTCCGCCCCTTTTTCCCGGTCGCCTCTATATATAGAGGCGCGTGCACGCGCGCGGGCACGTGCGCCTTCGGCGCTCTTTAAAAAAAAAATAAGGAACTAGATGGGAGCCAGGGTCCTGTTTGCCGCAGGGCCCAGGGATGGATGACCGCAGCAACAGGGCAGAGGAGACAGTTTCCCAGCAGAGAACTTGCCAACTGCCTGGATTTGACTTTGGAAGAAAAAATCCACATTACAAGAAAAAAACCACAGCGGCCTCTAGTGGTTAACACAGGTACCGCGGTCTTACCATTTTTTTTTTTTCTTGACCACTATTAAAATGTTTACATTTTCTTAGTAGTAACAGGCATGCACAGAATATTAGCGGGAATACCTTAGGTAACAGGCAGAAAGACAAATTAGGCTTGGGGGTCCCCCAATAGAACCAAGTTCCTGAGGGGCCCCCACTTACCTTTTCCTCGCCGCAGGACTCTGTTTGGTCACAGAAGCACAAACTTCACCTCTCACGGCAGGCATTGTAATTAAACCTTCAGGGACCGGGTTCCCAAGGATTCCACTCCCCTGGACCTGTATAGCACCCTGCACAGAAAACATCTTGGTCGTGGGTATGACCAGAGCTCTGGATCCCAGGGTCCAGCCCTCCTAAGAGAGGCATTACAGGCAAAACCTTGCTCTGCTCTTGCAAGGCCCGGGTACCGACCGTTTAGCTATGAAGCTTTTTTGGTCGGATCCGGAACAGCTTACCGAGGCCCATAAAAGAACCTGTACGCAAGCCCAGTGAAAACACATGTTACTCTTTGGCCAACACCTTAGACACTGGCAAAAAACTGAGGTACTCCCGGATGGGAGGGGCTTATATAGGGGAGGGTACTTCCGGTTTTGGAAGTTGCCAGTGCCAGCACCTGAAGGTATCTATATAACCCACATAGTAATGACTATGTCGCTCTGTGTCCCGTGATGTACGAGAAAGAAAAGAACAAAAAATATTTAAAAAAAATATATTTTCTTGGTTTCCGTTATAAAATTTTGCAAATAAATAATTGTTCTTCATAAATTTAGGCCAAACTGTATTCTGCTACATTTCTTTGGTGAAAAGAACCCAAATCAGTGTATATTATTTAGTCTGTAGGAAAGTTATAGAGTCCACAAACTATGGTATACACAGTGGGTACGGAAAGTATTCAGACCCCCCTTACATTTTTCCAAAATGGGGTCATTTGTGGGGGTTTTGTGCTATCTTGGCATTTTATGGCCTTCAAAACTGTGATATGTAGTGAGGAGTGAAATAAAAAAATTTACGCCCTTAGAAATCCTGAAGGCGGTGCTTGGTTTTTGGGGCCCCGTATGCGACTAGGCTCTCAAAGTCCCACACATGTGGTATCCCCGTACTAAGGAGAAGCAGCAAAATGTATTGTGGGGTGTAATTCCACATATAACCATGGCATGTGTGAGCAATATATCATTTAGTGACAACTTTTTGTACATTTTTCTTTTTTTCTTTTTGTCATTATTCAATCACTTGGGACAAAAAAAAAAATATTCAATGGGCTCGACATGCCTCTCAGCAAATAGCTTGGGGTGTCTACTTTCCAAAATGGGGTCATTTGGGGGGGGGGGGGGGGTTTGAACTATCCTGGCATTTTATGCACAACATTAGGAAGCTTATGTCACACTCTTCTAACCACTTGAAGACAAAGCCCTTTCTGACACTTTTTGTTTACATGAAAACATATTTTTTTTTTTGCAATAAAATTACGTTGAACCCCCAAACATTATACATTTTTTTAAAGCAAAGGCCCTACAGATTAAAATAGTGGGTGTTTTTTTTTCCACACAGTATTTGCGCAGCGATTTTTCAAACGCATTTTTTGGGGAAAAAACATACTTTTTTCTATTTTTAATGCACTAAAACACACTATATTGCCCAAATGTTTGATGAAATAAAAAAGATGATCTTAGGCCAAGTACATGGATACCAAACACGACATGCTTTAAAATTGCGCACAAACGCGCAGCGGCGACAAACTACATGCATTTTTAAAAGCCTTTACAGGTTACCACATTAGATTTACAGAGGAGGTCTACTGCTAAAATCACTGCCCTCGATCTGACCTTCGCGGTGATACCTCACATGCATGGTGCAATTGCTGTTTACATATGACGCCAGACCGACGCTTGCGTTCGCCATTGGGCAAGAGCAGGGCAGGACAGGGGTGCTTTTTTTATTTTTATTATTATTTATTTTGCTTTTTTATTTTTAAACTGTTCCTTTCATATTTTTTTATTACCATTTTTATTGTTATCTCAGGGAATGTAAATATCCCCTATGATAGCAATAGGTAGTGACAGGTACTCTTTTTTGGAAAAAAATTGGGGGGTTAGACCGTAGATCTTTCCACTGCCCTCAAAGCATCTGACCACACCAAGATCGGTGTGATAAAATGCTTTCCCAATTTCCCAATGGCGCTGTTTATATCCAGGGAGGGAACATTCCCTCCCACTGCTTGTAAAAGCAGTCTAGAGGCTAATTATCTGCTAGGATTGCTTTTACATGAAAGCCGGCCGCTGGCTGAAAAGAATGATACCAAGATGATACCTAAACCCACAGGCATCATTCTGGTATAAACATTCAAACTCCAGCAACATACCAGTATGTTGCTGGTCCTTGTTGGACATGTATTGTAATCTTTTTTTTCATGCAGCCTGTTGGCTGAACGAAAAAAAGAGATTGATCGGTGGGTATGCCCACCATTAGAATACCGCCCTTCATCCACCCACTTCTAATGATGGGCATACATGCACCATTTATATATGCCGACGCATGGGGGCATCCTCCCACAAAAAATTTATGCCGCGTATACACGGTCGGACTTTTCCCACGGGCAAGCCTCCGTCGGAATTTCGACCGTATGTACGCGGCATTAGGAGCAAAATCGCTCCTCCGCCCCTATGCTTCGGCATATATGCTCTTTTTTTAACTGTTGTGGTGAAATCACCTCCTACAGCACTGGAGTCACGGCTTTATGTATCGTAGGGAGCAAACGCTGTTGTGGTCAAGATAAATAATTCCGCGCTGCAGCTGAATGGCGCACCTGAAAACAAAAAATGACATACCTGAAAAGCAAGCATGATAAAACATTGGGGAGAGAGAGAGAGAGAGAGAGAGAGAGATTTTTACACTTTTTTTTTTGTAACTTTAACAACTGTAATGGTTCGGGTCTCTCAAAATGCGATGGCATCTTGGGAGACCCTGTGTAAGTGTGTCCTAGTCTGTGAAATGCTGTACCCTACACTAAAACTTCACTTTTGAGTGGAAGCGTTCAAAACATTTACCAATGCAAAGACCAGGATTGTCAGGACAGCGTGGACAAAAATAACGGGTGTCACGCTTAAATCCGCGCTTGCTACAGACACGACATCTTTTTTGGGGGGCTCGTTGGGTAGGGGGTACTCTCGAGGACATACGGATAATGCCTCTCATGCAGCCGGCTTACTGCATTTGGTTGGGGATGGTGAGGTGCAGAACCGCCTGGATACAGGAGTTCTGTGACTATCTCATTCTGGAATTTTAGAAGAGATAACGTCCCGCCTGAAGCTCTGTATAGCACATGAGCGTTCAGCAAAGCCAATTGGAATAAGGATAGAGACACTTTTTTGTACCAGCGTCTCGCCTTACGGTCAATTAGATACGGTGCCAACAACTGGTCGTTGAGGTCCACCCCTCCCATATTTTTGTTATATTCGTGGACACAGAGGGGTTTCTCCACAACACCAGTCGCAGTACGAATTTGGACTGTCGTGTCTGCATGAAGGGAGGTAAGAAGGAAAACATTCTTATTATCCCTCCACTTCATAGCGAGCAAGTTATTACACTTCAAGCAGGCTCTCTCCCCCAGCCTAAGATGGGAATCTACAAGCCTCTGGGGAAAGCCCCGGCGATTAGGTCGCACGGTGCCACATGCTCCAATCTGATGATCAAACGAGTGACTAAACAGTGGCACGCTCGTGTAATAATTGTCCACATACAAGTGGTACCCCTTTCCGAATAAGGGTGACACCAAGTTCCACACTATCTTGCCAGCGCTCCCTATGTAATCTGGGCAGTTGACCGGCTCAACCTGACTATCTTTTCCCTCATAAACCGTAAAGCTCCATACATAGCCTGTTGCCCTGTCACAGAACTTATAGAGCTTGACCCCGTATCTGGCACGCTTGCTGGGAAGGTACTGCTTGAAAGACAAGCGGCCAGAAAATTTAATCAGGGACTCATCAACGCAGACAACTTGATCGGGAATAAACAAGGCTGCAAAACGTTCGTTGAAGTGGTTTATGAGGGGCCGAATTTTGTAGAGCCGGTTGTATTCAGGGTCTCCACGTGGACGACAAAGTTCATTGTCGTTGAAATGCATGAACCGCAAGATCTGCTCGTATCGTTTCCTGGGCATGGAGGCAGAGAACACGGGCATGTGGTCAATTGGGTGCGTGGACCAATAAGCACACAATGACGGGAATTTATGTGTGCCCATGTTGAGGGAAAAGCCCAGAAAGGTCTTAAAAACCGTAATTGGTTTCCAATCTTTGGCAATGGAAGGCAACTGGGGATGAATTGACCAGCATATAAATTACTCTGGTCCACAATAGATCTATAGAGATCTTCCGTGATAAACAGCATATAAAAATCAATTGGCATAAAATCAGCTGTTTCCACTTGAATACCGGGTTGGGCAGTGAATGGGGGAAGTACGGATTCTGCAGAAGTGGTGGGGACCCAATCAGGATAGGCAAATTCTGCAGGAAGGGCACTATGGGCACGACAGGCCTGCCTTTGTCTTCTTCTTGGTGGCAGCGGGACAATACTTATGCTTGCCACCTCGCCAGCTTGAACTGCACTTATGGGACTCGCCACGTCACCACGTGATACTGCAGTGCTGGATTTACGCCCAGGCTGTACTAGGCCGCTGGTGCTTGCCAATTCACCAGAAGGAATAGCGGCGCTAGTACTACTCTGCTCCATGATACTAGAGCCCTGCAGTTCTTGCTCCTCAACAACCTCAGAAGATCGGGATCGGGTACGCCTGACCTTAGCAGGGACCTCATCTTCTTCGTCAGAGCTATCTGACATGGAGCCGCTGACTTCACTGTCTTCTACGGGAAGATATTCTGAGCCTGAATCTGACAGATGCGTGACCTCCTCTTCACTATCTGTCATGCTCAGAATCTTGTAGGCCTCTTTACTAGTGTACCTTTGATTTGCCATTTTGGGCTCTAAATTTAGGGGTACACTAGTAAGATTCACAGGTAAAAAAGCACCTATCAGCAAATGTATCAAACGCTTAAAAATAAACTGTTAGCGATCGCAGGGATCAGGACTGTCTCTGCGAACGCTGCAGTTATGTGTGTTGTGTTTGGTAAGTGACAGTGATCGATCGATACTGCACTTGGGTGGGCTGGGCTGGGCAGAGGGGCTAAACGCAGGTGCTAGCAGGTATCTGGGCTGATCCCGCTAACACTGCGTTTTTGGGAACCCTAAACCGCTGGGGACGCTAGTATAGATCTGATCAGATCAGATCAGATATTGATCTGTTCAGATACTATACCACTAAGGGAGGGGTATGCTTTGCGCGTGGGTGTTAGCGTTACTGGCACTTACCTAACGCTGCCTGGGGCGACGCAGACCCTCTCTGGCGCTAAAACCTAATTGATATCAGCCGCCGGGCGATCAGGAGGTTAAACCTTTATTGGGTTATATACGGCGGGTGCCCTGATGCTATAAAAAGCAAACTAACCAACCAGCATCACCCGTAACACTTATACGGTGATCACTGGTGAAAGGGGTTAACTAGGGGCAATCAGGGGCTTAAAACCTTTATTAGGTAATATATGGGGGTACCTGACGCTATATAAAAACCTGACGGGGAACCTAAATAACTAACTGGCTAACCGGTGTCACCAGTGACACTTATATGGTGATCACTGGTGAAAGGGTTAAAATAATATATGGGGGTACCTGACGCTATAAAAACCTGCGCTGAACCTAAAAATAAATAACTGGCTATCTAGGGCACCACCGACACTAATACAGCGATCGGAAAAACCTGGGGGGCGATCAAGGGGTTAAACCTTTATTAGGGGGGGTTAGGGGGCTACCCTGGACCTAAAGGGGCCTAAACCTAACTGCCCTGCAACTTTTTACTGTCACAAATGACACTGATTGCAGTGATCAGTAAAAAAATGACCACTGCAAACGGTGCACTGTGACTGGGGGTACTGGGGGTGATCGGGGGGTGCAAGTGTGCCTACATGTACTGGTGTCAGTGTAGTGTTGGTGCACTTACTGTGAGATGTCTTCTCTCCTCGCGTCGGATCGAAAAGACCGCCGCATGGAGAGATGACATCACTTCCTCTGCCTGTGTTTACATTACACAGGCAGAGGAAGATTCTCATTCGCCGGGAGCGATCGCGAGGGGGTGGCCGGAAACGAATGGCCGTCTCCCCTCTACACGGATCGCTCCCAAACAGATAACCACCGTTCACTGTACAGAAGGGGGGTCCGATGGGATCCCCCAACCCTACGAAGGCAGGCACGTACAGGTACGTGATTGTGCCATTCTACCGACGTATATGTACAGTGAGCGGTCGTTAAGTGGTTAATGTACACACAGCACCCCATATTGACAGAAAAACACAGAATTGTTGACATTTTTGCAGATTTATTAAAAAAATAAAAACTGAAATATCACATGGTCCTAAGTATTCAGACCCTTTGCTGTGACACTCATATATTTAACTCAGGTGCTGTCCATTTCTTCTGATCATCCTTGAGATGGTTCTACACCTTCATTTGAGTCCATCTGTGTTTGATTATACTGATTGGACTTGATTAGGAAAGACACACACCTTATATAGATAAGACCTTACAGCATACAGTGCATGTCAGAGCAAATGAGAATCATGAGGTCAAAGGAACTGCCTGAAGAGCTCAGAGACAGAATTGTGGCAAGGCACATATCTGGCCAAGGTTACAAAAAAAATTCTGCTGCACTTAAGGTTCCTAAGAGCACAGTGGCCTCCATAATCCTTAAATGGAAGACGTTTGGGACGACCAGAACCCTTCCTAGAGCTGGCCGTCCGGCCAATCTGAGCCATCGGGGGAGAAGAGCCTTGGTGAGAGAGGTAAAGAAGAACCCAAAGATCACTGTGGCTGAGCTCCAGTCGGGAGATGGGAGAAAGTTGTAGAAAGTCAACCATCACTGCAGCCCTCCACAGTCGGGGCTTTATGGCAGAGTGGCCCGACAGAAGCCTCTCCTTAGTGCAAGACACATGAAAGCCCGCATGGAGTTTGCTAAAAAAAAAACACCAGTCCTTGGTGTCAGCGGGGGGGGGGGGGGGGGAATAGCACCCAGTCCTTGGTGTCAGCGGGGGGGGGGCAAATAGCACCTAGTCCTTGGTGTCAGCGCGGGGGGGGGCAAATAGCGCCCAGTCCTTGGTGTCAGCGGGGGGGGGGGCAAATAGCGCCCAGTCCTTGGTGTCAGCGGGGGGGGGGCAAATAGCGCCCAGTCCTTGGTGTCAGCGGGGGGGGGCAAATAGCGCCCAGTCCTTGGTGTCAGCGGGGGGGGGGGGCAAATAGCGCCCAGTCCTTGGTGTCAGCGGGGGGGGGGCAAATAGCGCCCAGTCCTTGGTGTCAGCGGGGGGGGGCAAATAGCGCCCAGTCCTTGGTGTCAGCGGGGGGGGGGGGGGCAAATAGCGCCCAGTCCTTGGTGTCAGCGGGGGGGGGGGGGGCAAATAGCGCCCAGTCCTTGGTGTCAGCGGGGGGGGGGGGGAATAGCGCCCAGTCCTTGGTGTCAGCAGGGGGGGGAGAAATAGCGCCCAGTCCTTGGTGTCAGCGGGGGGGGGGGGGGAATAGCGCCCAGTCCTTGGTGTCAGCGGGGGGGGGGGGAATAGCGCCCAGTCCTTGGTGTCAGCGGGGGGGGGAATAGCGCCCAGTCCTTGGTGTCAGCGGGGGGGGGAATAGCGCCCAGTCCTTGGTGTCAGCGGGGGGGGGGGGGATAGCGCCCAGTCCTTGGTGTCAGCGGGGGGGGGGGGAATAGCGCCCAGTCCTTGGTGTCAGCGGGGGGGGGGGAATAGCGCCCAGTCCTTGGTGTCAGCGGGGGGGGGGGGAATAGCGCCCAGTCCTTGGTGTCAGCGGGGGGGGGGGGGGGGGAATAGCGCCCAGTCCTTGGTGTCAGCGGGGGGGGGGGGGAATAGCGCCCAGTCCTTGGTGTCAGCGGGGGGGGGGGGGGGGGAAATAGCGCCCAGTCCTTGGTGCCAGCGGGGGGGGAATAGCGCCCAGTCCTTGGTGCCAGCGGGGGGGGAATAGCGCCCAGTCCTTGGTGCCAGCGGGGGGGGCAAATAGCACCCAGTCCTTGGTGCCAGCGGGGGGGGCAAATAGCACCCAGTCCTTGGTGCCAGCGGGGGGGGCAAATAGCACCCAGTCCTTGGTGCCAGCGGGGGGGGCAAATAGCACCCAGTCCTTGGTGCCAGCGGGGGGGGCAAATAGCACCCAGTCCTTGGTGCCAGCGGGGGGGGGGGCAAATAGCACCCAGTCCTTGGTGCCAGTGGGGGGGGGCAAATAGCACCCAGTCCTTGTGCCCGCCAGGGGGGGGGAAACACCCAGTCCTTGGGGTCAGCGGGGGGGGGGGGGGGGGGAAATAGCACCCAGTCCTTGGTGTCAGCGGGGGGGGGCGGCAAATAGCGCCCAGTCCTTGGTGTCGGGGGGGGGGCAAATAGCGCCCAGTCCTTGGTGTCGGGGGGGGGCAAATAGCGCCCAGTCCTTGGTGTCGGGGGGGGGGCAAATAGCGCCCAGTCCTTGGTGTCGGGGGGGGGGGGGGGGGGCAAATAGCGCCCAGTCCTTGGTGTCGGGGGGGGGGGGGGCAAATAGCGCCCAGTCCTTGGTGTCGGGGGGGGGGGGCAAATAGCGCCCAGTCCTTGGTGTCGGGGGGGGGGCAAATAGCGCCCAGTCCTTGGTGTCAGGGGGGGGCAAATAGCGCCCAGTCCTTGGTGTCAGGGGGGGGGGCAAATAGCGCCCAGTCCTTGGTGTCAGGGGGGGGGGCAAATAGCGCCCAGTCCTTGGTGTCAGGGGGGGGGGGGCAAATAGCGCCCAGTCCTTGGTGTCAGGGGGGGGGGCAAATAGCGCCCAGTCCTTGGTGTCAGGGGGGGGGGCAAATAGCGCCCAGTCCTTGGTGTCAGGGGGGGGGGGCAAATAGCGCCCAGTCCTTGGTGTCAGGGGGGGCAAATAGCGCCCAGTCCTTGGTGTCAGGGGGGGGCAAATAGCGCCCAGTCCTTGGTGTCAGGGGGGGGGGGCAAATAGCGCCCAGTCCTTGGTGTCGGGGGGGGCAAATAGCGCCCAGTCCTTGGTGTCGGGGGGGGGGCAAATAGCGCCCAGTCCTTGGTGTCGGGGGGGGCAAATAGCGCCCAGTCCTTGGTGTCGGGGGGGGGGGGGGGGCAAATAGCGCCCAGTCCTTGGGGTCGGGCAAATAGCGCCCAGTCCTTGGTGTCAGGGGGGGGCAAATAGCGCCCAGTCCTTGGTGTCAGGGGGGAAAGAAAATAGTGGGTGTCAAATAAGAGATAAGGTTTTAGCCTTTAACCACTTGTCCCCCGCCCACTGTCAATAGACGGCCGGCGGAGGATACTCTCGTTCTGGGAGGACGTCATATGACGTCCTCCCTTTAAAACGAGCTAGGAGGCGCGCGCCCGCCGCGTTCACAAGGCCCCGGTGCGCGTGCCCGGCGGCCGCGATTGCCGCCGGGCACCCGCGATTGCCCGGGAAACGAGCAGGAAAGTGGATCTCTGTGTGTAAACACAGAGATCCACGTCCTGTGAGGGAGAGGGGGCCGATGGTGTGTCCCTTGTACATAGGGACAACCATCGGTCACCTCCCCCAGTCAGTCCCCTCCCCCCACAGTAAGAACACTTTGAGGGAACATATTTAACCCCTTCCCGCCCCCTAGTGGTTAACCCCTTCCCTGCCAATCACATTTATACAGTAATCAATGCATTTTTATAGCAGGGATCGCTGTATAAATGTGAATGGTCCCAAAAATGTGTCAAAAGTGTCCGCCGCAATATCGCAGTCACAATAAAAAAATCGCAGATCGCCGCCATTACTAAAAAAAAAAATAATAAAAAAAAAATGCTATAAATCTATCCCCTATTTTGTAGACGCTATAACTTTTGCGCAAACCAATCAATACGCGCTTATTGCGATTTATTTTTTTTACCAAAAATATGTAGAAGAATACGTATCGGCCTAAACTGAGGAAAATTTTATTTTAAAAAAAAAATGGGTATTTATTATAGCAAAAAGTAAAAAATAGTGGTTTTTTTCCAAACTGGACGCTCTTCTTTTGTTTATAGCGCAAAAAATAAAAACCGCAGAGGTGATCAAATACCACCAAAAGAAAGCTCTATTTGTGGGAAAAAAAGTACGCAAATTTCGTTTGGGAGCCACGTCGCACGACCGCGCAATTGTCATTCAAAGTGTGACAGCGCTGAAAGCTGAAAAATGGCTTGGGCAGGAAGGGGGTTTTCGTGCACAGTAGAGAAGTGGTTAAAGGTCTGAAGTAAGCTCATATCGCTATGTACGCCCTAGTCTGACCATATATCACCCTCACCATAACACATGCTCATGTCTATACGTATCCTATAGTCACATATATAATGCGGACTACAGATCCACCCTGCTATGTAATTCACTGCCCGAACAGTACGTAGAACAAATCTCTGATTACCCGCAGTACTGATCATCCTCCCTGACACCGGTCTCCTCATCACTCTCACCAAGGGCGCAGCCATCTTTCCTGTCACACCGCTCAGCTCACTGACTTGATGGGCGTGGCGTGGGTGGAGCTATGGAGAGGAGTCTTTAGTTGGCTCCTGTGGGCGTGGTTGTATTTCGGTCACGTGGGAGATGCGATAGTGGCGTCCAGGTTGCCGGGGAGCCCCTGTCCTTGTATGTTGAGGTGAGTTGTGCTGTAAGCGTTGCGCACATGTAAATATACGGTGTGTTATGGAATGTCCATAGAATGAGAATATGAGCGTCAGTAAAACTTGTCGTTAGCGTTGCCCATTTCTTTTTGGAAGCTGAGAGTGAGAGCAGACCAATGCATAGAAGCTGTGTTGTCTGTCTCTGTGGGGGAATACACTCTTTTCTCACCCTGTGCATGCTAGAAACGGCAAAGAAGTCCCGGTGCACCGGTATCTCCTGAAAGTCAATGTTTCTATTATTCTGCCGTCAGCCTTTGAAGCGGTGACACCCGACGCCCCATGGTGTCACCCCACCCCCCTCTTCCCTCCTGCCTCTGTTCTGTACTGTGGGGGTGGGGTACAACAGCCATCTTCCATCTGAGCATCCATAGTAATAGTAGGCCACATATTCTACATAAGATCACACTGTGCAGCTATGAGAGTGCATGCAGGCAGTGATGTGGGCATCAGAAGGAGAGCCCAGCCATAAGATAACAGAGGAGTGGAGGTTTAGGACCTGAAAAGGTGGGTTTAGGTAAGTAAAAAAGGTATTCATTTTTTGTGATCAGAGGGGGTTGTTTGTTGCCAGCTGGGTACACGCGTAAAGTTTTTTTTTTTTTTTTTTAAACCCAGTGGACTGGTTGGTGCACTAAGGGGCAATTCACACTGACTTGTGCTAAAATTCAGGTACACTTCCAAGCGTTTTGGATGCGTTTTTAAAGTTGTCCGTTGACATGCATTTTAGTGCAATGCAACGTTATGGTGTGAATAGGACACATTGGAAATTATTGTTTTACAGATGTCCTTCCATTGATCTGCGTTTTACAGCTGCGCTAAATTGCACTTGGCCTCTAAGTGATGTTAGTGTGGTGATCTCCCCTGCTGAGCTATTGTGTTCTGACAGAGGGATTGCCCCTCCGCCAGAACACACTGATCAATGCTTGCAGCCGATGGTGAATTTCCAACATGATCGTTCAACAAAAGCCGGTTGTTTTTGTTTGTTATTTTTATTATTACTTTAATATTCCCATCGCACACATTACTGGAATAGGCTCAAAAGAAGCAGGTGCTGCAGCAACAGCCAGCTGGAGACTGGAAATATCACCAGCACACATGCCTCACGAGGGGTTCTGCGCAGCTCTGAAATGTTACATTCTGGTGTACATTTATTAAACTGAGGAGTTTTCTTTCAGTTCTGTAATCTGCAGTTCTCAAAGGAAACTGATCTTCTCTGCAGCCTGTTTATGAAGCTGAGAATCTCTGTTCTCAGAGGGATGTAGCTCCCCTCCCAAATAGTTGGGATGCTATGTTAAATTTAGGGGTATGTCTGAGCCATAGTTGGGCTCAGACTTGTTTAATTGTGTCTAAATTCGGTTTCTGCTCTGGCTGTGACATTGCCTGGTAGTTATTCCCCTTGGTCAGTAGGTGGCACTGCCGCCACAGACTCAGGTTGGAATACAGGCATGACACAGCACATTGGGTGTCCTTTCTCGGCAGCAGTGCAGTGGGCGTGGTGAACCTGCTGTGCATGCTGGGAGGGGGTACATAAGGGGCAGACGCCACTGGCCCAGAGAGTTGGTTCGTCCTGTGTGTGCACCCTGTGGCCCTCCTGGCACAGGGTGTGCGTGTGTGTTCCAGCCCCGGGCACCTTCAGCCTGAGGCTGCATCGCTGCCTGGTAGGCCCAGCTCCGCTGGCTGGGGCCTACACCTTTGAGGAGGATCCCATGCTACCCATATTCGGGGAGTCTGTTCTTGAGGAGGGAAGCCAGGGGAGGACCTTCCCCCGGAGGAGACTGGCGACGGTACCGCTGTCTCGGGAGAGGCCTGGTGACCTACTCAAGGAGGGATCCAAGAACTTAAAGGCCCTGCAATACGCCAATCTGGCATAAAGGTTCTCTCTTATTGCTTGGCTAGCAGGTTCGGGACTTTGATAACCCTGTGGCAGAGGATTCCTGGGCGCATCCTCAGGTTCACCTCAGGGTCTGTAGCAGAGACCGTTCAGAATAGATCCGTGCATCATCCCGGCTGCTAGAACCAGAAAAAGGGAACTATCCGGGCTAGCAATACTCTCTCAGGCTGGAGTGGCGACGTTACAATTTCAGTGTGCTTTTAGTGTTGCGTGCCTGAACCTTCCCCTATACTTTTATCGTTTCCTGCTTTCTCTTCAAATTCCCACTGCAAAAGGAAAATAAAGCCTTGCTGTTTAGGTTTTACATTTGTGTGGACATTTACTTTTCTAAAGACTCATTACCCTGACAACAGAAGCCTTGGAGGTAGTTTGCATGACCCAAAACACAACCAGCCGCTCCTTCGGGGGTAAGTGCTACAGGGAGAACAGAGGATAAGTTTTTCTTCTGAAAAGTTCCAAGATCCATGTAAATACTGGTGGGCATGAAAAAGTGTAGCACTTATTTTTGTAAAAGTCAGTTGCCAACACATATCAAATGTTGCAAACATGCGCATATATATGAAATCTTAATTTCAGTGACACCAAGTGACTGACTGTGATCCGTGAAAAAAAAATATATATAACAAATAAATCAGAACGAAGCAGTCCTCCTATTGTGACCACACACAAATGACAGTCCAAAAGTGTAGAAAATGTTGGAGATGCAACAAACTTTCAGCTTAGCTTATTTGACTGCAGTTCAGAAAAAGGACACAAGATGTCGCTAATGTTCAGTGATATGCTATGCTATGTATTTCTCTATGATGTGTTGTATTTCCTGTATACAGTGATGTACTTTTTGGTTCCTTTTTCCTGTCTGTGTTCTTCTTACCATGTGAAGTGACATCTTTGCTAGTGTGGTTATGTTCCAGTAAAGAAGCCAGTTCCTGTTACTCCACAACTTCTGATCTGATTTGACTCCGCTGCACCTATCAATCGTACTTTGCAACAGGTTATGGGCCCAATGTCCGGATAAAGTCTTATGACCAGGTGCGGCCCAGGCAGAACAAAGCCTTGAACGGAAGACAGTGTGGCTGATGCAGAGATCGACATAAGGAAGCTTTCCAGTGACATCTCCTATAGACAAGTAAGACTGTGTATGTATGTGTGTATGTGTATATATATATATATATATATATACACACACACACACACACACACACACACACACACATACATACATACATACATACATACATACATACATACATACATACATACATACATACATACACATATATATATATATATATATATTTATGATAAAATGGCTGGAAACTCAGAGCCTAAACTCTGTGGCCAAGCTGAATAATGACAATTATCAGCTATGGAAGTTCAAAGTGGAAATGCTATTATCCAAAGATGACTTGTGGGAGGTTACCACTACAGAGAGGCCACAGGATAATAATCAGGACTGGGACAAGAAAAACAGACAGGCACGGGCCACCATAAGCTTACTAGTGGAGGATGATCAGCTCATTCATATACGCAATGAGGGCACAGCGAAAGGCATGTGGGATGTACTGAAAAAACTGCATAAAAGATCCAGTTTAAACAGTAGGCTGTTTCTGCTGCATAAACTCTACAACATGAGTCTTGGCAGAGAACAGGACATGCAGGAGCATATAAACGCAATGCTGGAAGTGATTGCGCAACTCAGATCAATCGGGGAGAATATAACAGTCACATTGCAGCCATGTTGTTATGCAGTGTGCCCGATACATATACTGCACTAATCAATGCACTGGAGACAAGACCTGAGACAGATCTGACACTAGCATTTGTAAAAACCAGGCTCATGGATGAGTATCAGAGAAGAAAGGAATTAGTGCATGACTCCACAGAAACCGACACCAGCACCGCTCTTAAAGCTACAGACACAAGATTACACAGGAAAGAGACCAGAGTGTGTTTCAGATGACACATAACGAAAGACTGTACTATATGGAAAGCAGAGCAAATGAGACAGCGTCCTTCTTATACTAAACAAAAGGTCAAAACCACAATCAATGATCCAAGGGAAGGTAACTGGAATGCCACATTTAAAGTGACAGGCAACAATAAATGCCAAGGCTGGTGCATCGATTCAGGGGCAACCAGTCACATGACGAGTGATAGAAGTTTCTTCACAGAACTTGATCTGAACAACAAAGAAACTATTTATCTTGCAGATGGAAGCAAAATACATGCAGAAGGATATGGGCATGGAACCCTTGTATGCCCTGATGATGCGGGACACAATTTGGCCATACCAGTGAAAGATGTCCTTTTATGTTCCTAATCTAGAAGGAGGACTCTTATCTGTGAAGCGTCTAACAGCCAGAGGACTCGCTGTAAAATTACAAGGTGACAAGTGTTCTAAACAGCAAACAGACAATAGCAAGTGCCAAGCTGGATGATCATCTATATCACCTCGTCACAGAAAAGGTGAGACTATGTACACACAAGCACAATGACTGTATACATATATGGCACAGACGTCTAGGTTACAGACACCCAGAATGCATACAGGAACTAAAGAGGAGGAAGCTGACAAGGGATCTGATAGTATCCCCTTGTCCAGTTACCGTTAAATGTGAATGTTGCATTAAATCCAAAGCTACAAGAGCAACACTTTCCAAAGTCAGTCAGAAGAGAGCTTCAAGACCACTTGACTTAGTTCACAGTGACGTGTGTGGTCCCCTAAACCCACCAACACCTGAAGGCAACAGGTACATAGTGGCTTTCATAGACGACTATTCAAGATTCACAGTCACCTACCTAATGCAACACAAGAGTGACGTTTTCGACAAATTACAAGACTATATAATAAGGACAAGTAACAAGTTTCAGAGGAAGCCTCTCATACTTCGGAGCGATAATGGAGGTGAATTCACAGGAGGTAAGATACAAGAGTACTTAAAACTGAATGGAATAGAACATCAAAAGACAGTCCCGTACACACCAGAACAGAATGGAGTAGCTGAAAGAACAGAACTCTGACTGAAATTATCAGATGTATGCTGACTGATTCTTGACTACCACAAAAATACTGGGGTGAAGCGGCTATGACAGCTACATATTTGCAGAACAGTGGAGAAAACCCCATATGAACTATGGCACAATGAGAAGCCAAGTGTAAAACACCTAAGAGTCTACATACCTGAAGAAAAACGCACCAAACTCCAAAACAGAGCGTTTGATGGTATCTTTGTTGGATACAGTGACAATGTCAAGGGTTACAGAATCCTAAATCCCAAAACGGACAAGGTTACCATTAGCAACAGCATAACTTTTTTGTTGAAGATTTTAATAGACAATGTAATGACAACAGTAGAAGCAAGAATAGAAGAGAAAACTGACATTGACCAGCCCATCTCTGTAACTTCTGAACAAACAGTTGAAGTGAGTGTAGACTCGACCAGTACTGAAGAGCAGACACAAGAAGGCTCAGACACAAAACGAGACGTTCAACAAGAGAAAACAAAGGTAAACCACCTATACGTCTCTCATACAAAGCAAGTACTGCCAGTATCAACGAACCTGCAAACTGGGAAGACATATCTCAACTTTCAGAACAAGAAGCAAGTAAATGGATAAAGGCTGCTGAGGAAGAGATAAAATCCATGCATGACACTAAAACATGGACGCTTACAGAACTACCACCTGGAAGGAAAGCATAGGCTGTAAATGGACTTTCTCTTGTCATCCATGGACTGACACAGCGTGTCTTTTACACCTTTACACGTGGGTTATGTCCCTGCTTGCAGGAGAAGACCTAGGCAGAATGTGAGATGTTATACATACATTCTAAACAGCCAGAGCTGAACAGCCCCGCCCAGGGGGCGGTCCCTCCGGACATAACCCTCCCACTGCAGTCAGCAGACCTCAGTTTTTTTCTGCCTAGCAGAAGGAGAAGACGTGGCTCTCTCAGGAGCCAGTCTCCTGACCTATTTTTATTCCTTTTGGAATTTTTTCCTATTTTATTCTTTTGAGATCTTCTATCAACTGTCGGCTGGGCAACAGGTTGGGTACAAGATATCCTCGTAGTCTTCCCTGTCCGACCATCGAGCGTGCTGATCCTCGCCTTGTGTGCGTGAGACTCAGTTCACGACATGCCCCACGACTCCAGGGGTGGCCGGTGGGCTTCCAGCTCCGCGATCCTCTCAAGATAGAACAGACCGGCTGTATCTTTCGCGGTGGACCGGGCCGACAGCTACTCAGTACCGCACTGTGATAGTTCTGTCAGAAACACACCAGTGGGTCCCTCAGGGGACGGATAAGTAGTCTCTCCTGGCTGCAGGTGAGTACATGCTGTGTTTCTTGTGTGGGGGATTTCCCTGTCTCCCCCTGTGTTTTTTAATGTCACTCTCTGTTCACTAGTGCTGGCGCTGTACTGTGTGGGGTGCCTGGGGCCATACTGTCCTGGGGGGGGGCTCATGCTGCTCTGCATTCGCTGGGGCTGTTTGTTTTTGGATGTGAGGGGCCTGGGCGCCATGTTTGGTGTGTGTGCTGTGTGTTTTTTTTTTTTTTTTTACATTGGCGGCCATCTTGCCGTGGTCCGCCGGAGCACATTGCGGCGGTCATTTTCTTGTAGCCGCACGTTTTTCTAGCACTAGTTTGGGAACGGCGCAAATCTCCTCACACTCTCTCCTCTCAGCTCACTCACGCTGAGCAGCGCGGCGCAGAGAGATAGGGCAGCGGAACCGAGCGGTCCTGGTCAGGTTGGTGGGTTCCCTGGGCATTCCCCTACTTCAGTCAGCACAGCCTGTGGGTGGTCTCAGAGAGGGACATTATGGAGTCAGAGTCACCAGCTTCCCCTCACATGCCAGAGGCAGCAGCCAGTGCTCCAGCACCTGCGGTCCCTATGGACCAGTTGTCGGCAGTCCTGGAATCATTTCTGACCAGGATGGAAGCGGTGTGTGAGCACAAGGGAGCAAAAAAGCGCCCTCTCCCCACTTTATTTCCACAAGGGGAGTGCTCTGATTCAGATATGGGCCTAGCTATTGCTGCTCAGGACCCTAGCTCTGAATATTTGGATGGTTTTGAACAGGACATTCCTTGTGAGGAAGACTCCAGTTCTGAGTCAGTAAATGACAGGGCGCTTGTTAGTGAACTCATTGATGCTGTGAGGGACACTCTCAAGCTAAATGCTGCGACCGCAGAACCTCAGGCGGATACAGTCTCCTTTGGTTCTTTTAAGACCAAGCCTTCTAAAAAGGTTTTTCCATATGTACTGTACAGGACGCCAAGGTTGGGTCCTGGACGGGTGCTATGTAGCACCAATATTTGGGTTATGGTCCCTTTAACGAGTGGTAATAGTGTTCAGGAGGTCACCCAATGGGTGAGGAATTTCTGGCAAAATAAATAGTCCAGAGAGGACTGGCTCGCAGTCCTCTTTGTCTTAATAGAGAGGTATTTGGGGCCCGGAATTTCGGAGGCTCTAAAGTGACATTCGGGTGGGATAGAGCCTCCACTCCTGACCACTGGGAGTCAGCACACAGGGGGTTAAGGGCTTCCAGGAAGACAGCTCATAAAACAGGAAGTGATGCTAGAGGTGTGGGGAAGGAGTATGAGGATTGCACCTGTGGAGAGGAGCTGTCTGTTTGCTGGGAGCTTGGAAAGATTCAGCAAGGGCTCTGGAAGTTCCCCTACAAAACTGTATGTGTCTTTCCTTTGGTTTATTTTTGTGCTGAAGACCAGCAGGACTTTTGATTTATGCTGGAAGATAAGTGGACTTTAGTTTATACTTTTCTGTGTGCTGAATTAAGCGTTATTTTTGCTTTATTCACAAATAAAAGCCTTTCTGTTTAAAAGTCAACGGTTTATGCACTTAGTCCCGTGGAGCTATAATCCCCAAAAGTTCACAACTGGTGGAGAATGCGGGCAAAGTGCATTTGCAGCTGCAAAAACCGTTTAAAAAACAAACTGACATTTAAAGAAACAGTGGGCTTATGGCATGTCTTGGGTGAAGTCAGCTCAGACATTGCAAACAGCAGACAAAGGCATGGAGGAGGTCATCAAGGCTTTGGCACAAGCCACTGCGACCCAGCAGCAAGCCACTGCGACCCAGCATCAAGCCATTGCGACTCAACAGCAAGCTTTAGCAGAGGCAAACCGTCGCCATGAGGAAAGCACACTGCTGCTAACTACCCAGTTTACGGGCCAGCAGGAGTCCACTCGAGCACAGGTGGCTGCCTTGCAGGAGGCAGTACAGCGGCTGGCTCAGGGACGAGAGCAAGCGGTCGTTGCCGCTGGCAACCAAGTGTCCGTGAGAGCCACCCATTTCTTACAAAAACTAACACCCAGCGATGATGTAGAGGCCTTTCTCACCACCTTTGAAAGAATAGCGGAGAGAGAGGGGTGGCCCCGTGACCAATGGGCTGGCATTATCTCCCCTTTCCTCACCGGTGACCCGCAAAAGGCCTATTTTGATCTCCCATCTGAGCACATCAGCGACTATGAACGGCTGAAGGCAGAGATCCTGGCCCGCCTGGGAGTGACCACAGCCGTCCGGGCTCAGAGGGTGCATCGCTGGCGGTACAAACCTGACCGACCACCTAGGTCCCAAATGCACGAACTAGTGCAGCTGGTGAAAAAATGGCTGCAGCCGGAAAAATTGTCAGGCCCACAAATGGTGGAACGGGTGGTGATGGATTGGTACCTGCGGTCCCTGCCAGATGACCTACAGCGCTGGGTAAGCCACGGAGACCCTGCAACTGCTGACCAGCTGGTTGAGTTGGTCGAAAGGTACACCGTGGTAGAGGACCTGCTTGGGCCTGCCAAGCGTCGGGAACCCACACCAAGGGCAACCAGACCAGCCACAGCACAGAGGAGAGAAGCCCTGCCTGACGTTGGAACCCGCAAACCTGCATCATCCTCCGCAGAACCACAAAGGTTGGTTCCTGTCCCACGGATGGGGGACCTACAGTGTTGGCGATGTCGGTCCTGGGGGCATACCCGGGCACAGTGCCCGCTGCAGGAGGAGCCTATGGACTGTGGGACCGGTCGGAGAAGCTCCTTCTATGTGCAAAGAGTGTGTGCCACTCATCTTGATCTGGCTGAAGGACGGTTCGAGTGTGAAGTGTGGGTGAACCACCTTCCTGCCAAGGCGCTCCTGGACTCCGGCAGCATGATAACACTGGTACATGCCAGGGTGCTCGGGAGACTCGGCCCAGTGAATAAGACTCTACGGGTAGTGTGTATCCATGGGGACACCAGGGAGTACCCCCTGGTCCCAGTAACAGTTTCCTATGGCCATATTTCAGTTACACAAGAGGTTGGGGTGGTGAAAAGCTTAATACATGACGACATCATAGTGGGGCGCGACTGTCCACTATTTCTTGAACTATGGAACCAGGTACAGATGGGGCTGCCCGGAGTACTGGGGACACAGGGCCTGGAAGGGACAGAGTCTGAGGGATCCGGGCCTGAAACCCCCACAACACACCCCTCTAATATGGAGATACCCGTCACTGATAGTGAAGTTACAGAGAATACTAATGTGGGTGATAATGTTTCTGTTCCAGGTCTTAAAACCGAGTTGATCTCTGAGGGGGGGAAGTTTTCCCATTACAAGTCATGCTGGGGGAGGAAGATGAGGAGCTCTCTCCGGCTGAGGAGGATGAGGGGGAAACATCCTCGAGGCCAGTGCATCCAGACCTGGATGTATCCAGGGGTGCATTCGGCACCGCCCAATTACAGGATCCTACCTTGATCAATGCTCGAGAGCAGGTTTCTGTTATTGATGGGGTCTTACAAATGCCAGGGGCAGATCAGAGGTTTCCTCATTTTGCATCCAAGGGGGACTTGGTATATCGAGTAGCTGAGAGCCGAGGGGAAACTGTAGAGCAGTTGCTGGTTCCCCAACCATATCGGCGGATGCTCCTTGATCTAGCCCACACCGACGCACTATGAGGACACCTGGGGGCAGAGAAAACAGAGGCCAGGATAACCGACCGGTTTTATTGGCCAGGAGTGAAGGCCGAGGTTAAAAAATATTGTGCATCTTGTCCCATTTGCCAGTTAACTGCCCCGATGCCCCACTATAGAAACCCTCTAGTACCCTTGCCAATTATTGAGGTCCCATTCGAGCGGATCGCTATGGATCTGGTGGGACCCCTGGTAAAGTCGGCAAGGGGGCACCAATACATATTGGTCATACTAGATTACGCAACTAGGTATCCAGAAGCAATCCCTTTTGAGGAAAGCTTCCTCTAAGGCCATTTCCCGGGAGTTGTTTCAAATGTTCTCACGGACTGGGTTCCCCAAACAGATACTGACGGACCAGGGCACCCCTTTTATGTCAAAGGTGATGGCGGACTTATGCAAACTGTTTCAGATTAAGCAGTTGCGGACGTCCGTTTATCATCCGCAGACCGATGGCCTAGTCGAGAGATTTAATAAAACTCAAAAGTCCATGTTGAAAAGACTGGTCCAGAAAGACGGGAAGGATTGGGATATGTTACTCCCTGCCTTGCTGTTTGCCATCCGGGAGGTTCCACAAGCATCCACGGGCTTCTCGCCGTTTGAGCTAGTGTATGGACGAAGGCCCCGGGGGTTGCTCGAACTAGTAAAAGAAACATGGGAAAGTGAGTCCTCACCACATAAAACTGTGGTAGAACATATCTCTCAAATGCGAGAGAGGGTGGCTAAGGTGATGCCGCTGGTGAGGGAGCACATGCAGAAGGCTCGGATGCCCAAAGAAGAGTGTATAACCGGTCGGCTAAAATTACAGTTTCAAGTAGGAGACCGGGTGGCTGTTCTAATACCCACGGTGGAGAGCAAATTCTTGGCCAAGTGGCAAGGCCCATTTGAGGTAGTAGAGAAAGTAGGTGAGGTGAACTACAAGATACACCAGCCAGGGAAAAGAAAACCCTACCAAATCTATCACGTGAATTTATTGAAACCCTGGAGAGACAGGGAACAGGTATCTGCGGTGGTAGGGGTACAGTCAGGGGACCATGCAGGGATCGACCTGGTGCAGGTTGCTGCCACCCTGACTAGACCCCAAACCCAGCAAGCAAAAGAGTTTCTGCAAAGAAATAGGGTCATGTTTTCAGAATTGCCTGGTCTCACCAATGTCATCAAGCATGACATCGTAACCGAACCCAATGTAAAAATCCGGTTAAAGCCTTACCGTATCCCAGAAGCTCATAGGGTGGCGGTATCTGACGAGGTTAAAAGAATGCTCGAACTTGAAATCA
This sequence comes from Rana muscosa, assembly GCA_029206835.1. Lineage (NCBI taxonomy): Eukaryota > Metazoa > Chordata > Amphibia > Anura > Ranidae > Rana > Rana muscosa. The sequence goes on along the minus strand of CM055128.1, from coordinate 111,761,627 downwards.
TTGAAGAGTCACAAAGCGAGTGGTCAAGTCCAATCGTGTTGGTACCCAAACCCAACGGCACCCTCCGCTTCTGTAACGACTTCAGAAAACTTAATGAAGTCTCCAAGTTTGATGCGTATCCCATGCCACGAGTAGATGAGCTAATTGAGAGGTTAGGTCCTGCCAGGTACATCACCACGCTGGACCTCACAAAAGGGTACTGGCAGATTCCCCTGACCAAGGAAGCCAGGGAGAAAACGGCCTTCTCTACCCCGGAAGGCCACTTCCAATACAAAAGGATGCCATTTGGTCTACACTCTGCCCCTGCCACGTTCCAAAGGGCCATGGACAAAACTCTGCGCCCACATCAACAGTACGCTTCCGTCTACTTAGATGACATAGTCATCTTCAGCACTGATTGGGAGTCCCATCTTCCCCGGGTTCAGGCAGTGGTAGACTCCTTGAGAAGAGCAGGGTTCACCATCAATCCGGAGAAGTGTGCCATTGGGATGGAGGAAGCCAAGTACCTAGGGTATATTGTGGGTAGGGGGTTGGTGAAGCCCCAAATGAGTAAGGTGGAAGCCATACAGGACTGGCCCCGTCCCCTAACCAAGAAGCAGGTCAGAGCGTTTCTGGGCATAGTTGGCTATTATAGGAGGTTTGTCCCCAACTTCGCCACCATTGCTGCACCGCTGATGGACTTGACCAAGGGCAGAAAGTCAGTGATGATAAAGTGGAATGCCGAGGCCGAGAAAGCTTTTCAAAAGCTTAAGACGGCATTGTGCCAGGATCCGGTGCTTGTAGCTCCGGATTTCGCAAAAGATTTTGTAGTGCAGACAGATGCTTCAAGTGAGGGATTGGGAGCAGTCCTGTCGCAGGAAAGCAATGGAGAAGAGCATCCCGTAGTTTTTCTTAGTAGGAAGCTGACAGCAGCTGAGAAAAACTACGCTGTGGTAGAGCGGGAGTGTCTCGCCATCAAGTGGGCTTTGGACTCCCTACGATATTTCCTCCTAGGTAGGAAGTTTCGCTTGATGTCAGACCACGCTCCCCTTACATGGATGAGGCAAAACAAGCACACCAATGCCAGGGTGACAAGGTGGTTCCTTTCTCTCCAGGAGTTCAATTTCGTGGTAGAACACAGACCCGGGAGACAACATCAGAATGCCGATGCCCTCTCCCGAGTCCATTGTATGGTGTCGAGTGGTGCCTCCAACACCTCCGCGTTGAGGCAGAGGGGGGGAAATGTACAGGACGCCAAGGTTGGGTCCTGGACGGGTGCTATGTAGCACCAATATTTGGGTTATGGTCCCTTTAACGAGTGGTAATAGTGTTCAGGAGGTCACCCAATGGGTGAGGAATTTCTGGCAAAATAAATAGTCCAGAGAGGACTGGCTCGCAGTCCTCTTTGTCTTAATAGAGAGGTATTTGGGGCCCGGAATTTCGGAGGCTCTAAAGTGACATTCGGGTGGGATAGAGCCTCCACTCCTGACCACTGGGAGTCAGCACACAGGGGGTTAAGGGCTTCCAGGAAGACAGCTCATAAAACAGGAAGTGATGCTAGAGGTGTGGGGAAGGAGTATGAGGATTGCACCTGTGGAGAGGAGCTGTCTGTTTGCTGGGAGCTTGGAGAGATTCAGCAAGGGCTCTGGAAGTTCCCCTACAAAACTGTATGTGTCTTTCCTTTGGTTTATTTTTGTGCTGAAGACAAGCAGGACTTTTGATTTATGCTGGAAGATAAGTGGACTTTAGTTTATACTTTTCTGTGTGCTGAATTAAGCGTTATTTTTGCTTTATTCACAAATAAAAGCCTTTCTGTTTAAAAGTCAACGGTTTATGCACTTAGTCCCGTGGAGCTATAATCCCCAAAAGTTCACAGTACCTTTCTTTGACCAGGTCTGGGAAAAGCCGCAGAAGACTTTCATGGTCCCGCGGCGTTTGTCTATTAGATACCCCTTTGAAGACGCCCTGCTTAAAAAGTGGGCTTCTCCCCTGGTGGTCGACCCTCCAGTCGCCCGTTTAAACAAGGCCACCACTCTCCCGATGGAGGGGACTCCTGCGTTTAAGGACCCCACTGACAGGAGGTCAGAAGTGGTGAGTAGAGCCATGTTCGCCTTGTTGGGATCCGCCCTACGGCCCATAGTAGCGGCGACCCTTGTGTCTCAGACACTCACGGAATGGGCAAAAATTTTGCACCAAACTGTGCAGGAGCATAACCTTCCTCCAGACACTATTGCTCTGGCCCACCAGATGGTGCAGGGTCTGATATATGTGTGCGACGCCACGTTGGACGCGGCCCCTTTAATATCCAGGGCCCCTGTCTCGGCGGTGGTATTGCGTCGTCTTATCTGGTTGAAATGCTGGTCTGCTGACCTAGCCTCTAAGAAGCTCCTGACGGATCTACCTTTTAAGGGTGGTAGACTTTTTGGTGCTGCTCTGGATGACATCATCAAGGATGTCACGGGAGGTAAAAGCACTCTCCTTCCTCAAACTATCAAGGGTAAGGAGGCCCGACGTAAACTGGGTCCTTCCTTTCCAGCAAAAAAGGGGTTTTTTCGTCCGTCAGAGTCCACGGGTAAGCCATCCCAGACTGACAACAGTGCGGCTGGCGGGCACAAGCGCCCCTGGGTGCGTAAGCCGGCTCCCAAGCCCGCCTTTGCGTGAAGTCTTTCCCCCGCCCGTCTCTGGGGTGGGGGGACGACTTCGCAGGTTCACGGATCGGTGGACCTCCCGGATCTCCGACCGGTGGGTGTGCGAGGTGGTCACCTCAGGATACAGAATAGAGTTCCGCTCCTGGCCCCCAGACAGATTCTTTCCCTCAAATCTCCCTCTCCTTCCTGCCTGTCGGGCAGCCCTCTTGGGGGCTGTACAGGATTTGATCGGGTCCGGAGTAATTGTGCCGGTTCCGTCCCAGGAGAGTTTTCAGGGGTTCTACTCGAATCTGTTTGTTGTTCCAAAAAAGGACGGGGTTCAGCCAATCCTGGACCTCAAGGCCCTGAATGCCTTCGTGAAGATGCAAAAATTCCGCATGGAATCCATTCGCACGGTGATCGCTACACTCCATCAAGGGGATTTTCTGGCATCCTTGGACATCAAGGACGCCTACTTGCATGTTCCGATCTGCGCAAGCCACCAGAAGTTTCTGCGCTTTGCGGTCGGCGAAGTCCACTATCAATTTGTGGCTCTTCCCTTCGGCCTAGCCTCGGCACCAAGGTGCTTGCTCCGGCCCTAGCTTTGCTGAGACAGCGAGGCATTGCTATCGTGGGCTATCTGGACGATTTTCTTCTAAGAGCAGACAGTGGCTCAGAATTGGAAGAAAGTGTGACTATCGTCAGTCAGACCCTCAGGGAGTTTGGGTGGCTCCTGAACGTTCAGAAGTCGGTTCTAGTCCCGACTCGGCATCTGGAGTATCTAGGTCTGATTCTGGACTCCTTGGAGGCAAGAGTCTTCCTACCTCCAGACAAACTACTGACACTTCAGTCTGCAGTACGGGTGCTGACGTCCCGAAAATGGTCGTCAATCCGCTTTTGCATGAGAGTCCTGGGACTCATGGTGGCCTCCTTCGAGGCCGTTCCTTATGCCCAAGCGCACACCAGGGCTTTACAGAAAGAGATCTTGTCCACTTGGGACAAATCCCCGTTGTCCTTGGATCTTCAGATCCAGGTGAGCCACCTGGTCAGGGCGTCCCTGACGTGGTGGTTGAGGTCCCCGGCTCTTCGGTCCGGGAAGTCGTTCCTCCCCATCCAATGGACGGTGATCACGACGGACGCCAGCCTGACGGGCTGGGGGGGAGTCTGGGAATCCTGTCGGCCCAAGGGCTTTGGACTCCGGACGAAGCCCTCTTACCGATCAATGTGCTGGAGATACGGGCAATCAGACTGTGCCTCTCCTCATGGTCGGAGAAATTACAGGGTCACTCCATCAGGATCCAATCGGACAACGCCACAGCAGTGGCGTATGTCAACCATCAAGGGGGGACTCGGAGCTCAGCTGCGGCTTCCGAGGTCGCCCGCATCCTGAGGTGGGCCGAAAGAAGCGTGCCGGCTCTGTCGGCCGTCTACATTCCGGGCGTAGACAATTGGCAGGCGGACTATCTAAGTCGCCAGACGCTGGACCAGGGAGAGTGGTCCTTGCACCCGGAGGTCTTTCAACTCCTTTGCAGACGGTGGGGCACGCCGGATGTGGACCTGATGGCCTCTCGACTCAATCGCAAGGTGTCGAGGTTTGTGGCCAGATCCAGGGATCCCTGGGCGGATGCGTTGGTGGCCCCATGGGGTCAGTATCACCTGATATGTTTATCCTCCGCTGCAGTTGCTCCCTCGCCTGCTCCGCAGGGTAGCGACCGAGGGAATTCCGGTGATCCTCATTGCTCCGGATTGGCCTCGGCGTCACTGGTACGCCGATCTGGTACGTCTCGTCGCGGACGTTCCCTGGCGGTTACCAATACGGGGGGACCTTCTGTCTCAAGGTCCTATATTTCATCCTGCTTTACAGTCTCTGGCTTTAACGGCATGGTTATTGAAAGCCAGGTGCTGAGAGACCGAGGGCTCTCGGATTCGGTCATTTCGACCATGTTAAGGGCACGGAAGTCTTCCTCCAGAAAGATCTATCACCGTACTTGGAGAGCTTACATCGCCATGTGCGAAGAGCTGGACTGGCGCCCACGAACGTATTCCGTTCCCAGAATCCTGCATTTTCTGCAGCGTGGCCTGACCCAAAAGCTCGCTTTGAGTACCATTAAGGGTCAGATTTCGGCCTTGGCCATCTTCTTTCAGCGACCGCTGGCGGGTCATCCCTTGGTTAGCACCTTTGTGCAGGGGGTTCGCCATGTGCTCCCCCCTGTCAAGCCTCCTCTCCCCCCGTGGGATCTGAATTTGGTGCTCTCGGTTCTCCAGGAACCTCCCTTTGAAAATATTAGAGATATTCCCCTCTTGACTTTGTCTCAGAAGGTGGCCTTCTTGGTGGCCATTACTTCCATTAGACGAGTATCTGAATTGGCGGCCTTGTCCTGCAAGTCGCCCTTTTTGGTCACCCATAAGGATAAGGCGGTGTTACGTCCGCGACCTTCTTTTCTGCCAAAGGTGGTCTCGGCCTTCCACTTAAATGAGGACATTGTCCTCCCGTCCTTGTGTCCTCACCCATCGCATCCCATAGAGTTTGCGCTTCACACTTTGGATGTGGTACGAGCCTTGCGGGTGTACCTGTCTGCTACTGCTTCTATTCGGAAGTCTGACTCACTATTTGTGGCTGTCTCTGGTCCAAAACCGGGCCAAGCGGTTTCGTCTGCCACCATTTCTAGGTGGATCAGACAAACCGTCATTCAAGCTTATGCTCTCAAGGGGCGGGCGCCTCCCTTTCCGGTTACGGCACATTCCACCAGGGCAATTGGTGCTTCCTGGGCTTTCCGACATCAAGCGTCGGTTGCACAAGTGTGCAAGGCGGCGACCTGGTCGTCTGTTCATACCTTTTCTAAGTTTTATAAGGTTGATGTGGCTGCATCTTCGGATGCTTCCTTCGGCCGCAAGGTGTTGCAGGCCGCTTTTTGATGTTGCAACTCCTCTGTTGAGGAGCTCTGCCTTGTTTGGAGTGAAGTTTTTGGTTTTCCATTTATACTGCTCCCATCCCTCTTGACACTGCTTTGGGACATCCCACGTGTAAAGGTGTAAAAGACACGCTGTGTCAGTCCATGGATGACAAGAGAAAATAGGATTTTTGTACTCACCGTAAAATCCGTTTCTCTGGCATCCATGGACTGACACAGCACCCACCCTTCTTTTTAAGTTTGTACTGCTTTGTTACGAACTGAGGTCTGCTGACTGCAGTGGGAGGGTTACGTCTGGAGGGACCGCCCCCCTGGGCGGGGCTGTTCAGCTCTGGCTGTTTAGAATGTATGTATAACATCTCACATTCTGCCTAGGTCTTCTCCTGCAAGCAGGGACATAACCCACGTGTAAAGGTGTAAAAGACACGCTGTGTCAGTCCATGGATGCCAGAGAAACGGATTTTACGGTGAGTACAAAAATCCTATTTTTAAAGTGAAATACAATGCAGATGGCACAGTTGAACGGTACAAAGCAAGACTAGTAGCCAAGGGCTATTCTCACAAATATGGAGAGGACTATGATGAGACATTTGCACCAGTAGTCAAGCACACTACAATATGTACTTTACTGACAGTAGCCGTCACAAGGAAAATGCAAGTGAAACATTTTGATATGAAAAACACGTTTCTACATGGCGATTTAACAGAAGAAATTTACATGGAACAACTGCCAGTATTCAAAGATGAACAAAGGTCAGAACTAGTATGCAAACTTCACAGGAGTATATATGGTCTAAAGCAAGCAGTCAGAGTGTGGAATATAAAAATAAATGAAGTGCTTACACATCAAAACTTTCAAAGGAGTAAAGCAGACCCCTGCTTATACACAAATAAATTGGCAAACAGATGGGTCTATATGCTTATTTATGTGGATGATATCCTGATTTGCTTTGAGCAAGAAGGGGATGAAGCAGAAATACTGGAAAAACGAAATCAGCACTTTGACACCAAAGACCTCGGCAACATAAAGAATTGCCTCGGCATCCAGATCGAGAGAGAGGAAGATGGCAGCTTTCTTCTGAACCAAAGACACAAAATACAATAAATAATGTAAAATATTTGGAATAGAAGACCCCAATCAGTAAATCTCCTAATGGAGATGAATTGTCAAGATAACCCATTACCTACTAATACTCAATACAGGAAAGCAATAGGGAAATTACTGTTCCTTACCACTGCTACAAGGCCGGACATTGCAGCAACTGTTGGAATCCTATGCAGAAAGGTTTCAATGCCAAGTCAAAAGGACTGGAATGCTGTAAAGCGAATCTTAACCCCTTCCTTACTGGGCACATATACCCCCTTCCTGCCCAGGCGAAATTTCAGCTTTCAGCACTGTCACGCTTTGAATGACAATTGCGCGGTCGTGCGACGTGGCTCCCAAACAAAATTGACGTCCTTTTTTTCGCACAAATAGAGCTTTCTTTTGGTGGTATTTGATCACCTCTGCGGTTTTTATTTTTTGCGCTATAAACAAAAATAGAGCGACAATTTTGAAAAAAAAGCAATATTTTTTGATTTTTGCTATAATAAATATCCCATTTTTTTTTTTTTTTTTTTTTTTTTTTTATATTTTTTTTCCTCAGTTTAGGCCGATACATATTCTTCTACATATTTTTGGTAAAAAAAAATCGCAATCAGCGTTTATTGATTGGTTTGCGCAAAAGTTATAGCGTTTACAAAATAGGGGGATCGTTTTATGGCATTTTTATATATTTTTTTTTTTTTTTTATTAGTAATGGAGGCGATCAGTGATTTTTTTTTGTGACTGCGACATTATGGCGGACACATCGGACACTTTTGACACTAATTTGGGACCATTCACATTTATACAGCGAACAGTGCTATAAATATGCACTGATTACTGTATAAATGTGACTGGCAGGGAAGGGGTTAACACTAGGGGGCGAGGAAGGGGTTAAATGTGTTCCCTGGAGTGATTGCTACTGTGTGGGGGAGGGGACTGACTGGGGGAGGTGACCGATCTGTGTCCCTATGTACAAGGGACACAGCATCGGTCTCCTCTCTCCCTGACAGGACATGGATCTGTGTGTTTACACACACAGATCCATGTCCTTGTCTCTGTAACCGCCGATCGCGGGTGCCTGGCGGACATCGCGGCCGCCAGGCACGCGCATCGGCATTGCAGTGAAGCGCCGGGCACGTGCGCGCGCCGCCGGCGGCGCTCGCGCGCCCCCCAGTGGCCAAATAGCGGAGGCCGTATAATAACCGCCTCCCGGCATTTGACAACCACCTTGCGGCCGTATATTCTCGTACGGCGGGCGCAAGGTAGTTAAAGGGACTTCGCACTACAAGCTAAAGTTACCAGCAAGTGATGAAAGCACCTTAACAGGATATGTGGATGCTGACTGGGCAGGAGACACCAGTGACAGAAAATCTACCAGTGGCTACTTCTTTTTTCTGTCAGGAGGTGCCATCAGTTGGACTAGTAAAAAGCAACTCTTTGTTACACTGTCGTCTACTGAAGCAGAATACGTTGCTGCAGCGCAGGCAAGCCAAGAAGTTATATGGCTGAGACAGCTATTAGCAGACTTAGGTCAACCACAGTTGGGACCAACAGAAATCTGAGGACAATCAAGGATGCATTGTACTTGCACACATGGAAGGAGTTAATTCAAGAACCAAGCACATTGATGTGAAGTTCCACTTTCTTAGGGATCTTCAAGAGCAAGGTCTTGAGTTACTTTATTGCCCAACCGAGGATATGACAGCAGACATCCTTACTAAGCCCCTGACCGCTGAAAGACATTCAAGGCTTACTGGCTTCTTTATTGGAACATAACCACACTAGCAAAGATGTCACTTCACATGGTAAGAAGAACACAGACAGGAAAAAGAAACCAACAAGTACATCACTGTATACAGGAAATACAACACATCATAGTAAGCTTACTTGTTGGTTCTTTTTCCTGTCTGTGTTCTTACTATGATGTGTTGTATTTCCTGTATACAGTGATGTACTTGTTGGTTTCTTTTTCCTGTCTGTGTTCTTCTTACCATGTGAAGTGACATCTTTGCTAGTGTGGTTATGTTCCAATAAAGAAGCCAGTTCCTGTTACTCCACAACGTCTGATCTGAATTGACTCCGCTGCACTTATCAATCGTACTTTGCAACAGAAAAAAACTGCAAAGTTGAAATGAGTCCCATATGGATATGACCCTCTCTGTGAAAGGATAGAGACACCACCACCAATATAAGGAGGAGGCTTACCAGATGGTGTTGACTTGGTGAGGTGTATACCACCCAAGTCAAAACAGGCTTATATAATCGGTCAGCAAGATATATCCAGCTGGTCCTGAATCTGCATATCAGTCGGCACCGCAAATTCCCGTAAAAACCAGGAACTGTAAATACATGTAGTCTTGTTGGAGCCAGAGATAAGGTAACCACATAACATGCATAATGGGGAAAAAAACTCCTAGTGTGATACCGTACAAGGTGGTATTTATTAAAAGAGATTAAAAAATGAACACTCACATTTGGAAGAACATCATAGGCATATCACAAAGTGCAAGAGCGATGTGTGTGTGAATGGGACCATCCAATGCGTTTCAACGAAACAGTCATCTGGGGTGTGGACCCCACAACAACACTGCTATTTATAGATGGAGTGACCCCGTAAATGACATCACTTCCTGTTGGTGGACAGAAAGTGGCGGCCGCTATTTAAAACGTCCCATTTGATCTCAAAAAATCTTCCCATAATATAGGATAATACTGCCAACAAATATTTATTAGATTGTGTTAGATCAATAGATAAATAAGCAGTATAGACATGGCAGAACTTCTATATCAGCCATATAGAACCGGAAGCACCATCCAAGCCCCTCTATGAAGACGAGGCTGGATGACATCACTTCCGCTCTGCACAGGAACATTGTCTGATATGGCCCAGTTTTTTATGAGCCTTAAACACCTCCAGTGGTGGCGCAATGGGTAAAGCGCCTGATGTGTTATCGGGAGGTTGTGAGTTTGAATCCCCGCTTTGGCATGCTGAATTTGAAGTCAAATCAAACTGGGGTTATCTCTAACAGGAAGTGATGTAATTTCCGGGATCACTCCATCAGGGGTCATTCCATCTATAAATAGCGGTGTTGTGGGGGTCCACACCCCAGATGACTGTTTAGTTGAAACGCGTCGGGTGGACCCATTCACACACATCTCTCTTGCACTTTGTGATATGCCTATGATGTTCTTTCAAATGTGAGTGTTAATTTTTTTATCTTTTTTAATAAATACCCCCTTGTACGGTATCGCACTGAGTTTTTTTTTTTTTCTTCCCCATTGCACGTTATGTGGTTACCGCATCTCTGGCTCCAACAAGACTACATGTATTTACACTTCCTGGTGTTTACGGGAATTTGCGGTGCCGACTGATATGCGGTTTCAGGACCAGCTGGATATATCTTGCTGACCGATTTATATAAGCCTGTTTTGACTTGGGTGATATACACCTCACCAAGTCAACACCATCTGGTAAGCCTCCTCCTTATATTGGTGGTGGTGTCTCTATCCTTTTCACAGAGAGGGTCATATCCATATGGGACTCATTTCAACTTTGCAGTTTTTTTCTGTTGCAAAGTACGATTGATAAGTGCAGCGGAGTCAATTCAGATCAGACGTTGTGGAGTAACAGGAACTGGCTTCTTTATTGGAACATAACCACACTAGCAAAGATGTCACTTCACATGGTAAGAAGAACACAGACAGCCTCCTCCTTATATCGGTGGTGGTGTCTCTATCCTTTCACAGAGAGAGGGTCATATCCATGTGGGACTCTTCATTTCAACCTTGCAGTTTTATCTACACTTTTGGACTGTCATTTGTGTGTGGTCACAATAGAGGACTGCTTCGTTCTGATTTATTTGTTAAATATATATATTATTTTTTTTCACGGATCACACTCACTTGGTGTCAATGAAATTAGGATTTCATATATATGCATGTTTGCAACATTTGATATGTGTTGGTAACTGACTTTTTTACAAAAATAAGCGCTACACTTTTTCATATTCACCAGTTTTTGCTTTGTCTCAGCTGTGTTGGCAGCTAATTTTTGTGTTCACTTATTGCACAGCGCAGTATATCCCATATATAATTTTTTGCACAAATACTGGTGGGCTGCCTGTAATCTCATGAGATATTGTGAGATTGCAGTAAAGCCAAATTTAAAAAGTTAAATAAAGTTTAATCATTTCAGCTCTGGAAGGTTTACCCCCCCCCCCCCCCTTCATGACCAGGTCATTTTTTTGTGATACGGCACTGCACTACTTTAACTGACAAATGCGCGGTCGTGCGACGCTGTACAGAAATAGAATTTATGTCCTTGAAATGATAAAAAAAAAAATTGGGTTCAGTGTTGCGTGACTTGCGCAATAGTCATTCAAAGTGTGACAGCACTGAAAGCTGAAAATTGGCCTGGGCAGGAAGGGGTAAAAGTGCCCGGTATTGAAGCGGTTATAGTCAAAATTTTTAACAAACATGTCATACGTACCTGCTCAGTGAAGTGTTTTTGCACAGGGGAGCAGGGAGAAAGAGGGTTCCACACTTCCTTTCCTCTCTCCCTTCCTCTCCTCCTCCCTAGGCTCTGGGAAGCTAGGATGGCTGCGATTCGGGGGTCCACCTGGGGGGGCTTCATCCTAGGGCTGGGGGCTGCGTGGTGGGTCCGCTCTCCGGGGGGTGCTGTCTGGATGCTGTGTGTGGGGGTGCCTTAGGGGGTCCTGGGTGTTCGCTGCCATTCTGCGCTGTTTTTGTTTTACTCCCTGCGCCATTTTGGCGGCGCCCGGTGCTGTTATACATGCCTCGGCGGCCATTTTCTTGTAGCCCGCGCGCTCTGCGGCCATTTTGGGTGGTGTTTTGGCCTCTAGTGGCCATAATATTGGCGCAAATGGATCCAGCACACTTCCTGAGGAGGCTTAGGCGGATGGCAGCTGTGCGGTACTGGCCCGGGTGGTGAGTCCTCTGGGGGGGTACCTCGTCTCTCTGCAGCAGCTAAGAGGGTGGTTCGTGTATCTTGCCTTACGTCCCTAAGAGTTTCAGGCGGGTGGGTCAGCATGGCGTCGGAAGCGGACGCCTCTTCCCCAGACATATCTGAATTGGCAACTGGTGCCCCTGCACCAGCTATTTCTGTGGACGCTCTGTCAGCAGTTCTGGAGGCCTTTGTTGCCAGGGTGGAAGCGGCGCGTGGACAAAAAGGGTGTAAAAAGCGCCCCTCCCTCCGCCATCTTCTGGGGATACTTCTGACGCAGAGTCGGGCCCAGCTACTGCTCCCGGCCCTGGTTCTGATGTGTCAGAGGATGCGGACCTCGACCGTGCGGACAGTGAGGATGACTCTGGCTCAGGTTCAGCACATGATAGGGACGGGAGCTTGTGGGAGCACTTATCAACGCAGTGCGGGATACTCTGAAAATGGAGGATACGGCAGAGGCCACAGATGTCTGTCCCTTTTGGATTCCGTTAACCTGGCCCGCACTGCTAAGGTGTTTACTTGTGTACCTTATCTGGATAAACTTTTGTACACGGAATGGGATCGGCCGCCAAAGGTTTTTTTCAGCCCCAAAATGTTTAGTGGTCCTTTATCCTTTTGAGAAGAAATTCCTGAAAAAATGGACTTCTCCCCCGACAGTGGACCCCCTTGTGTCCAGACTGAACAAGGTGACCACGATACCTGTAGAAGGGGCTCCTGCTTTCAAGGACCCGGCAGACAGGAAGGCTGAGGCAGTGGCCCGCTCCCTGTTCACGGTAGTGGGATCAGCAGTGCGACCGGTTGTGGCCGGGGCTCTGGTGTCTGACACTTACTGAATGGGCAAAACTGTTGCTCCAGGGGTTAGAGGAGCATCAGGCTCCCCCGGCCTGTGTGGCACTGGCTGAACAGTTGGTGCAGGGCCTTAAATTTTGTTTGCGAGTCAGCCCTGGATACAGAGCCTCGGTCTATGCGGTGGTGTTACGCCGCCTGGTCTGGCTGAAGTGTTGGTCCGTTGACCAGTCTTCTAAGAAGGCCTTGGTGGAATTACCCTTTAAGGGTGAAAGACTTTTTGGGGCCTCTTTGGATGACATTGTAAAAGATGCCACGGGAGGTAAGAGCACTCTGCTTCCACAATCCAGTAAGAGTAAGGAGCCTCACCGGAGGCAAGGGCCCTCATTTACCGCCCACAAGCATTTTTTTAGTCCGCCCGGTGCTGCAGGTAAGCGCTCCCAAGCCGCTAAGGCGCCTGCTGTAGGGCAAAAGCGTGCCTGGTTCCGCAAGCCCAACAAGCCTGCAGACAAGTCTGCATCCGCATGAAGGTCTGCCCCCGCCCGACGCTCGGGTGGGGGGCCATCTTCGCAAATTCGCGGCTGGGTGGACGTATCTGCTCTCTAACCGGTGGGTTTGCAAAGTAGTTTCCTCGGGGTACAAAATAGTTTCTCTCTTGCCCGCCGAACAGATTTTTTTCCATCCAACCTCCAGCTTCCTCAGAGTCATCGGGAGGCCCTGTTTGGGGCAGTTCAGGATTTGCTAGTGCGGGGGGTGATCGTACCTGTCCCATTGCAGAAACGGTTTCAGGGGTTTTACTCCAATCTGTTTGTGGTCCCTAAGAAGGAAGGGGTCCGTCCAATCCTGGATCTCAAGGCCCTCAATTGCTTTGTGAAAGTGCAAAGATTCAGGATGGAATCAGTCCGCTCTGTTGTCGCTGCTCTCCATCCGGGGGATTTTCTGGCGTCCTTGGACATCAAGGACGCATACTTGCATATCCCCATATGCGGCAGGCATCAGATTTCTGCGCTTTGCGGTCAGGGAAGACCACTATCAATTTGTGTGCTGGGGCAGCGTGGAATCGCTATTGTAGGCTACCTAGACGACCTTCTGAGAGCCTCTTCAAGCATCAGAATTAGAGGAAGATGTGTCTATCACCTGTCAGACCCTCCGAAGAATTCGGTTGGCTGCTAAACATTCAGAAGTCGGTGTTGGTGCCGTCTCAACGTCTAGAATACCTGGGGCTGGTCCTGGATTCCTCAGAGGCAAGAGTTTTTCTTCCCATGGTGAAGCTGAAAACTCCGCAGGCTGCGGTGCAGCGGTTGATATCCCAAAAATGGTCGTTGTTCCGCTTTTGAATGCGAATCCTGGGTCTCGTGGTAGCCTCCTTCGAGGCAGTGCCGTTATGCTCAATTCCACACTTGAGTGTTACAGAGAAATTCTGTTGCATTGGGACAAATGCCCATCATCTCTGGATTGTCAAATCCGGGTGAGCCACCTGGTCAGGACCTCCCTGGTGTGGTGGCTGACGTCACCGGCTCTTCGGGCCGGGAAGTCGTTCCTTCCATTTCACTGGACGGTGATCACGATGGACGCCAGCCTCTCAGGCTGGGGGGGGGGGGGAGGAGTATGGGGAGTTCAGTCGGCCCAGGGGCGCTGGACTCAGGAAGAATCCCGCCTGCGGATCAATGTCCTGGAACTTCAGGCGATCAAGCTGTGTCTCTCCGAGTGGTCTCAAAGACTACAAGGTCATTCAGTCAGGATCCAGTCGGACAACGCCACAGCAGTGGCGTATGTCAATCATCAGGGAGGAACAAGAAGCTCGGCTGCAGCGGTGGAGGTCGCTCACATTCTGAGGTGGGCAGAACGGAGCGTGCCGGCTCTATCGCCCGTGTACATTCCGGGCATACAGAACTGGCAAGCGGACTACCAAAGTCGCCAGACGCTGGACCAAGGAGAGTGGTCGCTTCACCCGGATGTGTTTCAGCTTCTGTGTCTAAAATGGAGCACGCAAGACGTGGATTTCCTGGCGTCGCGACTCAATCGGAAGGTGTTGAGGTTCGTGGCCAGGTCAAAAGACCCGTGGGCAGACGCATCAGACGTGTTGGTGGCGCCGTGGGATCTGTATCGGCTGCTTTATGCCTTCCCTCCTCTGAAGCTTCTTCCCCGTCTACTCCGCGGAGGCCGGGGGGCTTCCGACGATCCTGATTGCTCCAAATTGGCCTCGTCATCCCTGGTACGCCGACCTAGTGCGTCTGATAGCCGATGTTCCTTGGCGCCTGCCACTGCGAGAGGACCTTCTGTCACAAGGTCCCATATTTTCATCCTGCTTTACAGTCGTTTAATGGCATGGCTATTGAAAACCAGGTGCTAAGGGACCGAGGTTTGTCGGACTCTGTGATCTCTACCAGGCACAGAAGTCAACCTCCCGGAAGATTTACCATCATACATGGAAGGCTTACATCTCTGTGTGAGGAGATGAGGTGGCATCCGCGTGCATATTTGATTTCCAGGATCCTGCTGTTTTACAGCGTGGAGTAGACCAGAAACTCGCCTTAAGTACAATTTAAGGGGCAAATTTTGGCCTTGGCTGTTTTTTTTTCTAGTGCGTATGTTTGTGCAGGGGGTTCGACATTTGGACCCTCCGGTACGTCCTTCACTACCTCCGTGGGACTTGAATCTGGTCCTCTCGGTACTTCAGAAAGCACTGTTTGTTTGAGAACATTAGTGAGATTCCCTTACTGACTCTCTCCCAGAAGGGGGCCTTTTTGGTGGTGGTTACATCAGTCAGACGGGTTTCTGAATTGGCTGCCTTGTCATGCAAGGCTCCCTATTTGATCTTCCACAAGGATAAGGTGGTGCTGCGTCCACAACCGTCGTTCCTTCCTAAGGTTGTTTCGGCTTTTCACCTTAATGAGGACATTGTTCTTCCGTTCTTCCGTCCTTGTGTCCCACAGAGGCTGCGTTGCATTCCTTGGATGTTGTCCGAGCTCTGCGGGTGTACCTGTCTGTGACTGCTTCGTTCCGGAGATCGGATTCACTGTTCGTGTCGGTGGCTGGTCCTAAGAAGGGTTTGGCGGTCTCGTTGGCCACCATCTCTAGGTGGATCAGACAGATCGTGATTCAGGCCTCTGCTCTAAAAGCGTGGGTGCCTCCCTTCCCGGTTACGGTGCATTCGACCAGGGCAATAGGTGCCTCCTTCGGCTTTCCGACATCAAGCGTATGTTTCCCAGGTGTGTAAGGCGGCGACCTGGTCGTCCGTTCACACGTTCTCAAAATTTTACAGGGTTGATGTGAGTGCATCTTCGGATGCTTCCTTCAGCCACAAGGTTTTACAGGCGACTGTTTGAGGTTGCAACTCCTCCGTTGAGGAGCTCTGGTTTGTTTGGGTTGAAGTTTGTTTTATACTGTTTTTCCCACCCCTCGGTTTTTTTGACACTGCTTGGGGATGTCCCATATGTCAAGATTTTTTTTCTGCCTAGTCAATCTCCTAACAGGAGGATAATACCCATATGTCAAGATGCTGCTCTGTCCGTCCATGAACTCAGAGAAACGGTTTTACGGTGAGTACAAAATCCTATTTTCTCTTTTCGTCCATGGTCGGACACAGCCTTCTTAAGTCTTGACAGTTGGGTTATGTTCCTGTTCATAGGAGAGGACTAGGCAGACATGTTAGATATTTCAATACATGTTCCTTTAACAGAGTTGAACAGCCCTGCACAGGGGCCGGTCCCTCCAGACATAACCCTCCACCCTGCAGCATGCAGCCTCAGTTTTGTTCTGCCTAGCAGAGGAGATGAACGTGGCTCCCTTTGGGCCCAGAGTCTTGAGGAAAATTATTTATTTTCTTTTATTTTATTTAAATGTATTTTGTTTTGTGATTCTTCTATCAACAGTCAGCTGGGCGACAGGCTGGATATATAGATCCTTGTAGTCTTCCCAGTCCGGCCAGCGAGCGTGTACTGTCCCTTGCAAATAGGCGTTGGGTCTGTCACGACATACCCCATGGCTCCAGGGGTAGCGGGTGAGCTTGTGCTCTGGGGTCCACATATGACTGAGCTGCTTACTGTCTCAATCACAGTGGACCGGGCCGACGGCTACTTCTTACTGCTCGGTTGTAGGCCTGTCAGGAACGCACCAGCAGGTCCTCGTTAGGACGGGTAAGTACAGTTCCTCCTGCCTCGGCAGGTGGGAACAGCTGGGTGTTCCTAGGAATAGGGGGTTCCCCTGTCCTCCCTTTCCTTGCTCTCTGTCACCTTTACTCCCTCTGTCCTAACGGGGCTGGCTGCGACCGGGGCGTACCTGTGGGGACTCCAGGTCCTGGTGGGTGTCGAGGCCCGTTTCTCTTTGGGGGGATACTCTGCTCCGGGTAGCCATGCTGGGCCTTCTCGTCCACATTGCGGTGCTCAGGCGCCATTTTGGCGGTGCCGCCGCCATTATCGGGATGTGTTTTTTCTATTGCATTGATTTGCCCATTGGCGGCCATCTTGCCGTGGCCGCGCTATGGAGCAATTTTTATTGCGGGCGGCCATTTTCTTGTTGTCGCGCCCTTTCCTTCTCCCTGAGGTGTCCGGCAGCCATCTTTGGTGGAGGTTTGGCCTCTAGTGCTGGCTCCTGGATGGCGCAGCACGATTCTCCTCACAGCTTCCTCACTGTTTCCTCACACACTGCTTCTAGAGCAGCATGGAGAATACAGTGATACAGTCTCATTCAGTCGGTGCTGCATGGTGGGCGGAATTTATTCATTAATTTTGCCTAGTCCCTGAGAGCTTTCTGTGTAACATGGAGTCAGTATCTGAGAGGCAACAGCAGAGCCCCTGCACCTGTGGTTTCCCGCCATATCCTGGGGAATGACTCTCTGACTCTGACAGGACCACCGGTCTGAGGTGTCAGAGGTTGCCTTTTACCTGTAGTTTGGTGCTTGCTTCGGCAGCACATATACTCAGATTGGAACGATAGAGAAGATTAAGCGCCTTTGGTGCAATATTTTAAACATACACAATATGTTTACACACAACACTGGATACATTCACAGTGTGTGTGTGTGTGTGTGTGTGTGTGTGTGTGTATGTATGTATGTTTTATTGCTCTCTGTGTCTGCGTGGATTTCCTCCCACGCTCCAATGACGTGCGCGCCTTCGGCGCCATACACAGTATAAACATACACAATATGTTTATACATGACACTAAATACATTCACAGTATATGTATGTATTATTACTCTGTCTGCGTGGGTTTCCTCCTACACTCCAATGGTATGCGCACCTTCAGCGCTATGCACAGCATAAACATGTTCAATATGTTTATTCACACATACTAAAATACCTACACGGTATGTGTATGCAGTCTGCGTGGGTTTCCTCCGGGTACTCCAATTTTTCTCTCACGCCCCAATGATGTGCGCGCCTTCGGCGCTTTGCACAGCATAAACATGTTCAATATGTTCACACATTAAAATGCATACACGGGTATGTGTATGTACTATACTCTGTGTTTTGCGTGGGTTTCCTCCGGGTACTCCGGTTTCCTCCCACACTCCAATTGCGCGCTTTGGCGCAATACACAGTATAAACTATGTGTTTGTACAATCAGCACTTATCAATGTAGCAGCTGCTGGAACATCCACTGAGGTGTCAGTTCTTTTTTTTTGGGGTCGCGTTGACCGACCCGCTCTATATAGGTTTTTAAGGACTGGGGATTGCCGCAGAGGTCCTTTTTGGTCCCTCAGTGCACAGCGGTCAATTATTCCTTTGAGCATTTTTAAAAAAGATATATGTTTTTTTTTTCCCATGAAGTTGACCCCCTGGTATCAGGGGTACCACTATCCCGATAGGGGGAAACCTGCCTTTAGGAGGTGATCAGGAGCAGTGGCTCGGACTGTGTTCGCCACGCTGAGGTCAGCGTTGCGCCCATTGGTGGCTGCATCTCTGGTGTCTCTGACACTCACTGAATGGGCATAATGTTTGTACCAGACAGTGGAGGAGCTTCTGCTTCCTCTTAAAGTTGTGACACTGGCCGACCAGCAGGTGCGCCACCTGAGGGGGCTGATATACTGGTCCGCTGACCGAGTTTCTATGGAAGCTCTGACAGATTTGCCTTTCAAAGGCTAGGAGTAGGGGCCTTCCTTCACCAATATATTGCAGTGTTTTTGAGGGTTGTCATACCCATACCGCCACAGGACAGGTTTCAGGGATTCTACTCAAATTTATTCATGGTCCCAGAAGAGGACGGAGTCGTCCAATCTTAGACCTCAAGGCCCTTAATGCCTTTGTGTAGCTTTCCGGTTTATCTGGCCAAGGAGTTTGCGAAGTGGTCTCTTCACACGAGCAATGTTTTCTTTCTTGTTCACTGAATGGTTTCTTTGCCCTACCGTCTCGTCGGACTGCCCTGATGGGGCAGTTCAAGACTTGTTGGGGATTCGGAAATTCAGGATGGAGTCGGTTAACTCCATCCAGTGGACTTTCTGACGTCCCTGGACTTCAGGGATGCGTGCTGGGTCCCCATATGCGACAGGCACCAGAGGTTCCTGCGTTTAGCGCTCAAGGGGAACCACTATTAATTTATGACTCTCCCTTTTGACCTAGTGGTAGCACCAAGTGTTTTACCAGGGTGCTCGCCCCGATTCTAGCCTTGCTGTGTCAGCGCGGCATTGTCATTGTTTGGTTCTTTGCATGGTCGTCTTTTATAACCTATTTCCAGGTTAGAATTAGAAGACGTGTCTATAGTCAGACTCTCAAAGACTTCGGGTGGATGCTGTACCTCCAGCTGTCGGTACTAGTTCAGACTCGGCACCTAGAATACCTGGAGCTGGCTCTGTGCTCATCAGAGGCGAGAGTTTTCTCCCTCCAGAGAGGTTGCGGATGCTCCAGGCTGCAGTGAGTTGGATCTCATGATGGCCTCCTTCGAGGCAGTACCGTTTGCCCAGGTCCGCATTTGGAGGGGAGATTCTATCCTATTGGAACACATTCCCTTTTGTCTCTGGATCATCAGATTCAGGTGAATCGCCTAGTCAGAGCCAGATGTGATCAGTTTGCTGTGTCGTGCAGTGTGTTTTGTTTCCTGAACCTTTTTGGAATAAAGGCTTTTTAATCGGAGTGCTGCTTCCAGAAGTCACTTTCTTCTCTCTGACTTGGTGACTGACATTCCCGGCATTTCTGTCCAGGAAGTTTTTTTCTTCTTTTCTATTCAACTGTGATTACGATCCAGCTTCACAGGCTGGGGTGGGGGTCTGGGGGGTCCAGTCGGTCCAAGGTCGCTGGACTCAGGACGAATCCCGTCTGCCGGTCAATGTTCTGGTACTTCGGGCGATTAGGATATGTCTCTTCGTAGTCGTGGAGACTACAAGGGCGCCCCATCAGGATCCAGTCGGACAGTGCCACAACTGTGGCTTATGTCAACCATCTGGACATCCTGTGGTAGACGGGAAGAAGCGTGCCGGCTCTGTCGGCCGTCTACATTCAGGGTGTAGCACTCTAACTGGCGGACTATTCGAATCGCTAGTTGCTGAACCAAGGGGAATGCTCCTTTCATCCGGAGGGGTGTCTACTCCTTTTACCGGAGGTGGACGTCGGTCGTGGACCTCCTGGCTTCTCGACTCAAACGCATGATGTCGAGATTCGTGGCCAGGTTCAGAGATCCCTGGGCAGACGCGTTGGTGGCCCCGTGGGGTCAGTATCGGCTAATTTATGCCTATCCCCCACTGATGTTGCTTCCTCGTCTGCTCCTCAATGTGCAAATCGAGGGGATCCCGGTGATCCTAATCGTTCTAGATTGGCCCCGGCATCCTTGGTACGCCGACTTCGTACGCCTGGTGGCGAACACACTGGCGGCTGCCAATGTGGGAGGACCTTCTGTCTCAAGGTCCCATACTTCATCCTGCCTTACAGCCGCTGGCCTTATGGCATGGCTATTGACAGCTAGGTACTAAGGGACCGAGGTCTTTCGGATTCGGTCATCTCGACCAGGCTGAGGGCACAAATCTTCCTCCTGGAAGATCTACCAAAATCCTATTTTTCTTGCCTGCTTGCTACATAGGTCAAGCAGTGGCGGAATTGCCAGGGTCGCAGCAGTCGCACTTGCGACTGGGCCCTTGATTTCCGCCACTGTAGGGGGGCCTGCCGCTGCCTGGGAGATATTACACTGATCATTCAAGGGGCACACAGTCCCCCCCCCCCCCCCCACTCACGGGCACACTGAACAAGACTCCGCCCATCCTCCCTGCCACACTGCAGAGTCCCGATCCGCCTATGCTCTCCGCCCGCTCCGCTAATCCTCCCCGCCTTCACTCACGGGCACACTGAAAAGTCTCAGCCTGCTCCGCCCATCCTCCCCAGTCCCCACACTCACTCACGGGCACACTGCACAGTCTCTGCCCATCCTATCCGCCCGCACTCACGGGTGCTCGTAGGCCCCGCCCATCCCCTCTGCCTGGCCAAGCAAAACCTAGCATGGAGGGGGAACCAGGTGATCTGCGAGCGATCTGCAAGTGAGTAGCACTGATATCAATATCAACACTGCTACTGATTTCCCCCCCCCACACAACCATTGCTGCCACCGATACCCCCTACCACCATTACTGCCACTGATATCCCCCACCACTGCTACTGGTGCCCCACCACTGCCACTTTACCCCACCACCACTTCTACTGATCCCCCCCCCCACACACCACCACCTCACCACTAGTGTGACTGATGGCCCCCCACACCGCCACCACTGATACCCCCCACGACCGCTGCTGCCACTGATCCCATCCAGTAACCATCATCCCTGTCGCTGATCCCATCCAATCCCCCCTTCCACTACTACTCATCCCATCTTCCCCAACCACCACCCTACTCACCACTGATCCCATCTTTCCCACCACAGCTGCCACTCATTTCATCCAATGCCCCCCAACCACCACCCTTGCCACTGATCCCATTCTCCCCCACCACCGCTGACACTGATCCCACCTCCCCCCCAACCCCCCCACGCTGCCACTCATCCCATCTCTTCCTCACTGCTGCCACTCATCCTATCCCCCCACCACCACTGATCCTATCCCCACCCAACCACCACTGCTGCCACTGATCCCATCCCCCACCACAACTGCTGCCACTCATCCCAGGGGCATAACTAGAGGGGTCACAATTGCAGGGGCATGGGCGGCGTTCTGACTCGCCACCATTAAATAGTCTGTAAACAGTAACAAGGTCCGCCCAGATCTGAGCTCTCGACATCTCCGCTACATGTATCGCCATCTTAGAAATAGGCAAACTGCCCTTTCTTAAAAAGCACTATCCCTTGGCCAAAATATCCATCGGATGTTAATCCAATATATGGACAAGGAAGAGATATCCACTGGATGGTCAGCTCACAATAAGTGAACCTAACCCAATGGCAGCAATCTTACTCGGCATGTATGTATCCTGAATATACACACATGCATGACGTGAGATTGCCGTATGTACCTCGCCTGTTAAAATGAAATAAAATATATACTAAACAAGGTTCATATTTCTACACTGCATATGATGCATGTGATGAAACATGTAAACCAATGTGAATAAATTTTATATTAAAAATAGGGTGCATCTCTATTGCCAAATTTACTGGAAGATGATGGCCACCCTGTGGGCAGCTTCTATATTACAATCTGTATCTCCTATGTTGACACCACAGGGCACAGTGATTGTTAGAGCTGTCCTATGCTAAACACCTATATGGGAGAAGGAACTAAAGAAAGAATTGCAAAAAAACTATTACAAGACTAAACAGATTGGTGTCTATCTAGTAAGTTGGGTGAATAAAAGTACATATAATATGAATATTAAATGCATGTGCGTAAATAAAAATGCACATGTATAATATAAACAAACTGAAAATTAAATACAATGTATCCGTACCTGTCACCAAGGGCGACCCATTGCAAAAAACTTACAGATCTGTCTGCTACTTTGGTTGTAATGTATATTACTATAAACATATCTAAATGAAATTGGACCTATGGAACCATGTGGTTCCTGAAGAGTCATCAATGTCATTGTGATAAAAATTGATGTACATTGCCAATTTGCTGTTGTGAGTACTCCAAATTGTTCCAAAAATAAATCGAGATTTCCCGAGAACTCAGATCTAGTTAACAATGCAATCATAACACATACATGGGTAATTCCCTAGCTGTTATCAATGAATGCATTAACATCAATGTCAACGTTGAGACCGTATGGAGTATAACAGCGGACCTTATGGATCCAACTAATTTCCATGCGTGATATTTCCCTAACAAGGGAACCACCCCTCCAATGTGGACTATATCTATCTATTCCAATAAATGAAGTGCCAGCTGGGTTGCGCTGGTGGTGTAGATCATAGTGCTTGGAAACCAAATGATATTGAAAGCCACTTTTGATATTGGCTATATGTTCTCCAAGCCTTATTTGCATGGTACGTTTGGTCCTACGGTTTGTTTGAGGCTAGCCAGGCTCAAATTCCCTTTTTGGATCTTACAATCACTAAGGGTGAAGCTGGCTTTAAAACAATATCTTATTTCAAACAAACAGACCGTAATGCCTATTTACCTAGTGATAGCTGCCATAAGGACTCTTGGCTTAAATCCGTGCCGAAGAGCCAATTTGTCAGAATGCGGAGGAATTGCTCTGAAGTGTCTATTTGCTCCAAGCCAATATCCTGAAGGACAGGCTAGTGGAAAAGGGCTATGATGAGAAATCCTTGGAAGTCACCTTGAAAGAAGTTGGAAGGATTGAAAGATCATCCCTGTTGAGAGATGGTCCCAAAAAGAAACGTGAACAATCATGTATACCGTTTATTACAACGTATTCCACTCAGCATTACATGGTACAGAAAATCATACAGAGACATTGGCATCTGTTGGATAGTGATCCTATTATTAACACATTCCAGCAGTTCCACAAGTGGTTTTTAGGGGAGCTCCTTCCCTCAGGGATAGGGTGGCACCCAACGTGGTTGATCCACCTACTAAAAAGTTAATTTTTTCCAAAAACTATCTGGATACCATCAATGCCGTCGGTGCCAGGTGTGTACATTGAACAAAATTAGGTCGAAAAAGACAGTCATTTGTGTCTAGTAGTACTTCAAAAAACCATAAGATCGATACCTTTGTTACGTGTAGTTCCACGGGCGTTGTTTACCTCCTGCAATGTCCCTGCGGGATGCAGTATATAGGTAGGACCAAACGTACCATGCAAATAAGGCTTGGAGAACATATAGCCAATATCAAAAGTGGCTTTCAATATCATTCGGTTTCCAAGCACTATGATCTACACCACCAGTGCAACCCAGCTGGCACTTCATTTATTGGAATAGATAGATATAGTCCACATTGGAGGGGTGGTTCCCTTGTTAGGGAAATATCACGCATGGAAATGAGTTGGATCCATAAGGTCCGCTGTTATACTCCATACGGTCTCAAAGTTGACATTGATAACAGCTAGGGAATTACCCATGTATGTGTTATGATTGCATTGTTAACTAGATCTGAGTTCTCGGGAAATCTCAATTTATTTTTGGAACAATTTGGAGTACTCACAACAGCAAATTGGCAATGTACATCAATTTTTGTCACAATGACATTGATGACTCTTCAGGAACCACATGGTTCCATAGGTCCAATTTCATTTAGATATGTTTATAGTAATATACATTACAACCAAAGTAGCAGACAGATCTGTAAGTTTTTTGCAATGGGTCGCCCTTGGTGACAGGTACGGATACATTGTATTTAATTTTCAGTTTGTTTATATTATACATGTGCATTTTTATTTACGCACATGCATTTAATATTCATATTATATGTACTTTTATTCACCCAACTTTCTAGATAGACACCACAATCTGTTTAGTCTTGTAACAGTTTTTTTGCAATTCTTTCTTTAGTTCCTTCTCCCATATATATAGGTGTTTAGCATAGGACAGCTCTAACAATCACTGTGCCCTGTGGTGTCAACATAGGAGATACAGATTGTAATATAGAAGCTGCCCACAGGGTGGCCATCATCTTCCAGTAAATTTGGCAATAGAGATGCACCCCATTTTTAATATAAAATTTATTCACATTGGTTTACATGTTTCATCACATGCATCATATGCAGTGTAGAAATATGAACCTTGTTTAGTATATATTTTATTTCATTTTAACAAGCGAGGTACGTACAGCGATCTCGCGTCATGCATGTGTGTATATTCAGGATACATACATGCCGAGTAAGATTGCTGCCATTGGGTTAGGTTCACTTATTGTGAGCTGACCATCCAGTGGATATCTCTTCCTTGTCCATATATTGGATTAACATCCGATGGATATTTTGGCCAAGGGATAGTGCTTTTTAAGAAAGGGCAGTTTTCCCATTTCTAAGATGGCGATACATGTAGCGGAGACGCAGAGAGCTCAGATCTGGGCGGACCTTGCTACTGTTTACAGACTATTTAATGGTGGTGAGTCAGCACGCCGCCCGTGCCCCTGGATGAAGACAATTGTGTCAAACGACGTAGGGAGGAGCGGCGTGCTGACGTCACCACATACGAGTCCTGGAAGCAACGGGTAGTGAGAGCCGGCCCTTTACAAAACCACCGCTGTTTTATACTTCATACACTGTAAGTGCATTACTTTATTTAAGAAATGTTTTAAAAACTGGATTACGCTATGGGGCTTTCTTTCTCACCCTAATATGATCTGCTGAGATATTGGGGAACTATAGACTCAGACATAGAGGAACAAGGACCACAGAGAAAGCCAATCAGAGACCCCTGTTTTGATTGATCTCTTTCAGGGATCGATATTTTAGGTAAGCGGCCTTTGAGAGCTAAGGTCGTGGATTCTTTTCTATCATACCAGCACTCTTCTATGGTGTTTTAGTCTGAAGTCACATATCCATGCTGAGAAGATTGAACCCCCAAACTTCATTATCTTTTCCTGTGGACTATTCTTTATGCAAGAACTGTCATTTTGAGTTTTTTATTCATATCTGCCAAGGAAAATAGTGTGGTATCATTTAAGAACTTTGTTTGGAAGCTCAACGATTTTTTTTCATTTTTTATTATTGTGTTTTTTCACGTTGGATGTGACATCACATGGTGATTTAGAATTTGATATTTTGATCACTCACATATTCAATCATCACCAATTTTTCACATATTGTTGCGCAGCTTGAGTTTTCTATATATTGGTACATTGGGTGTGTCTCACATTTGTAGTTGCAGCATGGGTATTAATTTACCATTTCACCTTTTTTTAGACAGTGCAGTATACCCATTCCATTAATATCCTCAGAAGTATGTCATAAGTAGAATTCTTGCCTTCCTATATTAGGAAAGGAGATGGAGCTAGCCTTAAGTTCCATCAAGAGTCGAATCTCGGCCTAGTCAGTGTTTTCAAAGGCCGCTTGCTTCACACTCTTTTATCCGGGCCTTTTATACAAGGGGTAACGCGTATAAGTCCACCAGTTAGGATGCCCTTGTGCCCGGGGGTTGAGTCTAGTTTTGTCAGCTTACAAGGGCGGCACCTTGGGTCGATGCATTATATTTCCCTTCATCCTTTTGGTGTTCTTGCTTGCGGTAGCCTCCGCAAGAGAGTTTCAGT
This sequence comes from Rana muscosa, assembly GCA_029206835.1. Taxonomy (NCBI): domain Eukaryota; kingdom Metazoa; phylum Chordata; class Amphibia; order Anura; family Ranidae; genus Rana; species Rana muscosa. The sequence continues at coordinate 111,735,696 of CM055128.1, read as the reverse complement.
GTTGGTAGATTTACTTTTGTATAGAGCCATGCTTAATTATTCTTAAGGATAGGGTGATGTTGGATCCTCACCCAGCCCTTTTTCCTAAAAGGATCTAGTTTTTCATTTGAATAAAGATGTTTCTTGCCTTCCTTTTTTCCAGAACCTTGTTGTACGGAAGGAAATTTATTACTTTTCTCTCAAAATTGATGAGATCAGGTAAACCGATCTGAAGGTCTCAGATCCAGGAAACTGATGTTCTGTTGTGCTGCCAGAACACCCTAGAAATGGGCAGGCAGCGTTCAAATCAGCTATTAAAATGGTTACACGCTCTCGTTATAGTGAGAGCAGTCGAGGGCTATCTGAAGCGGCTGCTCAGATACGGAAAACTGACGTTTGTTGCGCTACCAGGAGGCCCCAGGAAAGGGCAGGCAGCGTCTAAATCAACTGTTTTCAATGTTGATTCATCAGGTTATTATTCAGGCTTGTGGTTTAAAGAGAGGGTTTCCCCCTGTTTCTTTTGGGGTGCACTCTACCAGGACAGTAAGCGCTTAATGCGCGGTGCATTACTAAGCCTTATGACTCAGATTTGCAAGGCTGCAACTTGGTCGCCGGTGCATACGTTGACTAATTTTTCAGGTGAATGCAAGACGGCAAGAGGATGCCGCGTTTTGGCGCAGTGTACTGCAGGCAGCATTATAGGTCCTCACGTCCGATGGCGGTATGCTTTTGATCTGCGTCTCCCTCCCCTCAGGTTAAGCATTGCTTTGGAACATCCCATTAAGTAATTCACAAGGCTCTGTGTCCCGTGATGTACGATAAAGAAAATAGGATTTTTATAACCGCTTACCTGTAAAATCGTTTTCTTGGTACAGCACGGGACATAGAGCTCCTGCCCCTCTTATTTGAGGCTTTTGGAACACTTATTGCTTTGCTCCAAAAACTGAGGTGCTCCCAGTATGGGAGGGGTTATATAGGGAGGAAATTTCCTGTCTAATTGATCACACCAGTGTCCAACACCTGAAGGTGAGATATAACCCATTAAGTAATTAACAAGGCTCTGTGTCCCGTGATGTACTCCAAGAAAAGTATTTTACAGGTAAGCTGTTATAAAAATCCTATTTTTTATAATTTGTTTTTACTAGTAATGGTGGCGATCAGCGACTTATAGTAGGACTGCGATCTTTCCCTGGACAAACCGGACATCTGATACTTTTTTGGGAACCAGTGACACCAATACAGTGATCAGTGCTAAAAAATATGCACTGTCACTTTTACTAATGACATTGGCAGGGAAGGGGTTAACATCTAGGGCGATCAAGGGGTTAAATGTGTGGCCAACATGTGTTATTGTGTGTGCAAACAGGAAGTAAAAAAACTGCACGTTTTTACTTCCTGCTTTGCCAGCAACTGCTGATTGGTTGGTGCTGCAGCCAATGGCAGCACAGCCGGAGAAGAGCCTGCCTGCTTGCAGCTTTTTTTTAAAAAATGTTTATATTTATTGGATTTTGTACAATACAGTGGTATAAAATATAGTAGCTACAAAACATATACACGTAAATTCTCGATTCAACAAACGAGATTTAATGTGGGGAAAAAAATTGCGATTCTAAGTGAAATGCAAATAATGTAAAGTGGCTGCCAGCATCAGCAATTGGACATATGGCAAACAAAAAATAAAAAGATGCGGCGCAAGGTGAAACTAAGTGAATAAACCGAAAAACATCTGTGTAATTAGACATACGTGAAGGTATGAAGATGTGTGGCCTATGAAGCCTAGACAAACCAATGAATGAAAATGGGCTTAGGTGTGTGCACACCAGTCCAAACATAAATCAAAATATATATCAAACTAGCATTGTGTATACATAATATACCGTGCATGAAAAACAGTGTGCAAAAATAAACTTATAAAAAAGTCCAATGGAAATGCCCAATGTAGGAATGGAAGCAAAGAGAGATAGCATATAAAATCAATTCAATGCAATGTCCCCATTTTCCAGATTCAGGTAGCCTTAGGTTCTTATAGATGTGAGCGTTTGTTCAGAAAGCTGTAACACCCAGGGACGTGACTCCAACACCGGGGGGGGGGATGGATACTCTTACCCCTAAACGTGGACACACACACCAGCGGTGGTGGGTCAACCAGGCAAATGGTGTAGATAGAAACTCCTCTGGAAACGTCCTCACAGACAAGAATTTCCGGGTGAGAGATGTCTTTGATGTGCTGACACTTGGAGTTCTGAGTCACTACATTGGAGAGATCTAATCATCTGTGCATGCCCCATCTGCCGCTGTCTTATGAGGACATTTTCAGAGGAGTTTCTATCTACACCGTTTGCCTGGTTGACCCACCACCGCTGGTGTGTGTGTGTCCACGTTTAGGGGTAAGAGTATCCATTTCTCCCCCCCGGTGTTGGAGTCACATCCCTGGGTGTGACAGCTTTCTGAACAAACGCTCACATCTATAAGAACCTAAGGCTACCTGAATCTGGAAAATGGGGACATAGCATATAAAATCAATTTAATGCAATCTCTCTTTGCTTCTATTCCTACATTGGGCATTTCCATTGGACTTTTTTATAAGTTTTATTTTTGCACACTGTTTTTCATGCGCAGTATATTATGTATACACAATACTAGTTTGATATATATTTTGATTTGTGTTTGGACAGAGTTCCAGTAGGTAGTGTCTTTGCCTGCAGAGGGAAGGTCCAACCTGAAGGGCTTGCTTCAGTGCTCTCATGTGCTTGCTGTTTGTGAGGCCTCAGGTGGATTGACCTGAGAGCCTGGATGCTGAAGATACAGAGAAGACTGAGGTGCTGTCTTCTGAAGCTCCAGTCTGGTATCATAGGAAAAATGTGTTGCATGGATGTTGGAAGGATACAACCAACTTTCCCTGGACATTTGTGATTCTGTTAAACATCCAATACGACATTACGGATGTGTGCGGGGTGTCTGAAGATTAGAGCAGTCTTTTCAATCATTAGTGGACGGTTCTCCCCAAAGGCCCTGGCTGGGTTTGGCCACATGCTCAACAACCAAAGGCATCTGGTAAGCAGGTTTTCCCTGTGGTGGTGGTGGTGGTGCACTGGTTGTTTTTCAGTCACGGGTGTTGTCTAAGCAATTGGTGCCTATTGCTTTAAGATATAGGCACCTGGTGTGATCCATAACAGTATTACGCTATTGTTGTTTGTTTTTTCTGTCTAATCCACTACTATGCCATGAAATTTATGCCACTATATGAAGCCCGTGGGATCTAGTAATCGATCATATCTGTGTCGTGAGAGTCATCATCATCCACAGAGGATTTCGTTATCTCCCACTGGGATAAAGGCCCTGACTGGGTATAAGCCATCTGTGCTAAAAGGCTTTTGATCTGGTAAGCATTCATTGCACCTGTCAGCTGGCATTGTTTGAGATTCAAGTTTCTGTGGAAGGAATATATGAACTTTCGTTGAGATTTTGAATTGATTTCTACAAATTGGACTTTTTTAGCGCAAAGTTTTACTCTCTACTTTTACTTGTGTTAATCCCACTTATTTTTGCTGCTTTTGGGACTGGTCCATCCTCTTTTTTTTCTTTAAGCGCATTTTTTTACCCTTTAGGTAGTGATAGCCGTACATTCCCAGAGATGGTGGAACAATGTGGGGCGGGGTAGGGAGCACCAGGGGCATTGCGCTTGAGTCGGGTCTTCCTTGTTGAAGCGGAATGGGTAATAAGCCCTGTGAATGATCTTAAATTGTGCTTCACGCCATGTTTCTGAAGCAGTAAGTTTGCGGATATGTCTGTATCCCTCAAGGATTTTTTCCGTCAGGTCGTTGTCATCCATTATGTTATACCATTTTCGGAATGGTTTGAGATAGTATTTTTCTGATTGGTGTTGGATGAGGTAGGAGTAGAGACTGGAGATGGAATAATCGTCTCTCTGAAGTACAGTGTCAATGAAGGACATTTGAAGGGGATCGGACTTAGGTCCACAACAAGACCTTAGATAGTCGGTGAGTTGATGGTAAAAGAAGATATGTGTCGGTGACAAGGAGAATTCCTGCAGCAGGGTTTGGAAAGGTTTGAATTGACCAGGTTTGCCAAGGTACAGGGAGGTTATTCTCGTGAGGCCCTTGGCTTGCCACTGATTAAAGGCTTTGTGTAGAGTGGACGGGAGAAACCTAGGGTTCCCTTGGATTGGTAGATGACGTGAAATACTAGAAGGTAGTCCCAGTAGTTTCCGGACCTCTCTCCAAGCGATGACTGTGTCCCTGAAGAGTTCACTTGAGGCGAGGTGGCAGAGTATTAGGATTAGAGTGAAGGATAGCAGAAAGGGCATACGGGGAGGCCAAGGCACCTTCAAGTACGGTATTGGAGTATTTTGACTTTCCAGCCAGCCAATCTAGGCCCTGTCTAAGTAGGCATGAGAGGTTATAAAAACGTATATTGGGTAGTCCTGCCCTGCCCTCACCCTTCGGGAGACATAATTTTTGTTTTTTTGCGAGACCATATAAAGGCAGTTAACGCTCTGGATTTTTTTGTACATCAGAGTGTCTTAGTAAAAGAGGTATTGGATAGAGTAGGCATGCAAATGACACAATTTTGAAAAGGTGGCATCTCCCAAAGAGCGAAAGGGGGAGGGCCGCCCAAGCTTCCAACTCTTTCACAATTTTGGTTATTAAGGGGGGATAGTTGAGTATATATAGAGAGGAAGACTCTCACCCTATACGGATACCCAGGTATGTGGTATGTTGGGCTGCAAGGGCGAGCGGGGATAGATGTCTCCATTTAGTGGATAAGCGTGGGTGGAGTGCTATAATTTCACTTTTGTCAAAATGTAGTCGAAAGGCTGCAAAAAGTTCTTGGAGTCTGTCAAAGTCGGAGAGGGGGTTGGTAGAGAATAGCAGTATGTCATCCGCGAACAAAGCGGAACGGAGAATTTGGTTACCCAAGTTGATGCCACTAACCCCGTTGGGGGAATTGAGTATTCTGAACAGGGGTTCAATGGCAATATTAACCACTTCCTTACCCCGCCCATAGTCAAATGGGATCTCGCATCCTGGGTGGACATCATATGATGTCCTGGGCTTTGTGGGGGAATATCTGAATGATGCCTGCAGCTAGAGGCATCATTCAAATATCCTTCTGTTCTGCCGGCGATTCTGTGCACCATAAGAACGATCATGGCGGCGGTTCCACCGCTTGAACGTTCTAATAGGCGTGCCATCAGGGGCCCGGAGAAGGAATCGTCCAGTGCCGGATAGGCAGCATAGAGAGGACTGGTGACCAGATGGTCACCAGTCCTCTCTATGACCGTCGGAGGCCCGGGCGCCATGTGATGACGTCACGCCCGGGTCCTCAGATGTAAACAAAGCCGCCATTGCGGCTAGTAAACATGAGATCAGTGACTTTATTTTCACCATCTCATGTTTCCAGCCTGGAGGAGAGATGTGGGGTCTTATTGACCCCGTATCTCTCAATAAAGAGGACCTGTCACACACATTCCTATTACAAGGGATGTTTACATTCCTTGTAATAGGAATAAAAGTGATTAAAAAAATAAATAAAAAAAAATTAAAAATAAGTGTAAAAAAAAAAGAAATTATAATAATAAAAAATAATTAAAACGCCCCTGTCCCCGGTAGCTCGCTATCAGAAGCGAACGCACATGTATGTCCCGCCCACATATGTAAACGCCGTTCAAACCACATATATGTGAGGTATCGCCGCATGCGTTAGAGCGCGTGCAACAATTCTAGCACTAGACCTCCTCTGTAACTCTAACCTGGTAACCTGTAAAAAAAATTAAAGCGTCGCCTATGGAGATTTTTAAGTACCGATGTTTGGCGCAATATTAAAGCGTGACATGTTAGGTATCTATTTACCCGGCGTAACATCATCTTTCATATTTTACCAAAAAATTGGGCTAACTTTACTGTTTTGTTAATTTTTAATTCATGGAACCATTTTTTCCCCCAAAAAAAGTAGTTTGAAAAATTATTGCGCAAATACCGTGCAAGAAAAAAAGTTGCAATGACCGTCATTTTATTCCCTAGGGCAGTGATGGCGAACCTTGGCGTCCCAGATGTTTTGGAACTACATTTCCCATGATGCTCATGCACTCTGCAGTGTAGTTGAGTATCATGGGAAATGTAGTTCCAAAACATCTGGGGTGCCAAGGTTCACCATCACTGCCCTAGGGTGTCTGCTAAAAAAAACATATATAATGTTTGGGTGTTCTGAGTAATTTTCTAGCAAAAGAATGATGATTTGTACATGTAGGAGAGAAGTGCCAGAATAGGTCCAGTATTGAGGTGGTAAAAAAAGCCCGGGGTTGAAGTGGTTAAACAGCAAAAGGGGATAGGGGGCATCCCTGCCTCGTTTCCTTTGCTAAGGGGATCGTGTCAGAGACAGTCGGGGGTGACAAGGCGCGCAGTTGGAGAAGCGTACATTTGTAGTACAAATTGGACCCGAAAAGCCAAATTCTTCCATCACTCTGAAAAGCCAGGACAAACTGATGTTGTCGAAGGCTTTTTCGGCATCAAGAGACATAATAGTGACGTCTTGGTTAGGGGGTGTGTTAGCGTATTCTAGAGCCGTCAAAACCTTGCAGATATTTAGGGTGGCTGATCGTCCTGGAACGAAGCCGGATTGGGCTGTAGTAGAGAGGAGTAGGTTAGCTAAGCGTGATGCAATGATTTTAGATAGGATTTTGACATCAACGTTAATTAGTGAAATTGGGCGGTACGAGCCCGGTAGTAGGGGATCTTTGCCTTTCTTGGATATCAGTTTAATGTGTGCCTGCATCCCTGTAGGGAGATGGGGGGGGGGGGGGGGCCCATCCCACATGGCTGCGTAAACGTGTTTCAGGGTGTCAGGGATAAAGTCGTTTGAAAATTTGTAAAATTCAGCCGTATAACCGTCTGGGCCTGGGGCTTTGGCCGACGCCATGGATTTGATCGTCAGCCGGATGTCGTCAGTGGTAATGGGAGTAGTGAGTGCCTCTAGGTGGGTACTTTGAAGTTTGGGCAGATGTATCTTGGCTAGCAGGGCTTCTGCAGTAGATTGGTCAGTTGGGTCAGCAGTGTATAGATTTGTGTAGTACTCTGCAAGTAGGTTGCTAATCTCAGCAGGTGAGGTAACCAGGGAGCCGGCCGCATTTCTCAGGGTAGAGATATGGGTGGGACGTCTTGGTCCCCGAGCATAGTTTAGCCAGTAGTTTGCCTGCCTTGTTACCAAACCTGTGGAAATGTAGAGTACGACATTTTAGCTTCTTCCTGTTGCTCTGCTCAAAGGTCAAAAGTACGTTTAGCCTGTCGCCACGTTTGTATGTTATCAGGGGTACGGTTTAGTATTAGGTGCTCGTGAGCCAAGCGTAAAGCTTCACTGGCTTGCTCGTATTGTTGTCTGGCCCGTTTTTTAAATTGGGCGGTGTAGGATATGATTTTCCCCCCGCAGGAAAACTTTCTCAGCTTCCCAAAAGAGGTTTGGTTCAGTGATGTGTGCTCCATTCGTGGAGGCGTATTCATACCATGCTTCATATAATACGTGGCGGAAGTCTTCAATATCAGCCAGGTACGAAGGAAAGCGCCATGTGGGGGAGGGAGATGAGGGCTTAGCATGAGTCATGTGTATTGCGATGGGGCTGTGGTCTGAGATTCTGGCATCAGTGATTTCTGAATCACGTAGTGCGGACAGTAACGCAGGGGAGGCAAAAAAGTAATCGATGCGAGAAAAGGAGTTATGTGGGGGCGAAAAAAAGGTGTATTCTCGATCTGTCCGGTGCATTAAACGCCATACGTCAACCAAGCGCATGGAGGCAATGGATTTTGCTAAAAGGGTAGAGTCAGGCGTTTAAGGAGATAGACTTATTCGGTCTGTGTGTTGGGTTCCTCGTACGATCTGCCAATGTGGACATAAAAGAGTTGAAGTCTCCACCGACTAAATGCAGGGTCTCAGGGGCAGTTAGTACCCATTGCACCATGTCCCGGAAAAGAAGTGTCCGGAGAGTTAGGAGCATAAATGTTATAGCAAATTGTTTGTTGTCTAAGGTCATGTGTAAGGTCATTTTGCGGCCTGTCGAGTCGGTCTTAACATCTCTAATAGTATGACGTAGGTTTTTGTGCAACAATATAGCTACCCCAGCCTTACGACCAACTGCTGGTGAGCCATATACAGAGCCCACCCACAGTTTTCGGAGGCGAGTTAGATCGTCTGCGGACAGGCGTTTCTCCTGAAGCAACATCCACCCGGAGCTACATCCACCCGGAGACGTTTCAAATGTGTAAAGATTGACATGCGCTTGCTTGGAGAGCGAAGCCCCTTAACGTTCCATGAGATAATCTTTAGGTGATTCCCATCGGTTGAAGAGGCCATTTTTGGAAAAGAGTATTGTATTGGGTTGGAGGCTTGCAATGGAGCTTCCTTGCACGCACTGTATCATCTATCTGAGAGTCCAAATTATTGTAGGTCTCCTGAGGGCATAGGTACAAAACAGGGAAACATGAACTTTACATGATCTAAACTAAAATAAAGAAAAAACATTGCAGATTTCAGGTGAAAAAGGCACTTAACATACATTGTAGACTTCACTTTTTTCCACATGAGGTTCAACTGCCTATCATAGCTCCCGCCAGTGCTAGCTCCTATCCTATGGGCAAGGTGCAGGCTATGGGGAGTGAGGGGAAGGGGAAAAGGAGGGGGGAAAGGAGGAGGAAGGGTAATGGGCAGCCGGGAAGGATAGTCAGAGGGGTGGAGGTTAGGGAGGGAGCGTATCCGAGCTGGGGCTGGTTCAGAGGAGTGAGCGCTCAGCTCGTGGGTCTATTCATTAAAGGGGCGGTGGAGTTGAACAGCAATAGGAGCCTTCAAAGTGACCCCAAATACGGGTAACATAGGACCTTAATGGTAACAGAAACAGCTGACTAACAATCACACAAGTTGGGCAACAGGTTAGCACATTAATTGCATCAGAAAGTTCAATCAAAAAAAATAAACGAGGGGGAGAGAAATAAAAAAAAAAGGGGGGTAACACTACACGTCTCCAGTGCACGGCCGGTGAAAATAAGTCTCTGAGACCCTTCAGCGATTCTCAGAGCGGTCCCCCTGTTGGGTGAAACGGCTGGGTTTATATGGAGGCTTGGTTGGGCTGCGTTGTTGTTTAGGTGGTGCAGATGGGGAGGCCGCTGATGTTGATGATGAGCCCTCTGCAGAGTTGCAATTCTCCATGCCCAGGGCATTGATGTAGTTTTCCACTTCGTTTGGTGTGGTGAAAGTGAGGTGTTCACCTTCATGCGTTTTGGATGCGGAGGATTGCCGGGTAAGCTAGGGAGAACCGGATTTGGTTGTTGTGCAGAGTTGAGCAGAACGGTAAACGCTTTACGTTGTTTCATCACCTCCATTGAATAGTCCACAAAGAGCAGTAGTTTTGCGCCACCCACAGTCAGAGAACGCATGCGGCGAAATTTCTGCATGATGGCATTCTTGTCAGCGTAGTTAACCACTTCAATACAGGGCTTTTTGTACCTATTCAATACCGGGCCTATTTTGGCACTTCTCTTCTACATGTACAAATCAGCATTCTTTTGCTAGAAAATTACGCAGAACCCCCAAACATTATATATGTTTTTTTAGCAGACACCCTAGGGAATAAAATGACGGTCATTGCAACATTTTTTCTTGCACAATATTTGCGCAATAATTTTTCAAACGCCTTTTTTAAAAAAAAAAAAATGGTTTCATGAATTAAAAAATAACAAAACAGTAAAGTTAGCCCAATTTTTTGGGAACATATGAAAGATAATGTTACGCCGAGTAAATAGATGCCTAACATGTCACACTTTAAAATTGCGCACACTCATGGAATGGCGCCAAACTTCGGTACTTAAAAATCTCCATAGGCGACGCTTAATTTTTTTTTACAGGTTACCAGGTTAGAATTACAGAGGAGGTCTAGTGCTAGAATTGTTGCACGCGCTCTAACGCACGCGGCGATACCTCACATGCGTGGTTTGAACGGCGTTTACATATGTGGGCGACTTACGTGTGCATTCGCTTCTGATTGCGAGCTACCAGGGACAGGGGCGTTTTTTAAATTTTTTTTTTTTATTTATTTTACTTATTTATTTATTTTTTTACAATGATTTTACTTTTCTTTTTTTTTTTTTGATCACTTTTATTCCTATTACAAGGAATGTAAACATCCCTTGTAATAGGAATGTGTGTGACAGGTTCTCTTTATTGAGAGATGCGGGGTCAATAAGACCCCACATCTCTCCTCCAGGCTGGAAAGCATGAGATCAGTGAAAAATTTTTCACTGATTTCATACTTACAGCCGCAATGGCGGCTTTGTTTACATTTGAGGACCCGGGCGTGACGTCATCACATCGCGCCCGGGCCTCCGACGATCATAGAGATGACTGGTGACCATCTGGTCACCAGTCATCTCTATGCTCATCACGTGACTCCACCAACGATGCCGGAAGATTCGCTCCGGGTCCCCGATCGCACGGGAGAGCCCGGAGAAGCACCGGATGGCGGCGGGAGGGGGGGTGTCCCCTCCCGCCGCCTATAAGAACGATCAAGCGGCGGAACCGCCGCTATGATCGTTCTTATGGTGCACAGAATCGCCGGCACTTTAAAAGAATATCTGAATGATGCCTCTAGCTGCAGGCATCATTCAGATATCCCCCTACAAAGCCGAGGACGTCATATGACGTCCACCCAGGATGGGAGATCCCATCTGTGGACGTCATTTGTCTATGGCTGGGTAGGGAAGTGGTTAAGATACTTGACTATGACATCGTGAGGTTTGGTGCGACTTTCTGAATATTGACCAATACGGTGTGCCCGTTCAATAGTGCAAGGTATGCAGAGGCCCAGTTGTTCAGGTATGATTTTTGCGCAAATATTTGTGAGCTGGGTAGTGGATACGGATTCTGGCAGCCCAATAATGCGTAAATTGTTCTTTCTCGAGCGATTTTCCAAATCGTTGAGTTTGTTCCAGATATCCCTGTGTGTGGCAGTTATGCGTGCCATCATGGCAGAGGTGGCTGTGGATTCATCTTCCATGGAGGAGAGCCTTTCCTCCACATGTGTGAGTCTCTGTGCCTGCGCCCTCTATGTGGAGCTGTTCCAGTTCTCTGTGTACTGCTGCATCTACAGTGGCAGTTAGTGTGGGGCCCAGCAGTGTTACCACTGCTTGTGCTATACCAGCAGGGGAAGCAGGATCAGCAACCGTCGGTTCTGGGGCTGATGGAGGCTGCGGCTGAGTCTGCAGCATCTCTTCTAAGCATGGCACGGCCGCCATTACTCTTTCGTCCATGGACCGACACAGCCTCTCTATTGACAAAGTGGGTATTATCCGTTAATTAGGAGTGACTAGGCAGAAAACTTGTAAAAAGTGTTGCATCACACCTTCTACAGTACCGCCCAGGGGGCGGACCCTCTGGGTATATCACCTCAGTCTGCATCTCGCAGATCAGTTTTTCTTTCTCGTACATCACGGGACACAGAGCGACATAGTCATTACTAATGGGTTATATAGATACCTTCAGGTGCTGGCACTGGCAACTTCCAAAACCGGAAGTACCCTCCCCTATATAAGCCCCTCCCATCCGGGAGTACCTCAGTTTTTTGCCAGTGTCTAAGGTGTTGGCCAAGAAGTAACGTGTTTCACTGAGCTTGCGTACAGGTTATTTTGGGGCCTCAGTAAGCTATTCCGGATCCGACCAAAAAAGCTTCATAGCTAAACGGTCGGTACCCGGGCCTTGCAAGAGAAGAGCAAGGTTTTGCCTGTAATGCCTCTCTTAGGAGGGCTGGACCCTGGGATCCAGAGCTCTGGTCATACCCACGACCAAGGTGTTTTCTGTGCAGGGTGCTATACAGGTCCAGGGGAGTGGAATCCTTGGGAACCTGGTCCCTGAAGGTTTGATTACAATGCCTGCCGTGATAGGTGAAGTTTGGGCTTCTGTGGACCAAACAGAGTCCTGCGGCGAGGAGAAGGTAAGTGGGGGCCCCCAGGAACTTGGTTCTATTGGGGGACCCCCAAGCCTATTTTGTCTTTCTGCCTGTTACCTAAGGTATTCCCGCTAAATATTCTGTGTATGCCTGTTACTACTGAGAAAATGTAAATTTTTTTTATAGTAGGCAAGAAAAAATAAAATAAAAAAAGTGTAAGACCGCGGTACCTGTGTTAAACACTAGAGGCCGCTATGGTTCTTTTTTTTTTCTTGTAATGTGGATTTTTTTCTTCCGAAGTCAAATCCAGGCAGTTGGTAAGTTCTCTGCGGGGAAGCTGTCTCCTCTGCCCTGTTGCTGCGCTGATCCATCCCCGGGCCCTGCGACAAGGGACCCTGGCTCCCATCTAGCTCCTGTTTTTTTCAAAAAAGGCGCCCGTGCGCGTGCACGCTCCTGTCTATATAGACGCAATCTGGAAAAGGGGCGGAGCGGGTGGATGACGCTCGGTGTGCGCCGCGGCGCTACTGCGCATGTGCGGGCGTCCAGCATGTTTTAAAAGCAATCAAGCTGGCTATTGAAGTGCACAAACAGAGCTAGCAACAGTAAAAAGGCACACAGAGGCGGTTGATGCAGGCATCCCCTAGAAAGGCACTTTAGTAGACACCAACTGATATATAGCAGCAATTGTGCTAGACTATTCTCAGTAAAAAGGGTGTATTACGGCTGGAATACCTCAGCTTTGGGCTTAGGAATATGCCGTCCAGAAGCTCCGGAACGAAATCTTCCAGGAAGCAAAAGGGGTCTCCATCGGGCTCTGAGGATCTTGGGCATGCTTCTGCTGCACCAGTCTCCCCTGAAAATTCAGAGGTTAGTGACCGTAGAGACCCCGCAGGAGTGCCTGGTACTGTGGCTGTCCTCAGTTCACCTGCTCCTGTGTATGTAACAGAGGAGGTTTTTTCCTCAGCTCTGGGAGGATTAGAGGAGAGATTGTCAACATTAATCGCTGCCTCCCTGTCACAGGGAAAGGCCCGATCTCCGTCTCCTCCTTCAGAGTACCTGTTAGCGGAGCAACAGTCCCATACAGGGATCGACCTGCCTGAAGGGGATCAGGAGGAGGTTGATTCTGTTATAGAGGAATCAACTGTGGAGGAACCTTTCTCAGCATCTCAAGCTGAAAGATTATGGGTTCAGTCTTTGACTAGCATGGTCCGATCAGCATTTAAAATGCACCTTGCGGAACCATCAACCACTACTGTCTCCTCGCTGGGGTCGCTAAAAGCTCCCCAGACTGTCTGTTCCTTTCCAGTTCACCCTTTATTGGAAGGGCTCATGTACCAGGATTGGGAACATCCTGATAAAATATTTACTCCCCCCAAGAGATTTCCGGTGGTCTATCCCATGGAGGATAAGTTCATCAAAAAATGGAGGGTCCCTACAGTGGACGCAGCCATCTCTTGTGTGAATAAATCACTGACATGTCCAGTGGATAATGTCCAAATGTTCAAGGACCCAATAGATAAAAAATTGGAGTCCTTATTAAAATCTGCTTTTTCTACAGCAGGCTTGGTTACACAACCAGCAGTGGCAGCTATTGGGGTCTGCCAAGCAGTGAAGGATCAGTTGAAACAGGTCTTAAGGGACTTGCCAGATCAGCAGGCCCTTGCCCTAGCTGATCTACCTAGAGCCTTGTGCTTTGCGGTTGATGCCATAAAGGATTCAATCCATCAGGCCTCCCGCCTTACGCTGTCTGTAGTACATATGCGCAGGCTTCTATGGCTAAAAAACTGGTCTGCTGAAGCTCCCTGTAAAAAATTGCTGGTTAGCTTCCCATTTCATGGTGAACGCTTATTCGGGGAAGACCTGGACAAATATATCCAGAAAATTTCCAACGGTAAAAGTACACTCTTGCCGGTTAAAAACCGAGTTAGAGGTCCCTCTTTTAAGAGGCCTGCTTCTCCAGTCCCTGGGGCATCGGCTGTGAAACAGTTCCGACGGCCTCCTGGGTCAAATCCCGGGGGTAAAAATCAGGGACAATCGCAGGGTAATAAAAAACCCTGGGTCAGGAGAGGTACAAAACCTCCCCCAAAGTCAAATTCATGAAGGGTTGCCCCCACTCAATCGGGTGGGGGGAAGACTCCAGTTGTTCGCAGAGACCTGGCGGGACACGATCAGAGACAGATGGGTGCTCTCCGCAGTAAGTCTGGGATACAGATTGGAGTTAAAAGACTCTCCTCCTTCCCATTTTATGAGGTCAAACGTGCCAAGGGATCCCCGGAAGAGAGAGTTCCCCTTTTGGCACTAGAACAACTATTGCTCCAAGGAGTAATTATGGAGGTTCCCCTGGAAGAATGGGGGTTCGGGTTTTACTCAAACCTCTTTACAGTCCCGAAGCCAAACGGGGACGTGAGGCCCATATTAAATCTAAAAGGGCTAAACAAATTCCACCAAAAATTTCTACGCTTTGCAGTAGAAGGGCGCCATTTTCAGTTCAGAGCCTTACCCTACGGTCTGGCCACAGCACCGCGAGTGTTCACAAAAATTCTGGCCCCATTGTTGGCCAATCTAAGAACGCAAGGTGTAACGATAATGGCATATCTAGACGACTTGTTGCTGATAGACCACTCAGTGAAAAAACTAGAAGTGGTTGTTTACAAGACAATCAAGTATCTGGAATCTCACGGTTGGATTATCAACCGAGACAAGTCGGCCCTAAAACCAGTCAAAAGTCTGGAATACTTGGGGCTAAGGCTAGATTCAGGCCAGAAGAAAATATTCTTGCCTCGAAAAAAGGTGTTGTCTTTGAGAGATTTGATCCACTTAGTGGGTACAAAAAGACAGCCGTCCATACGCCTGTGCATGAGGCTGCTGGGAAAAATGGTGGCATCATTCAAAGCAGTACCCTACGGTCAATTCCATTCAAGGAATTTGCAAAGGGCCATGCTGTCAGCCTGGAACAAGAAAGTTCAGGCCCTAGGCTTACCAATGTCCTTGTCCCCTTCCGTTCGCAAGAGCCTCCGTTGGTGGTTGGTTCTCCAGAATCGGGAAAAAGGGAAATCCTTCAGTCCGATTTCTTGGAAGGTGGTCACTACAGATGCCAGCCTTATAGGCTGGGGAGCAGTACTGGAGCAATGGTCTCTCCAGGGCAGATGGTCGGATGCAGAAAAGGCCCTGCCCATCAATCTCTTAGAGATACGAGCAGCCCGGTATGCCCTAGTAGCATGGACATCCAAACTCCAAGGGTCCCCTGTCAGAATTCAATCAGACAATGCCACGGCAGTGGCATATATCAATCATCAGGGTGGCACCAGGAGTCGTGCAGCCCAGAGGGAAGTAAATTGCATCCTGAAATGGGCAGAAAGATATGTCCCAGCCATATCCGCGGTATTCATTCCAGGAGTGGAGAATTGGAAGGCGGACTTTCTAAGTCGCCAACAATTATGCCCAGGGGAATGGTCCCTTCACCCCGAGGTTTTTCGGACAATATGTCAGCGGTGGGGAACACCGGATGTAGTTTTGCTAGCATCCAGATTCAACGCAAAGGTGGACAGGTTTGTCTCTTGGACAAGGGATCCCCTAGCTTGCGGCTCGGATGCCCTAGTGTTCCCTTGGGATCAGTTCAAGCTGATATATGCATTCCCACCGCCACAATTGTTACCTCGATTACTCCGCAGAATCAGGGTAGAAAAGAAACCAGTGATTCTGGTGGCTCCAGCGTGGCCCCGAAGAGCATGGTACGCGGAGATTGTAAAAATGTCAGTGGGGAGTCCTTGGACTCTCCCACATCGTCCGGACCTGCTTTCGCAAGGACCGATATACCACCCTTCCTTACCAGCCCTAGGTTTAACGGCCTGGCTATTGAAGCCCACATTCTAAAAAAGAGAGGGCTCTCTAATCCTGTGGTATCTACCATGATCAATGCCAGGAAGCCGGTATCCAGGCAGATCTACTATAGAATCTGGAAGGCGTACATCGCGTGGTGTGAGGCCAAGAAATGGCATCCACGTAAGTACGTAATAGGTAGGATTCTGGACTTCCTACAGTGGGCTGTAGATAGGAAGCTTGCCTTGAGTACTATCAAGGGTCAGATTTCGGCCTTGTCAATATTTTTTCAAAGGCCCTTGGCTTCGCATTCACTAGTCAAAGCCTTTATACAAGGAGTGATGCGTATTAGTCCTCCGGTTAATATTCCCATATGTCCATGGGATCTAAACCTGGTTCTGTCGGTTCTACAGACACAACCATTTGAACTAGGGTTGTCCCGATACCACTTTTTTAGGACCGAGTACAAGTACCGATACTTTTTTTTATGTACTCGCCGATACCGATTACCGATACTTTTTTTTTAATGCCATGTGACAGTTTGACTGATGGGCACTGATAGATGGCACTGATAGACGGCACTTATGGCACTGACAGGTGGCTGGCACTGACAGGCGGCACTTATGGGCAATGATGGCACTGACAGGCAGCACTTATGTGCACTGATGGCACTGACAGGTGGCTGGCACTGTTAGATGGCACCGACAGGTGGCTGGCACTGACAGGCGGCACTTATGGGCAATGATGGCACTGACAGGCAGCACTTATGTGCACTGATGGCACTGACAGGTGGCTGGCACTGTTAGATGGCACCGACAGGTGGCTGGCACTGACAGGCAGCACTAATGGGCAATGATGGCACTGACAGGCAGCACTTATGTGCACTGATGGCACTGACAGGTGGCTGGCACTGTTAGATGGCACCGACAGGTGGCTGGCACTGACAGGCGGCACTTATGGGCACTGACAGGCGGCACTTATGGGCACTGACAGGCGGCTGGCACTGATAGGCAGCACTTATGGGCACTGACAGGCGGCAGTTATGGGCACTGATGGCACTGACAGGTGTCTGGTACTGACAGGTGGATGGCACTGAAATGCAGAAATAAATGACATGACTAAATGATACACCCTGCACTTGGCATCAGCAGACATCTTGTTACACCCAGCCCAAATAGTTCGGGCTGGGTGTAACAAGATGTCAGCTGCTGGCCAAGTGCAGGGTGTGCCAAGATGGGCGTCGGGATTTCCAAGCTGACCGGTGACCGAATGTGACAGTCCGGTCACCGATCCTGATGCGGCTGCACTCTGACAGCTTACCTAGCTATTTCTCTAGTGCAGGTGAGGACTCTCCGGCCCGCTGACTTCGCCCGCTCCGCCCACTGACACCGCCCGCCCTCTACGCCTCTGACGCCGCCTCTGACACTGCCCGCCCTCTCCACCTCTGACGCTGCCTCTGACACCGCCCATCCTCTCCGCCCACTGAGTCCGCCCACCGATCAAGTATCGGGTCAGGCATCGGGAGCATTTGTGCGAGTACAAGTACTTGCACAAATGCTCGGTATCGGTCCCGATACCGATACTAGTATCGGTATCGGGACAACCCTAATTTGAACCATTACAGCATATTTCTTTGGTTCTTATCACCAGGAAATTGATTTTTCTAGTAGCCATTTGTTCGGCTAAAAGAGTGTCGGAATTAGCAGCTATGTCCTGTAAAGAGCCATATCTGGTTATCCATAAGGACAGAGTAGTGTTACGTCCTCATCCAGCCTTATCTTCCTAAGGTGGTATCGAGGTTTCATTTGAACCAAGATGTGGTTCTTCCTTCTTTTTTCCCCAAACCTACTTCGGTAGAGGAAAAGTTATTGCATTCTTTGGATGTAGTAAGAGCAGTTAAAGCTTATCTAAAAGCCACTGCTCAGATTCGCAGAACGGATAATTTGTTTATTCTGCCGGAAGGCCCCAGAAAGGGTCAGGCAGCGTCAAAATCTACTTTAGCCAAGTGGATTCGACAGGTCATAATGCAAGCCTATGGCTTGAGAAGGAGACCGCCTCCGTTCAAAGTTAGAGCGCACTCCACGAGAGCAGTTGGAACTTCATGGGCAGCGCATCACCAGGCCTCCCTGGCTCAAATCTGTAAGGCCGCAACATGGTCTTCAGTACACACGTTTACTAGGTTCTACCAGGTGGACGTTAGAAGTCAGGAGGATGTCGCCTTTGGGCGCAGTGTGTTGCAGGCCGCAAAAGATCCTCATGTCTGATAGCGCTCAGCTTATGTATGGTGTATCCCCCCCCTCATTGGGCATTGCTTTAGGACATCCCATTAGTAATGACTATGTCGCTCTGTGTCCCGTGATGTACGAGAAAGAAAATAGGATTTTTATAACAGCTTACCTGTAAAATCCTTTTCTTGGAGTACATCACGGGACACAGAGCTCCCACCCCTCTTTGGGGACACTTATTGCTTTGCTACAAAACTGAGGTACTCCCGGATGGGAGGGGCTTATATAGGGGAGGGTACTTCCGGTTTTGGAAGTTGCCAGTGCCAGCACCTGAAGGTATCTATATAACCCATTAGTAATGACTATGTCGCTCTGTGTCCCGTGATGTACTCCAAGAAAAGGATTTTACAGGTAAGCTGTTATAAAAATCCTATTTTTTCTGTCTAGCAAGGAGTAGGACATGGCTCCCTTCGGCCCATTGGTCCGGGGGAAAAAGATATATATTTCTTTTTCGTACATCACGGGACACAGAGCGACTTAGTCATTACTAATGGGTTATATAGATTACCTTCAGGTGTTGGCACTGGCCAATTCCAAACCGGAAGTACCCTCCCCTATATAAGCCCCTCCCACCCGGGAGCACCTCAGTTTTTTGCCAGTGTCTAAGGTGTTGGCCAAAGAGTAACATGTGTTTTCACTGGGCTTGCGTACAGGTTCTTTTGGGCCTTAGTAAGCTGTTCCGGATCCCACCAAAAAAGCTTCATAGCTAAACGGTCGGTACCCGGGCCTTGCAGCAGAAGAGCAAGGTTTTGCCTGTAATGCTTCTCTTAGGAGGGCTGGACCCTGGGATCCAGAGCTCTGGTCATACCCACGACCAAGATGTCTGTGCAGGGTGCTATACAGGTCCAGGGGAGTGGAATCCTTGGGAACCCGGTCCCTGAAGGTTTAATTACAATGCCTGCCGTGATAGGTGAAGTTTGGACTTCTGTGGACCAAACAAAGTCCTGCGGCGGGGATCAGGTAAGTGGGGGCCCCCAGGAACTTGGTTCTATTGGGGGACCCCCAAGCCTAATTTGTCTTTCTGTCTTACCTAACGGTATTCCCGCTAAATATCTGTGTTTGCCTGTAACTACTGAAAATGTAAAATTTTAATAGTAGTCAAGAAAAAAAAAAAAAAAAAAAGGGACCGCGGTACCTGTGTTAAACCACTAGAGGCCGCTGTAGTCCATTTTTCTTGTCATGTGGATCTTTGGTTTTCTCAAGTCAAAAGATCCAGGCAGCTGGTAAGTTTCTCTGTGGGAATCCACTTCCTCTGCCCTGTTGCTGCGCTCATCCACCGCACAGGCCCTCCGGCAAAAAGGGCCCTGGCTCCTAGTCCCCTGTTTGATTTCGAAAAGGGCGCCAATGGCGCGCGGGCGCGTGCACGCGCCTCCTATGAAAAAAAGGGGCGGGGCGGGTGGATGACGCTCGATGCGCGCCGCGGCGCTTCTGCGCATGTGCGGGCGTCCCAGCATAGTTAAAAGACACAGTACAAGTGTCAGCTGGATGCAAACAGAGCTAGCAACAAACAGTGGCACACAGAGGCGGTTGATGCAGGCATCCCCATAGAAAGGCACTTTAGTGGACACCAGCTGGTATATAGCAGCACCTGTGTTAGATTATTACCAGCAAAATTGGTGTATGACGACGGGAATACCTCAGCTTTGTGCTTAAAGGATATGTCGTCCAGACGCTCCGGAAATAGATCTTCCAGGAAGCCAAAGGGGTCTCCATCGGGCTCTGAGGATATTGGGCATGCTTGTACTGCACCAATCTCCCCTGAGAATTCAGAGGTCAGTAGCTGTAGAAACCCCGCAGGAATGCCTGGTGCTGCGGCTGTCCCCAGTCCACCTGCTCCTGTATATATAACAGAGGAGGTTTTATCCTCAACTCTGGGAGGATTGGAAGAGAGATTAACAGCATTGATCGCTGCTTCCCTGTCTCAGGAAAAGCGCGTCCGATCTCCGTCTCCTCCTTCAGAGTGCCTGTTAGTGGAGGAACAGTCCCAGAGATCGACCTACCTGAAGGGGATCAGGATGAGGTTGATTCAGTTATGGAGGAATCAACAGTGGAAGAACCTTTCTCAGCATCTCAGGCTGAAAGATTATGGGTTCAGTCTCTGACTAATATGGTCCGATCAGCATTTAAAATGCCTCTGGCGGAACCACCATCCACTACGGTTTCCTCGCTGGGGTCGCTAAAAGCTCCCCAGGCTGTCTGTTCCTTCCCAATCCACCCTTTATTAGAAGGGCTTATTTACCAGGATTGGGAGCATCCTGATAAAATATTTGCTCCCCCCAAGAGATTTCCGGTGATCTATCCCATGGAGGATAAGTTCATAAAAAAATGGAGGGTCCCTACAGTGGACGCAGCCATCTCTTCTGTTAACAAATCACTGACATGTCCAGTAGATAATGTTCCAATGTCAAAGACCCAATAGATAAAAAATTGGAGTCTTTACTAAAATCTGCTTTCTCTACAGCAAGCATGGTGACACAACCTGCGGTAGCAGCGATTGGAGTCTGCCAAGCAGTGAAAGATCAGTTGAAACAAGTCTTAAGGGACTTACCAGATCAGCAGGCTCTTGCCCTAGCTGACCTGCCTAGAGCCTTGTGTTTTGCGGTGGACGCCATAAAGGATACAATCCAACAGGCCTCCCGCTTTACGCTGTCTATAGTACAGGCTTCTGTGGCTCAAAAACTGGTCTGCTGAAGCTCCCTGTAAAAAACTGCTGGTTAGCTTCCCATTTCATGGAGAACGCTTATTTGGAGAAGATCTGGACAAATATATCCAGAAAATTTCTGCCGGTAAAAGTTCACTCTTACCGGTTAAGAACAAGGGTAGAAGTCCTTCTTTTAAGAGGCCTACTTCTCCAGTCCCTGGCACATCGGCTGTGAAACAGTTCCGACGGCCTCCGCGGTCAAATCCAGGGGGCAGAAATCAGGGACAATCACAGGGTATCAAGAAACCCTGGGTCAAGAGAGGTACAAAACCTCCCCCTAAGTCATGAAGGGTTGCCCCCCACTCAGTCGGGTGAGGGGAAGACTTCAGTTGTTCACAGAGACCTGGCGGGACACCATCAGAGATGGGTGATCCCCGCAGTAAGTCTGGGATACAGGCTGGAGTTAAAAGACATTCCTCCTGCCCATTTTATAAGGTCAAACGTGCCAAGCGATCCCCAGAAGAGTGGATCCCTCCTTCTGGCACTAGAGCAACTATTGCCCCAAGGGTAATCATGAAGGTTCCCTTGAAAGAAAACGGGTTCGGGTTTTACTCGAACCTTGTCACAGTCCCCAAACCAAATGGGGACATGAGGCCCATATTGAATATAAAAGGGCTAAACAAGTTCCTACATATCAGGACTTTTTTCGGATGGAGTCGATCCGATCGGTGGCCACCGCCCTACAAGGGCAGGAATGGTTAGCCTCGATCGACATAAGGGATGCTTATTTGCATATTCCCATCTGTCCGGCCCACCAGAAATTTCTACGCCTTGCAGTAGAAGGGCGCCATTTTCAGTTCAGAGCCTTACCTTTCGGTCTGGCCACCGCACCACGAGTGTTCACAAAAATTCTGGCCCTACGATTGGCCAAACTAGGAACACAAGGTGTAACGATAATGGCATATCTAGACGACTTGTTGCTGATAGACCACTCAGTGAAAAAAACTAGAAGTGGTCGTTCACAAGATAATCAAGTATCTGGAATCTCACGGTTGCATTATCAACCGAGACAAGTCAGCCCTAAAACCAGTCAAAAGCCTGGAATACTTGGGGGCTAAGACTGGATTCAAATCAGAGAAAGATTTTCTTACCTCCAGAGAAGGTGTCGTCTTTGAAAGATTTGACCCACTTAGTGGGTACAAAAAAGAAAAACCATCCATACGCCTGTGTATAAGGCTGCTGGGAAAAATGGTGGCTTCATTCGAAGCGGTACCCTACGGTCAATTCCATTCAAGGAACTTGCAGAGGGCCATACTGTCAGCCTGGAACAAAAAAGTTCAGGCTTTAGACTTACCAATGTCCCTGTCCCCTTCCGTTCGCAAGAGCCTCCATTGGTGGTTGGTGCCCCAGAATCTGGGAAGGGAAACCCTTCAGTCCGGTTTCTTGGAAGGTGGTCACTACAGTTGCCAGCCTCATAGGCTGGGGGGCAGTACTGGAGCAATGGTCTCTCCAGGGCAAGTGGTCAGAAGCAGAGAAGGCCCTGCCCACCAATCTCTTAGAGATACGAGCAGGCCGGTATGCCCTAGTAGCATGGACATCCAAACTCCAAGGGTCACCTGTCAGAATTCAATCAGACAATGCCACAGCAGTGGCATATATCAATCTCCAGGGTGGCACCAGGAGTCGTGCAGCCCAGAGGGAAGCGAAATGCATCCTGGAATGGGCAGAAAGGTATGTCACAGCCATATCCGCGGTTTTCATCCCAGGAGTGGAAAATTGGAGAGCGGACTTTTTTAAGTCACCAGCAATTATGCCCGGGGGAATGGTCTCTTCACCCCGAGGTTTTCTAGGCAATATGCCAGCGGTGGGGAACACCGGATGTAGATCTGCTAGCATCCAGATTCAACGCAAAGGTGGACAGATTTGTGTCTCGCACAAAGGATCCCCTAGCTTGCGGTTCGGATGCCCTAGTGTTCCCTTGGGATCAGTTCAAGCTGATATATGCATTCCCACCGCGATTAATCCGCAGAATCAGGGTAGAAAAGAAACCAGTGATTCTGGTGGCTCCAGCGTGGCCCCGAAGGGCATGGTACGCGGAGATTGTAAAAATGTCAGTGGGAAGTCCTTGGACCCTCCCACATCGTCCGGACCTGCTTTCGCAAGGACCGATATACTACCCTTCCTTACCAGCCCTAGGTTGACGGCCTGGCTATAGAAGCCCACATTCTAAAAAAGAGAGGGCTCTCTAATCCTGTGGTATCTACCATGATCAATGCCAGGAAGGCCGGTATCCAGGCAGATCTATTATAGGATCTAGAAGGCGTACATCACGTGGGGTGAGGCCAGGAAATGGCATCCACGTAAGTACGCAATAGGTAGGATTCTGGACTTCCTACAGTGGGCTGTACATAGGAAGCTTGCCTTGAGTACTATCAAGGGTCAGACGGCCTTGTCAATATTTTTTTTTTCAAAGGCCCTTGGCTTTGCATTCATTAATCAAAGCTTTCATACAAGGAGTGATGCGTATTAGCCCTCCGGTTAGTATTCCCATATGTCCATGGGACTTAAACCTGGTTCTGTCGGTTCTACAGAAACAACCATTTGAACCATTGCGGCACATTTTCTTGGTTCTTTTTACCAGGAAATTGATTTTCTTAGTAGCCATTTGTTCGGCTAAAAGAGTATCGAAATTAGCCGCCTTGTCCTGTAAGGAGCCATATCTGGTTATCCATAAGGACAGAGTAGTATTACGTCCTCATCCAGCCTTCTTCCTAAGGTGGTATCGAGGTTCCATTTGAACCAAGATGTGGTTCTTCCTTCCTTTTTCCCCAAACCTAGTTCGGTAGAGGAAAAGTTATTGCATTCTTTGGATGTAGTAAGAGCAGTTAAAGCTTATCTTAAAGCCACTGCTCAGATTCGCAGAACGGATACTTTGTTTGTTCTGCCGGAAGGCCCCAGAAAGGGTCAGGCAGCATCAAAAATCTACTTTAGCCAAGTGGATTCGACAGGTCATAATACAAGCCTATGGCTTGAAAAGGAGACCGCCTCCGTTCAAAGTTAGGGCGCACTCCACAAGAGCAGTTGGAACTTCATGGGCAGTGCATCACCAAGCCTCCCTGGCTCAAGTACTGTAAGGCCACAACATGGTCCTTAGTACACACGTTTACTAGATTCTACCAGGTAGACGTCAGAAGTCAGGAGGATGTCGCCTTTGGGCGCAGTGTGTTGCAGGCCGCAAAAGAGCCTCATGCCTGATGGCGCCCAGCTTATGTATCCCTCCCCTCATTTGGCATTGCTTTGGGACGTCCCATTAGTAATGACTAAGTCGCTCTGTGTCCCGTGATGTACGAAAAAGAAAAAGGGATTTTTATAACAGCTTACCTGTAAAATCCTTTTCTTGGAGTACATCACGGGACACAGAGCTCCCACCCCTCTTTTTGGGACACTTATTGCTTGGCTACAAAACTGAGGTGCTCCCGGGTGGGAGGGGCTTATATAGGGGAGGGTACTTCCGGTTTGGAATTGGCCAGTGCCAACACCTGAAGGTAATCTATATAACCCATTAGTAATGACTAAGTCGCTCTGTGTCCCGTGATGTACTCCAAGAAAAGGATTTTACAGGTAAGCTGTTATAAAAATCCCTTTTTTTTTGCTACATTTTTTGTTTCCTGCGATCTTCGATCAACTGCCGACTGGGTGCAGGCTGGATCCTCGATCCTTGTAGTCTCCCCAGTTCGGCCATCGAGCGTGTGCCGACCCTAGCTACGCGCTGGGTTTTCCACGACATGCCCGTTGCTCCACGGGTGGCCGGTGAGCCTACGCTCCAGGGCCTGCATCGGACCGCTCAGCTTCGGCTGACCTTACGGCCGAGTCGCAGCAGCCTGTCCGGTGAGCGTCACGCTCCAGGGCATACATATGATCGTCCCTTTTGGGTCCAATCACAGCATGCCTGGCCAACAGTCACCTTCCGTGCGCGGACAATGATCTGTTTGGAATGTCTTCCAGCATAATACATGCAGGATAGGTAAGTAAACTCCCCTGCCTCGGCTGGGTGATTTGGCTGGACATTCCTGGAGAGACCAAGTAAGTGGTTGTGGCCCCTTTCTTCCCTCTCTCCCTGCCTTTCCCTCCTCCCTGGGCTTCTAGCTAAGGGTTGCTGGGTGCTGGGGGTCACCTAAGGGGTTTCACTGGAGCGGGGCTGGCTGTAACTTTCATTTAAAAGAAATGTAATTTCTGCTTACCTGTGTGTGCTTCCTCCTCCATGCTGTCGGCGGCCATTTTTTGGTGGTCCATGCCGGGTTCGGCCTCTAGTGACTGCCCGGCGGCCATCTTCCTGTGGTTTCGGCGCCATTTTCTTGTAGTCTACACCCACTGGTCTCTATCAACTGATCGGCGGCCATGTTTGTCCACCCTGTATGTATATATTGCCGTTCGGCGGCCATCTTTTTGTGGGCTACGGCTGCTTGGCCTCTATCTTCGGCTCGGCGGCCATTTTCTTAGAGCCCACATTTTCTTCCATACAGACGTTTTTGGTGGCCATTTTGCGAGGGTCTCCGGCCTCTAGGGTGCATTACACTGGCGCGAAAATTCACACAGGAAGCACTGATAAAAGAAGCAGACTGACACAGCAGCAGTGGGACAGCATCACAGGCGCAGCACATGGCAGCATAGCAGTACCTATCCAGGGTGGTGAGTCCTCTGGGTGACCCGGCCTCTCTGCAGCACAGGAGGGTGGCCTATTGATATCTTGCCTGGAGCCCTGTGAGTGTCAGCACGTGGTCAGCATGGCATCTGAGCCAGATGTCTTCTCCCCTGAAACACCAGATTTAGCAGCTGGTGCCCCTGAGGTGTCTATGAACGCTATGTCGGCAATCCTAGAGGCGTTTGCTGCCAGGGTGGAAGCAGCACACGGGAATACAGGGGGTAGTAAACGCCCCCATCCCCTGCAATCTTCCGGGGATAATTCTGATACAGAACCAGGTCCAGCTACGGCTCATGGCCCAGATTCGGACGCATCAGAGACTGCAGACCGTGACCGATCGGACAGTGAGGATGACTCCAAGTCCAGGTCAGTACGCGAGACGGCTTTGGTATCTGACCTTTATTACTGCAGTGCGGGATACGCTAAAGTTGGAAAATACTGCAGAAGCAGCAGAAACTCCAGTCCCCTTTGGGTTTCGTAAACCTGCCCGCACTGCTAAGGTGTTCCCTTGTGTGTCTTATTTTGACAAACTCTTATACAAGGAATGGGAAAACCCACTGAGGGTCTTTACAGCCCCAAAGAGGTTTGCGGTACGGTACCCCTTTGAGGAGAGTTTTCTGAAGAAATGGACCTCTCCCCCTATAGTGGACCCTCCGGTGTCCAGACTTAATAGAGCCACCACTATTCCAGTAGAAGGGGCTCCTGTTTTCAAGGACCCTGTGGATAAGAAGGCTGAAGCACTCGCTCGCTACCTATACTCAGTAGTAGGCTCGGCAGTACGCCTGGCATTGGCGGGGGCCCTAGTGTCTCAGACACTTACTGAATGGGCAAAATTGCTACTCCCAGGGGTTAAGAGCAAGATGCTCCTCCTAATGAGATAACTTTGGCCGACCAGTTGGTCCAGGGCCTTAAGTTTGTCTGCAAGTCAGACATGGATACTATTCCCCTTCTGTCTAAAGCTTCGGTTTATGCAGTAGCAATACGCCGCCTGATCTGGCTAAAGGGCTGGTCTGCGGACCAGACTTCCAAGAAAGCCCTGTTGGATCTGCCTTTTAAGGGCGACAGACTTTTTGGGGCTTCTCTGGATGACATCAAGGATGCCAAAGGAGGTAAAAGCACTTTGCTTCCCCAAACTAGCAAGGGTAAGGGGCCACGCCAAGGGCAAGGGCCCTCCTTTACTGCACGCAAGCGTTTTTTCCGTCCCCCTAGGGCGACAGGGAAAAGACCCCAGGCCGACAAGGCGCCTGTCCAAGGACAAAAGCGTCCTTGGTCCCGCAGACCCAACAAGCCTGCGGACAAATCTGCGTCCGCATGAAGGTCCGCCCCCACCCAGCTCTCGGGTGGGGGGACGTCTTCGCAAATTCGCGACTCAGTGGATAGCTCTAGTCTCCGACAGGTGGGTTTGCACAGTAATCTCCTCAGGCTACAAGATAGAATTTCTCTCTTGTCCACCGGACAGGTTCATCACCTCCAATCTCCAGCAACTACCGACCCGTCGGGAGGCCCTGTATGGGGCGGTCCAGGGTCTACTGGAACGCGGGGTAGTTATTCCAGTTCCAGAACAGGAACGAGGTCAGGGTTTTTACTCAAATCTGTTCATTGTGCCGAAGAAGGAGGGGGTTTGTCCAATCTTGGATCTCAGAGCCCTCAATTGCTTTGTGAAAGTACAAAGATTTTGGATGGAGTCGGTTCGATCTGTAGTCACGGCTCTCCATCCGGGGGACTTTCTGGCCTCCTTGGACATCAAGGACGCATACCTGCATGTCCCCATATACTCCAGACACCAGAGGTTTCTGCGATTTGCTATCGGGAAGAACCACTACCAGTTTGTGGCCCTCCCGTTTGGCCTTGCCTCAGCACCTAGGACGTTCACCAAGGTGCTCGCTCTGATTCTGGCACTTCTAAGACAGCGGGGTATCGCTATCATGGGCTACTTGGACGACCTTCTACTGAAGGCCCCCTTCAAGCTCAGAATTAGAGGTAAGCGTGTCTATTACCTGTCAGACTCTTCAAGACTGTGGTTGGATACTAAACACGCAAAAGTCAGTATTGGTGCCCACTCAGCGCCTAGTGTACCTGGGGTTGATTCTGGATTCCTCGGAGGCAAAGGTATTCCTCCCTGTGGAGAAGTTGCAGACCCTCCGGGCTGCAGTACGGCAGCTGACTTCCAGGAATTGGTCGTCACTCCGTTTTTGCATGCGAGTGTTGGGCCTCATGGTAGCCTCCTTTGAGGCGGTCCCATATGCTGAATATCACACTCGAGTGTTACAGAAGGATGTCCAGATGGAACAGATGCCCTTCTTTTCTGGATTATCAAATCCGAGTGAGCCACCTAGTCAGGAGATCCCTGGTATGGTGGCTGACAGCACCGGCTCTAATGGCCGGGAAGTCATTTCTTCCGGTTTACTGGATAGTGATCACGACAAACGCCAGCCTTACAGGTTGGGGGGAGTCTGGGGTGTTCAGTCGGCGCAAGGTCGCTGGACCCCAGAGGAAGCCCTCCTGCCGATCAATGTCCTGGAAATCCAGGCGATCAGGCTGTGCCTCTTCAAATGGTCTCAGAGGCTGCAAGGGCGTCTAGTCAGGATCCAGTCAGACAACGCCACAGCAGTGGCATATGTCAATCATCAAGGAGGAACAAGAAGCTCAGCTGCAGCATCGGAGGTCGCTCGCATCCTGAAGTGGGCAGAGAGGAGCGTACCGGCACTGTCAGCCGTGTACATTCCGGGTGTGGAAAACTGGCAGGTGGACTACCTGAGCCGCCAGATGCTGGACCAGGGAGAATGGTCCTTACACCCGGAGGTGTTCCAACTCCTCTGCCAAAGATGGGGCACACCAGACGTAGATCTTCTGGCTTCCCGACTCAATCGGAAGGTATTGAGGTATGTGGCCCGGTCAAGAGACCCATGGGCAGACGCAACGGAGGCGTTGGTGGCATCGTGGGGGTCAGTATCGGCTAATCTATGCCTCCCCTCCCTTAAGGCTTCTTCTGCTCCGCAGAGTGGAGGCAGAGGGAATTCTAATGATCCTAATCGCTCCAGATTGGCCTCCGTGTCCTTGGTACGCCGATCTAGTATGTCTGGTAGCAGACGTCCCCCGGCGCCTACCACTACGGAAGGACCTGCTATCGCAAGGTCCCATACTCCATCCTGCTTTAGTCACTGGCTTTAATGGCATGGCTGTTGAGAACCAGGTACTGAGAGACCGGGGCCTATCAGATTCAGTAATCTCTACTATGAGAAGTGCTCGGAAACCATCCTCTAGGAAGGTTTATCACCGTACTTGGAAGGCCTACATCTCCATGTGTGAGGAAATGAAATGGCATCCGCGTACTTATTTGGTTTCCAGAATCCTGCTGTTTTTACAGCATGGGGTGGACCAAAGGCTTGCCTTAAGTACGATTTTAAGGGACAGAAATCTGCACTGGCTGTCTTTTTCAGCGACCCCTGGCGACTCACTCTCTCGTGAGTACATTTGTGCAGGGGGTTCGACATGTGGCCCCTCCGGTCCGTCCCCCACTACCTCCGTGGGACTTGAACCTGGTCCTCTCTGTGCTTCAGAAGGCACCGTTTGAGAAGATTAGAGATATTCCCCTGTTGACACTTTCTCAGAAAGTGGTCTTTCTGGTGGCTGTTACGTCAGTTAGACGAGTCTCTGAGCTGGCAGCCTTGTCCTGAAAGGCTCCCTATTTGATTTTCCACAAGGATAAGGTGGTGCTGCGGCCGCAGCCTTCCTTTCTTCCGAAGGTTGTTTCGGCTTTTCATCTCAACGAAGACATTGTACTTCCATCCTTGTGTCCTCACCCGTCGAATCCTAAGGAGTCGGCATTGCATTCCTTGGACGTTGTCCGAGCTTTGAGAGTATACATATCTGCTACTTCCCTGTTCCGGAAGTCAGACTCACTGTTTGTTTCGGTGGCTGGTCCCAAGAAGGGCCAAGCAGTCTAGTTGGCCACCATCTTTAGTTGGATCCGACAGATAGTAATCCAGGCTTACGCCTTAAAGGGTCACGCCCCCCCCTTTCCGGTCACGGCGCATTCGACCAGGGCAATAGGTGCCTCTTGGGCTTTCCGACATTAAGCGTCTGTTTCCCAATTATGTAAAGCGGCGACTTGGTTGTCCGCTCACACTTTCACAAAATTCTACAAAGTTGATGTAGGTGCATCTTCGGATGCCTCTTTCGAGTAAAAAATCCTATTTTTCTCCCGCGGCGGGTATCGCGGAGGATACCGCTCGGGCATATGATCGCTCTACAAAGCGATCCATGTGTGCCCACAGGATAGCGGAGGTGGAGGGGGGGTCTCCCCAAAGCAGTGGCCGGATTGATTAGCCGGTTTTGTGAGGAGCGCAGCGGGAGCAGAGGATATCTACCACCTCATGTGGCGCTGGAACC
Source organism: Rana muscosa (assembly GCA_029206835.1). Taxonomy (NCBI): domain Eukaryota; kingdom Metazoa; phylum Chordata; class Amphibia; order Anura; family Ranidae; genus Rana; species Rana muscosa. The sequence goes on along the minus strand of CM055128.1, from coordinate 111,705,934 downwards.
CGGAAGTCGCAGCTTTTTCAAATAAGACTTTAATTCCATTTTAACCTTGGTGTGTTATGTTCAGTTAGCCTGGTCCTGAGGAGGATTCTTGGTATCTTTTGTAGAGATTCTTGAAATAGTTAAAACTGATGTTGGATGGAGAGGTTGATTTTCTTGGATAATGAGTCAATACGATTCTATATTTCCCAGAAAAGAGTTTTCTTGAAGTGCCTTGTTCAGTTGTCCCTATATTTTTGTTCTGTGCAATTCAGTCAGCTTCTCTTGCTGTTATTGGGGTTAAGTACAATATAAAAGGAATATGAGGCGAGTTCAGGAATTATCAGGGTGAGAGATATCACCTCCTCTTGCACAACTCATCTCTATCCCAAGGGTGCCAGTGTTGCCATTTCAAAAATGTTCTTTGCTTACACAGGCCTGCAAACCCAAGACATTTAGAAGAAATAGAGGTACTTCCCTGAAACATCAGTGACTGATTCACCCGGAGGCTGTTGAGCGCATACCTGATGATGGTAAGTAACAACTCTAGGGCCGAAACTAATTTATTTTCAGAATCGATTATTTGGTTATTTTATTAATCAGATAAAAACCTCAAGAGTGGTGTATAATTAGTTTTTTTATGGAAAGTTTAAAAAAAGACAAATTATTCTTAAATATTAATCTGCAGTGGTAAATATAAAAAAACTAGCTATATGGTTAGGGAACAAAATATCTTATCCACTCTGAAAATAATAGATATATATCAGACTCCCTTGTCATAGGCAGGAAGCTTAATACAAGTTATGTGCACCTGCTGTCACTAAGTGCTGGTTCAGACAGGGGCGACCTGTCAGGCTGACAAGCTGTGCTCCATTCAGTACAATGGAACCGTTCTTATAGGAGCGACATTGAGGCGACTTTAGAGCGGCTTGCATTGACTTCTATTAAAGAAGTAATTTGCAGGTCGCGCTGTGCCCAGGCAGCTTCAGAGTCAGATGACTTTGAATCCGCCCGTGTGAACCGGCACTAAGACATTTAGTAGCAGCATGCTTTTTGTATCACCTATCAAGATGGGGGTTAAAAAAACTAAAATTAGCCCTTTCTCGCACAAAGACAGCAGATCATCACTACTAAAGGGGTTTGTGTGTATCCAGTAGGTATTCACAGCGCTTCACTTTTCCACCGATGCTCCCCATCCAACTTGATGGAGCTTGAGAGGTCCTGCAAAGAATAGGAGAAACTGCCCAAAAATAGATGTTCCAAGCTTGTAGCATCATACTCAAAAAGACTTGAGGCTGTAATTGGTGATAAATGTGTTTAAACAAAGTATTGAGCAGAGGTGAATACTTATGTACATAAATTTGCAAAGATTTCAAACAAACTTCTTTCTCATTGTCAATATGGGCTGTTGATGTAGAATTTTGAGGAAAATAATGAATTTAATCAATTTTAGAATAAGGCTGTAACCTAACAAAAGGTGGAAAAAGTGAATACTTTCCCGATGCACTGTATGTGTGAAGATATAGATATAGATATAGAGAGAGAGAGAGAGAGAGAGAGAGAATATATATATATATTATCTTTCACAAAATTCAGTACAGTATACCCCTCACATTTTTGTAAATATTTTATTATATCTTTTTATGTGACAACACTGACGAAATGACACTTTGGTAAAATGTAAAGTAGAGAGTGTACAGCTTGTATAACAATGTAAATTTGCTGTCCCCTCAAAATAACTCAACACACAGCCATTAATGTCTAAACCGCTGGCAACAAAAGTGAATACACCCCACTTTGCTACATTGTAGCAAAGTGTAATTTCTTCAGTGTTGTCACTTAAAAAGATATAATAAAATATTTACAAAATTGTAAGGAGTGTACTCTCTTGTGTGTATGTGTAATAAATATAATTATATTATATTTTTACTGTGAGTCAGATATGAAGCTATATAAATAAGACAGGCAAAACCTCAGCGCAACCTGCCAAAACACCCTAAAGTGCTACGGTCTATACTCGAGTATAAGCCGACCCGAATATAAGCCGAGGCACCTAATTTTACCACAAAAAACTGGGAAAACGTATTGACTCGAGTATAAGCCTAGGGTGTCCATCTGCATGCCTCCACTGTGCCTCACTGTGCCCATGCCTCACTGTGTCCATTAATAGACTGACGTTTAACATGGGAGTCTATGGAAGGGGTGCCCGGATTTGAAAAATCGGTGCTCCCCAGCCGTAGGTCCCCCAGACAAAAAACTTTGCACACTTATATAGGAGAAATGGGGCTACATGTTTGCCAAATTTGAGGTCCAGGGGACCTACGGCCGGCACCGGGTCCCCAAAGTCACAGAAGAAATGACCGTTTAACATGGGAACCTATGGAAGGGGTGCCCGGCTTTGAAAAATCGGTGCTCCCCGGCCGTAGGTCCCCCGGACAAAAAAACTTTGCACACTTGCAGAGGAGGAGTGAGGCTACATGTGTGCCAAATTTGAGGTCCAGGGGACCTACGGCCGGCCGGTAGCAGGTCCCCAAAGTCCGGGAGATCAGGCGCAAAAAGGTGACTCGAGTATAAGCCGAGGGGCATTTTCAGCACAAAAAAAGTGCTGAAAAACTCGGCTTATACTTGAGTATATACGGTATTTAAAACTAAACTATTCAGCGCACAGTTACTTCTGCTCACACTCATGTGTTCCGACAACTTACATGCAACAAAAGTATATACAATAGTGCAATGTAGTACTGAATAACAGTGTTTCTCCCTCACCTTTTACAGGATGGCAGACCTGAGAAGGAGAGGCTCATCCCTTCAGGAAACACAATCACTTGCAAGTCCACACCTTTGCCCTTGGTCCTCCAGTATTGATTGTGTTTCTTTCTACACAGCGACATGTTTGCTACTTTCCTAACCAGATGACTGGGGAGGGTCGGATGGTTCCCCTGTTAGGCAGGCATAGGGAGGCCGGGGAGGGCTAAACTAACCAGCTGGGGCTGGATACATTCAGCGCCCTCTCACAGGTGGCCCTGGAAAGGCAGCGGAGTTCTAGACACAGGGGAGTGTGTTCCTCTGCCAGGCTGCATATTGTCATGCTCTCTCCCCACTGTTGAAGCTGCAGGCTCTGCATTGGTCCCAGGTACATACAGTGGCGAGAGGAGGGGGCCAGTGCACTCCAAGCCTCATTCTCTCCCGGGTTCACCTTCCAGTCAGGTGGCAGGGCTACAGGTGCAGGTGACCCGGGAAGAGATCAAGTACGCCAGAGGGTCACCGGAACATGTGGAGATAGAGGGGCTGACTGTACGCAAACGATCCAAGGGGCGGGAGGAAGGGAATTGTCTAGCGCCTTGCACTGAACGGGGGGGGGGGGTTTCTTGGCTGGAGAGGTCTGGTGATTCTTCCTGCCTAAAGAGTCCGGTCTCCCTACCCCGCCGGCACTCGGGCAGGGGGAAGTGTTGAGACTGTCAGTAAAATGTTGCTGGGGGTCTAGGACTTTAGAGATGATAGATAGTTAGATATCTATCTATCTATCTCATCTCTAATGTCCTTTTAATGCAGAGCATCAATTTGTGTAATTGCATGTGACCTGGCCCTTGCTTGGTTCCCCGCAGGGTTCTTTTACCACTCCCTCTCCTCTCTTCTCCCACTCTCCCCCTAAAGGGGGGTATTTTTGGCAGCCAGGGGGTTGGTAAGAGTGACCTTTATGTATGTGTGTTCGTTTTGTTTTTTCTCCCCTCTTCTCATTTTTAGAGAGTCCCCAGGCGGATCCTTGGAGGCCTCTGATAAAACACCTTCTGCCTCCACTAGTACATAGTTGGTAAGGTTAAAAAAAAGACAAGTTCAACCTGTGTGTGAAAATATATAGAATATATATTTATTGCTAGCACTAGTTCCTCCTAAGAGGTGTGGATGTTGTGGGGATAAGCTACCTAGGTCCAATTTCTGACCTTGCTGCTACAAATGCATTAATAAATTGGCAGGGAAGGAAGCCTCGGGCCTTATGAAGGGTTTCTTAACCTCCATGCAGGCTGAGATGCTAGCCACCATTCAATCCTCCTGTGTATCTGTGGCTCCACAGGTCCCCAGCTTTGAGGAACTGGCCCTTATGCCACGTACACACGACCGTTTTTAATGTCATGGAAAAAAACAAAGTTTTTCTCGACGTGATTCTTCTCAAGCCTGCCTTGCATACACACTATCATGAAAAAAAAATGCTCGAGCAAAGCGCGGTGACGTACAACGGCACTATAAAGGGCAAGTTCCATTCGGATGACGCCACCCTTTGGGCTGCTTTTGCTGATTTCGTGTTACCGCGTGTTAGTAAAAGTTTGGTGAGAGACGATTCGTGCTTTTCAGTCCGTTACAGCATGACGAATGTGCTATCTCCATTACGAACGCTAGTTTTACCAGAACGAGCACTCCCGTCTCATAACTTGCTTCTGAGCATGCACGTTTTTTTCCCGTCATTATATCGTACACACGACCATTTTTCACAACCAGAAAAATGACGAGAAAAAATAGAGCAGGTCCTAAATTTTTAATGGCCATTTTTCTTGTCGAGAAAAATGCCCTGGAGCCTACACACTACCGTTTTCACGACCAATTTAAAAAATGGCATGTTTCTCGTCATGAAAAAATGGTCATGTGTACTCGGCATTAGAGAAGGACCTTCCTCTCTGGAAAGTTTTAATTCCAAAGGGGGACCCAAGTGCTTTTCTTCCTTCCTCACAGGGGCTCAGGCCAGGAAGGAGATGTAAAAGCAAGGGGGAGAAGCGAAGAGTCAGGCCAAGTCAGTTCTGGGGAGGAAGTGGACCCTGACATAGCCAGTGAAGCAAGTGGGGAAACCAAAATAGGTGGACACCTGTTTGTCCTACAAGACCTGGAAGGGCTTCTTCAGGTGATGTACGCCACAGAAGAGACCCTCAATTCTTCCTTCCTGGGACAAGAAGAAAGAATTATTGGAAGAGAAGGTGGTCCTCACTTCTCACGTGAAAGTGTTTCTGGACTGGTGGTTGGACCCAAGCAACCTGCTAGGAGGCAGACCTTGGGCCCATTATAACCCGGTAAAAGTTACAACAGACGTGGGCCCACCTAGGAAAAGCAAGGGGCCTTGGACAGTACAGTGACCGGGACCTCATCCAATCTGAGAGAACTCAGGGCAATAGGCGAGGCACTGAAGCCCTTCGAAAGCGGTATTCTGAACAGGGAGGTTCAGGTAAACTCCAACAATGTTGCTGTAGTGGCTTTCCTGAATCACCAAGGAGGAACGAAATCGGAGCCCCTCCTGGACCTTACCAAGAATATCTTGGGCTGGGCCGAAGGAAGGGTTGTTTTTATAGCTGCAGTTCACATAAAAGGGACAAGCAACCAGGAAGCAGACTTCCTCAGTCGCCAACCAATTGGGCAAGGAGAGTGGTAGTGGAGCCAGAGGGTATTTTGGGCGTTAATACAGTGCTTTGGCCATCCAGAGATAGAACTTTTTGCTAATGGCAAGAACAGGAAGGTAAAAAGGTTCTTCTCTCTCTCTTGCACGCAAAAGAGTCAGAGGGTTTGGATGCCTTTGTTCAGGTTTGGCAGTTCAAGCTGGCATATGCCTTTCCTTCTCTGGCTCTAATCCCTTGAGTCTTGCAGAAACTCAGTCGGTCGCCGGGCCACCTTCTTATGCCATGGTGGCCAGGGAGGGCCTGGTTCACAACCTTAAAGGCTGTGTCTGTGGCACCCCCCTTGGAGACTGCCGATCCAGCCATATCTTCTGTTCCAGGGACCGGTGCTACACCCCAGACTGGATTTCTTCCAGTTGACCGTGTGGCTTCTGAGCAGCAGATGCTTAGACTAAAACGCTGCTCTGATAGGGTTATAATGCCACCCTTTGAGTGCAGATTGCAGCACTTTGTTTTTCTAGATGCCAGGTTGGCATCCCTTAAATGATTTCTGGTGGCTAGGGATAGGCTTACCGAGTCACAAAGGACAGAGTTCCCGTTGTGGGATTTGACGGTAAGATGCCTCATCAAAACACACATTTGAACCAACAGAAGAGGTTCCCCTTTAAGTTCTGACATTTAAAGTGCCCTTTTTGTTTAGCCATCACCACAGCTAGAAGGGTGGGGGACCTTCAAAGTCTATCTATAAAGGAACCTTTTATGTTGATCCTGCCAGATCTGCTTTATTTACCCAAGGTAGCTTCCTCATTCCATAGAGCACAGGAGATTACCCTAACATAATTTTGCATTAATCCCAAAAATTACAAAGAGACAGTTTCACTATTTAGGCATAAGTCTTCTCACTTATTTATAGGGGTAAAGGGTTTAGGACATGGGTGCTCAACCTGTGGCCCTCCAGCTGTTTGAACTACAAGTCCAATGAGCCATTGCAAGGCTGACAGTTACAAGCATGACTCCCAAAGGCCGAGGCATGATGGGACTTTGCAACAGCTGGAGGGCCACAGGTTGAGCACCCATGGTTTAGGAAATCGAATAATCTTTTAATCCTCTATTCTGGACCAAGGAAGGGACTCCAAGCATCTAAAGCTTCAGTCTCCAGGTGGATTAAACTGGCTTTTGTTTTAGCATATGAGAACTCAGGGGTTCCGGCACCAGCTAAAGTGGTAGCACACTCAACTAGTCCTCTGGCGTCATCCTGGGTGGAGAAGGCAGGGGCGTCCTGGGAACAGATTTGCAACGCAGCCACCTGGTCCAGCCAAGGTACCTTCTTGAAGCACTACCGAGTTGAAGTACTGTCTCAGCAAGACCTAGCCTTGGGCTGGAAGGTTCTTCAGGCAGTGGTCCTACCCCTAAAGTAGGCCTGTGGTTACTTTATTATCCTCTCAGGTGTGCCGTCCTGGAAGGTGAGGGAGAAAATCCTATGTTGGACTTACCGGTAACGGTATTTCTATAAACCTTCCATGATGGGAGGCCTCTTCCGGCCCATTGGAGGAGGGAAAAGTGTTGAATAGCAGGTGGTGAGTACCTATGTGAGATTCCCCTTTGTGGACTAGTTTCAGGAGGTTGCTTTAATACATACTAAGGACCAAGCGGAAGGGTGTGGACTTATAACAGCGCTCATCTCTCAGGCCTGCCATCCTCGAACGTTTGTAGAAATACCGTTATCCGTAAATCTAACGTAGGCTTTTCTACTAAATATGTGCACAAGTATCATAAATGGCAATAAAGAAATCAAATACGTGACACAAAAGCAAAATTATGAAAAAAGCGAATTGTCTGTGTGTGTTCCTTTTAAAAAAAACAAAAAACAACAAAATGTTTTGTGTTCATTTAAATAACAAATAATGGTGAACACACACAAATATTTTGGTGTGTGTGTGTGTTTTTTTTTTTTTTTTAAATCGTCATAGGATCTCTTGGATACATTTTGTTTTTCATTTTAAGAGATCCTATGACGATTTAAAAAAAAAAAAAAAAAACACACACACACCAAAATATGTGTGTGTGTGTTCACCATTATTTGTTATTTAAATGAACACAAAACATTTTTTTTTTTTTTTTTTTTTTTTAAATCGTCATAGGATCTCTTAAAATGAAAAACAAAATGTATCCATGTGTATTCAATATTGTCCATGTTACCACTTGCTATATCCCAGAAGTTGAAAATCTCTCAAAAAGTCTTCATAACTCTATATTGTACCTTTTTTTTTTTTTTTTTTTTTTTTTTATATAGAGTATCCAATAGTAATAGTAATAATGCTTGTCCCTATTATACATATGCTCTCACCTTATAGTCAGACCTAACTGTCATTTGTCCATATGTGCCTTCCCCTTTAAAAGGGGTTCTCCTAAGTTACAACAGCGATCACCACTCCAGTGCTTGGTGGTTCCACAATCCACTTCTGTCCTCACATGATGTTTATCTAAAGCAGGGGAGTCCAAACTTTTTTTTTCAAAGAGGGCCAGATTTGATGAAGTGAACATAATCGAGGGCCGACCATTTTGCCTGACATTCTTTGAACCATTAAAATTTGGTCTAAGTGTGTTCGTTCGAGCACTAATACACTGCCCAACACTGCCGGGAATGCAGCGCCTATCCTTGCCGGGAATGCAGCGCCTATCCTTGCCGGGAATGCAGCGCCTATCCTTGCCGGGAATGCAGCGCCTATCCTTGCCGGGAATGCAGCGCCTATCCTTGCCGGGAATGCAGCGCCTATCCTTGCCAGGAATACAGCACCTAATGCACTCACCATTGCCAGGAATGCTCAGTGTCCATCTGCAGCCAGCCGTGCCCAATTGTCCATCTGCAGCCAGCCGTGACCAAAAATTAACCTTTATTCGTTTTAAATTTTGCCGCCGAGATAGAGCCGGATGTCCCGTGTATTCGGCTGTACTCGGCTCCTCTCGCAGTCCTGCCCCTTGGCCCGGCTTCTATGATGGACATAACACACGTCCAATGGCGGGACTGGGCGTGACTGTGAGCGAAGCCTAGCCGAGTACACAGTACACTCGGCTCGGGCTATTTCGGCGGCACTCGCTCCTCTTCACCTCACAGGCAGCAGGGATCAGGGTATAACACGCACAAAGGTGCGTGTTATACGCCGATAAATACGGTATATCTTTTGTGGCCCCGCCACTGGGAGATCGTCGGGGGGCCACAAAAGATATATATGTGTAAATAACCAGGCAGGGGAAACAGAAAGATTAGGAACAGGAATATCTCCAACATGGTCATGAGGTGGTGTTACCTAGGCAGCCCTCTGCCCAGGAGATGAAGTCCGATGAGTAGCAGACCATGGACAATGAAGTCCAAGTGAGAGAGAACTGTTCATCCTTATTAGATTCCTCAGCCAACAGACGTTCAAGGTCCCTAATACAGTCTACTTCAGAATCCCACTCCCCCGGGGAAGGTACACTCATTGATCTCCAATAACGTGGAATCACTATTCTGGCCTTAGCCAAAAAGTGACACAATACATCTTTTTTTGGACTTGAACGTTCCCAGGAGCATGGATAAGAGAGCTACCTCAGGTGTAGGAGAGAGAGAGGTCGCCATCAGTTTGCAGCATAATAGGAAGGTCTGTTGCCAAAATTTCTGTATGGGAGGACAATCCCACCAACCGTGTTAATTTTGGCAGCAAATTTCGATTTAGTTCTAGTCTTAGGACTAAAATGGCATTTTACCGTAGTTTTAGTCCCATTTTAGTCTTCTGCAATTGTTTTAGTCGTATTTAGTTGACTAAACCTCCAGTACGTTTTAGTTGACTAAAATGTCCTACGTTTTAGTCGTCTAAAATCTAATGGGTGTAATTAAATTGTAATGCATTAGTTAACATTTCTCTACAATGTCCAAACTCATTATATACTGTTGGAGTGAAAAATCTAATATGTTATTATTTATGGTATTGAGGTTAGAACATGCACTACAGACCAGTGTTAATTTTGAAGTCAAATTTCAATTTAGTTTTAGTCTTTTGACTAAAATGCCATTTTAGTTTTAGTCGTATTTTAGTCATCTCAATTGTTTTAGTCGTATTTTAGTCATTTCAATTGTTTGTCGTATTTTAGTTGACTAAAATAGTATTCATTTAGTCGACGAAAATGTTTTAGTCGCCAAAATTAACACTGCCCACCAAACGTAGAGCATAGTACCCCTGGAGCTTAGACACCGCCAGCAGGTATCAGGCGTCGAGTTTAAATGATGTATAGTCGCAAGTTACATGCATAGCCAGTGGGAAGGCTGGAGTCCCAAACAAGGGAGTCGTAGGCCCCGAAGATTTGATATGTTCCCACTAGATAACAAGCAATCACAAATTTGGATCGTTTGAGTAAGGTCACAGAGGGGGTACGAACTCTTACAATTTGCGTGTATGATCAATGGAAGAGCTGAAATTTCAATGGGATTCATATGGCTTTTCAAGTGAACCCAGAGCTTAGTCGTAGAGTTATGAAACCAGTCTAGTATCACTGCCTTATGGAACAATTAAGCATCTGGGGCTCCGGGTCCTTCTCTAGCTTTTTGAAGAGATAACGTTCTGTATCGAATTCTGGGACAGGCTGCATTCCAAATGAATTTAGAAACTAGCTGGCACAATTTCCGGAAATAGGAATTACCGGCAGCTCAGTCATCAGGTTCCCCCTCTACTTCAGAGGAGGATAAGTTCTCTTATGTCATGAAAACTGCGCTCCCCACTTTAGGTGAGGAAGCCGTTAACGAACTTGAAACGCCCATTGCAGAAGATGAAGTTGCGAGAGCCATTGCGGGTACACCAAATGGCAATCCCCACCAGGGATGGCCACCACACTGGACCACCAGGTATGCCGCCCTAGACCATCAGGGAAATGCCAATCTGTGCCCAGGCAGCTGCCAATTAGTGCCCATCCACAATGCCTACCAGTGCCACCAGGGATGCCTATCAGTGCCCAGCAGTGCCACCCATTAAGTACCCATCATTGCAGCCTTTCAGTGCTACACATCAGTGCCATCGCATTGGTGCCGCCTTATCAGTGCCCATCAGTGAAGGCGAAAACGTACTTATTTACAAAATAACGGAAACAAAAGAAAAACTTTTTTTTTTTCCATAATTTTCTGTCTTTTTTTATTTGTTTAAAGTGGTTGTAAACCCACTTATGCAACTTGTACCTACAGGTAAGCCTAGATTAAGGCTTACCTGTAGGTGTTTGCAATATCTCCTAAACCTACACGGTTTAGGAGATATTTTCCAAAAAAGAATGCACCGTTGTCTACGGCGCTGCCGCACTGTCAACGCCGGTTTTATCAATGGATAATGCCGGCTTTGACGGCTCCCACGCGAATGCAGGGGGAGGCGAGGATGGCTTCGGGGGCTTCGATCTAAGGTAAGTAATGCATAATGAGCTAGTATGCTAGTCATACTAGCTCATTATGCCTTTCTCTTGCAGGTTATTCTTTTAAAATAATATATATATTTGGGTTTACAACCACAAAATAAAAACCGCAGAGGTGATCAAATACCACCAAAAGAAAGCTCTATTTGTGGGAACAAAATTATAAAAATTCTGTTTGGGTACAGTGTAGCATGACCATGCAATTGTCATTTAAACAGCGAGAGCGCAGAAAGCTGAAAATTGCCTTGGGCAGGAAGTGGCCTGGTATTGAAGTGGTTAAGGACCCTTGGGTGCAGGCCATCTGGTCCCGGTGACTTATTAGGCCTCATGCACACTGGACATTTTTACAGCAGCTGTTTTTGGCTTCAGGCGTTTTTTTTATACAGTCAATAAACTCCCCATGATGTTATCCCATGTGTCCATGCACGTATAGGTTGTTATCAGCAGTTTTTAGCTGGGGCGTTTTTTGGCTTTTCAGTTGTAAAAACGCTCTAACGTTAAATGCTCAAACGTGGCTCACCAGCGTTGTTTTTTTTTTTTACGTTTTTGATCCATTGAAAAAAAAAAAAAAACGGAAAAATGCTAAAAATAAATAAAATAAAATGCTATTGCAAAAACATTGAAAAACGTAGAAAAACTCACTGCAAAGCTACTGGCGTTTTTTAAATGTTATTTTAACATCCAGTGTGCATGAGGTTTTAATGTTGAGTTTTTCAAGTCCATTTCTAATTCTGTCCTCTGTTAGCCATGAGGGGGCTTCCTGTGACATATCATGAGGATAAACATTGAAGGTTTGGTTACTAAAACCCCCCTGATACCCTCGTGAAGACTGAGCAGAATAAATTCAATACCTTGCCATCTCTCCATCCTTAGTAACCAGATTCCCTTCATCATTCTTTATGGTACCAATATGATCTGACCTCCCTTTCTTACTATTTATGTACTTGGAACAAGGAGTGAAGACAGATTGAAAGTGCGTCCCCTGTAGGAGGAGTACATTAACTTGACTCTTATGCATTTTTTTATAGGATTTGTCCTCCCTTAGAGGCCATTTACATTGTATGAACACAGTTTTAGTCGAGGGTGAGATATGGGCCATGGTGGAGCGAAAAGATGAAAAGAAAAATAGAAAGTCCAAGAGAGGGGGAAGATGGGGGGGGGGGGGGAAGAAACAGAAGAGGCAAATGTGAGCAAGGGGAAGGAGTTGAAAAAGGAAGAGGAGTGAAAGGAGACTGGACAGGACACGTGGAAGAGGTGTCTCAAAAAAAACAAAGGTGTCCGCAGTAGCAAGACACTCCGTCAAATATATTGCGTGTTAGGCACAAATCGTGCCAAACCTATTCAGGGAGAGAGGTCGGAGTCAGGAGGCCTGAGTTGTAATCCGGACAACCTAGCAGGAATATACACTGCTCAAAAAAATTAAAGGAACACTTTTGAATCAGAACTCCTGGGATATTGATCTGGTCAGTTAAGTAGCAGAGGGGGTTGTTAATCAGTTTTAGCTGCTTTGCTGTTAATTGAAATTAACAATAGGTGCACTAGATGGGCAACAATGAGACGACCTCCAAAACAAGAATAGTTTTTCAGGTGGAGATGTCTGACACTTTTTTTCCCTACTCATCTTTTCTGACTGTTTTTCACTAGTTTTGCATTTGGCTAGGGTCAGTGTCGCTACTGGTAGCACGAGGCGATACTTGGACCCTCGTGCTACCAGGCAGGGTCCAACTCCTCCAGGATGGCAAATACATGTGTAAGCTGCAGGCCCCATCAAGGCTCCCTGTATACTGCAGACCCTAACTCTAAAATTTAAAGAGTCTCAGAGGAGCCAAGAGCTCACCTGCAGTGTCCCTGCACACAGAGGAGTCCGTTGGAACCTGGGGAAAAGGTTTAGGTTTGCCCGAGCTTCGTCTGGATGGCAGCTTGTCCTTCCCCGTGCGGGAGTCTATCGAGGGATGTACGAAGTAAGAGATTTTGGGTGTAGGTAACCAGGAACACAGTCTGTTAATGTCAGGAGAGCACAGAGCTCAGCGGTTCATGTCTTTAGCTGTCCATCATCGGCCGGGAAGTATTGTATTTAGTAAGGGGCAGGATGGTTGCTATACGCAACTCTGGAGCTAGGACCGCGGTCCCTGCTAGTCTCCTCCACCACGGGCTGTATCTTTAATTCATTCCCACCACAGATACGCAAAGGTTCCCGGGGCATCACACCCCCTCCAGCACATTGAGGGCAAGTCTGCTCCAAACCTTTGCGCTCTCTGCGGGGTGACATACCATTTAACAGCTTTAAACACATCTCTATTGTTTTAGCGTCATTCGACGAAAAGCATGCCAGTCTCAGGACTTTCCTCCTTTTTTCCCTCATTCTGAATAGGCCTTTGTTTCTGTTCCCATTTACCTAGAAATTGCCGGATATTCAGGTTCTGCTCCGCTCTCTAGGATCCTTATGTATTTTGGATATACTTTGCTTTGTGCATAGGGGCAACTAAACAGTTTCTCTATTGTTCTCAGGTTTTCTTTTCATCGTAGTGGTTGTGGTAGTGACTAAAAAGTGCAATAATTGTGTGTACCTCCAATCTATCTAGTGACATACTTGCCCATTTTTGTCTTAATTCAAAAAACCTGCATATTCTATTCCCCTTCATCACATCCTGTATTTGTATAACCACTTTTTTTTTTTTTTTTTTTTGCCTGTTTAACAAAATACAAATATTCCTCTTTCCCAGGTTTAAAAAAACATTGTGTTTATTAGTGAAATTAAGGGTGTATTATATTCCCACTTATATAGCCTACAAGCCACCCCCCACCTTGAAAGTGTTCCTAGTAAGTGAGTTTTTGTTATTAGCAAGTTCTCGATATCCCCTTGGAATCCACACCATCATTTGAAATATGTATATTAGCTTAGGCAAAATATTAATTTTTAAGGCATTTATTCTCCCTAGCCATGAGGGGCAAATGTCTCAAAACGCTCAATTGCTCCTTAACCACTTAAGCCCTGGACCATTTGGTAGCTAAAGGACCAGAGGTGATTTCAGAATTTTGCACTGCGCTGCTTTAACTGTAAATTGTGCGGACATGCAATGTTGTACCCAAACGAAATTTGCGTCCTTTTCTTCCCACAAATAGAGCTTTCTTTTAATGGTATTTGATTGCCTCTGCGATTTTAATTTTTTGCGATATAAACGGAAAAAGACCGAAAATTTTGAAAAAAAATATATTTTCTACTTTTTGTTATAAGAAAAATCGAATAAACTCAATTTTAGTCATACATTTAGACCAAAATGTATTCAGCCACATGTCTTTAGTAAAAGAAAATGTCAATAAGCGTATATTTATTGGTTTGCGCAAAAGTTATAGCGTCTACAAACTAGGGTACATTTTCTGGAATTTACACAGCTTTTAATTTATGACTGCCTATCTAATTTCTTGAGGTGCTAAAATGGCAGGGCAGTACACACACCCCCCCCCCCCCCCAAATTACCCCATTTTGGAAAGTAGACATCCCAAGGAAATTGCTGAGAGGCATGTTGAGCCCATTGAATATTTTTTTTTTTTTTTTTGTCTCAAGTGATTGAATAATGACTAAAAAAAAAAAAAAATTACATAAAGTTGTCACTAAATTATATATTGCTCACACATGCCATGGTTATGTGGAATTACACCCCAAAATAAATTTTGCTGCTTCTCCTGAGTACGGGGATACCACATGTGTGGGACTTTTTAGGAGCCTAGCCGCGTACGGGACCCCGAAAACCAAGCACCGCCTTCAGGATTTCTAGGCACAAATTTTTGATTTCACTCCTCACTACCTATCACAGTTTCAAAGGCCATAAAATGCCAAAATAGCACAAACCCCCCCCCCCAAATGACCCCATTTTGGAAAGTAGACACCCCAAGCTATTTGCTGAGAGGCATGGTGAGTATTTTACAGCTCTCATTTGTTTTTGAAAATGAAGAAAGAAAATATATATATTTTTTTTTTTTTACATTTTCAAAACTTTGTGACAAAAAGCAAGATCTGCAAAATACTCACAATACCTCTCAGCAAATAGCTTGGGGTGTCTACTTTCCAAAATGGGGTCATTTGGGGGGGTTTTGTGCCATCTGGGCATTCCATGGCCTCCGAAACTGTGATAGGCAGTGAGAAGTGAAATCAAAAATTTACACCCTTAGAAAGCCTGAAGGCGGTGCTTGGTTTTTAGGGTCCCGTACGCGGCTAGGCTCCCAAAAAATATATATTCCATGGACTCGACATGCCTCTCAATATATAGCTTGGGGTGTCTACTGGGGTCATTTGGGGGGGTTTTGAACTGTTCTGGCATTTTATACACAACATTAGGAAGCTTACATCCACTCTTCTAACCACTTGAAGACAAAGCCCTTTTTGACACTTTTGTTTACATGAAAAAAAAAAATTTTTTTGCAAGAAAATTATGTTGAACCCCCAAACATTATATATATTTTTATAACTCTTATCTTAAAGGATGGAAAGGACCCGGCAGCCCCTACGAGCTATAGACCAATATCACTGTTAAACACAGACAAAGATATTTGCCAAAATATTAGCAGAACGATGAAAACCATTACTGCCAAGATGGATCCATAAATGACCAGGTAGGATTTGTGGCGGGAGGGGAGGGACAACTGCCTCAAACCACTATTCGTGATTCATGAGGTGACTCCTCCCGCAGATTCACCCCATCTCCAAGTGTGTTCAGGTATTCACATAATTTGGGGACTAATAGTTTTTTTTGAATACCCATCAGCAGTGATGTAAGTAACTGAGTTAGAATAAACGGAGTTACTTAATGCAGTTTCTTTAGAGGGTAACGAGTAATCTAACGGATTACTCTTCCCCTCATGGTAACGCAGTTCCCATTACTTGGCGGCGTTACCGCAGTTACATCTACCGCCACTAGATGGCAGTAGTGTAATTCCCACGCTCCTCTATGACCGGGTCTCTCTCATGTCACGGCACTGACGGCAGTCACGCTGCTCCCCGCGGCCCCTCCTCTCGTCCATCCCCATTTGCTTGTGACATCATCTGGGATGGACGAGAAGAGAGGAGGGGCCGCCGGGGAGTAGGGAGTAGGGAGTAGGGTGACTGCCGTCAGTGCCGTGACATGAGAGAGAACTTATTACACACGCTTCCTGCGCTACTCTGCATGGCTGGTAAACAATGTGCTATGTGCCCTGCCCTGATGTGCTATGTGCCACGTGTCCTGATGTGCCCCATGCCCTGATGTGCTATGTGCCCCATGCCCTGATGTGCTCTGTGCCCTCAAAAAAAAAAAGTCAGTTACTTTGCTGAGTAACTAATTACTTTTTCAATGTAGTAACTGAGTTACTTAACGCAATTACTTTTTGGGAGAAGTCATTTGTAACTGTAACAAATTACTTTTTTAAAGTAAGATGACCAACACTGCCCATCAGATCCTGGGCTCTTCCCCAATTACATGTTTTTTATTGCCCTTATCACTTCCTCCTGTGTGATTGGGTCTTCTAGTTGTTCTAATTCATCTTTAGGCATCTTTGGGAGGTCCAATCCCTGGAGGTAGTCCTGTAGCTCAAAACCATCCTTACTCCCTCCCCTTCCTTTCTGTCTAACACTATAAAGCTGACTATAGTAGGATTGAAAAACCCCAGCAATCTCTGGAGAAGAGTGCACCATTCCCCCTTTATCATTTCTAATTTTTGAGATATAGTTTGCGTTTTTTTATTTTTATCCCTCACTGCTTTTGCCAACCATTTTCCCAGTTTATTCCCCCAGTTATACCCATCCTTTGTAACTATGTGACATGCACACTTTGTCTCTTGTTCTAAGAGTGCTGCTAGCTCTTTTTTTCTCAATTAGCTCCTGCTTTTCCAGGATACCTTTTAGGCCTAGTCTGTTGCTCCAGCTCCTGAATATCCCCATAGAGGGAGTTCATCCTATTCTTCTTTTTTTTTTTTCCCCCCTTTTCTTTTGTGTTCCTTAACCTATTAGTATCCCCCTTATATAGGCTTTGAGACTCATAAAATGGCCTGCAAACTTTCTGGTGTTTCGTTAATGGAAAAGAACTCTTCGAGTTCCTGTTCTATCTTTTACCTTTTAGGGTCCTGTATGGGAGAATCATTCAGTTTCCAAACATTTTATTTAGGTACCTCAGGCCGAACTTTTAACTGGATCACTATTATGATCAGTATGATCAGAGAGTATGATAGTTTTTAATTACTACATCCTTAAGAGAAATTAACATTTGATCTATTAGGATTAAGTAAATTCTCGAGTATGATCTATGAACTGGGAAATGAGTATAGTCCCCAACCTCAGTGAGCCTAATCCTCCAGGAATCCACCAACTGGTATTCCGCTAATAACCTTATTTCGTTCTGCATTTGTGCTGTAAAACAAGTTGACCTTACCGAAGAGTCCATCCCGGGTCCAAACACATATTGAGATCTCCTGTTACAATAAGTTTCCCTTCTTTAACCTTTTCAGAGTTTTCTTCAAGAACTTATTTGGTTCCTTATTTGGGGAATAGATGTCTGCAATAGTACATTCCATAATCAATATTCTCCCTTTTAAAGAACAAAAACCTTTCCTCAGGGTCTGCCAGCTGCTGCTTTAGACTGCTTACATACTGGGGTGCTTTTCGGGCATTATAGTGCTAAAAATAGCGCCTGTAAAGCGCCTCTCCTGCCTCCCCAGTGTGAAAGCCAAAGTGCTTTTACACTGGAGCAGGGTGCTTGCAGGACAGGGAAAAAAAAGTCCTGCAAGCAGCATCTTAAGGGTGGTGCGGCAGTGGTGCATACACCGCTCCCAAAACAGCCTGCCAAAGTGCTGAAACACGGGTGCTTTTTACCCTTTCCTCTGCCGCTAGTGGGCTTTGGCGCTAATGGCACCTCTCTAATGTGAAAGGGGTCTTAATACAAAGACAGAACTCCTATCAAATCCAGTTGCTACTCCCCGCTAGCGGCTTGAAGTTGAATCTCCATAAAACCACTTCTGGAAGAGATGAGAGTTTAATCTATACCCAGAGGCATGTGTGATATGTGTCTCTTGTAGACTTATCACATTTACCGCATAATGGTGTAGTTCTTTATATACCTTGTATCTTTTACTGAAAGTATTGAGGCCTCTAACATTGTAAGTCACTAAGTTTATCAGAGCCATAGTGTACCCAAGGAGTGTCTGGCCAGACCTTTACCATTGTGGATTCCTGAAGGCGGGAGAGGAGGGGGGAAAAAAAAAGCCACCAAACATACAAGAAAAAAAAAACATCCTCCCTGTCCCCTTCCAGGAGTACTATCCCCGTGAAGGGTTGAACAGGTAACCACTTCCTGTTCCTTGTACAGATCTGGTGGTACCTACCTAGGTATCGCCTTCTGCCCATACCTTCTAGGGGGGTAACCACTCCTCACGCTCCTGACCATAACCACCACTGGAACCTCCAGCCACCCTGTCCCTCCCCCCGTACACCTGCAGCCCCCATTATCCCTTTTTCTTTTTTCACATTAAGTTATACTGTCTTACTTATTTCATCCTTTAGGCCGGGTTCACACTTGTCCGACAAACGCTCCGACGTTGGGAGCTCACGACGTGTGAAAATCAATGTTTCCCTATGGGAGCCGTCTTAACTGGTCCGACACATGTCGGTCCGACTTTGAAGATGCTCCCTGTACTACTTTGGTCCGACTTTGATCCAACTTCAGCCCATTGACTATCATTGAAGTCGGATCAAAGTCGGACCGCGGTCTTGCATGATCCGACTTTGGCATGCGACTTGTGCTCTGCTGATCTTGAGCGGGAACTCCACGCCAAATTTTAAATAAAAAAATGGCATGGGTTCCCCCTCCAAGAGCATACCAGGCCCTTCGGTCTGGTATGGATTTTAAGGGGAACCCCCTAAGCCGAAAAAACGGCATGGGGGTCCCCCTCAAAATCCAAACCCTGGCAGGCCGTAGGAAAACGGGGGGGGGGGGGGACGAGAGAGCGGCCCTCCCTCCTGAACCGTACCAGGCCGCATGCCCTCAACATGGGGTGTTTGGTGTTTTGGGGACAAGGGCCTCTTCCCGACAACCCTGGCCGTTGGTTGTCGGGGTCTGCGGGTGGGGGACTTATCGGAATCCAGGAGCCCCTTTTAATAAGGGGGCCCCCAGATCCCGGCCCCCCACCCTATGTGAATGAGTAAGGGGGTACCCTACCCATTCACCTGGTGGAAAAAAATGTCAATAAAAAAAACACTACACAGGTTTTTGAAGTAATTTATTACACAGATCCGGTGGTCTTCTTCTGACTTCGGGGGTCTTCCAACTTCGGGGGTCTCTTCCGACGTCATGCTCCCATGACGTTAGTCACATGCTCCGGGGCCACCCGGAGCTTGTGACTGTGACATCATGAGAGGCCTATATAAATTGTTGCGCACCGCACACCCGGCATTACAGCGGGAGGAAGCGATGTGTCAACATCGAAGAGGAGAAGAGGGAAGAAGGTGACGAAGAAGACCGGGCCCCCGCTAGCAAAAGAGCTGGAAGAAGATAGCGGAGGCCCGGCAGAAGGAAGAAAGAAACGGAGAGCGAAAGAAGAACCGGAGAGCACGGAGACGACACCAAAGACCCCCGAAGTCGGAAGAAGACCCCCGGAGCTGCCTAATAAATTACTTTAAAAACCTGTGTAGTGTTTTTTTTATTGACATTTTTTTCCACCAGGTGAATGGGTAGGGGTACGATATACCCTATACTCATTAACATAGGGTGGGGGGCCGGGATCTGGGGGCCCCCTTATTAAAGGGGGCTTCTGGATTCTCATAAGCTGCCCACTCACAGACCCTGACAACCAACGGCCAAGGTTGTCAGGAAGAGGCCCTTGTCCCCATCATAATGGGGGCAGGGTGGGGGGCGGCAAGTCGCCCCCCTGCCCCAAACCCCCCATGTTGAGGGCATGCGGCCTGGTACGGTTCAGGAGGGAGGGGGGGCGCTCTCTCGTCCACCCCTTCCCCTTCTCCCCTCAAGCCAAGTCCACTGCTTGTTCCTCAGGGAGCCCAATATTTCCTTTTCCTCCTCCCAACCCGCAAGGGCTGGGGGTGTCATTTCCAGCTTGCTGCAAAAATCCTCTAAGTCCTCAGGGAATCTTCACCAGTGTATCCATCCTTTTTTCCATTTTAAGACACGCTGGGAAACCCCAACGGTATGAGACAGTAAATGCCCGCATTTTCTCTGTCTGGGGTTTAAGAAGCCTTCTTGTCAGGGTTTCTGATGATAAATCAGCATATATTTTCAGCTCCACACCCTCAACGGAAGTTCCAACTGAATACGGTGCTTTTTTCATTATTTTTATTTTCTCCTCTACATAATGGAACCTAACGATCACGTCTCTTGAGATGTCAGCAGTTTGGTATCATCATCCTATGAACTCTATCAATTTTTTATATTTCTGAGGCCTCCTTTCCCAGCATGGGATTAAATAGCCCTCTCATTACAGCCGGTAACTCTTCTTCTTTATATCTCTGGTAAATCTCTTATTCGCAGATTTTTGCACCAGCATCGGTTTTCTTGGTCCTCAATTTTGTATAAAAGGGATCTATTAGTCCTCTATAATGACTTCATCTGTTCACTTATCTCCTCCAGAATCTAATCGTGCATATCCAGCCTTTCCGCCATCTCTTCCACCCTATCTCTGCATGGACTGCCGCAATGTCCATTTTTAGGGAGATTTCAATTTTAGATAGCATCTCCGCTAGGACTTCTTTGAGTAAGGGCATACTTGCTTGTGCTTCCTCGAGTCCTGCTTCCTCCTTTGCTGGTAAAGCAGAGTCTCCTTTTTTTTTGGGATCACCCTTTGTGTTTTGGGGTTACCTCCCATGCTTCTTTGTGGAGTAAACCCCAGGCCATTGGACCTTACAGTTGTAGCTTCTTCTACTGTCAGTTTTTGTCTACTTGTCCGTGAGGATACACCTTGTCGGGGGCTACTCTCATCAGACATACTTATTTTGATAAAAAAAACGTTCATTCAGCATAAAAGAGTACATAGACACACGGGTAAGAAGTGCAACAAGCACTATACTTGCGAATCAATCCAATTGACATACATAGCGGCATGGTACACATCTGGAGAGTAAATGTTTGTATATAAAAAAATAAAAAAAGGGACCAGCGGGATAACAAAGCAAAAATGGGGTCAGAGGGGGAGGGGGGGGCACAAAAAGGAGACATGGGGTTATCAAAGAAAAATACGTCTAGCCTTCTGCATCGCACGTGGAGGCGTCCTCCAACCATCTATCCCAGATTTTACGGTATTTCTTAGGGCAACCCCTGTGGATATAGAGTACTTTTTCGTAGGGAAGGGTGATGTTGACAGCTCTAATCCATTGCTGCAGTGTGGGGGAAGCCCCTCTCAAGCACATCATGGCAATCTAAAGTCTGGCAAGGAATAGTGTTTCTTGCAGAAATATGTTTAGGTACTTTTTGTCTTCAGAGAGCGAGAGGAGCCCCAACACACACCGACGGGGGGCAGAGGGACAGAGAGGAGCCCATGCAATCGTGGAGGAATTGGACCACCTGGATCCAGAACCCTTGTATGGACGGACAGGTCCACAGTAGATGGTAGAAGGAGGCATTGGGATGGCTGCAGCTAGGGCAATTGGGGTCATGACCTCGTCTGTAAAGATACGGTAGGGTGTCAGGTATGACCTGTGGAGGATATATAGGTGGGTAGGGTGGTCAAAGAGTTTAGGAGAGACGGTTTTGCAGTTAGTGAGGGCCTCAGTCCAGTCTTTGTCACAGTGCCTAGGTCAGGTTCCCATCGCGTCTTCAGTTGGTAAGCGGTGGTGGTTGCTGTGGGCTGCAGGAGATATGTATAGATTTGGGAGATAGTCTCGGGTACAGACCACAAGAAGCTTGTCTACCAACAATGGGACCTTGAGGGCTGGGATGGAGTCGCGAAACTGTGTATTGAGTGTGTGTTTGAGTTGAAGTTATCAGAAGAACATGTGGTTGGGTAATGCAAAGTTGTCTCTGAGCGTTTGGAATGACTTAACCGATCCGCGAGCTACAACTTGCGACAGGTAAATGACACCCTTGTCAATCCACATTCCGTGGTCGGGGATAGAGGCAAGTTCGGGCAGAAGGGGGTTGTCCCAAAGGGGTGTGTGGGAGTGAGGGGAGGGTGCCCTACCAAGGCGCATGGTGAGTTGCCAGACCTTACAGTGGTGATACAACATGTGCCTTTCGTCTTCGGTTTGGGGCGAAACGCAGGGCCCGCAGAACAGGAGCTGGAAGGGGTGGCTCAGCGGGCCGGGGGCCCGGGAGCAGAACATGGTGGAGTAACGTTCTCTGTCAGACTGGTTAAAGTAGAAGAAGTGGGAGAGTTGGGAAGCTATATAGTATATGGAGAGATCTGGGAGTGCAGTGCCACCTAAGTCGGTTGGGCATTTCAGGACCTGCCAGGACAATTTGTGTCGGGAGGAGCCCCAAACAAACGTGTTGAGGATAGATTCCATGGTTTTAAATATGCGTGGGGGGAGGTATAACGGGGCCTGTCAGAAGACATAGAGCAATTTGGGGAGGAGGATCATTTTCACCAGATTGATTCGTCCCATAACCCCTAGAGGGAGACGGGACCGGATCTGCGTCTTGTTTTTCAAAAAGGCGAATAGGGGTTTAATGTTGAGGGTGATTTAGTCAAGGAGGGATCTGGTGATGTGGACACCCAGGTATTTAATAGTTCTTGCTCTGACCAGAGGGAGCGCAGCCTGATCAACAGTGGGGGAACCCATGTCCAGAGGGAGGATTTGGGACTTGGTCCAATTTATCTAATGCCCCGAAGGCCGTGATGACCTGGAGGGCAGTCTGGAGTGAGGGGCCAGCATCGGCAAGGAAGAGAAGCATATCGTCAGAGTAGAGGCTGAGGACCTTAGTCAACTGGCCACAGCGAAGGCCTCTGATGTCTGGATGGCATCTGAGGGCTATGGACAGGGGCTTCACTGCCAGGGCGTAGAGTAGGGGTGAAATGGGGCAGCCCTGACATGTGCCACGGGAAAGCGGGAAGGAGGTGGAGACCCTGCCATTGACCTGAATGCGCGCTGATGGGGCCTGGTAGAGGAGTTGGAGCCACTTAATGAATTTTGGGCCAAAGCCAAATCTGTGAAGGCATTCCCAGAAGTAGCTCCACTCAACAGAGTCAAACGCCATAGCAGCGTCCAAACTTCATCAGACATACTTAATTCTGCTTACCTGTATCGCTGGATACCCCCCCAGGGCTGGCGGCGGGTTGAGTTGATTTACCAACACCTGCTTTATTTGATTAGCCCCTCATCTTCCACCCTCTTTTTTTATATGGAGAGCGAGAGGGAAAATTGAGTAAGTCAATGTCTGAGGGGCTAAACACTCAGACAGAGGGGGAAATCTCGACCCGTGTCTTTGCTGTATAGTTAGCAGGCTGGACTATCTCCTAATAAGCCACTGATTTGACTAATTTCCTCAGGCCCCACTTTATTGCACTTTGCCACTCAGCCCCCAACTGTGTGAGCTTTTGAAGTCCTGTATACATCCAGATATAGTCCAGTAGCAGGGGTCTCCCAGTGTAATTAAGAAAAAAGACGTATACAAGAATAATATACATTTCTTTAATTCGCTGGCCCCAGGCCTTAAATATAAGTCCAGGATCTTTTAGTAGCCTCTTTCAGGGGACCGGGACTTCAGCAGACAGCATAGAGTGTCCTAGCTTGTTTTCTATTATTCAGGGTTTCCAAAAGCCCCCTCTCTTTACCTTAGCCTCTTCTCCAGAGCTGCAGCCAGAAAGACCCTTAATACTAATGGGTTCGGAGTTAGAGGGGCCTTGGGTGTCCTTCCTCAACACCAGCTTCCTCCCAGGGTACTAGCAAGAGAAGGAGAAGGGCATTCTCCAAGTAGATGGAGCTCCAAACACCTCCTTCCTGCCTCTGTGTCCACAAGTCTCCCACTCTGGGGGGTTGGGGAGCGTCAGAATCCGCCGTGGAGCTATCGCTAATAGTGCGGCTTCCCCGGTCTCTACGGAGGAGAGGAGCAGGGCTCATAGGGCAGGGATTGGCAACATGCCAATCTGTGGAACCGCATGTGTACGGACATGAGGAGCAGCTCATTCCCATCATCAGGCAGTGGCTCTCTACTCCAGTGTGAGTGTCATCGCTAGACTGAGTTCTCCCCGCCTGCACACCTTTTTGTTTTGATCCACAGATGGCAGATACAGGTGGACATCTCATGCATGGATGGTCAATAAACTCAGTAGGTGACCAAGAATTGGAACCAAGCTTAGCTCAAAAAAAAAGCCTCATAGTACACACCATGTAAAATAGATTTTGTTTTTTCACAAAAAAAAATCATATGCACTCTCATTTTGAAAGAATAGGTGCATCAAAGTACCAAGTACCACCTCCCTGCACTGTTATGAGACTATTAGAAGCTGACAGCCCACTGTGTAACTCGCTCTCTCCCAAATTGATTAGGGATAATTGTGGGGCTATGTGGACAATCAGGTTTAAAGCGGAGAGCTCACAGAGGTGTAAACTAGACTTGGGGCTGGGTTCACACTATTGCGAATTGGATGTGGGTTCCTGCATCCAATTCACGTCAGGAGACTCACCGGCTCTCAATGGAGCTGGTTCATACGGCTCCGGGAATGCTGCGGTGAGAATTGCACAGGAGTCCTGTGCGTCTTCTGGTCCGAATTCACCCACAAATTGAAGCCTGAAACAGTGGACGGGGACACAGCCAACCCCTGCTGTGAGCTGCTCCGCACAGCAGTGTGAACCCAGCCTAAAAGTGTGTTTAAGGGCTTCCTGCTCACGTTTATTCATCAGTGTTGCAGCAAACAAGAGCAAGAGATTCCCTCACAGGGCTAAATCACAGTCCAAAATCTAACAACATTATTGAACTTCATGGCTAGTTTTGTCCGCTCAGACTTGCGGATATGTTCTATCATGTGACATAACTTCCACCTAAAGTTGACATTGTTTTTGTATAAATAAAAATGTTGTGTTTCATAATCAGGTCAGTGAACCAAAGACACCAAGAAGGAAGAGGGCTACTTCCTGAAACATTTTCGGTGTACATGTCCCACAAAAGAGGCTTTTTCAAATGCATGCATGACAATACTTTCCCCAAGTTGACCTCAAGGTGAGTATCAACTTGCTTTAATCGTGCAGCTTTTAATTTCCCTAATATGTGCATTGTTATACATTTCTAATTACATTGTTATTTCTTGAACAGTTCTTTGGGGGAAAAAAGAAAAGGATTCTACCGCAATTGAATATCCTTTAGTTCAGTTTGCTGAAGAAAATGTAGTTAAAATGATCAAAGAATACTTGGCATTATCTTCAAGTAGGATATAAAGTAAATTATCATCTATGTCATCTCTGCTTCTACAAGGATCATTTTTTTTTTCATTTTACTACATATTGCCTTTGCTTGCACAACTTCAAAAGCACAAGAAACATAAATAGAGGGGATATTACAAGATAACACTATCTGGTCAATAAAAGCAACACATAGATAAATATGCCTTCATGTATAGTGGCAACATGTCACTCACATTGGAGAAGAAAGGAACCCAATTTGAAGTTCCATGTTTTTCCCAAGGACAAAGACCGTATAAGAATATGGCTTAGGAATACAGGACAGTTTGATGAAAATGACCTAGATCAAGCCGTTTCAAAAATAATAGAAGGGAAGCAAAATGATTCTTATCGAATGTGTTCCAAACATTTTTCTTCAGATATGTACCACCAGGTTGGCAGTAAAATTTTATTAAAGAAAAATGCTTTTCCCAACATGTTTTTCATTGTTTATAATCGTGCAATTATTGATTTGGATGATGTTGCTGCAAAGAGGCATTGTGCAGAAGTAAGCACATTTCGCACTACAAAAGCTCTGGATAAATCTGTACCCTTTGCCGATGATCACACTCTCAATGTTACGATTAAAAGTGAAATTGGTGATGATCCAGATGATGTTATTCCAAACAGGCATTGTGCAGAAGTAAGCACATTTCACACTGCCAAAGTTATGAATAAATTTCCCCCTGCCAATGATCACATTCCCAATGTCACTATTAAAAGTGAAAATGGTTATGATCCAGATGATGATATTTCAAACAGGCATTGTGCACAAATGAGCACAGTTCATGCTGCCGAAGTTCTGGATAAATCTTCCCTTACAGATGAGTTCAATGTTGCTATTAAAAGTGAAAGTAGTGACAATCCAGATGTTGTTACTACAGAGGGGCATTATGAAGAAGAGAGCACAATTCATACTGCTAAAGATCTGGATGAGTCGTCTTTCCTTGCCGATGATTACACTCGATGGCATTCTCTGAATTCTTCATCACTGACAAACACATGTCCTAATTCTGACGAGAATATGTTCATGGTTGCCAATGGTATCAGAATGTCAACGCCTAACACGTTTGGAAGACCCAAAAAAAGATTTAGAGTATCAAGAGGCATAATGGTCAATTTAAATGTCCAAACCAAGAACAAAAGAAGTGGTACCTTACCATTGTTTGGATGTAAAAATAAAGAAACACAACATAGTCCTCTAACTGCAGAAGTTGGCATTCAGTGTACTTTATTAACTGATATGGCCACTGACGTTGCCAAAAACAAAGCTTCAATTATCTAGCAGACTGATGGACACCTTGGAACAACACACAGGCAGTATAAAAAACATATCTCTGATCACACCACATGGCAGACTATTTGGAGAAACAATGTCAATTTCAGACCGATTAGAAGAGTCTTGCATTGACATCAACATGACTGATGGCAATAACGAAAGTTTTATAAATGCCTCGAACAAATCTTTGTTTGAAGAAGCAGAACTAGATTCCATCAGTAACCACAATTAATAATTCTACAGCCTCTCCGGAAAACCACCTGAACCTTCTACGATTTCAGCAAGGAAGGAAAATTGTCTAAGCATACTTTTGCAAATGAGAATTTGTAATGTAAACAAATGCAGTGTTTTAATTGCAAAAAGGGTCAAAGAGCACCACTGGTTATTTTTTAAAGGCCACTTTCTTTTTCATACATCATGGGACACAGAGTCAGGCTAATATTCATTACCTGCTGGGTTATACTTCATCGCCAGGTGAATGGACACTGGTAGATCAAAGATCTTTAGACAGGAAGTGATCCCTATATAACCCCTCCCATACAGGAAGCACATCAGTGTTTTACAAGTGTCTACAAGGTGGATGGCACGGTTTGTTTGAGCTCTCTGAGCTCCAGGTCTATAGTCCCACAAACCATTCCAAAAATGAATTAAGGGATTGACCGATCGGATCCATTTGACACAGGCTATATGCTTAGATAAATGGTACCCGAACCTCGCAAAGAAGACTCTTGATCCTGCTAAATTTTGCATGTAAGTGGCCTCCGGGCGCTGGACCCTGCGGAGTGGAAATCCTGGACACAACAGCGCCAAGGCATTTCCTGCAGGGTGCTATACAGGTACAAGGGAGTGGACCCTAAACATGAAAGGGTACCCATTCCTTGAAGGTCCCGAGTGACAGGAACCCGCCGTGAAGGGTGAAGATTGGGCCCTTAGTTTCTAAGTGGCTCCGCGCCTGGATGGGTAAGTGAAACCCCTTTATTATTATATTGTGGGGTGTCCCAGTAATTGTAACAATCAGTCAAGCTAGCTAGAGGCTGGACACGTTCAGTGACCATACGGGGGAGTTTTTGGCTAGCTGTGGATGTTTGCGAAGTGTCCTTTTTTTTTTCTGCTTGTGTCTAGCTGTTTTTTTTTTTACCTTACCTGTATGATGGCGAATGGCGGTGTGCTTTTTTGCTTGGTTCACCATGGCACTCATGCGTTTGCAAGTGCGCCGCTGTATTCAGCAGTTGTTTGGCGGCCATGATGCACACAGCTTGGCCGCACATGCGCAGTGGTCTTTATTTGGGCGCACAAAGAATAAGCTGTGTAAGCCAAGCTTTTGGTGCTTCCAGAAGGCAGCTGTGGGACACAGAGCAGGCTCTGAACAAACACTTACAGTGGTTCATTTCTTCTTACCTGGGTCATGTGAGTCACCAGGTGTTTCTTGGCAAAAAGTGCTTAGCAGGATTGTTGCATAGGGGCTTGGTGAGCCCTTTTTAAAGGGTCTCCCTTCTCAAAAGGGTGTTTTTTTTATACACCTAAGTATTCTTTGTTTGTGGCTATTAAATGTCTTCCAAAAAGAGGAGTGGGACTAACACTGCAGGGAAGGGCACACCTATGTCATCAGCAGTTCCTCATAAACTTAGTCGTATCCCTAGTGTTGTATCCCCTGAAGGACCAGTGGCTTCCGAGCAATCTGAGCCGCTGCGCCTATCTGGTATTGTGCCTACAGTCAACGCTGCTGCTTCACCCTTTATTACTAAGGATGAACTGTCCTCAGCCCTATTGGGTTTAGAGCACAGGATTGCTGACATGATCGCCACCATCCCGCAGGGTGGCAGGCAGCATGACAGATCCTCCTCCCGGAGCCTCCTAGTCTGGAGCAGGAATGGGTCGAGAATGGAGAAGAGCTTAAAGCTCAGGATTTGGTGGAGTGCCCGGCAGATGACACTGCTTCTGAGCAATCTGGACAAGAAGATATTCAACTGATGTCTGCCTCTCAGTCAGAGAGGCTTCTCATCCAGACCCTGACCAAAATGGTTCGATCTGACTTTAGGTTGCCTCTTACAGAGGTGACTGAGCCCCCCGGGTCCTCTTTGGGATCTCTGAGGCCTTTTCAGGCCGCACAGACTTTCCCTCTACACCCCCTGTTGGAACAGACGGTGTATGCCGATTGGGAACATACTAATAGGACTTCTAGTCCTCCTAAAAGGTTTTCCCTTTTTATTACAGTTGGATGAAAGGTTCGTTAAGTAGATGCAGCAATCTCTTCCTTAAATAAATAATTTAACTTGTCCGGTAGATAACGCATAGGTCTTGAAAGACCCTGTCGACAAGAAATTGGGGTTATTAAAGGCTTCCTTTTTTTGACCAGTTCAGCTATTCAGCCAGCTGTTGCAGCAATTGGTATTTGCCAGTCCGTAAAGGATCGGATCAAAAGGCCTAATAGGCTTAGCCAAGAGGATGATCTGCCTGAATATAAGACCGATATTCCTTGAGCGCTGTGTTTTGCTGTTGATGCTTTAAAGGATTCAATACAGAAGGTTTCTCGTTTGGCTCTCATGTCTGTACATATGCCCAGACTTTTATGGCTTAAAAACTGGTCAGCCGAGCTTCCTTGTAAAAAGTTATTGTCAGGTTTCCCTTTTCATGGATTTCCAGGGGGAAGAGTTCTCTACTTCCTGTGAAGAAAAGCACCAGACGTCTCTCGTTTAAAACCCCAGGGTCAGCTTCCTCACATGTCTCAGCGTCAGGGCGCTAGGGTCATGGGCAAGCCGCAGGGCCAGAAAAAGCCCTGGCTGTAATTGACTGCAAAGGATTTGCAACCAAGTATTAAAATGTGAAAGTTTGATTTATGATTGTTAATCTGTCCCATTACTTTTGGTCCCTTAAAAAGTGGGAGGCACATATAAAAACTGTTGTAATTCCTACACCGTTCATCTTATTTGGATGTAAATAACCCCAAATTAAAGTTTGAAAGTCTGCAGTTAAAGCACATCTTGTTTAATTTCAAACCCATTGTGGTGGTGTATATAGCCAAAAAGATTAGAATTGTCGATGCCCCAATATTTATGGCTGTGTGTATTTGTGTGTGTGTGTTTGTATATGTATGTATATGTATGTATGTATGTATATATATATATATATATATATATTCCTGTGCAGCTAGATCTCACTGCAGGCCATTCCTGGTGTACCTATTCAAATACATTACAAATACATCAAATACAATATGTCTGGAAGGCCAACAAGGAGAGGCAGACACTCACAGGCCACTAAAAGAGGGCAAGCAGCCTCTGTGTCTAGAGCCAACAGTGCTGGTCCTGGACACGGTGCATCCTCAGCAAGTGGCCGTGGGGCACGCTTGTCCTTTTTTTCGGCAGCTGGCCTTGTTGAGCCACAACATGCAGAAGAGTTGGTAGAGTGGATGACCAAGCCGTCCTCATCCTCCTCATCCTCTGTAACCCAGGCTCAGAGTACTTTGGCTGCCAATGCAGCTGCCAAAGCGGCCTATTCTATCGCTCCAGGTCATCAGTTACTGCCAGGTTTGCTCCAGTGACTCAGAGGGAGGGGATGATGAGGTCACTGACTCTACGTGGGTGCCTGATAGGAGAGAGGAGGAGGAGGCACATCTCCAAAGAGGCAGGATGCCCTCCAGGGGCCAGCTTAAGGGCAGCCAACTGACTGCATCACACTGCAGAGCTCCGCATGTGCAGGGCGCTGCTGACTGCGCATTTTTCCAAAAGTTCTTTGGTGTGGGCCTTTTTTGAGACGTGTGCAGCAGATCGCACCGTTGCTGTTTGCAACATATGTCTAAAGCGTGGCCAAAACAGCAGCCACTTGAGCAGCACATGCTTGACCAGACATATGTCGACCTGCCATGCAGTCCATTGGCAAGCGTACTTAAAAGACCCACACCAAAGAACAAAGCGGACCTCTCCTTTCTCCTCATTAGCTGGGATCTCCAACCCCACTATACCTTCAGTCCTCTCAGAAACCTGCACTGAGAGGAATGAAGGTGTAGAATTAGGTGTGCCACTGCCAAGTACTTGCGGGCAATCTGCTATCGCTACGTCCGATTGTAGAAGGCAAATTTCCCTACCCCAGTTGCTAAACCGGCAAAATAAATTTTCTCCCAGCCATCCACATGCCCAGCGGTTGAATGCTAGCTTGGCTAAATTGCTAGCACTCCAACTGCTGCCTTTTCAGCTGGTAGACTCTGCCCCCTTTCGTGTATTTGTGGAATGTGCGGTACCTCAGTGGCAGGTTCCCAAACGCCACTTTTTTCACGGAAGGCGATTCCGGCTCTCTACCGGCATGTGGAAGGCAATGTCTTGGCCTTGCTGGACAGGGCGGTCAGTGGTAAGGTGCATATTACCGCTGACTCTTGGTCCAGCAGGCATGGACAGGGATGTTACCTATTTTTCACGGCGCACTGGGTGACTCTGCTGGCAGCTGGGAAGGATGCAGGACAGGGTGCAGTATTGTTGGAGCTTGTTCCGCCACCACGCCTCCAAAATACTACTAGTGGTGATTCTGACACACCTCTCTCCTCCACCCCTCCTCTTCTTCTTCCTCCATGGCCTCTTCCTCTATAGATTTGTCCTCGGAACCAGCGGTGCTCCGTAGGCGTTCAGGGGGCTACGCAAGCACTCAGGCAAAAAGATGCCATGCAGTGCTTAAGCTGGTGTGCTTAGGGGACAGGAGCCACACTGGGGCAGAGATTCTGCCAGTTTCAGCCAGGAATGGTGGTTTGCGACAATGGCACCAACCTCCTCTCTGCCCTTCGACAGGGACACCTGACCCATGTGCCCTGTTTGGCTCACGTCCTTAATTTGGTGGTGCAGGTACCCGGGCTTACAGGATCTCCTGAGGCAGGCCAGGAAAGTTTGTGCATTTCCACCAGTCATATAATGCCAGTGCACGGCTGGCTGACCTCCAAAAGGAATACAACCTGCCGAAGAACCGCCTAAACTGTGACATGCCCTCCAGATGGAACTCAATGTTGGCCATGCTGCAGCAGCTGCACACGCAGCAGTGGGCCATCAATGAGTACCTGTGCGACTATGGCACCAGGACAGGGTCAGGGGAGCTTGGCTTTTTTTGTCTACCTGTTGGAGCACACGTTGCGTGGAATAATGGACAGGGCACTTGAGGCAGAACAGAGGGAGGAAAAGGAGGACTTCCTTATCTCTCAAGGCCCCCTTTATCCAGACAGTGTTTCTGCGGGCCCGCCAATCACACAGGAGGAGGAGGAGGATTGTGTCAGCATGGAGGTGGAGCCTAGCACTCAGCATCAGCAACAGTCTTCAAGGGATCGTTTACAGTCCCCAGAAACCCATGGACTTGTACGTGGCTGGGAGGAGGTGGCTGCGGATGATGTCGTCCTTAGTGACCCAGAAGACTCCGGACCGAATGTCTCAGCAAACCTACGCTGCATGGCCTCCCTGATCCTGCGAAAGGACCCTCGGATTCGTGGTATCAAGGAGAGGGATCATTACTGGCTGGCAACCCTCCTTGATCAACGTTACAAGGGTAAGGTTGCGGAACTTATCCAGCCGTCGCAGAGGATGAAACATTTTCGGGAGGCCTTGCAGAAAGGTTTGTGCAGCTTGTTTCCAGAGCCTGGGAGGTTACAAATTCTTGAGCAGCCAATTGTCCCATTTCTTTTGGTCCCTTAAAAAGTGGGAGGCACATATACAAACTGTTGTAATTCCTACACCGTTCACCTGATTCGGATGTAAAAATTAAAGCTAAAAGTCTGCAGTTAAAGCACATCTTGTTTGTTTCATTTTAAATCCATTGTGGTGGTGTATAGAGCCAAAAAGATTAGAATTGTGTCGATGTCCCAATATTTTTGGACCTGGCTGTATTGCTTGGTGTGAAGTCAAAAATGGCATCCACGAAAATACGTGATTGGGAGAATTCTCTCTTTTCTACAGTCAGCTGTGGAAATCAAATTGGCTTTGAGTACAATCAGAGGCCATTCAGTAAGGGGCAACTCACTTGCTTCCCCCCATTAGGTCACCTATGTGTCCTTGGGACTTGAAATTGGTGCTGTGTGTATTACAGAAGCAACCATTTGAACCTATCAAGGAAATTCAAGAAATGTCACGCAAGCTAGCCTTCCTGATGCCCATCACCTCGGCTAGAAGGGTGTCCGAGTTGGCGGCCCTTTCATGCAGGGAACCATACTTGATCCTTCACCACGACAGAGTCCAACCTTTTTGCCAAAAGTGGTGTCAGCCTTTCATTTAAATCAGGACATTATTTTGCCTTCTTTTTTCTCTCAGCCTCGTTCGGCGGAAGAGAGGCGACTGCATTCTTTGGACTTTGTCCGAGCAGTCAAAGTTTATTTGTCTTGATCTGCGGAAATCCGAAGGTCAGACTCCTTTTTTGTTTTACCAAAAGGACCCAAGAAAGGGCAGACAGCCTCTAAAGCTTCCATTGCCAATTGGGTCCGTCAGTTAATTATTTAGGCCTATGGTCTGAAATGTAAAGCTCCCCCCTTTAGGGTGAGAGCTCATTCTACCAGGGGTGTAGGAACCTCCTGGGCTTTTCGCCATCAGGTATCTGTGGCTCAGATTTGTAAAGCTGCTACCTGGTCTTCAGTGCATACGTTCACAAAATTTTATTAAGTGGATGTTCAAGCAGCCGAGGATTCGGCTTTCGGGCCGCAGTGTTCTGTGGACTGCAGTATAAAAACTGATGGCTACTATTTGGCAGGGTGTCTCCCTCCCCTCAAGGCTATTGCTCTGGGACATCCCAGCAGGTAATAAATATTAGCTTGACTCTGTGTCCCATGATGTATGAAAAAGAAAATAGGATTTTTACGTCATACTTACTTGTAAAATCCATTTCTTTGAGTACATCATGGGACACAGAGGTCCCTCCCCTCTTTTTGAGGATTCAGTGCTTGCTACAAAACTGATGTGCTTCCTCTAGACAGGAAGTGATCCCCTATATAACTCCTCTCATAAAGATCTTTGATCTACCAGTGTTCATTCACCTGGCGATGAATATTAGCCTTACTCTGTGTCCCATGATGTACTCCAAGAAATAGATTTTACAGGTAAGTAGGACGTAAAAATCCTATTTTCCTCTTTCTTCTTAGTGAAGGACTTGGTACAGGGTTTTACTCATATTATGTTCCTCTGTATGTCTCCCAGTGACCTGGGGATTTCAACCTGGTTCTGTTGGTTCTTCAGAGACTGCACTTTGAAACTCGTCCTTCTCACAGGGTTGCCTTCCTTCGGTAACCTCACCTCTGCGAAGCAAGTTTATTTCTGTGCAGCCTTAAAGTGATTGTAATGTCTCAAGGACTTTTGCCTTAATGCATTCTATGCATTAGGGTGAAAAACCTTTGCTGCAGCTGCTTCCAGACCACCCCACCGCTGCCTCTCTCCTCATTGGACAGATTAATAGCAGGAGCCATTGGCTCCCGCTGCTGTCAATCAAATCCAGTGACGCAGGACTCAGGAGTGAGCTCGCATGGATCCCCCATGGAAAGCGGCTTTTCATGGGGGCACCTGATGAGCCAGGAGTTCCGGCCGGGCACCACAGAAGAGGAGGATCGGGGCTGCTCTGTGCAAAACCCTTGCACAGAGCAGGTATGTATAACATAACATGTTTATTATTTTTATTTAAAAAAAAACGAACCTTTACAACCCCTTTCACTTGTAAAGAACTTTTTGCATGTTACACAGAGTAAAGGCTGATTTAAGGCCTAGTGTCTATTTCCCTTCACCTTAACTAGAAGTGTGGGCTCTGTTAAACCCACACTTTTTTTTTTGTGGGACTGTTATCACATAGTTTGCCGTTTTGCTTATCCATTGGCTGTAATACTTTCATTTCCCAATGTGCCAGAATGAAAAAATAAGAAAGAAAAACCTGTAGGTTTGTGGGTTTTACAGCCACCCACTAAACAAAATAATTGATAGGTGATCACCATCATTCACAGACCTAATATTGAGCTTTCTTTTCTCACATGCGCATGTTTATGCATGTACTCTATTGGAAATGTGTCCATTATTATGAAACCTTACACTGTTGAAAGCACTATTTATGTCAGTTCAGAAATACTATGTAATGGGAATGTGGATACAAAGATTTTCCCTCTCAAACATCAACCTCTCAACAAACTGAAATGTAAGATTGTGTTAGTTCAATTTTATATTTTCCATAGACGTGTTTGTTCTATTTTTAATATACATTAAATATGTATTTTTTATTGATAAAATGTGATTCATTAGTTCTTGCACCGAATGGGTTTTTTGGTGCCGAAACCGATACCGAAAATGAAAAATACAAGATCCCGGAAACCGCACCGAAACCGAAATTGACTGTTTTTAAAAAATATTTTTATACAGTAGATGGTCAGAGACTGGGGACATGGTACAGGAGGTGGTCAGAGACTGGGGACACGGTACAGGAGGTGGTCAGAGACTGGGGACACGGTACAGGAGGTGGTCAGAGACTGGGGACACGGTACAGGAGGTGGTCAGAGACTGGGGACACGGTACAGGAGGTGGTCAGAGACTGGGGACATAATACAAGAGATTGATGCAGCCTCACCTGTGCCCGTCATGCAGCCTCACCTGTGCCCATCATGCAGCTTGCCAGTGCCTGCCATGTAGCCTGCAATTTCCCTCCCTCCTCGCGGCGATCTCCGTGTGTCACAGAGCTTAACTACACAGGCCGCTGTAACAATGTCCCGCCTCCTGTGACACGTCACACTGATTCAATGTTTCACCATTGGATCAGTGTGCCGTCTGTCACAGGAGGCGGGACATTGTTGCTGCGGCCTGTGTAGTTAAGCTCCGTGACACACGGAGATCGCCGCAAGGAGGGAGGGGAGGAGGAGAGGACTGCGGCGTGCATCAGCCAAAAAAGACACCCCCGTAATGGGTAGCACCAGGGGCGGGGCCCCGCACAGGCCCTGCCCCATTTCTGGCTCGATTATCGGCAAGAATTCCTTTTTGGCAAATTGCCGAAAAGGCAATTTCGGCCGATATGTTTCGGCGGCCGAAATTTCGGTGCATCACTATTTTTTTACTACTACTTTTTTTTTTTAAACACATTTTTTACATTTTACAACATTGAATATAATATTTTGGACTGGTATTCTTACTTTAGGCCCCAGAAACTGAAAGCAAAAATAGTAAAAGCTCTATAAACTTCTCTCCATAAAATCCTAATATCAGAAACAAAAAAATAAGTTGGGTTAGGTAACAATCAAGGAATATGTGTCACAAACAACCAAAAAATACCTGTTTTAAGTGGTACTCATAGTTTGAGCATTGCACAAACCGACTTCATCTTAACTCCTTACCGCCAGGCCTATAGCAGATTAACGGTTGGGATGGGCATTTCTCATTCAGAGTGGGCGTCGTATGAAAATGCAACCCAGCGGCACGATCTGTCACCGGCTGTGTCCAGTGGACACAGTTATTGACTGATCAGTGTACCAGATCGCTGCTGGTACCATGTGACCAATCACAGCAGATCACAAGACAGTTGTAAACAATGTATGGCTTCCTTTCATGCCAACCATTGTGTACAATTGTGTTGCTAGCTGTGATTGGTCAATGTGATCACATGGTACAGACAGGGCCAATCACAGCCCATCTGTACCATGTGATTAGTTCTGGGCAATCACAGCTAATCACAACAAAAGTTTAATTAACCTGTTTCATTCAGTAAAATGCTTGCTTATAGCAATGAAATTCACTGTTCTAAAGCAATCACGTGTGTTAAAAAACAAAACTGATCACTTTCCCAAAGTGGTACATTTTTTTTTTAGTACTGTCCCCAGTGAGTGTCCCTGATCACTGACACTAGTTTTATGATGACACTATATTGCACTCATGACAGTATGTTAAAAGAAAAAAAAAATGTAATTGTTTTTTAATTTCTTAATTTTCCCCCAAAAATTACAATTTCAAAAAAATCACAATGCTTCTTACTAAATACCTTGGACTGTCTACTTTCCAAAAATGGGTAATTTGGGGGATATTTGTACTGTCCTGATATTTTTGGGCCTCAAGAATTGAGATAGGCCATCTGTAAATCAGGATTGATCGCTTTTTCATATATATACTATAGTTTGTGAACTCTGTAGGATAACTTTCCTACAGACTAAACAATATACACTGATTTGGATTATACATTTTTGGAGGGAGTGCCCCAGGGATAGTACAGACAAAGAAAAGGAATAGGCAAGGATACACCAAGAAGTAGCATAGTATAAAAGTCTAACACATTTTATTTAATACAAAAGGTGACATAAATAACAGATACATTCAAAAACACCTAAAAACAATGAATAGAACATTTGCCAATTAATAAACAGCTGCTAGTATTTGGAGCACACCAAGGTTCCAGACTTGTTGAATAAGTGAGGTGTGTTGACCAAAGTTCCATGTTTTGGAAAAGCGGGGGAGAGTAGGGTTTTTCATAATCGTATATACTTCCTTCTTCAAGGGTTATATACTTTATAAGCATGCTGTTATATTTCTATCAAAAGAGAAAAATAAATCAACATTGTAGCAATATAGGCATAATTTCTCAAGACGTCTTCCAGGACGGCACAATGAGAGATGACTAGTCCACCTGACAGGAAACACAATCAATCAAAGAGGTTAAAAACCCCACCCCTCCCTGTGCTCCTCAGTTTTTGATTGTGTTTCCCCACAGCGAAACCGTTTGTTATTTTCTAAAGGCCTGGTGCTGGAGGTCTCCCCCTGGGACCTAGGTCGAACGCTTAGGAAGCCTCTGGACCTAGCAGGACGGGCTCATCCTTCCTGGGGGGTCCCCCTTTTGTTGTAACATACTCAGGGGGGAAGGAATAGCCTTGAAGAACCCCCCTGAGTTTTCTGAAGCCCTAAGGTACATGGAGCATGAGGAAAGGCCCGGTACGGCCAAGGCTATAGAGGAGGCCACAGGAGGTGAGTCCTCCCCAGCCAGCAGGGGTTATGATGGGGGAGGTACCCCGACTCTTCCCCCTTTTTGCTCTGCACAGGGGTGTTTGGTACTAAAAAATTCCCTGTGTATATTTGTTTTTTCTGCAGGAGGGGACGTCACTGCCCAGGGGTCTACCAGCCGTCCCTCTAAAGCCCCTGCTCGCATCAAAAGATGTGGCTACTGCAACGATAGGTTGCCTCCAGACTATTCCAGACCTTTCTGTTTTAAATGCATTCAGAAATTGGCTGCAAAAGAAACATCGCAGGTCATGAAAGACTTCTTGTCTGTCCAGACCCAGATGCTGACTACGCTTAAGGAATTTCAATCCTCACTCAGGTCTAGGGAACCAGAACCTCAGACAAGTGGGGGGGGCTCTTCCTCTCAGGAGAGTTCTTTGACTCCCAGGGTAGTTAAAAGACGCCCGCAGCCTCTAAAATCCCTACCTTCACAGGGTTCGGAGCCGGAGGAGGATTCAGATATCTCCGATCGAGAAGTATCTGATGAGGGTCTGGTGGATAGTCAGGCAGAGGACGAGGAAGAGGGCTCCAGGCCTGGAAGGCACATCTTCTCGGCCGATGATATGGAGGGCCTCCTTGGGGCAATTTATGCTTCTGAGGAGATCCAGGAGCCTGCGGAACAGGTTTCCGCACAGGATAGAATGTATCAGGGTTTGTTGAAGTCTCAACCCAGAACCTTCCCCGTCCACCAGGCACTGAAGGACATTATCCTTCAAGAATGGAAGGATCCTGAAAGGAAGCTTTTAAGACCAAAAACGTGGAAACGTAGGTGCCCTTTCAAGGAGGAAGATGAAGACAGGTTCTTCAAAACACCCAGATTGGATGCTTCCTTAGCCCAGGTATCCAAACAGTCTGACCTCTCCTTTGAGGATACTGGTAACCTCAAAGATCAGATGGATCGGCGTGCTGAAACCACCTTGCGGAGGGCCTGGGAAGCCAATGCGGCAGCCATGAGCCCGGCGCTGGCTTCAGCATGCGTAGCCAGGAATGCAGATGCATGGATCTCAAAATTAACGGACCATGTTTCAGGCACTTCCAAATCCAAGGAAGTCTTGGAGTCGTTGCAGCTAATAGGTAACGCGGTGGCGTACCTAGCGGACGCAGCGGTAGAAACCGTAAGAACCACCGCAAAGACTGGAGCCCTCTTAAACTCTGCTAGAAGAGCTGTATGGGTTAAAACCTGGGATGGTGATAGTGCATCCAAGACCCGTTTATGTGGTCTCCCATTTGAGGGCTCCCTTCTTTTCGGTACAGGACTTGACCAAGCCTTGTCCAGGTCCACCGAAAAGGGTAAGAAATTTCCTACCAAACCTAAAAAGGAAAAAAGGAGATTTTTTCGAGGCCCCCAGGGTAAGAACCGGTCTTCAGACAAAAGACCTATCAATACTAGGAGGTGGAGTGCTGGCAAGGACAAACAGAAGGGAGGTATCCTTTTCTCCAGCCAAAAGCCTAATGACAAGAACTCTAAGTGACGTAAGGGTAGGGGAAAGGCTTTCCCAGTTTCTCCCCAGATGGGAAAGCATATCTCAGAGCCCCCATGTCCTCCAAATTTTAAAGGAGGGCTACAAGCTAGAGTTCCTTCACTCCCCTCCCCCGAAGTTTCTGGTAACGCATCTACCCAGGGACCCCTTAAAAGCTGCAGGTCTGGTACAGAATGTCTCAGATCTGGAAAGGCAGGGAGTAGTTATCCCGGTACCTACGGAACAACAAGGTTTGGGCGTCTATTCCCACGTTTTCGTTGTTCCAAAGCCGTCAGGGAAGCATCGACTTATAATAAACTTGAGACCCTTGAACGCTTATCTGCGTCGCAAGAGGTTTCGGATGGAGAGCGTGTACACTCTCAGGAAGCTTCTTCTGAGGGGGGTATTCATGGTGACCATAGACCTAAAGGACACCTATCTACACGTCCCGATATTCCCAGCACATCAGGCCTTCCTCAGGTTTGCAATCACTTCCGCTCAGGGAGTGCAGCATTGGCAGTTTGCTGCGCTTCCCTTCGGACTGTCATCCAGTCCAAGAGTCTTTACAAAGATCATGGCGGAGGTGATTGCTTACCTGCACCTGCAGGGTATAGCAGTAGTCCCCTACCTCGACGATCTGCTTCTCTACAATCAGAGTCGAGATCTCCTTCTTGCAGACCTGGCCAGGGTCGTGAGCACCTTGGAAAGCCTGGGGTGGATCATCAACAAAGAAAAATCCTCGATGGTCCCAGAACAGAAGAAAGTTTACTTGGGATTCCTAGTGGATTCCTTAGAAAGAAAACTTGTTTTACCCCAGGACAAGGTCCAAGGTCTTATGACAACGGTCAGGTCTATGTTGGAGGCAGAGGAATCTTCTTTCAGAAGCATCATGCGGGTGCTGGGTCTAATGACCTCTTGCATCCCAGCGGTGCCGTGGGCTCAGCTCCACTCCAGACCTCTCCAAGAATTCCTTCTATCCTCTTGGGACGGATCAAGGGAATCTCTAGACTACAGGGTCCCCATCCCAGTGGTGGCAAAGGAATCTCTGAGGTGGTGGCTCCTTCCTCAGAATTTACTGGTGGGTCGTTTGTGGAGTCAGTCCAACCCTCTCAGGATAACCACAGACGCAAGCGCCTGGGGTTGGGGGGCTCACTTTGACCTCGGTTCCAGGAACCCTGAGCTCGTCTGAGGGGCGCCTCCTCAAACCTCCGGGAATTGTTGGCGGTCCGGGAGGCTCTAAAGGCCTTCGAGGAGAGAGTCAGGGGCCGAGAGGTACAGATTCTATCCGACAATGCCACCACAGTGGCATTCCTGAACCATCAGGGAGGCACCAGGTCGCGTACCCTTCTGGCTTTGTCTCTGGAGATCCTGAGCTGGGCAGAGCTCCGGATTCCCTCTATCACAGCGGTTCACATAAAAGGGGTTCACAACGTAGAGGCGGACTTTTTAAGTCGCCACCCGATTCTCCAGGGAGAATGGGAGTTGAACACGGAGGTGTTCGATCTGGTGTGCCAACGGTTCGGCAATCCGGAGATAGACCTCTTCGCCCGCAGGGAAAACAAAAAGCTAAAGAGGTTCTTTTCCCTGACCCGGGAATGGGGCTCAGAGGGAGTGGATGCGCTGGCCCAGGTGTGGAGTTTTCATCTGGCCTATGCCTTTCCTCCTCTGAGTCTGATTCCGAGGATCCTGCAGAAGCTGGACCTCTCAGAATGCTGTCTCATTTTGGTCACCCCCTGGTGGCCCAAGAGAGCCTGGTTTCCCACTCTGGAGAACTGGTCGGTAGCTCCCCCTCTCCATCTACCAGTTCGGTCAGACCTTCTTCTTCAGGGTCCGGTCTTCCACCCAGAGCCCAGCTTCTTCAAACTGACGGCCTGGTGCTTGAAAGGCAGAAACTGCGGGAGAAGGGCTGTTCAGAGAGAGTGATCACCACACTCCTCTCTAGTAGAAAGGAGGTCACCAGGCGGATTTATGCTAAGGTGTGGGGGGTCTTCTCTCGCTGGTGTTCAGAGAGAGAGGTTTCCCAACAGGAAACTTCGGTCATTCTGGAATTTCTCCAGGATGGAGTTGATCTGGGGCTGGCTACCAAGACACTAAGAGTTCAGGTAGCAGCCTTATCTTACTTCCTGGACAGAAGATTGTCCCAGGACCCGTTGATTAAAAGATTCCTGTCAGCTAGGGACAGAATGTCTCCAGTACAGATCTCTAGGGTTCCACCCTGGGATCTCTCCTTGGTTCTAGAACAGTTAACTAAGGCTCCGTTCGAGCCTTTAGACAGTATTTCTATTAAACTTCTCACAGTTAAGTTTACCTTTCTGCTGGCGATAACGACAGCCAAAAGAGTAGGTGATATGCAGGCTCTGTCAATTAAAGAGCCGTTTTTTCGTTTATTTGAGGACAGGGTTGTTCTCAGGCAGGACCCCCTGTACCTTCCCAAGGTAGTATCAAAATTTCATAGAACGCAGGAAATAATACTCCCTTCTTTTTGTTCCAATCCCCAGAATGAAAGGGAGGCTTCCTTTCATTGTTTGGATGTCAGACGATGTCTGCTTTCTTATTTGGATAGAGTTAGCATTTTCAGAAAATCCAGCCACTTATTTATTAATTTTTCTGGTCAGAAAAAGGGCCAACAGGCTTCTAGAGTAACCATAGCTAGGTGGATAAAACAAGCAATCTCCCTAGCTTATGACCAGGCTGCTAAGACAGCCCCGAAGGTTAAAGCACATTCCACTCGGTCTCTGGTGACCTCCTGGGCAGAAAGGGCCGGAGCTTCGGTCGAACAAATCTGCCAAGCTGCGACATGGTCAAGCCAGAACACTTTTTTGAAGCATTACAGAGTGGAGTTGCCGTCGCCTCAGGACCTCTCATTTGGTAGGAAGGTCCTGCAAGCGGTCGTCCCACCCTAAGGTAGGCCTGCAAATTACTTGCTTCTCTCTCATTGTGCCGTCCTGGAAGACGTCTTGAGAAAAGTACCAGTTACTTACCGGTAATGGTCTTTCTGGTAAGTCTTCCAGGACGGCAGGCCTACTTCCCACCGCTCTGGTTAAGTATATTAATATATATATAGAGTTGTTGTGGTATGTTGTTTTCACTCTCGTGCACTAGTGTGGAGTACTTTTTCACAAACTGAGGAGCACAGGGAGGGGTGGGGTTTTTAACCTCTTTGATTGATTGTGTTTCCTGTCAGGTGGACTAGTCATCTCTCATTGTGCCGTCCTGGAAGACTTACCAGAAAGACCATTACCGGTAAGTAACTGGTACTTTTTTAACATTTACAAAGATTGGTTTGGCATAGCATCGGATTAGCATGTATGAAATATTAGGTACTCACGGCTCTGCGTTCTTTTAAAAAAAATGCATGTCAGTAAAATAGGCAAAGCGTCGGGTCTCAAGGTCTGCTGAACTGCATTTTCGTGCCCATTAGCAATCACAGCTAATCACAACAAAAATGTAATCAACGACCGCCCCATGTACATATACATCGGCAAAATGGCACGGACAGGCACAATCACGTACCTGTATGTGACTGCCTTCGTATGGGTGGGGGGTCCGATCAGACCCCCTTCCGGTACATGGAGCAGTGGTTTTCCGTTCGGGAGCGATCCGTGATGAGGGGGCGGCCATTGGTTTCTGGCCACCCCCTTGCGATTGCTCCCGGCGAATGACATTCTTCCTCTGCCTGTGTAATGTAAACACAGGCAGAGGAAGTGAATGTCATATTTCCATGCGGCGGTCTTTTCGGTCCGGCGCGAGGAGAGAAGACATCTCACAGTAAGTGCACCAACACTACACTGACACCAGTACACGTAGGCACACTTTCACCCCCCAGTCACAGTGTCACCGTTTGCAGTGGTCATTTTTTTACTGATCACTGCAATCAGTGTCATTTGTGACAGTAAAAAGTTGCAGGGCAGTTAGGTTTAGGTCCAGGGTAGCCCCCTAACCCCCCTAATAAAGGTTTAACCCCTTGATCGCCCCCCAGGTAACCCTTTCACCCCCTATCGCCAGCGCCACTAAGCGATCGTTTTTCTGATCGCTGTATTAGTGTCGGTGGTGCCCCTAGGTAGCCAGTTATTTTTTTAGGTTCGCCGCAGGTTTTTATAGCGTCAGCTACCCCCATATATTATTTTAACCCCCTGATTGCCCCTAGAGTTAACCCTTTCACCAGTGATCACTGTATAAGTGTCACTGGTTAGCCAGTTAGTTATTTAGGTTACCCGTCAGGTTTTTATATATCGTCAGGTACCCCCATATATTACCTAATAAAGGTTTTAACCCCCTGATTGCCCCTAGTTATTCCTTTCACCAGTGATCACTGTATAAGTGTTACGGGTGACGCTGGTTGGTTGGTTAGTTTGCTTTTTATAGCATCAGGGCACCCGCCGTATATAACCCAATAAAGGTTTAACCCCCTGATCGCCCGGCGGCTGATATTAATTAGGTTTTAGCGTCAGAGAGGGTCTGTGTTGCCCCAGGCAGCGTCAGGTTAGTGCCAGTAACGCTAACACCCACGCGCAAAGCATACACCTCCCTTAGTGGTATAGTATCTGATCAGATCTATACCCACCACCATCGGGCAAACCCCATTATGCACACATCCCAGAAAATAAGACACATAATCTCATCCTTCTACATTCCCCCACTCCCAACATCGACATCCAGCCTCTCCAAGGTTTTCATGCGTTATTTGGGTTTTATTATTGCTTTTAGTTTCATTTTGGGTCTTTTACTCATTCATTTTTTTATTTATCTATTTATTCTAGATTTATATCTCTCCTATATTTGTATATACGTGCAGTTTTGAAGATTTGCCATATACTTAATTCGATACTCCATAATCTTACCCTTTTGGCTTTTATTGTTCCTTTTGTTCTAACCAATGTGTTCTGTTTTTAAAATTGTATGTTCTCCCCTTGCTCTGAGTAAAGCATTGTTGTGTGCCCTTTATCCTCTGGCACTTGCCTCACTTTGCATAAACCTCTTGTCCTTCTGCCATCGGGCAGTCTCCCACGTGCGCCCGAGTGCCTGGGCATCTCATTCTGTGCGCCACCTCCTTCCCCTCCGGCGTCTCTCCCCACTCGGCGCAGGGGGGCCGTCGCATGCGTCAGTTGCATGGGCGGCACCTTCTCCTAGGTGGGAGGGACTGGCCGGAGTTTTTTCCTCGGCTGCGTTCCACCACCCTCTGCGCCGCGGGTCCACGCCCCCAGCCTCGTCATTTTTTCACTGTCTCCCGCTGCCTAGTGCCTGCTCTGTACTCCACCTGCCTGCATTCATTTTGGCCCACCTTGTATTTTCAACCTAGTATCAGCATCCATTGCCCATCACCTATTTTACCCTATATTACTATGTGATCATTTGTAAGCACATCATGTCTTTTCACCCCGGCCACCCCTCTTAGAGTGGGGTAGTGCTACTCAGGTGAAAGTCTATCTGTTCTTACCCCTAGTACCCATTATTTTAGTACAAGCCTTTTACACAGGCCTGACAAACCCTTGTTAACCCATTACATCCCTTACCATTATTTGCATACAGGCCAAGGTTTTTTCCGTCTCCTCCAACCACATTGATGAGCACCGTCGGTAGGGGGTACATATCTACCCTGTAAATCAACCCCCTCCCTCCACCCCAATGGTCCATCGATCAATACTTGAAACTGAGGTGACCCATCAACCTAGCTCCTTCAAAAATCCCTCAGCATCAGGAATCAGTGCATGACGGCAAGCCTTCCACTTTTGGATCAGCCCACAGGTACAGCTATCACCACCCTATGGACTTCAATGTGTCCCTTCTTTTGGACACACAGGTTCATAGTTTACCCTATAGTGCTCTTTCATTACAGCAGACGCCTGTAGATATTTTGTCCATACCAATCTACTCTTTTTTTCTCCGCTCCACAGTGCAGACTCCACACACTGGTCTCTGACCTTTGAGCGCCACGTGCCCCTTGCTGGGGAGCCTCCTCTCTGCTGGGGTTGATGTGTGAACGTACCATTTTGGGTGAATCCCTGGGCACTGGACGCCGGTGGGACCTGGCCCTTTCTGGAACAAGAGGTTTCTCTCC
The DNA here is from genome assembly GCA_029206835.1 of Rana muscosa. Taxonomy (NCBI): domain Eukaryota; kingdom Metazoa; phylum Chordata; class Amphibia; order Anura; family Ranidae; genus Rana; species Rana muscosa. The sequence continues at coordinate 111,661,051 of CM055128.1, read as the reverse complement.
CCTGGTGTTTTTTTTTGTTTTTTTTTCTCATTTTATGTCTTTCCATCCCCTCCCCATGGATGCAACTTTATGATCCCCAAGTTTTATATACATGGTCAGCAGCATTTCAATATATGAACAATGTCAATATACACCTACCCCCCTTGATGTATAGTTTGTTGTTTATTAATGTCTTTTTTCAATTTCTAGACACACTAACATGCCTGCTCTTTGACACAATCATCTCCCTGAAGAAGAAAATAACTGCAAATTTTCGAAACGCGTCGGCTCTCACCATTATGTTTTTTGTAACCACATGGTGTCCCTGATTGTATTAGTATTTCATGTATCATATGGTTTGTTGTGTTAGCATCCCTCCCATGTTCCAACCCCTTTATTTCTTGTAAAACAATCTTACCTATTATCACCACCCTGGTGGGAATAAAATAACTTTGTACTTTCCATTGACGTACTACGAACTTATTATTCGAGTAAAGTTCCCTTTAAAGTCCCCTAAGAGGAACCCCCCTTTCCCACACAATTAGCTATTGGGATGCGGGAATTTTTACTCCATAGACTAGTCTCAGCACCTACCCCCCTATTTGCAGATCTATACTAGGGTCCCCAGCGGTTTAGGGTTCCCAAAAACGCAGTGTTAGCGGGATCAGCCCAGATACCTGCTAGCACCTGCGTTAAGCCCCTCTGCCCAGCCCAGCCCACCCAAGTGCAGTATCGATCGATCACTATCACTTACCAAACACAACACACATACCTGCAGCATTCACAGACAGGCCTGATCCCTGCGATCGCTAACAGTTTTTTTTTTTGTAGCGTTTGATACATTTGCAGACAGTCCGGTGCTTTTTTACCTGTGAATCTTACTAGTGTACCACTAAATTTAGAGCCCAAAATGGCAAATCGAAGGTACACTAGTAAAGAAGCCTACGAGATTCTGAGCATGACAGATCGTGAAGAGGGGGTCACGTATCTGTCAGATTCAGGCTCAGAATGCATTCCCGTAGAAGACAGCGGCTCCATGTCAGATAGCACTGACGAAGAACATGATGATGAGGTCCCTGCTAAGGTCAAGCTTACCTGATCCCGATCTTCTGATGTTGTTGAGGAGCAAGAACCGCAAGGCTCTTGTATTATGGAGCAGAGTAGTACTAGCGCCGCTATTCCTTCTGGTGAACTGGCAATCACCAGCGGCCTAGTACAGTCTGGGCGTACATCCAGCACTGCAGTATCACATGGTGACATGGCGAGTCCCATAAGTGCAGTTCAAGGTGGCAAACACAAGTAGTGTCCCGCTGCCACCAAGAAGAAGACAAAGGCAGGCCCATAGTGCCCTTCCTGCAGAATTTGCCTATCCTGATTGGGGGAAGTACGGGTTCTGCAGAAGTGTTGGGCACCCATTCACTGGCCAACCCGGTATTCAGGTGGAAACAGCTGATTTTACGCCACTTGATTTTAAATCGCTGTTTTTCACGGAAGATCTCTATAGATCTATTGTGGAACAGAGTAATTTATATGCTGGTCAATTCATCGCCGCTAATCCCCAGTTGCCTTCCATTGCCAGAAATTGGAAACCAATTACGGTTTCCGAATTTAAAACCTTTCTGGGCCTTTCCCTCAACATGGGCACACATAAATTCTCGTCATTGCGTGCTTATTGGTCCACGCACCCAATTGACCATATGCCCGTGTTCTCTGCCTCCATGTCCAGGAAACGATACGAGCAGATCTTGCGGTTCATGCACTTCAACGACAATGAACTTTGTCGTCCACGTGGAGACCCTGAATACGATCGGCTCTACAAAATTCAGCCCCTCATAAACCACTTCAACGAATGTTTTGCAGCCTTGTTTATTCCCGATCAAGTTGTCTGCGTTGATGAGTCCCTGATTAAATTTTCTGGCCGCTTGTCTTTCAAACAGTACATCCCAGCAAGCGTGCCGGATACGGGGTCAAGCTCAATAAGTTCTGTGACAGGGCAACAGGCTATGTATGGAGCTTTACGGTTTATGAGGGAAAAGATAGTCAGGTAGAGCCGGAGAACTGCCCAGATTACATAGGGAGCGCTGGCAAGATAGTGTGGAACTTGGTGTCACCCTTATTCCGAAAGGGGTACCACTTGTATGTGGACAATTATTACACGAGCGTGCCACGGTTTAGTCACTTGTTTGATCATCAGATTGGAGCATGTGGCACCATGTGACCTAATCGCCGGGGTTTTCCCCAGGGGCTTGTAGATTCCCGTCTTAGGCTGGGGGAGAGAGCCTGCTTGAAGTGTAATAATTTGCTCACTGTGAAGTGGAGGGATAAGAATGTTTTCCTTCTTACCTCCCTTCACGCAGACACGACAGTCCAAATTCGTACGGCGACTGGTGTTGTGGAGAAACCCCTCTATGTCCACGAATATAACCAAAATATGGGAGGGGTGGACCTCAACGACCAGTTGTTGGCGCCGTATCACATTGCCCGTAAGGCGAGACACTGGTACAAAAAAGTGTCTCTATCCTTATTTCAATTGGCTTTGCTGAACGCTCATGTGCTATACAGAGCTTCAGGTGGGACTTTATCCTTCCTAAAATTCCAGTATCTAGGCGGTTCTGCACTTCACCAGCCCCAACCAAATGCAGTAAGCCTTGAGAGGCATTTTCCGTATGTCCTCGAGAGTACCCCTACCCAACGAGCCCCCCAAAAAAGATTTTGTGTCTGTAGCAAGCGCAGATTAAGGCGTGACACCCGTTATTTTTGTCCACTCTGTCCTGACAATCCTCGTCTGTGCATTGGTAAATGTTTTGAACACTACCACACAAGTGAAGTTTTAGCGTAGGGTACAGCATTTCACAGACTAGGACACACTTACACAGGGTCTCCCAAGATGTCATCGCATTTTGAGAGACCCGAACCGTTACAGTTGTTAAAGTTACAAAAAAAGTGTAATTTTTTTTTAAAAAAACGTAAAAAATATAAAATAAAAAAACCAAAAATAGTTGTCGTTTTATTGTTCTCTCTCTCTATTTTCTCTCTATTGTTCTGCTCTTTTTTTACTGTATTCTATTCTGCAATGTTTTATTATGCTTGCTTTTCGGGTATGTAATTTTTTGTTTTCAGGTGTGCCATTCAGCTGCAGCGTGGATTTATCTAGCTTGACAGCAACAAGCGTTTGCTCCCACGATACATTAAGCCGTGACTCCAGTACTGTAGGAGGTGATTTCACCACCACAGTTAAAAAAAAAGAGCATGTATGCCGAAGCATGGGGGCAGCAGGGGCGGAGGAGCGATTTTGCTCCTAATGCCGCGTACATACGGTCGAAATTCCGACGGAGGCTTGCCCGTGGAAAAGTCAGACTGTATGTACGCGGCATAACTTTTTTGCGGGAGGATGCCACCATGCTTCGGCATATATAAATGGTGCATGTATGCCCATCATTAGAAGTGGGTGGATGAAGGGAGGTATTCTAATGGTGGGCATACCCACCGATCAATCTCTTTTTTTGGTTCAGCAACAGGCTGCATGAAAAAAAGATTACAATACATGTCCAACAAGGACCAGCAACGTACTGGTATGTTGCTGGACTTTGAATGGTTATACCAGAATGATGCCTGCGGGTTTAGTTATCATCTTGGTATCATTCTTTTCAGCCAGCGGTCGGCTTTCATGTAAAAGCAATCCTAGCAGATAATTAGCCTCTAGACTGCTTTTACAAGCAGTGGGAGGGAATTTCCCTCCCCCCCCCCCCCCGGATATAAACAGTGCCATTGGGAAAGCATTTTATCACACCGATCTTGTTGTGGTCAGATGCGTTGAGGGCAGAGGAAAGATCTAGGGTCTAACCCCCCAATTTTTTTCAAAAAAAAAGAGTACCTGTCACTACCTATTGCTATCATAGGGGATATTTACATTCCCTGAGATAACAATAAAAATGGTAAAAAAAAATGGAAGGAACAAAATAAATAATAATAAAAAAAAAAAAAAAAAAAGCATCCCTGTCCGCCCCTGCTCTTGCGCAAAGGGGAACGCAAGCGTCGGTCTAGCGTCATATGTAAACAGCAATTGCACCATGCATGTGAGGTATCACCGCGAAGGTCAGATCGAGGGCAGTCATTTTAGCAGTAGACCTCCTCTGTAAATCTAACAGGGTAACCTGTAAAGGCTTTTAAAAATGTATGTAGTTTGTCGCCGCTGCGTGTTTGTGCGCAATTTTAAAGCATGTCGTGTTTGGTATCCATGTACTCGGCCTAAGATCATCTTTTTTATTTCATCAAACATTTGGGCAATATAGTGTGTTTTAGTGCATTAAAAATAAGAAAAGTGTGTTTCTTTATCGTACACCACGGGACACAGAGCTAGTCATTACATAATGGGTTAAGGGTCACCAGCGGTGATTGGACACTGGCACAACCAATGGAAGACAGTTCCCCTCCATATAACCCCTCCCATCAGGGAAGTACCTCAGTTTTTTCGCCAGTGTCGAAAGGTGTTGGACGCGTTAGGAGGTGCTAAAGGAAAGCTCTACCAAAGAGACCCTCTGGGGGTAAAAGAGCTATGCTTTCGGATCCATCCAAGACGCCTACAAATGAGCTGAATCTGGATGGGATCCGGGCCTCATCCATGAGGCGTCGCCTGTAATGTCTCTCTTCGGAGGACTGGGCTCTAAGATCCAGCACTTTCGCTATTTCGCTATAAAGTCCTGGTAAGAGTCTTGTACAAGGCCCAGGGGAGAGGTATCCTTTAAATAGGAACCCATATCCCTGAAGGTTGGCACACATAGCCCACCGTGAAGGGTGAAGTTTGGTATCTGTCTGAAATCTTTCAGCAGAAAAACCTGCGGCGTGGATAAGGTGAGATTAGAAGGTCCATAACTAGGTTGGGACCTTTTTCAAAAAATGGATGTCTTCTTTTTTTCCACCACTGGGGGGAGTAAAGAGCTGAATATACTCACCTCACTCTGTTCAGTGTCGGCTTCGGCGAAGTACACTGCTCGTCACCTCCGCTGCTGAGCTTGCTGGGGCACCCCGATCCTCCTTTCGGTGGCCGACCAGACACCTGCAGATGCAGGTAAGTGGGAACAAGGGCTGATGAGAGTCCTCTCTCACTATGGCCACCGCCATAGCGCTAAGGGCCGCGCGGGAGCGCGCTTTATCGGGGGGGGGGCGAAGGCGTGCGCGGGCACGTGGCGCAGAAACGGCGCGAAATTTAAAAGACTGTCAGTGTGAGAAGCACTGCAGCAGCAAGCAAGCTCGTTAGTTCTCTTGTTCCTGGCAGAGAAACACAGCAGCTATACAGGGACGTAAGACTCCATGTGGTTGGATTGGGTACTTCCTAGAAGACATCCATGTTATGCATAGTTATGTGTTAAAAGTTGCATACTTAATGTATTTGCTAAACTGAACACGGTAGTATATGCATTTAGGTACCTTGTATTTTGTCTAAACAGTAAGCCTTCCAGGGGAAGTAATACGGACAAAAAGAGATAAGAAAGCACCACCGCCTGAGAGGAGGCTCTAGCTGTGCTGACTCGGTACCTTCCTCTCCTGTGTTGCCAAATGCACCTGTACAGGATGAGCCATTACCTCTGTCAGGTATGGCGGCTTCCCCAGTGAAGCCTGGGCCTGTATATGTCACTGAGGACACTTTATCAGCTGCCCTAAATAATCTGGAGGAAAAAATTGCTACCTTAATCGCTAAGTCCTCTAAAAAGGACAATAAGCGAAGCAGGTCTCTTCCAGTATTGGACCTCCCTTCAGAAGTACCTGAGGGAGGAGGATGAGGAGGAGGAGGCTACATCAGCAGAGGATGAGGAGCCAGATTTTAAGGTCACAGGTACAATGCTATAGCAGTGCATTTAAGTTAACCTCTGCGGAGGTAACGGAATTACCTGTCTCCTCCCTAGGGTCATTAAGATCCCTGCAAGGTGCATGCTCCTTCCCGGTTCATCCGTTACTAGAGGATCTAATATACGCAAACTGGCAACATCCAGATAAGCGTTTCTCACCTCCAAAAAGGTTTAACATTCTTTATCCTATGGGGGAAAATTTTTTAAAGAAATGGAGCCTGCCTGCGGTAGTTGCGGCTATTTCTTGTGTAAATAAAAACCTGACATGTCCGGTGGATAATGTACAAGGGTTTAAAAGATCCTTCTGAGAGGAAGTTGAAATCCTCCTTCCTTTTGGCCGGCTCAATTACCCAACCTGCAGTAGCAGCAGTCGGTATGTGTCAGGTCATCAGCCAACAGGTAAAGCAGGGGCTGAAGGAACTGCCTTCAGAGCAGGCTAGAAATTGGGAAAATTTGCCTAAAGCCTTATGCTTCACAGTGGATGCCATGAGAGATTCTATCATACAGGCATCACGCCTTACACTCCAGCTGGTACAGATGCGCAGAGTACTTTGGCTTAAGCATTGGTCAGCGGAAACCCCATGCAAAAAGCTGTTGGCAAGTTCCCGTACCATGGCGAACGCCTATTTGGGGAAGATTTAGAAAAATATATACAGAAGATATCAAGTGGTAAAACGACTTTTACCTGAGAGAAAGAAAAACAAGAGATCTTGTTTTAAACGCTCTCTCTCCCCAGCTCCCGGGAAATCTGACTCCAACCAGTGGCGGCGGCCTGTTTTAGCCGCCCACAAAAGCCAAGGGGCAAGCTCAGAAGAACAAGAAGCCGTGGGGTGCAAGAGCTAATAAGCAAGCCCCCAAAGCCTCTCAGTGAAGGGGCGCCCCCGCTCGGCCGAGTGGGAGGAAGGCTTTATCAGTTCTGAGCGACTTGGGGGTCAGAAATCCAGGACAATTGGGTAGTATCCACAATATCCTCAGGGTACAAACTGGAATTTCGAGAGATCCCACCTTCTCAATTCCGAGGTTCAAGACTCTCCAAGGATCCACAAAAAAGAGAATCCTTCTTCAAAGGTTTGAATCACTTAATGGCTCAAGGGGTAGTTACAGACGTACCCCAAAAAGAGCGAGGTGCAGGTTTTTACTCAAACCTCTTTGTGATTCCAAAGCCAAATGGAGATGTCAGACCCATCCTGGATCTAAAATCCCTAAATCGGTTCCTGAACGATCGCCATTTTCGAATGGAAACGATCCGATCCGTGGCCGCCACTTTAAAGGGCGGAAAATTCATGGCGCCCATAGATATCAAGGACGCACATTTACACATACCCATCCTCCCCGCTCACCAAAGATTCCTAAGGTTTGCGGTAGAAGATCGCCACTTTCAATTTGTGGCTCTGCCGTTTGGTGTAGCCACCGCGCCCATAGTATTCACAAAGGTGCTAGCTCCTCTGTTAGCAAACCTAAGAACACGGGGCATTGCGGTAACAGCCTATCTGGACGATCTACTAGTAATAGATCAGTCAAAGGACGGATTGGGTCACGCTGTACACACTACAGTAGGATACCTGGAGCATTTAGGATGGATTATAAATTTACAAAAATCCTCTCTCCAGGCCCAAAGAAGGATAGGGTACCTGGGCATGATCATAGATACAGCCCAAAACGGGGTATACCTGCCAGAACCGAAGATACAGTCTCTGAAAGACCTGATCCACAAGGTCAAAGCAAACAAGAGGCCGTCTATTCGCCTTTGCATGAGACTATTGGGAAAGATGGTAGCCTCCTTCGAGGCGGTCCCTTACGCCCAGTTTCATTCGAGACTACTTCAAGGCAATATTTTAGCTTCCTGGAACAGGAAGAGCCAAGCTCTGGATATACCCATGCGCCTGTCCTCACAAGTACGCCACAGCTTCGATTGGTGGCTAGAAGCCAGGAATTTACGGAAGGGAAAGTCCTTCCTCCCAGTGGCCTGGAAGGTGGTATCTAGGGATGCCAGCCTATCGGGCTGGGGTGCAGTATTCGAGGAGGCTTCTACCCAGGGAACCTGGGCCAAGACTCAGGGGATCCTGCCCATCAATGTGCTAGAGATCCGGGCGGTATATCTAGCCCTCAAAACCTGGACATACAGGTTACAGGGCTACCCAGTTCGGGTTCAATCCGACAATGCTACTGCAGTAGCTTACATCAATCACCAAGGAGGCACCCGCAGTCGGGCAGCCCAAAGAGAGGTGAACCGGATCCTGGCATGGGCAGAAGAGCATGTACCTTGCCTTTCTGCAATCTTCATTCCAGGGATAGAAAATTGGCAAGCAGACTACCTGAGTCGTCAGCAGCTGCTACCAGGAGAGTGGCCTCTTCACCCCGAGATCTTTCAGGCCATATGTCTGAGATGGGGAAACCCAGATGTAGACCTGCTAGCTGCCAGGTTCAACAAGAAATTGGACAACTTTGTGTCCAGAACGAGAGATCCTCTAGCCTACGGGACAGACGCTCTAATAATACAGACGCTCTAATAACTCCATGGAATCAGTTCTCACTGATCTATGCATTCCCTCCGATCCCTCTTCTACAAAGACTGCTTCGCAGGATCAAGGAGGAGGGAATACCAGTAATCCTAGTGGCCCCAAACTGGCCCAGGAGGCCTTGGTACGCCGAGATTGTAAAAATGGCGATAGGAAGGCCCTGGAAGTTTCCACTTCGACACGACCTGCTGTCACAGGGTCCAGTATTCCACCCTTCCTTACAAAGGCTAAAGTTGACGGCCTGGCTGCTGAGACCCACATTTTGAAAAAGAGAGGGGTCTCTGGTCCGGCTCTTTCTACGCTCATTAATGCTAGAAAGCCAGCCTCCAGACTCATCTATCAGAGAGTCTGGAGAGCATACGTTTCCTGGTGTGAATCCAGATGTTGGAATCCTCAGAAGTATGAAATAAGTAGGATTCTTGCTTTTTGCCAGTTAGGAGTGGATATGAATTTAGCCCTTAGCACCATCAAAGGGCAAATATCGGCTCTATCAGTCTTCTTTCAGAGACCATTGGCATCTCACTCCCTAGTTCAGACATTCATTAAGGGGGTACTGAGGATAAATCCTCCAGTTAGGACTCCCTTGTGTCCATGGGATTTGAATTTGGTATTGTCAGTGTTGCAAAAGCGACCTTTTGAATCTATTCGCCATATTCCTTTAATTATATTGAGTAGGAAGTTGGCCTTTCTGATTGCTATAGCTTCTGCTAGGAGAGTATCAGAGCTAGCAGCTCTTTCTTGTAAAGAGCCTTATCTAATTTGTCACAAGGACAAAATCGTACTACGACCCCATCCGGCTTTTCTACCTAAAAGGAAAAATAGAAAAGCGCCTCTTAGCAAAACAGATTTATTATGTAGCAGACAATTTGTATCAAACACTTACATCATGGTAAGTTTCAGGTGTCATCCAGTAGGATTAATGTTTATATTGCGTCCAGGATCTCTGACGCTACTCCACGGATTTCCCAGGTCCCGGTTATGGCGGCCGCAAGTAGCCGGGATACAGGCTGGCTTGTCCGTGATAGGAGACAGCAGCGAAAGATGGCAACGGTCGGTCCGGAGAGGAGCGTCTGACGTCAACTGGATGGTGCACCTGAAACTTACCATGATGTAAGTGTTTGATACAAATTGTCTGCTACATAATAAATCTGTTTTGCTAAGAGGCGCTTTTCTATTTTTCCTTTCATGTCATTTTCCTTGAGTCGGCTTCAACTTGGAGAAGAGCTGCCCTGGGCAACTGAGTTTTTATTAAAGACTTCCTATCCACAATTGTTACTATAGAGTTTTTCAAAACCTTATGCTACCTGCCATCCCTTGGTAACAGTAATAACTTTATGTCCATCTGATTGGAATACTTTTTTTGTTTTTTTGATTTTCAACCTTTGTATAATATCCTTTACACATTTAGGATTAATCGTGTTTGTCTGTGCAGGCTTCCCAAGCGCTTGCATTTGCTATTGGCTTTTCTACCTAAGGTGGTGTCGGCTTTTCACTTGAATCAAGACATTGTTCTGCCTTCCTTTTTTCCAAACCCGCGGACGGCGGGGGAAAAATTATTACACTCTCTAGATCTAGTGAGAGCGGTAAGGGTGTATCTGCAAGCAACCGCTCAGATACGTAAAACAGATGTTTTGTTTATTTTACCAGATGGGCCCAAGAAGGGCCAAGCGGTATCAAAATCCACCATTTCCAGGTGGATTAGACAAGTAATTGTTCAAGCTTATGGTTTAAAGAACAGGACTCCTCCTTTTCCTGTTAAGGTGCACTCTACCAGGGCGATAAGTGCTTCATGGGCAGTGCACCACCAGGCTTCGATGGCTCAGATCTGTAAAGCTGCAACTTGGTCTTCAGTCCATACATTTTCCAAATTCTATCAAATAGATGTGAAAGGACATGAGGATTCCGCCTTTGGGCGAAGTGTGCTGCAGGCAGCAGTATAGGGCTTCTGGTCCGCAAGCGGCCTGTTTTGATCTGTGTCTCCCCCCCTTCATATGAGCATTGCTCTGGGACGTCCCATTATGTAATGACTAGCTCTGTGTCCCGTGGTGTACGATAAAGAAAATAGGATTTTTATAACAGCTTACCTGTAAAATCCTTTTCTTGGAGTACACCACGGGACACAGAGGTCCCCCCCTTCTTATGGGAACCTTACTGCTTTGCTACAAAACTGAGGTACTTCCCTGATGGGAGGGGTTATATGGAGGGGAACTGTCTTCCATTGGTTGTGCCAGTGTCCAATCACCGCTGGTGACCCTTAACCCATTATGTAATGACTAGCTCTGTGTCCCGTGGTGTACTCCAAGAAAAGGATTTTACAGGTAAGCTGTTATAAAAATCCTATTTTTTCCCCCCAAAAATGCGTTTGAAAAATCGTTGCGCAAATACTGTGTGGACAAAAAAAATGCAACACCCACTATTTTAATCGGTAGGGCCTTTGCTTTGAAAAAATATATAATGTTTGGGGGTTCAACGTAATTTTCTTGCAAAAAAAAAAATAGGATTTTTTACTCACCGTAAAATCCTTTTCTCTGAGTCCATGGACCGACACAGCTTCTCTATTGACAAAGTGGGTATTATCCGTTAATTAGGAGTGACTAGGCAGAAAAACTTGTAAAAAGTGTTGCATCACACCTTCTACAGTACCGCCCAGGGGGCGGACCCTCTGGGTATACCCTCTCAGTCTGCATCTTCGCAGATCAGTTCGTCAAAAAGCAGTACAAACTTAAAAGGAGGGGTGGGTGCTGTGTCAGTCCATGGACTCAGAGAAAAGGATTTTACGGTGAGTAAAAAATCCTATTTACTCTTTCGTCCATGGACCGACACAGCTTCTCTATTGACAAAGTGGGACGTCCCAAAGCAGTGTCAGAGAAAAAAACGAGGGGTGATAACAGCATAAAAACAAACTTCACCCCAAAACACAAAACAGCACTCCTCCAACGGAGGAGTTGCAACTCTAAACAGCCGCTTGCAAAACCTTGCGGCCGAAAGAGGCATCCGAAGATGCACCTACATCAACTTTGTAGAATTTTGTGAAAGTGTGAGCGGACGACCAAGTCGCCGCTTTACATAGTTGGGAAACAGACGCTTGATGTCGGAAAGCCCAAGAGGCACCTATTGCCCTGGTGGAATGCGCCGTGACAGGAAAGGGGGGCGCCTGACCCTTTAAGGTGTAAGCCTGGATTACTATCTGTCGGATCCACCTAGAGATGGTGGCCGATGAGACTGCTTGGCCCTTCTTGGGACCAGCCACCGAAACAAACAGTGAGTCTGACTTCCGGAACAGGGAAGTAGCAGATAGGTATACTCTCAAAGCTCGGACAACGTCCAAGGAATGCAACGCCGACTCCTTAGGATTCGACGGCTGAGGACACAAGGATGGAAGTACAATGTCTTCGTTGAGATGAAAAGCCGAAACGACTTTCGGAAGAAAGGAAGGCTGCGGCCGCAGCACCACCTTATCCTTGTGGAAAATCAAATAGGGAGCCTTGCAGGACAAGGCTGCCAGCTCAGAGACTCGTCTAACTGACGTAACAGCCACCAAAAAGACCACTTTCTGAGAAAGTGTCAACAGGGGAATATCTCTAATCTTCTCAAACGGTGCCTTCTGAAGCACAGAGGACCAGGTTCAAGTCCCACGGAGGTAACGGGGGACGGACCGGAGGGGCCACATGTCGAACCCCCTGCACAAATGTACTCACGAGAGAGTGAGTCGCCAGGGGTCGCTGAAAAAAGACAGCCAGGGCAGATATCTGTCCTTTAATTGTACTTAGGGCAAGCCTTTGGTCCACCCCATGCTGTAAAAACAGCAGGATTCTGGAAACCAAATAGGTACGCGGATGCCATTTAATTTCCTCACACATGGAGATGTAGGCCTTCCAATTGCGGTGATAAACCTTCCTAGAGGACGGTTTTCGAGCACTTCTCATAGTAGAGATTACTGAGTCTGACAGGCCCCGGTCTCTCAGTACCTGGTTCTCAACAGCCATGCCGTTAAAGCCAATGACTGTAAAGCAGGATGGAATATGGGACCTTGCGATAGCAGGTCCTTCCGTAGTGGTAGGCGCCAGGGGAAGTCTGCTACCAGACGTACTAGATCGGCGTACCAAGGACGCTGAGGCCAATCTGGAGCGATTAGGATCATTGGAATTCCCTCTGCCTCCACTCTGCGGAGCAGAAGAGGAAGAAGCCTTAAGGGAGGGAAGGCATAGATTAGCCGATACTGACCCCACGATGCTACCAATGCGTCCGTTGCGTCTGCCCATGGGTCTCTTGACCGGGCCACAAACCTCAATACCTTCCGATTGAGTCGGGAAGCCAGAAGATCTATGTCTGGTGTGCCCCATCTTTGGCAGAGGAGTTGGAACACCTCCGGGTGTAAGGACCATTCTCCCTGGTCCAGCATCTGGCGGCTCAGGTAGTCCGCCTGCCAGTTTTCCACACCCAGAATGTACACGGCCGATAGTGCCGGTACGCTCTTCTCTGCCCACTTCAGGATGCGAGCAACCTCCGATGCTGCAGCTGAGCTTCTTGTTCCTCCTTGATGATTGACATAGGCCACCGCTGTGGCGTTGTCTGACTGGATCCTGACTGGACGCCCTTGCAGCCTCTGAGACCATTTGAAGTGGCACAGCTTGATCGCCCGGATCTCCAGGACATTGATCGGCAGGAGGGCTTCCTCTGGGGTCCAGCGACCTTGCGCCAACTGGACACCCCAGACTCCCCCCCGAACCTGTAAAGCTGGCGTCCATCATGATCACTATCCAGTAAACCGGAAGAAATGACTTCCCGGCCATTAGAGAAGGTGCTGTCAGCCACCATACCAGGGATCTCCTGACTAGGTGGCTCACTCGGATTTGATAATCCAGAGATGAAGGGCATCTGTTCCTTCTGGACAGAACTTCCTTCTGTAACACTCGAGTGTGGTATTGAGCATGTGGGACCGCCTCGAAGGAGGCTACCATGAGGCCCAACACTCGTATGCAAAAACAGAGTGACGACCAATTCCTGGAAGTCAGCTGCCGTACTGCAGCCCGGAGGGTCTGCAACTTCTCCACAGGGAGGAATACCTTTGCCTCTGAGGAATCCAGAATCAACCCCAGGTACACTAGGCATTGAGTGGGCACCAATACTGACTTTTGCGTGTTTAGTATCCAACCACAGTCTCGAAGAGTCTGACAGGTAATGGACACACTTACCTCTAATTCTGAGCTTGAAGGGGCCTTCAGCAGAAGGTCGTCCAAGTAACCTGGGATAGCGATACCCCGCTGTCTTAGAAGTGCCAGAATCGGAGCGAGCACCTTGGTGAAAGTCCTGGGTGCTGAGGCAAGGCCAAATGGGAGGGCCACAAACTGGTAGTGGTTCTTCCCGATAGCAAATCGCAGAAACCTCTGGTGTCTGGAGTATAAGGGGACATGCAGGTATGCGTCCTTGATGTCCAAGGAGGCCAGAAAGTCCCCCGGATGGAGAGCCGTGACTACAGATCGAACCGACTCCATCCGAAATCTTTGTACTTTCACAAAGCAATTGAGGGCTCTGAGATCCGAGATTGGCCAAACCCCCTCCTTCTTCGGCACAATGAACAGATTTAAGTAAAAACCCTGACCCTGTTCCTGTTCTGGAACTGGAATAACTACCCCGCGTTCCAGTAGACCCTGGACCGCCCCATACAGGGCCTCCTGACGGGTCGGTAGTAGCTGGAGATTGGAGGTGATGAATCTGTCCGGTGGACAAGAGAGAAATTCTATCTTGTAGCCTGAGGAGATTACTTCGCAAACCCACCTGTCGGAGACTAGAGCAGTCCACTGAGTCGCGAATTTGCGAAGACGTCCCCCCCCACCCGAGAGCTGGGTGGGGGCGGACCTTCATGCGGACGCAGATTTGTCCGCAGGCTTGTTGGGTCTGCGGGACCAAGGACGCTTTTGTCCTTGGGCAGGTGCTTTATCGGCCTGGGGTCTTTTCCCTGTTGCCCTAAGGGGGCGAAAAAAACGCTTGCGTGCAGTAAAGGAGGGCCCTTGCCCTTGGCGTGGCCCCTTACCCTTGCTAGTTTGGGGAAGCAAAGTGCTTTTACCTCCTGTGGCATCCTTGATGATGCCATCCAGAGAAGCCCCAAAAAGTCTGTCGCCCTTAAAAGGAAGACCCAACAGGGCTTTCTTGGAAGTCTGGTCCGCAGACCAGCCCTTTAGCCAGATCAGGCGCCGTATTGCTACTGCATAAACCGAAGCTTTTGACAGCAGGGGAATAGTATCCATGTCTGACTTGCAGACAAACTTAAGGCCCTGGACCAACTGGTTGGCCAAAGTTATCTCCTTAGGAGGAGCATCTCGCTCCTTTAACCCCTGGAGTAGCAATTTTGCCCATTCAGTAAGTGTCTGAGACACTAGGGCCCCCGCCAATGCCGGGCATACTGCCGAGCCTACCACTGAGTATAGGTAGCGAGCGAGTGCTTCAGCCTTCTTATCCACAGGGTCCTTGAAAACAGGAGCCCCTTCTACTGGAATAGTGGTGGCTCTATTAAGTCTGGACACCGAAGGGTCCACTATAGGGGGAGAGGTCCATATCTTCAGAAAACTCTCCTCAAAGGGGTACCGTACTGAAAACCTCTTTGGGGCTGTAAAGACCCTCAGTGGATTCTCCCATTCCTTGTATGATGCCGCGTACACACGACCGCTTTTCTCGACGAGAAAAACTGCATTTTTTTTTTCCGCCGAGAAAAACGATCGTCTGTGGGCTTTATGTCGTTTTTCTCGTCTAGAAAAACGGCATAAAAAACGACGAGAACATTTAGAACATGTTCTAAATTTTCTCAACATTTTTTCCAGCATTTTTTTCCGCGGCAGTTTTCCCATAGGGAAACACTGCCGCGGAGCCCACAGACGGTCGTTTTTCTCGTCAAGAGAAAAAATGGCGGGAAAAACGACCGTGTGTAGGGAACCAAGCGGTTCCCTCGTTTTTCCTGTCATTATTCACGGCTGTTTTTTAACCGCAGTGAATAATGATCGTGTGTACGCGGCATAAGAGTTTGTCAAAATAAGACACACAAGGGAACACCTTAGCAGTGCGGGCAGGTTTACGAAAACCAAAGGGGACTGGGAGTATCTGCTACTTCTGCAGTATTTTCCAACTTTAGCGTATCCCGCACTGCAGTAATAAGATCAGATACCAAAGCCATCTCGCGTACTGACCTGGACTTGGAGTCATCCTCACTGTCCGATCAGTCACGGTCTGCAGTCTCTGATGCATCAGAATCTGGGCCATGAGCCATAGCTGGACCTGGTTCTGCATCAGAAATATCCCCAGAAGATTGCAGGGGACGGGGGCGTTTATTGCCCCCTGTATTCCCGTGTGTTGCTTCCACCCTGGCAGCAAACGCCTCTAGGATTGCCGACATAGCGTCCATAGACACCTCCGGGACACCAGCTGCTAAATCTGGTGTTTCAGGGAAGAAGACATCTGGCTCAGATGCCATGCTGACCACACGCTGACACCCACAGGGCTCCAGGCAAGATATCAATAGGCCACCCTCCTGTGCTGCAGAGATGCTGGGTCACCCAGAGGACTCACCACCCTGGATAGGTACTGCTATGCTGCCGTGTGCTGCGCCTGTGATGCTGTCCCCTGCTGCTGTGTCAGTCTGCTTCTTTTATCAGCACTTCCTGTGTGAATTTTCGCGCCAGTGTAATGCACCCTAGAGGCCGGAGGCTCTCGCAAAATGGCTGCCAAAAACATCTGTATGGAAGATAATGTGGGCTCCAAGAAAATGGCCGCGGAGCCGAAGATAGAGGTCAAGCAGCCGTAGCCCACAAAAAGATGGCCGCCGAATGGCAATATATACATACAGGGTGGACAAACATGGCCGCCGATCACCTGATAGGGGCCAGTGGGTGTGGCCGAACCACAGGAAGATGGCCGCCGGGCAGTCACAAGAGGCCAAACTTGGCATGGACCACCTCAAAATGGCCGCCGACAGCATGGAGGAGGAAGCACACACATACACACACACACACACACACACACAGGTAAGCAGAAATGACATTTCTTTTAAATGTTAGTTACAGCCAGCCCCGCTCCAGTGGAACCCCTTAGGTGACCCCCAGCACCCAGCAACCTTTAGCTAGAAGCCCAGGGAGGAGGGAAAGGCAGGGAGAGAGGGAAGAAAGGGGCCACAACCACTTACTTGATCTCTCCAGGAATGTCCAGCTAAATCACCCAGCCGAGGCAGGGGAGTTTTACTTACCTATCCTGCATGTATTATGCTGGAAGACATTCCAAACAGATCATCGTCTGCGCACGGAAGGTGATTGTTGGCCAGGCATGCTGTGATTGGACCCAAAAGGGACGATCATATGTATGCCCTGGAGCGTGACGCTCACCGGACAGGCTGCTGCGACTCGGCCGTAAGGTCAGCCGAAGCTGAGCGGTCCGATGCAAGCCTTGGAGCGTAAGCTCACCGGCCAGGCTGCTGCGACTCAGCCGTAAGGTCAGCAGGCTCTAGGCGTAGGCTCACCGGCCACCCGTGGAGCGACGGGCATGTCGTGGAAAACCCAGCGCGTAGCTAGGGTCGGCACACGCTCGATGGCCGAAACTGGGGAGACTACAAGGATCGAGGATCCAGCCTGTCACCCAGTCGGCAATTGATCGAAGATCGCAGGAAACAACAAATGTAGCAAAAAAATATATATATATATTTTTTCCCCCGGACCAATGGGCCCGAAGGGAGCCATGTCCTACTCCTTGCTAGACAGAAAAAAACTGATCTGCGAGATGCAGACAGAGGTTATACCCAGAGGGTCCGCCCCCTGGGTGGTACTGTAGAAGGTGTGATGCAACACTTTTTACAAGTTTTTCTGCCTAGTCACTCCTAATTAACGGATAATACCCACTTTGTCAATAGAGAAGCTGTGTCGGTCCATGGACGAAAGAGTAATATATGTTTTCATGTAAACAATAAATGTCAGAAAGGGCTTTGTCTTCAAGTGGTGTTAGAAGAGTGAATGATGTGTGACATAAGCTTCCTAATATTGTGCATAAAATGCCAGGACAGTTCAAACCCCCCCCCCCCCGGTAAACTGCATTTTTCGGTTCGCGCTGACAGGGAGAGACAATCGTCAGCTCTCCCTGTCAGAGGGGGGGGTCTGTGCTGATAATCAGCACATTGATTATCAGCACAGCCCCCTCAGTTGTGCCAATCAGAGCCCACCACAGTGCCAATCATAGCCCACCACAGTGACAATCAGTGCCCAGCAGTAACACCTGTCAGTAATCTATCAGTACCTCACCATCAGTGACACCTGTCAGTGACAATCAGTACCGCCTATCAGTGCCAATCAGTGCTGTCTGTCAGTGCCCATCACAGCTGCCTATTAGTGCTGCCTGTCAGTGCCTATCAGTGCCCATCAATTTTACATATCAGTGCCCATCAGTGACACTTTAGAAGTGCCAACTCATCAGTGCCCGTCAGTGAAAGGGGAAAACACAATTTTATGACAAAAACTAAGAAACTTTTTTCCACATTTTTTTGTCTTTTTTAGTTTGTTTAGCAAAAAAATTAAAACCCCAGAGGTGATCAAATACCACCAAAAGAAAGCTCTATTTGTGGGAAGAAAATGATAAAAAAAACTTTGTTTGGGTGCAGTGTTGCATGACTGCACAATTGTCATGCAAAGTGTGACAGCGCTGAAAGCTGAAAATTGTCCCGGGCAGGAATGGCCGAAAGTGCCTGGTATTGGTTATTGGTAAGTGGTTAAAATTTTTGAAAAATGTAGGGGTGCGCCCCGAAATTTTTATTTTATGCCTTTTTACCCATTGTCATCTTTTTAAGAAAGAATGACCAGAGGGATGAAATATGAGTTGATTTCGGGCTTAAAAAGCCAAGAAACTCTGGAAATGCCCACTTTCTCAAACCGGAAGTGGAAACACCAAAAGTCAAAAACATCAATGTGACATCACCAAAACAGGAAGGGGCCCTTTACCACCTCTTTGTTGACCATTTCCCATTTCACTTGTTTCATCATTTTGGAGGGCTTTTTTGCCCATTTTAACACCTTTTCTAACTTCCCGAGACATTTTTCAAAATTTTAAAAAATGTAAGGGGTGCGCCCTGAAATTTATAATTCATGCCTTTTTACCCATTGTGCCATCTTGTTAACCACTTAAGCCCCGGACCATTTGGTAGCTAAAGGACCAGAGGTGAATTCAGAATTTTGCACTGCGCTGCTTTAACTGTAAATTGTGCGGACATGCAATGTTGTACCCAAACGAAATTTGCGTCCTTTTCTTCCCACAAATAGAGCTTTCTTTTAATGGTATTTGATTGCCTCTGCGATTTTTATTTTTTGCGATATAAACGGAAAAAGACCGAAAATTTGGAAAAAAAATGATATTTTCTACTTTTTGTTATAAGAAAAATCGAATAAACTCAATTTTAGTCATACATTTAGGCCAAAATGTATTCAGCCACATGTCTTTAGTAAAAAAATGTCAATAAGCGTATATTTATCGGTTTGCGCAAAAGTTATAGCGTTTACAAACTAGGGTACATTTTCTGGAATTTACACAGCTTTTAATTTATGACTGCCTATCTCATTTCTTGAGGTGCTAAAATGGCAGGGCAGTACAAAACCCCCCCAAATGACCCCATTTTAGAAAGTAGACACCCCAAGGAAATTGCTGAGAGGCATGTTGAGCCCATTGAATATTTTTTTTGTGTCCCAAGTGATTGAATAATGACAAAAAAAAATAAAAAATTACAAAAAGTTGTCACTAAATGATATATTGCTCACACATGCCATGGTTATATGTGGAATTGCACCCCAAAATACATTCTGCTGCTTCTCCTGAGTACGGGGATACCACATGTGTGGGACTTTTTAGGAGCCTAGCCACGTACGGGACCCCGGAAACCAAGCACCGCATCCAGGATTTCTAAGGGCGCAAATTTTTGATTTCACTCCTCACTACCTATCACAGTTTTGAAGGCCATAAAATGCCAAAATAGCACAAAACCCCCCCAAATGACCCCATTTTGGAAAGTAGACACCCCAAGCTGTTTGCTGAGAGGCATGGTGAGTATTTTACAGCTCTCATTTGTTTTTGAAAATGAAGAAAGAACATTTTTTTTTTTCAATTTTCAAAACTTTGTGACAAAAAGCGAGATCTGCAAAATACTCACAATACCTCTCAGCAAATAGCTTGGGGTGTCTACTTTCCAAAATGGGGTCATTTGGGGTGGTTTTGTGCCATCTGGGCATTCCATGGCCTCCGAAACTGTGATAGGCAGTGAGAAGTGAAATCAAAAATTGACACCCTTAGAAAGCCTGAAGGCGGTGCTTGGTTTTTGGGGTCCCGTACGCGGCTAGACTCCCAAAAAGTCTCACACATGTGGTATCCCCGTACTCAGGAGAAGCAACAGAATGTATTTTGGGGTGTAATTCCACATATGCCCATGGCATGTTTGAGCAATATATCATTTAGTGACAACTTTGTGCAAAAAAAAAAAATTGTATTTTTTCCGCAACTTGTGTCAACATATAAAATATTCCATGGACTCGACATGCCTCTCAGTATATAGCTTGGGGTGTCTACTTTCCAAAATGGGGTCATTTGGGGGGGTTTTGAACTGTTCTGGCATTTTATACACAACATTAGGAAGCTTACATCCACTCTTCTAACCACTTGAAGACAAAGCCCTTTTTGACACTTTTTGTTTACATGAAAACATATTTTTTTTTGCAAGAAAATTATGTTGAACCCCCAAACATTATATATATTTTTAAAGCAAAGGCCCTACAGAATAAAATGGTGGGTGTTGCATTTTTTTTTTCTACACAGTATTTGCGCAGCGATTTTTCAAACGCATTTTTTTGGGAAAAAATACACTTTTTTAATTTTAATGCACTAAAACACACTATATTGCCCAAATGTTTGATGAAATAAAAAAGATGATCTTAGGCCGAGTACATAGATACCAAACACGACATGCTTTAAAATTTCGCACAAACGCGCATTGGCGACAAACTACATACATTTTTAAAAGCCTTTAAAAGCATTTACAGGTTACGCCGTTAGATTTACAGAGGAGGTCTACTGCTAAAATTACTGCCCTCGATCTGACCTTCGCGGTGATACCTCACACGCATGGTGCAATTGCTGTTTACATATGACGCCAGACCGACGCTTGCGTTCGCCATTGGGCAAGAGCAGGGCAGGACAGGGGTCCTTTTTTTTTTTTTTTATTATTAATTTTGCTTTTTTATTTTATTTTTAAACTGTTGCTTCCATATTTATTTATTTTTATCACTTTTATTGTTATCTCAGGGAATGTAAATATCCCCTATGATAGCAATAGGTAATGACAGGTACTCTTTTTTGAAAAAACTGGGGTCTATTGGACCCTAGATCTTTCCTCTGCCCTCAAAGCATCTGACCACACCAAGATCGATGTGATAAAATGCTTTCCCAATTTCCCAATGGCGCTTTTTATATCGGGGGGGGGGGACATTCCCTCCCACTGCTTGTAAAAGCAGTCCAGAGGCTAATTAGCCACTAGGATTGCTTTTACATGAAAGCCGGCCGCTGGCTGAAAAGAATGATACCAAGATGATACCTAAACCCGCAGGCATCATTCTGGTATAAACATTCAAAGTCCAGCAACATACCAGTACGTTGCTGGTCCTTGTTGGACATGTATTGTAATCTTTTTTTTCATGCAGCCTGTTGGCTGAACGAAAAAAAAAGATTGATCGGTGGGTATGCCCACCATTAGAATACCGCCCTTCATCCACCCACTTCTAATGATGGGCATACATGCACCATTTATATATGCCGAAGCATGGGGGCATCTTCTCGCAAAAGTTATGCCGCGTACACATGGTCAGACTTTTCCACGGGCAAGCCTCCGTCGGAATTTCGACCGTATATACGCGGCATTAGGAGCAAAATCGCTCCTCCGCTCCTGCTGCCCCAATGCTTCGGCATATATGCTTTTTTTTTTTTAACTGTGGTGGTGAAATCACCTCCTACAGCACTGGAGTCGCAGGGATCAGGCCTGTCTCTGCGAACGCTGCAGTTATGTGTGTTGTGTTTTGCAAGTGACAGTAATCGATCGATACTGCACTTCGGTGGCCTGGGCTGGATGGAGGGGCAAAACGCAGGTGCTAGCAGGTATCTGGGCTGATCCCACTAACAGTGCGTTTTTGGGAACCCTAAACTGCTGGGGACGCTAGTATAGATCTGATCAGATCAGATATTGAGCTGATCAGATACTATACCACTAAGGGGGGTGTATGCTTCACGTGTGGGTGTTAGCGCTACTGGCACTAACCTGACGCTGCCTGGGGTGTGACGCAGACCCTCTCTGACGCTAAAACCTAACTGATATCACCCGCCGGGCGATCAGGGGGTTAAACCTTTATTGGGTTATATACGGCGGGTGCCCTGACACTATAAAAAGCAAACTAACTAACCAGCGTCACCCGTAACACTTATATGATGATCACTGGTGAAAGGGTTAACTAGGGGCAATTAGGGGGTTAAAACCTTTATTAGGTACTATATGGGGGTACTTGACGCTATATAAAAACCTGACGGCGAACCTAAAAAAAAAATTACTGGCTACCTATCGGCATCACCGACACTAAGACAACGATCATAAAAACGATTGCTTAGCGACAGTGGTGATAGGGGGTGAAAGGGTTACCTGGGGGGCGATCAGGGGGTTAAACCTTTATTAGATAATATATGGGGGTACCTGACACTATAAAAACCTGCGGCGAACCTAAAAAAAATTACTGGCTACCGATCAGCATCACCGACGCTAAGACATCGATCAGAAAAATTATCGCATAGTGACGGCGGTGCTAGGGGGTGAAAGGGTTACCTGGGGGGTGATCAAGGGGGTTACACCTTTATTAGGTAATATATGGGGGTACCCGACGCTATAAAAACCTGCGGCGAACCTAAAAAAAATTACTGGCTACCGATCAGCATCGCCGACGCTAAGACATCGATCAGAAAAATTATAACTTAGTGACAGTGGTGATAGGGGGTGAAAGGGTTACCTGGGGGGCGATCAAGGGGGTTAAACCTTCATTAGGTAATATATGGGGGTACCCGACGCTATAAAAACCTGACGGCGAACCTAAAAAAAAAATTACTGGCTACCTATCGGCATCACCGACACTAAGACAACGATCATAAAAACGATTGCTTAGTGACAGTGGTGATAGGGGGTGAAAGGGTTACCTGGGGGGCGATCAGGGGGTTAAACCTTTATTAGATAATATATGTGGGTACCTGACGCTATAAAAACCTGCGGCGAACCTAAAAAAAATTACTGGCTACCGATCAGCATCACCGACGCTAAGACATCGATCAGAAAAATTATCGCATAGTGACGGCGGTGCTAGGGGGTGAAAGGGTTACCTGGGGGGTGATCAAGGGGGTTACACCTTTATTAGGTAATATATGGGGGTACCCGACGCTATAAAAACCTGCGGCGAACCTAAAAAAAATTACTGGCTACCGATCAGCATCGCCGACGCTAAGACATCGATCAGAAAAATTATAACTTAGTGACAGTGGTGATAGGGGGTGAAAGGGTTATCTGGGGGGTGATTAGGGGGTTAAACCTTTATTAGGGGGGGGTTAGGGGGCTACACTGGACCTAAAACTAAATGTAGTGACACTTTTACAGTCACAAATGTCACTGATTGCAGTGATCACTAAATAAATGGTCACTGCAATCAGTGACACTGTGACTGGGGGGGGGGGGGCTGGGGGGGCGATTTATGTGCCTATGTGTCCTGGTGTCAGTGTGCTGTTTTGTGTACTAACCTGCATCTTCTCCTGTACGGCGCTCGGTATATGTGAGCGCCCCAGGAGAGATGACATCACTTCCTCCTTCCTGGCAGGCAGGGGAAGCTCTCTCATTCGCCGGGAGCGATCGAGAGGGGGTGGCCGGAATCGAACGGCCGTCCCCTCATGCCGGATCGCTCCCGAAGGTAAAACGACCACCCACTGTAAAGAAGGGGGGTCCGATCGGACCCCCCAACTATACAAAGGCAATCACGTATATGTATGTGATTCTGCCTGTCGGTGCCATTCTGCTGACGTATATTTACAGTGGGCGGTCGTTAAGTGGTTAAGAATGACAAGAGGGATAAAATATGAAATAATTTCAGCCTTAAAAAGCCAAGAAAAATCTGGGAATGCCCATTTTATCAAACCGAAGTGAAACCACCAAAAGTCAAAAATGTCATCAATGTGACATCACCAAAACAGGAAGTAGCCTTGTAACACATTTTCCTTGACCATTTTCCATATCATACATTTTATCATAATTTTGGAGGGCTTTTTTGCCCATTTTAATACCGCTTCTAACTTCCCGCGATATTATTTAAAATGTAAAAAATGCAAGGGGTGCGCAGCAAAATTATTAATTTCAGCCTTAAAAAGCCAACAAAAACCTGGGAATGCTAATTTTCTCAAAACAGAAGTGAAACCACCAAAGGTAAAAAATTATCAATGTGACGTAACCAAAACAAGAAGGGGCCTTTTAACACCTCTTGGTTGACCATTTTCCATTTCACTCATTGTTTCATAATTTTGGAGGGCTTTTTTGCCCATTTTAATACCTTTTCTAACTTTCCGAGACATTTTTCAAAATTTCGAAAAATGCAAGGGGTGCGCCCCGCAATTTGTAATTTACACCTTTGTACCCATTGTGCCAGTTTTTTCAGAAAGAATGACTAGAGGGATGAAATATGAGTTTACTTGGCTTTTTAAGGCTGAAATAAATCTAGGAATGCCCAATTTCTCAAACCGGAAGTGAAACCACCAAAAGTCAAAAACTTCATTTATGTGATGTCACCAAAACAGGAAGGGTCTTTTAACACCTCTTGGTTGACCATTTTCCATTTCACTCATTATTTCATCATTTTGGAGGGCTTTTTTGGCCATTTTAATAACTTTTCTAACTTCCCGAGATATTTTTCAAAATTTAGAAAAAATGCAAGGGGTGTGCCCCAAAATGTTTTATTTTATGCCTTTTACCCATTGTGTCATCTTTTTAACCACTTTAACACCGGGCTTTTTTTACCACCTCAATACTGGGCCTATTTTGGCACTTCTCTCCTACATGTACAAATCATCATTCTTTTGCTAGAAAATTACTCAGAACCCCCAAACATAATATGTTTTTTTTAGCAGACACCCTAGGGAATAATATGACGGTCATTGCAACTTTTTTTTCTTGCAAGGTATTTGCGCAATAATTTTTCAAACGCCTTTTTTGGGGGAAAAAAAATGGTTTCATGAATTAAAAAACTAAACAGTAAAGTTAGCCCAATTTTTTTGTAAAATATGAAAGATGATGTTACGCCGAGTAAATAGATACCTAACATTTCACGCTTTAAAATTGCGCACACTCATGGAATTTTTTTTTAAGTACCGCCAAACTTCGGTACTTAAAAATCTCCATAGGCGACGCTTTGAAAATGTTTACAGGTTACCAGGTTAGAGTTACAGAGGAGGTCTAGTGCTAGAATTGTTGCACGCGCTCTAATGCACGCGGCGATACCTCACATATGTGGTTTGAACAGCGTTTACATATGTGGGCGGGACTTACGTGTGCGTTCACTTCTGATCGCGAGCTACCGGGGACAGGGGCGTTTTAAAAAAAATTATTTATAATTTATTTTTTTATTTTACTTAATTTTTTTTTTTTTACACTTTAAAAAAAAAATATGTTTTTATCACTTTTATTCCTATTACAAGGAATGTAAACATCCCTTGTAATGTGTGTGGCAGATCCTCTTTATGGAGAGATGCGGGGTCAATAAGACCCCACATCTCTCCTCCAATCTGGAAAGCATGAGATCGTGAAAAAAATTTCACCAATCTCATGCTTACTAGCCGCAATGGACCCGGGCCTGACGTCATCACATCGCGCCCGGGCCTCCGACGGTCATAGAGATGACTGATGACCATCTGGTCACCAGTCATCTCTATGCTTCACCTCCGGTGCCGGACGATTCATTCTCCGGGCCCCCGATGGCATGGGAGAGCCCGGAGAAGCACCGGATGGCGGCGGGAGGGGGCGATGTCCCCTCCCGCCGCCTGTAAGAACGATCAAGCATCGGAACCACCGCTATGATCATTCTTATGGTGCGCAGAATCGCCGGCAGAAGACAAGGATATCTGAATGATGCCTCTAGCTGCAGGCATCATTCAGATATCCCCCCACAAAGCCAAAGATGTCATATGACGTCCACCCAGGATGGGAGATCCCATCTGTGGACGTCATATTACTATGGGCGGGTAGGGAAGTGGTTAAAAGAATTAACCAGAGGGATGAAATATGAGTTAATTTCAGCCTTAAAAAGCCAAGAAAAATCTGGGAATGCCCACTTTCTCAAACCGGAAGTGAAACCACCAAAAGTCAAAAATTTCATGAATGTGACGTCACCAAAACAGGAAGTGACCCTTTAACACATTTTCCTTGACCATTTTCCATTTCATAAATTTTTTCATAATTTGAGAGCTTTTTAGCCCATTTTAATACATTTTCTAACTTCCCGAGACATTTGTCCATATTTTGAAAAATACAAGGGTTGCGCCCCAAAATTTTTAATTTACACCTTTTTTCATTGTGCCATCTTTTTAAGAATGAATGACAAGAGGGATGAAATATAAGTTATTTTCAGCATTAAAAAGCCAAGAAAAATCTGAGAATGCCCATTTTCTCAAACCGGAAGTGAAACCATCAAAAGTCAAAAATGTTATCAATGTGATGTCACCAAAACAGGAAGAGGCCTTAACACCTCTTGATTGACCATTTTCCATTTCACTCAGTGTTTCATCATTTTGGAGGGCTTTTTTGCAAATTTTAATATTTTTTTTTTAACTTCCTGAGACATTTTTTTTATATTTCTAAAAATGTAAAGTCATGCGTCCCAAAATGTGTAATTTACGCCTTTTTACCCAAGGGGCCTTTTTACACCTATTGGTTGACCATTTTCCATTTCACTCATTGTTTCTTAATTTGGAGGGCTTTTTTGCCCATTTTAATAGCTTTTCTAACTTCCCGAGACATTTTTCAATATTTCGAAAAATGTAAGTAAGGGGTGCTCTCAAAATGTATAATTTACGCCTTTTTACCCATTGTGCCATATTTTTAACCACTTCAATACAGGGCTTTTATACACCCTTCTTTTCCAGACGCTCTCACACTTTGAATGACAATTACTTAGTCATGCTACACTGTACCCAAAATTGTTATAATTTTTTTTCTCACAAACAGAGCTTTCTTTTGGTGGTATTTAATCACCTGTGGGTTTTTTATATTTTGCAATATAAGCGAAAAGAGAAATTTTTGAAAGAAAATAGGATTTTTTACTCACCGTAAAATCCTTTTCTCTGAGTCCATGGACCGACACAGCTTCTCTATTGACAAAGTGGGTATTATCCGTTAATTAGGAGTGACTAGGCAGAAAAACTTGTAAAAAGTGTTGCATCACACCTTCTACAGTACCGCCCAGGGGGCGGACCCTCTGGGTATACCCTCTCAGTCTGCATCTTCGCAGATCAGTTCGTCAAAAAGCAGTACAAACTTAAAAGGAGGGGTGGGTGCTGTGTCGGTCCATGGACTCAGAGAAAAGGATTTTACGGTGAGTAAAAAATCCTATTTACTCTTTCGTCCATGGACCGACACAGCTTCTCTATTGACAAAGTGGGATGTCCCAAAGCAGTGTCAGAGAAAAAACGAGGGGTGGTAACAGCATAAAAATAAACTTCACCCCAAACACAAAACAGCACTCCTCCAACGGAGGAGTTGCAACTCTAAACAGCCGCTTGCAAAACCTTGCGGCCAAAAGAGGCATCCGAAGATGCACCTACATCAATTTTGTAGAATTTTGTGAAAGTGTGAGCGGACGACTAAGTCGCCGCTTTACATAATTGGGAAACAGACGCTTGATTTCGGAAAGCCCAAGAGGCACCTATTGCCCTGGTCGAATGCGCCGTGACAGGAAAAGGGGGGCGCCTGACCCTTTAAGGCGTAAGCCTGGATTACTATCTGTCGGATCCACCTAGAGATGGTGGCCGATGAGACTGCTTGGCCCTTCTTGGGACCAGCCACCGAAACAAACAGTGAGTCTGACTTCCGGAACAGGGAAGTAGCAGATAGGTATACTCTCAAAGCTCGGACAACGTCCAAGGAATGCAACGCCGACTCCTTAGGATTCGACGGCTGAGGACACAAGGATGGAAGTACAATGTCTTCGTTGAGCTGAAAAGCCGAAAACGACTTTCGGAAGAAAGGAAGGCTGCGGCCGCAGCACCACCTTATCCTTGTGGAAAATCAAATAGGGAGCCTTGCAGGACAAGGCTGCCAGCTCAGAGACTCGTCTAACTGACGTAACAGCCACCAAAAAAGACCACTTTCTGAGAAAGTGTCAACAGGGGAATATCTCTAATATTCTCAAACGGTGCCTTCTGGAGCACCGAGAGGACCAGGTTCAAGTCCCACGGAGGTAACGGGGGACGGACCGGAGGGGCCACATGTCGGACCCCCTGCACAAATGTACTCACGAAAGAGTGAGTCGCCAGGGGTCGCTGAAAAAAGACAGCCAGGGCAGATATCTGTCCCTTAATCGTACTTAGGGCAAGCCTTTGGTCCACCCCATGCTGTAAAAACAGCAGGATTCTGGAAACCAAATAGGTACGCAAATGCCATTTCATTTCCTCACACATGGAGATGTAGGCCCTCCAAGTGCGGTGATAGACCTTCCTAGAGGACGGTTTTCGAGCACTTCCCATAGTAGAGATTACTGAGTCTGACAGGCCCCGGTCTCTCAGTACCTGGTTCTCAACAGCCATGCCGTTAAAGCCAATGACTGTAAAGCAGGATGGAATATGGGACCTTGCGATAGCAGGTCCTTCCGTAGTGGTAGGCGCCAGGGGACGTCTGCTACCAGACGTACTAGATCGGCGTACCAAGGACGCTGAGGCCAATCTGGAGCGATTAGGATCATTGGAATTCCCTCTGCCTCCACTCTGCGGAGCAGAAGAGGAAGAAGCCTTAAGGGAGGGAAGGCATAGATTAGCCGATACTGACCCCACAATGCTACCAACGCGTCCGTTGCGTCTGCCCATGGGTCTCTTGACCGGGCCACAAATCTCAATACCTTCCGATTGAGTCGGGAAGCCAGAAGATCTACGTCTGGCGTGCCCCATCTTTGGCAGAGGAGTTGGAACACCTCCGGGTGTAAGGACCATTCTCCCTGGTCCAGCATCTGGCGGCTCAGGTAGTCCGCCTGCCAGTTTTCCACACCCGGAATGTACACGGCCGACAGTGCCGGTACGCTCCTCTCTGCCCACTTCAGGATGCGAGCGATCTCCGATGCTGCAGCTGAGCTTCTTGTTCCTCCCTGATGATTGACATATGCCACTGCTGTGGCGTTGTCTGACTGGATCCTGACTGGACGCCCTTGCAGCCTCTGAGACCATTTGAAGAGGCACAGCTTGATCGCCCGGATCTCCAGGACATTGATCGGCAGGAGGGCTTCCTCTGGGGTCCAGCGACCTTGCGCCGACTGGAGACCCCAGACTCCCCCCCCAACCTGTAAGGCTGGCGTCCGTCGTGATCACTATCCAGTAAACCGGAAGAAATGACTTCCCGGCCATTAGAGCCGGTGCTGTCAGCCACCATACCAGGGATCTCCTGACTAGGTGGCGCACTCGGATTTGATAATCCAGAGATGAAGGGCATCTGTTCCATCTGGACAGAACTTCCTTCTGTAACACTCGAGTGTGGTATTGAGCATATGGAACCGCCTCGAAGGAGGCTACCCTGAGGCCCAACACTCGCATGCAAAAAACGGAGTGACGACCAATTCCTGGAAGTCAGCTGCCGTACTGCAGCCCGGAGGGTCTGCAACTTCTCCAGAGGGAGGAATAACTTTGCCTCTGAAGAATCCAGAATCAACCCCAGGTACCCTAGGCGTTGAGTGGGCACCAATACTGACTTTTGCGTGTTTAGAATCCAACCACAGTCTCGAAGAGTCTGACAGGTAATGGACACGCTTACCTCTAATTCTGAGCTTGAAGGGGCCTTCAGCAGAAGGTCGTCTAAGTAGCCTGTGATAGCGATACCCCGCTGTCTTAGAAGTGCCAGAATCGGAGCGAGCACCTTGGTGAACGTCCTGGGTGCTGAGGCAAGGCCCAACGGGAGGGCCACAAACTGGTAGTGGTCCTTCCTGATAGCAAATCGCAGAAACCTCTGGTGTCTGGAGTATATGGGGACATGCAGGTATGCGTCCTTGATGTCCAAGGAGGCCAGAAAGTCCCCCGAATGGAGAGCCGTGACTACAGATCGAACCGACTCCATCCGAAAACTTTGTACCTTCACAAAGCAATTGAGGGCTCTGAGATCCAAGCTTGGACGAACCCCCTCCTTCTTCGGCACAATGAACAGATTTGAGTAAAAACCCCGTTCCAGTTCTGGAACTGGAATAACTACCCCGCGTTCCAGTAGACCCTGGACCGCCCCATACAGGGCCTCCCGGCGGGTCGGTAGTAGCTGGAGATTGGAGGTGTTGAATCTGTCCGGTGGACAAGAGAGAAACTCTATCTTGTAGCCTGAGGAGATTACTTCGCAAACCCACCTGTCGGAGATTAGTGCTGTCCACTGAGTCGCGAATTTGCGAAGACATCTCCCCACCCGAGAGCTGGGTGGGGGTGGACCTTCATGCGGACGCAAATTTGTCCGCAGGCTTATTGGGTATGCGGGACCAGGGACGCTTTTGTCCTTGGGCAGGCGCTTTATCGGCCTGGGGTCTTTTCCCTGTCGCCCTAGGGGGACGAAAAAACCACTTGCGTGCAGTAAAGGAGGGCCCTTGCCCTTGGCGTGGCCCCTTACCCTTGCTAATTTGGGGAAGCAAAGTGCTTTTACTTCCTGTGGCATCCTTGATGATGTCATCCAGAGAAGCCCCAAAAAGTCTGTCACCCTTAAAAGGTAGATCCAACAGGGCTTTCTTGGAAGTCTGGTCCGCAGACCAGCCTTTTAGCCAGATCAGGCGGCGTATTGCTACTGCATAAACCGAAGTTTTAGACAGCAGGGGAATAGTATTCATGTCTGACTCGCAGACAAACCTAAGGCCCTGGACCAACAGGTCGGCCAATGTTATCTCATCAGGAGGAGCATCTCGCTCCTTAACCCCTGGAGTAGCAATCTTGCCCATTCAGTAAGTGTGTGAGACACTAGGGCCCCCGCCAATGCCGGGCGTACTGCCGAGCCTACCACCGAGTATAGGTAGCAAGCGAGTGCCTCAGCCTTCTTATCCACAGGGTCCTTGAAAACAGGAGCCCCTTCTACAGGAATTGTGGTGGCTCTATCAAGTCTGGACACCGGAGGGTCCACTATAGGGGGGAGAGGTCCATTTCTTCAGAAAACTCTCCTCAAAAGGGGTACCGTACCGCAAACCTCTTTGGGGCTGTAAAGACCCTCAGTGGGTTCTCCCATTCCTTGTATAAGAGTTTATCAAAAGACACACAAGGGAACACCTTAGCAGTGCGGGCAGGTCTATGAAACCCAAGTGGACCGGAGTCTCTGCTGCTTCTGCAGTATTTTCCAATTTTAGCATATCCCGCACTGCAGTAATAAGGTCAGATACCAAAGCCGTCTCGCGTACTGACCTGGACTGAGTCATTCTCACTGTCCGGTCACGGTCTGCAGTCTCTGATGCGTCAGAATCTGGGCCCCGAGCCGTAGCTGGACCTGGTTCTGCACCAGAATTATCCCCAGAAGCTTGCAGGGGATGGGGAGTTTACTACCCCCTGTATTCCCGTGTGCTGCTTCCACCCTGGCAGCAAACGCCTCTTGGATTGCAGTCATAGCGTTCATAGACACCTCAGGGGCACCAGCTGCTAAATCTGGTGTTTCAGGGGAGAAGACATCTGGCTCAGATGCCATGCTGACCACACGCTGACACTCACAGGGCTCCAGGCAAGATATCAATAGGCCACCCTCCTGTGCTGCAGAGAGGCCGGGTCACCCAGAGGACTCACCACCCTGGATAGGTACTGCTATGCTGCGCCTGTGATGCTGTCCCCCTGCTGCTGTGTCAGTCTGCTTCTTTTATCAGCACTTCCTGTGTGAATTTTCGCGCCAGTGTAATGCACCCTAGAGGCCGGAGGCTCTCGAAAAATGGTTGCCAAAAACGTCTGTATGGAAAATAATGTGGGCTCTAAGAAAATGGCCGCCGACAGAAGATAGAGGTCAAGCAGCCATAGCCCACAAAAAGATGGCCGCCGAACGGAAATATCTGCATACAGGGTGGACAAACATGGCCACCGATCAGCTGATAGGGGCCAGTGGGTGTGGCCGAACCACAGGAAGATGGCCGCCGGGCAGTCACAAGAGGCCAAACTTGGCATGGACCACCCCAAAATGGCCGCCGACAGCATGGAGGAGGAAGGACACAAACACAGGTAAGCAAAAATGACATTTCTTTTAAATGTTAGTTACAGCCAGCCCCGCTCCAGTGGAACCCCCTAGGTGACCCCCAGCACCCAGCAACCTTTAGCTAGAAGCCCAGGGAGGAGGGAAAGGCAGGGAGAGTTTTCTCTCCAGGAATGTCCAGCTAAATCACCCAGCCGAGGCAGGGGAGTTTTACTTACCTATCCTGCATGTATTCTGCTGGAAGACATTCCAAACAGATCATCGTCCGCGCACGGAAGGTGACTGTTGGCCAGGCATGCTGTGATTGGACCCAGAAGGGACGATCATATGTATGCCCTGGAGCATGACACTCACCAGACAGGCTGCTGCGACTCGGCCGTAAGGTCAGCCGAAGCTGAGCGGTCCGATGCAAGCCTTGGAGCGTAAGCTCACCGGCCAGGCTGCTGCGACTCGGCCGTAAGGTCAGCCGAAGCTGAGCGGTCCGATGCAGGCCCTGGAGCGTAAGCGCACCGGCCACCCGTGGAGCGACGGGCATGTCGTGGAAAACCCAGCGCATAGCTAGGGTCGGCACACGCTCGATGGCCGAAACTGGGGAGACTACAAGGATCGAGGATCCAGCCTGTCACCCAGTCGGCAGTTGATCGAAGATCGCAGGAAACAACAAATGTAGCAAAAAAAAAAAATATGTATATATCTTTTTTCCCCGGACCAATGGGCCCGAAGGGAGCCATGTCCTACTCCTTGCTAGACAGAAAAAAACTGATCTGCGAAGATGCAGACTGAGAGGGTATACCCAGAGGGTCCGCCCCCTGGGCGGTACTGTAGAAGGTGTGATGCAACACTTTTTACAAGTTTTTCTGCCTAGTCACTCCTAATTAACGGATAATACCCACTTTGTCAATAGAGAAGCTGTGTCGGTCCATGGACGAAAGAGTAAACTTATTTTTTTAGTTTCTATTGTAAAATTTAGCAAATACCGTATATACTCGAGTATAAGCTGACCCGAATATAAGCCGAGGCACCTAATTTTACCACAAAAAACAACGAGTATAAGCCTAGGGTGTCCATCTGCATGCCTCACTGTGCCTCACTGTGTCCATGCCTCACTGTCACTGTGTCCAATCTCCCTACCTGATCTCCGGCGCTGTGTGACTAGACTGACGTTTAACATGGGAGTCTATGGAAGGGGTGCCCAGCTTTGAAAAATCGGTGCTCCCCGGCAGTATATACCCTGGACAATAAACTTTGCACACTTGTAGATAAAGAGTGGGGCTACATGTGTGCCAAGTTTGGGGTCCAGGGGACCCAGGGCCGGCCAGTACTGTGTCCCCAAAATCACCAGAGAAATTACTGTTTAACATGTGAGTCTATAGAAGGGGTGCCCGGCTTTGAAAAATCGGTGCTCCCCGGCCGTAGGTCTACTGGACAATAAACTTTGCACACTTGTAGATGAAGAATAGGGCTACATGTGTGCCACGTTTGGGGTCCAGGGGACCTACGGCTGGCCAGGATCAGGCACACAAATTTGAAGATGGACACAGACTTGAGTATAAGCCGAGGGGGGCATTTTCAGCACAAAAAAATGTGCTGAAAAACTTGGCTTATACTCGAGTATATACGGTAAGTAATTTTTCTTCATAAATTTGGGCCAAAATGTATACTGCTACATATCTTTAGTAAAAATAACCCAAATTGGTGTATATTATTTGGTCTCTGTGAAAGTTATAGAGTCTACAAGCTATGGTGCAAATCATTGAAAAATTATCACACCTGATGTACTGAAGGCCTATCACATTTCTCTAACAAGTCAGGAATACCCCCAAATTACCCCTTTTTGGAAAGCAAACATTCCAATGTATTTAGTAAGAGGCATGGTGAGTTTTTTGAAGTTGTAATTTTCCCCCACAATTCTTGGGATTTTTTATTTTTTTTTACACAAAATTGTCATAACAAGTTATTTCTCTCACACTGTCATGGACGCACGCCTCTTAGACCTGTAAGAGGGCTCGGGCGCATCCCCGCTAGCAGGCTTCCAGCTGTAAACAGACGTGTGCCGTTCACTGATATGGCGCACGGTGACGCTGCTTTGGCGCGCAGTAGCCTTTAAAGGGGGCTTCCTGTCAGGGAAGTTAGCAGACCAGACTGTGTGGACAGCACAGAGGAAACCAAAAACGCATGTGAGTGAAAATATAATAATTTATCTAAGTAAGTAAATATGAATACAACTACCTCAAATAAACACAGTGCAATAACCAACCCTAAAACCAAGACCCAGAGATAACAATAGACATATATGTACAATGATGGGAGATAATGTAATCGTAAACAAGCCAGGCTGAGGTCATGCACAAGGAGATCAGAAGATAGGTAAGGACGGGAGATCAACAGGAACAGGAAGAGGACGGATGGATAGGCTGCAGAGCAGGGATCCAAAGTAATCAAGTAACAGGGGGACAGGTATCCAAGGTAATGGGGAAGCAGGAGGGACAGAACCAGGATGGGCTCAGGATAGGGGTCAGATACAGGCTCAGAAGTCAGGATCGCAGGGTCAAGGACAGGGAGAGAGATACCAAGGCAAACATGTGAGGGCTTGCCGGGTATTTAAGTATCTGCCAGTGATTAGGCTAGGTGACACCTGTCCGCAGGAAGAGCAGTCCGCTCCACACTGCCAGGATCCATCCGCTGGTGGAGACCAGTACTGCGTCCCAAAGATGATATAACACCAGCAGGGAGAAGTTCTCCTGACAGTTCCAAACTGCCAGGAGACACCTGCTGGTGGACCACAGTACTGCAGCCAAATAATATTTATTACCAGCGGATGGAACCTTTCCTGACAGTTCCCTACCTCGAAGGAGCGGCCTCCGGACGCTCCAACTAACTGTTGCTGGGGAAAGTCCATGGCGACAAGCTGGGCAACAGGCAAAGTCACATCAGGTTGGGCATGAGGAAAGTCCACGGCTTTAAACCGAACAAAATGCATCTTGAGCTAAGCAGCGAGTACAGACACATCTGGGCAGGCAGCGGGCACATCCGGGCAGACAACGGGCACATGCGGGCACATCAGACTGGAAAGTGGGCACATCCAGGCAGGCAGCGGGCACATCCAGGCAGGTGACGGGCACATGACTGGAAAGCGGGCACATCAGACTGGAAAGCGGGCACATCAGACTGGAAGGCAGGCACATCGGACAACAGGCTGGAAAGTGGGCAAATCAGGCTGGAAAGGGGGCACCGAGATATCAGGCTGGAAGGCAGGCACCAGGACACCAGACTGGAAGGCAGGCACCAGGACACCAGACTGGAAGGCAGGCACCAGGACACCAGACTGGAAGGCAGGCACATCGGACTGGAAGGCAGGCACCAGGATACCAGACTGAAAAGCCGGCATCAGGACACCAGACTGGAAGGCAGACACCGGGACATCAAGCTGGGTAGCAGGTACGGGCACATCAAGCTGGGCAGCAGACAGGAACACATCAGGCTGGGCAGCAGACAGTGACTCATCAGGCTGGGAAACGGGCACCACAACCCCAGGCCGGGAAACAGGCACCACAACCTCATGCCGAAAAAAAGGCACCACAACCTCAGACCGGAACGCTGGCTTTAGCTCTTCAGGCTGGAATGCTGGTACTGGTTCCCCAGGCTGGAACACTGGCACCTCGGGCTGGAACACTGGCACTCCAAACCGGGCAGCAGGTACTGGAGTTTCAGACTGGGTAGCTGGCAATGGGACGTCTGGCTGGGTAACAGGCACTGGGACGTCAGGCTGGGTAACAGGCAAAGAGTTGGTAGAATTAGGTGGGTCATCAGTAGGGATGAGCTTCGTGTTCGAGTCGAACATACGTTCGACTCGAACATTGGCTGTTCGATCGTTCGACGAAGATCGAACGATTTGGGCCGTTCGCGCCAAATTCGAGTGACGCGAACGGCCCACAATGCACTACGCCATCGCAGTGTCATCCAGGCGCTGTGATTGGCCAAGCATGCACTGTGACCCCGCATGCTTGGCCAATCACAGCGCCGGCAGCGAGGAGAGCAATGATTGGCCACAGGCAGGATGCCTGTGGCCAATTATTGCTGAGGGTGTTTAGTACACGCCCCACACTATAAAAGGCCGCCAGCACGGCGGCCTAGTGTAGTGTGTTCCGGAGCAGGGATAGAGTAGCATAGGCAGGGACAGTGACTGTTATTTCTTTCTTGCTTAACCTGGATTCCTTTAGTTTAGGGAAAGAGAAGGATAGGTAGGGAGAGTGTCAGTGTGTTTTGTGCTTCTGCTATAGTGTGCTTAAAAAAAAACATTTATTCTAGGGACAGAAAACTCTAGGTAGGGACAGTGTCAGTTTCTTTCACTCTGCAAGTCCTTGTTTCCAGGGACCTGGAAGGACAGTGAGTGAATTGTCCTTTTGCTATATTGTGATTAAAAAAAACATTTATTCTAGGGACAGAAAACTCTAGGTAGGGACAGTGTCAGTTTCTTTCACTCTGCAAGTCCTTGTTTCCAGGGACCTGGAAGGACAGTGAGTGAATTGTCCTTTTGCTATATTGTGATTAAAAAAAACATTTATTCTAGGGACAGAAAACTCTAGGTAGGGACAGTGTCAGTTTCTTTCACTCTGCAAGTCCTTGTTTCCAGGGACCTGGAAGGACAGTGAGTGAATTGTCCTTTTGCTATATTGTGATTAAAAAAAACATTTATTCTAGGGACAGAAAACTCTAGGTAGGGACAGTGTCAGTTTCTTTCACTCTGCAAGTCCTTGTTTCCAGGGACCTGGAAGGACAGTGAGTGAATTGTCCTTTTGCTATATTGTGATTAAAAAAAACATTTATTCTAGGGACAGAAAACTCTAGGTAGGGACAGTGTCAGTTTCTTTCACTCTGCAAGTCCTTGTTTCCAGGGACCTGTAAGGACAGTGAGTTAATTGTCCTTGTGCTATATTGTGCTGAAAAAAACATTTATTCCAGGGACAGAAAACTCTAGGTAGGGACAGTGTCAGTTTCTTTCACTCTGCAAGTCCTTGTTTCCAGGGACCTGGAAGGACAGTGAGTGAATTGTCCTTTTGCTATATTGTGATTAAAAAAAACATTTTTTTCTAGGGACAGAAAACTGTAGGTAGGGAGAGTGTTTTTTTTCTTTCACTCTGCAAGTCCTTGTTTCCAGGGACCTGTAAGGACAGTGAGTTAATTTTCCTTGTGCTATATTGTGATTAAAAAAAACATTTATTCTAGGGACAGAAAACTCTAGGTAGGGACAGTGTCAGTTTCTTTCACTCTGCAAGTCCTTGTTTCCAGGGACCTGGAAGGACAGTGAGTGAATTGTCCTTTTGCTATATTGTGATTAAAAAAAACATTTATTCTAGGGACAGAAAACTCTAGGTAGGGACAGTGTCAGTTTCTTTCACTCTGCAAGTCCTTGTTTCCAGGGACCTGGAAGGACAGTGAGTGAATTGTCCTTTTGCTATATTGTGATTAAAAAAAACATTTTTTTCTAGGGACAGAAAACTGTAGGTAGGGAGAGTATTTTTTTTCTTTCACTCTGCAAGTCCTTGTTTCCAGGGACCTGTAAGGACAGTGAGTTAATTGTCCTTGTGCTATATTGTGCTGAAAAAAACATTTATTCCAGGGACAGAAAACTCTAGGTAGGGACAGTGTCAGTTTCTTTCACTCTGCAAGTCCTTGTTTCCAGGGACCTGGAAGGACAGTGAGTGAATTGTCCTTTTGCTATATTGTGATTAAAAAAAACATTTTTTTCTAGGGACAGAAAACTGTAGGTAGGGAGAGTATTTTTTTTCTTTCACTCTGCAAGTCCTTGTTTCCAGGGACCTGTAAGGACAGTGAGTTAATTTTCCTTGTGCTATATTGTGATTAAAAAAAACATTTATTCTAGGGACAGAAAACTCTAGGTAGGGACAGTGTCAGTTTCTTTCACTCTGCAAGTCCTTGTTTCCAGGGACCTGGAAGGACAGTGAGTGAATTGTCCTTTTGCTATATTGTGATTAAAAAAAACATTTTTTTCTAGGGACAGAAAACTGTAGGTAGGGAGAGTATTTTTTTTCTTTCACTCTGCAAGTCCTTGTTTCCAGGGACCTGTAAGGACAGTGAGTTAATTGTCCTTGTGCTATATTGTGCTGAAAAAAACATTTATTCCAGGGACAGAAAACTCTAGGTAGGGACAGTGTCAGTTTCTTTCACTCTGCAAGTCCTTGTTTCCAGGGACCTGGAAGGACAGTGAGTGAATTGTCCTTTTGCTATATTGTGATAAAAAAAAACATTTTTTTCTAGGGACAGAAAACTGTAGGTAGGGAGAGTGTTTTTTTTCTTTCACTCTGCAAGTCCTTGTTTCCAGGGACCTGTAAGGACAGTGAGTTAATTTTCCTTGTGCTATATTGTGATTAAAAAAAACATTTATTCTAGGGACAGAAAACTCTAGGTAGGGACAGTGTCAGTTTCTTTCACTCTGCAAGTCCTTGTTTCCAGGGACCTGGAAGGACAGTGAGTGAATTGTCCTTTTGCTATATTGTGATTAAAAAAAACATTTTTTTCTAGGGACAGAAAACTGTAGGTAGGGAGAGTGTTTTTTTTCTTTCACTCTGCAAGTCCTTGTTTCCAGGGACCTGTAAGGACAGTGAGTTAATTTTCCTTGTGCTATATTGTGATTAAAAAAAACATTTATTCTAGGGACAGAAAACTCTAGGTAGGGACAGTGTCAGTTTCTTTCACTCTGCAAGTCCTTGTTTCCAGGGACCTGGAAGGACAGTGAGTGAATTGTCCTTTTGCTATATTGTGATTAAAAAAAACATTTATTCTAGGGACAGAAAACTCTAGGTAGGGACAGTGTCAGTTTCTTTCACTCTGCAAGTCCTTGTTTCCAGGGACCTGGAAGGACAGTGAGTGAATTGTCCTTTTGCTATATTGTGATTAAAAAAAACATTTTTTTCTAGGGACAGAAAACTGTAGGTAGGGAGAGTATTTTTTTTCTTTCACTCTGCAAGTCCTTGTTTCCAGGGACCTGTAAGGACAGTGAGTTAATTGTCCTTGTGCTATATTGTGCTGAAAAAAACATTTATTCCAGGGACAGAAAACTCTAGGTAGGGACAGTGTCAGTTTCTTTCACTCTGCAAGTCCTTGTTTCCAGGGACCTGGAAGGACAGTGAGTGAATTGTCCTTTTGCTATATTGTGATAAAAAAAAACATTTTTTTCTAGGGACAGAAAACTGTAGGTAGGGAGAGTGTTTTTTTTTCTTTCACTCTGCAAGTCCTTGTTTCCAGGGACCTGTAAGGACAGTGAGTTAATTTTCCTTGTGCTATATTGTGATTAAAAAAAACATTTATTCTAGGGACAGAAAACTCTAGGTAGGGACAGTGTCAGTTTCTTTCACTCTGCAAGTCCTTGTTTCCAGGGACCTGGAAGGACAGTGAGTGAATTGTCCTTTTGCTATATTGTGATTAAAAAAAACATTTTTTTCTAGGGACAGAAAACTGTAGGTAGGGAGAGTGTTTTTTTTCTTTCACTCTGCAAGTCCTTGTTTCCAGGGACCTGTAAGGACAGTGAGTTAATTTTCCTTGTGCTATATTGTGATTAAAAAAAACATTTATTCTAGGGACAGAAAACTCTAGGTAGGGACAGTGTCAGTTTCTTTCACTCTGCAAGTCCTTGTTTC
This sequence comes from Rana muscosa, assembly GCA_029206835.1. NCBI lineage: Eukaryota > Metazoa > Chordata > Amphibia > Anura > Ranidae > Rana > Rana muscosa. The sequence continues at coordinate 111,621,594 of CM055128.1, read as the reverse complement.
CAGGGACCTGGAAGGACAGTGAGTGAATTGTCCTTTTGCTATATTGTGATTAAAAAAAACATTTATTCTAGGGACAGAAAACTCTAGGTAGGGACAGTGTCAGTTTCTTTCACTCTGCAAGTCCTTGTTTCCAGGGACCTGGAAGGACAGTGAGTGAATTGTCCTTTTGCTATATTGTGATTAAAAAAAACATTTTTTTCTAGGGACAGAAAACTGTAGGTAGGGAGAGTATTTTTTTTCTTTCACTCTGCAAGTCCTTGTTTCCAGGGACCTGTAAGGACAGTGAGTTAATTGTCCTTGTGCTATATTGTGCTGAAAAAAACATTTATTCCAGGGACAGAAAACTCTAGGTAGGGACAGTGTCAGTTTCTTTCACTCTGCAAGTCCTTGTTTCCAGGGACCTGGAAGGACAGTGAGTGAATTGTCCTTTTGCTATATTGTGATTAAAAAAAACATTTTTTTCTAGGGACAGAAAACTGTAGGTAGGGAGAGTATTTTTTTTCTTTCACTCTGCAAGTCCTTGTTTCCAGGGACCTGTAAGGACAGTGAGTTAATTTTCCTTGTGCTATATTGTGATTAAAAAAAACATTTATTCTAGGGACAGAAAACTCTAGGTAGGGACAGTGTCAGTTTCTTTCACTCTGCAAGTCCTTGTTTCCAGGGACCTGGAAGGACAGTGAGTGAATTGTCCTTTTGCTATATTGTGATTAAAAAAAACATTTATTCTAGGGACAGAAAACTCTAGGTAGGGACAGTGTCAGTTTCTTTCACTCTGCAAGTCCTTGTTTCCAGGGACCTGGAAGGACAGTGAGTGAATTGTCCTTTTGCTATATTGTGATTAAAAAAAACATTTTTTTCTAGGGACAGAAAACTGTAGGTAGGGAGAGTATTTTTTTTCTTTCACTCTGCAAGTCCTTGTTTCCAGGGACCTGTAAGGACAGTGAGTTAATTGTCCTTGTGCTATATTGTGCTGAAAAAAACATTTATTCCAGGGACAGAAAACTCTAGGTAGGGACAGTGTCAGTTTCTTTCACTCTGCAAGTCCTTGTTTCCAGGGACCTGGAAGGACAGTGAGTGAATTGTCCTTTTGCTATATTGTGATTAAAAAAAACATTTTTTTCTAGGGACAGAAAACTGTAGGTAGGGAGAGTGTTTTTTTTCTTTCACTCTGCAAGTCCTTGTTTCCAGGGACCTGTAAGGACAGTGAGTTAATTTTCCTTGTGCTATATTGTGATTAAAAAAAACATTTTTTCTAGGGACAGAAAACTGTAGGTAGGGAGAGTGTTTTTTTTCTTTCACTCTGCAAGTCCTTGTTTCCAGGGACAGAGAAGGACACCTGAAGGTAGCCCTTATTGCTTTTTTCCCATCTCCCTGCAGGCCATCTATTAGAATGTCTGGAAGGCAAACAAGGAGAGGCAGACAGTCAGGAGGCAATAAAAGAGGGCAAGCAGGCTCTGTGTCTGGGGGCAACAGTGCTGGTCGTGGACGCGGTGCATTGTCATCAGCACATGGCCATGGGACACGCTTGTCCTTCTTTTCGGCAGCTGGACATGTTGAGCCACATCATGCCGAAGACTTGGTAGAGTGGATGACCAAGCCCTCCTCCTCCTCCTCATCCTCTCTCACCCAGGCTCAGGGTACTGGAAAAGCAGCTGCCAAAGCGTCGTCTTCCCTGGTATCAATGTCAGACAAATCATCAGTCACTCCTTCCCTAGACCCACCATGTCCTCCTCCTGAGGAGTCCCCCGAACTGTTTCAGCACAGTGTTGGGTACATGCTCCAGGAGGATGCCCAGCGTTTCGAAGGGTCTGATGATGAAACCCAGCTAGAGGAAGGCAGTAGCGTGAGAGCAGACAGAGGGGATGCTCAAGAAGGACACCAATCTGGCAGTCATGTTCCAGCAGCTGCAGCATACTGCCAGATTGGCTCCAGTGATGAGGAGGGAGGGGATGATGAGGTCAATGACTCCACGTGGGTGCCTAATAGGAGAGAGGAGGAGGAGGAGGATGAGGAGGAGGCACATCTCCAACGAGGCAGGATGCCCTTTGGTGGCCAGCGTAAGGGCAGTACACCGACGGAATCACACCGCAGAGCTCCGCCTGTGCAGGGCGCTGCCTCTGCCCGTCATTCAAAAAGTTCTTTGGTGTGGGCCTTTTTTGAGGCTAGTGCATCAGATCGCACAGCTGCTGTTTGCAACATATGTCTCAAGCGTATATCGCGTGGCCAAAACATCAGCCGCTTGGGTACCACATGCCTGACCAGACATATGTTGACCTGCCATGCAGCTCGTTGGCAAGCCTACCTCAAAGACCCACACCAAAGAACAAAGCGGACCTCTCCTTGCACCGCATCAGCTGGGATCTCCAACCCCACTATAACTTCAGTCCTCTCTGAAACATGCACTGAGAGGAATGAAGGTGTAGAATTAGGTGTGTCACAGCCAAGTACTTGCGCCCACTCTGCTAGCAGTACACCGACGTCCGATTCTAGCAGGCAAATTTCCCTGCCCCAGCTGCTGGACCGTCGAAAGAAGTTCACTCCCAGCCATCCACATGCCCAGCGGTTGAATGCTAGCTTGGCTAAATTGCTAGCGCTTCAACTGCTGCCTTTTCAGTTGGTAGACTCGGCCCCCTTCCGTGAGTTTGTGCAATGTGCGGTTCCTCAGTGGCAGGTTCCCAAACGCCACTTTTTCTCACGGAAGGCTATTCCGGCTCTCTACCGGCATGTGGAAGGCAATGTCTTGGCCTCGCTGGACAGGGCGGTCAGCGGTAAGGTGCATATTACCGCTGACTCATGGTCCAGCAGGCATGGACAGGGACGTTACCTTTCTTTCACGGCCCATTGGGTCACTCTTTTGGCAGCTGGGAAGGATTCAGGACAAGGTGCAGTAGTGTTGGAGGTTGTCCCACCGCCACGCCTCCAAAATGCTACTACTGGTTGTGACACACCTCTCTCCTCCACCCCCTCCTCTTCTTCTTCCTCCATGGCCTCTTCCTGTGGTTTGTCCTATGAACCAGCGGTGCTCCGTAGCCGTTCACGGGGCTACGCAAGTACGCAGGCAAAAAGATGCCATGCCGTGCTTGCGCTGGTGTGTTTGGGGGACAGAAGCCACACTGGGGCAGAGGTCCTGTCTGCTCTGCAGGGCCAGGCCGAGAGGTGGTTGACGCCACGCCAGCTTAAGCCAGGAATGGTGGTTTGCGACAATGGCACCAACCTCCTCTCCGCCCTCCGACAGGGACAACTGACCCATGTGCCCTGTGTGGCTCACGTCCTTAACCTGGTGGTGCAGCGGTTCTTGGGCAGGTACCCGGGCTTACAGGATGTCCTGAGGCAGGCCAGGAAAGTCTGTGTGCATTTCCGCAGATCTTATAATGCCAGTGCTCGCCTGGCTGAGCTGCAAAAGGAGTTGAACCTGCCCAAGAACCGCCTTATATGTGACATGCCCACCAGGTGGAACTCAACGTTGGCCATGCTGCAGCGGCTGCACACGCAGCAGAGGGCCATCAATGAGTACCTGTGCGACTACGGCACCAGGACAGGGTCAGGGGAGCTTGGTTTTTTTTCTCCACGCCAGTGGGGCATGATCAGGGATGCATGCACTGTCCTGGCACCATTTGAGGAGGCCACGAGGATGGTGAGCAGTGACAGTGCATGCATCAGTGACACTGTACCTCTTGTCCACCTGTTGGAGCACACGCTGCGTGGAATAATGGACAGGGCACTTGAGGCAGAACAGAGGCAGGAAGAGGAGGACTTCCTTGCCTCTCAAGGCCCCCTTTACCCAGACAGTGTTCCTTCTGTCCCACCCATCGCACAGGAAGAGGAGGAGGAGGAGGAGGAGGAGGAGGATTGTGTCAGCATGGAGGTGGAGGCTGGCACTCAGCATCATCAGCAGCAGTCTTTTAGGGATGATTTACAGTCCCAAGAAACCAGTGGACTTGTACGTGGCTGGGAGGAGGTGGCTGCGGATCATGTCGTCCTTAGTGACCCAGAGGACTCCGGAGCGAATGCCTCAGCAAACCTACGCTGCATGGCCTCCCTGATCCTGCAAAGTCTGCGGAAGGATCCTCGTATTCTTCGGATCAAGGAGAGGGACCATTACTGGCTGGCCACTCTCCTTGATCCACGGTACAAGGGTAAGGTTGCGGACCTTATGTTACCGTCGCAGAGGGAGCAGAGGATGAGACAACTCCGGGAGGCCTTGCAGAAAGGTCTGTGCAACGCGTTCCCAGAGACTGGGAGGTTGCAAACTCCTGGTCCTGGACAACGAGTTGCTGAGGCTTCGGCCAGTCAAAGAAGGAGCGGTGGGGAAGGTGGCCGTCTGACCGATGCGTTCAGACAATTCTTTAGTCCGCAGCCCCAAAGTATGATTGGTTCCAGCAACCATCGCCAGCGTCTGATAAACATGGTGCAGGAATATCTAGGGGCAAGGTCAGACTTGGACACCTTCCCCACCGAAAATCCTCTGGCTTACTGGGTCTTGAGGATGGATCACTGGCCAGAGCTTGCACAGTATGCAATTGAGCTACTGGCCTGTCCTGCATCCAGCGTTCTTTCGGAACGCACATTCAGTGCTGCTGGAGGATTTGTCACGGATCACAGGGTGCGCCTGTCCACCGACTCGGTTGATCGACTGACTTTCATCAAGATGAACCAGTCTTGGATCACCACCAGCTACCACACACCTGATGCTGATATAACAGACTAATTGATTTTAAAATGTCACATCCCTTCAAGACTGATGCTGATGCTGAGTGCCTGTGCTGTTATGTTGACTGCCTATCCTCCTCCTCCGAGTCCTCAATGATACGATTGATGATGATAGCTTGGAAGATCATTTTTGTTTATGGGTGCCGCCACCAGTGCCTAACGCCCAATTTTTCAGCCCCTGTTTAACAGGGGCGTGTAATTACAATTTTTGAAGCAATACTTTGCAACAGGGCTCATTGCTGTGCTCCAAGTACAGTATCTGTGAGGAGTTGCAGTGTTGTGCCACCAGTGCCTAAGGCCCAATTTTTCAGCCCCTGTTTAACAGGGGCGTGTCATTACAATTTTTGAAGCAATACTTTGCAACAGGGCTCATTGCTGTGCTCCAAGTACAGTATCTGTGAGGGGTTGCAGTGTTGTGCCACCAGTGCCTAAGGCCCAATTTTTCAGCCCCTGTTCAACAGGGGCATGTAATTACAATTCTTGATCTAATAATTCACAGCAGGGCCCATTGCTGCACCCACCAAGAGTAACTGTCAGGGCTTACAGTGTTGTGGCACCAGCACCACCATCAAAGGCCCAATTTTTACTACCACTGTTCAACAATTATATGTAATTAAAATTCCTGATATAATAGTTGACAGCAGGGCGTTCCAGCACCAACCAAGAGTAACTGTGAGTGCTTACAGTGTTGTGCCAACACCAACAACTAAGGGGCCTATTTCTGCAGAGTATATACGGCAGGTCCCTACTTTCAAACATCCAACTTACAAACGACTCCTACTTGCAAACGCAAGAAGACAACAGGAAGTGAGAGGAAATCTACCACTAGGAAGGAAAATTCTCTCCTGTAAGAATAAATATGGGAGAAAGGTGTCTCCTCTGTACTGATGCTTTATCAGCAATCCTTGTTTCAAGAAAAACACCACATTTCAAAAACAGTTGTCATTGGGACGGAAAGTGAGGTGAAATGTTCTGAACAGGGGCACAGACAGCAAAACAAATGTTACAGGGGTGATAACCCTTACCTATGTTTTCCAAAAAGTTTAAAAATAGATTTTTGGGCTGGAGCTACACTTCAACAATGTACCTGTTCAAAATTACAAACAGATTCTACATAAGAACAAACCTACAGTCCCTGTCTTGTATGCACCGCCTGTATACGGCTGTTCAGAGTATATAGGGCCTTTTTTATTTTATGTGCGGGGTTCCCCTTAATATCCATACAAGACCCAAAGGGGCTGGTAATGGGCTGGGGTAGGGGGGGGGGGGGGTCATGGGGTAGCTATGCCATTTTTCTTAAAGAATTTCATCCATATTACCGGGACCAGACATTACATTAAAGCCGCAAGCAGTTTTAAATGGCTTTTTTTTCCTTTAGAAGTGTCATTTTGTGCAGGGACAGTTCTAAACACGGGAAACACGTGGCACTTCACAGGCATACTTTAGACACCCCCCAGGTACGATATTTAAAGGAATATTTGACTTTTTTTTTTTCACTTTATGCATCATTAAAATGACTGCTCCCGAAAAACGACCGTTTTTAAAACTTCTTTTTGCATTGATACATGTCCCCTGGTGCAGAACCCGGGTTCCCAAACCCTTTTTAGGACAATAACATGCATAATAGTTGTTATAATTAGCACTTTAGAATTCGAACGTTCGCATCCATTGTATTTAATAGGGTTCTAATGTTCGTTCGAACTTCCGGTCCGTTCGCGGGTTCTGGTGCGAACCGAACCCGGGGGTGTTCGGCTCATCACTAGTCATCAGGTACAACTGGCGTGAATGCAGTCTGGAGCAGGTTGGTCGGTGTGGAGGCAGGTTGGGTTACTGGCAGGATTGTGTGGGTCGGAAAGAACTTTCGTCTCTTTTTTGGCTTAGCCGCTGCAGATTTGTAAGTAACTGGAGAAATGTAAGAAAAGGATGTAATTGGGCAAAAGGAAGGGCTGGAATGCGATGGAGACACAGGGGCAGTGGCTGGAGGAGATTTTTGTGGAATAGTTGCAGGTGGATTGAAGGCAGGATAAGTGCAGCATATAGAGACTGGGTAATAGTACTTGGTGGGAAGCAGAGTATACTTGGGCTGCAGCTGAGGTTGCCATGGGTGACGGAAAGATAGATTCTTGGGAAGGCAGGTGACTAATGGCAGGGCTGGGTTGTTGTGGCTTGGCTAAATACAGGAGATCTGACCATGCCTGTAGCACAGGTTGAACAAAAGCTGGTTCACACACAGCCTGTCTAATCAGAGATTGTACTGAACAAATGCAATCAGATAGCACCTGCTGGGAACAGGAGGAATAATGTTCATCAAAAAAGGCCAGATCGTCCTCCAACAACCATACCAGGGATTCAACTTGGTCACGACTGAAGGGAGGAGAGAAATCATCACTTCCTTCGGGAACCCATGACAGGGCTGGCTTTACACATAACTGGACTAGAGGCTGAACATCCTCAAATAACATATGACCCTGATCCACTAGGGAATGAGCTGATCGGATGGCTTCCATCAGCTGATCACTAGTCCACCCTTTTAAAATCTGGCGACAATATTCACCATCCTCTGCTGCCAGCAGAGAAAAGTAAACGATTGCATCGAAATCCATATCAGCAAAAATGCACAACACCAGGATGGTTCCTTTATGAAGCCACGTCTGATCAGAGATGGCCTTGGTATACTGTCAGGGAAGTTAGCAGACCAGACTGTGTGGACTGCACAGAGGAAACCAAAAACGCATGTGAGTGAAAATATAATAATAATAATTTTATTTAAGTAAGTAAATATGAATAAAACCACCTCAAATAAACACAGTGCAATAACCAACCCTAAAACCAAGACCCAGAGATAACAATAGACATATATGTACAATGATGGGAGATACCGTAATCATAAACAAGCCAGGCTGAGGTCATACACAAGGAGATCAGAAGATAGGCAAGGACGGGAGATCAACAGGAACAGGGAGAGGACGGATGGATAGGCTGCAGAGCAGAGATCCAAAGTAATCAGGTAACAGGGGGACAGGTATCCAAGGTAATGGGGAAGCAGGAGGGACAGAACCAGGATGGGCTTGGGACAGGGATCAGATCGGGTCAGATACAGGCTCAGAAGTCAGGATCACAGGGTCAAGGTCAGGGAGAGAGATACCAAGGCAAACATGTGAGGGCTTGCCGGGTATTTAAGTATCTGCCAGTGATTAGGCTAGGTGACACCTGTACGCAGGAAGGAGCAGTCCGCTCCACACTGCCAGGATCCATCCGCTGGTGGAGACCAGTACTGTGTCCCAAAGATGATATAACACCAGCAGGGAGAAGTTCTCCTGACAGTTCCAAACTGCCAGGAGACACTGCCATGTTTCACTGGACTCTTTGGCATCTCTTTTCAAGGCCATGTCACTCCTTTATGATGACCCCCAATGGACTTCCACTGCCGAAGCTGCTCTTCTGTGGCTCTGCTGGAGCACGAGCGGTCGAGGACTACATAACAGACTTCAGATGCTGGAGCGCAGATACTCAATGGAATCATGCAGCTTTACGGCACCAGTTCCGCCTTAGCCTGTCTGAAAGATTAAAGGATGAACTGGCCCGAGTTGGCATACCAGACTCCCTGGAAGCCCTAATGACTTTGACTATCCAGATAGACCGGCGCCTTCGGGAGCACAGCATAGAAAAAGTGAACCATCAGGCTCGTCCCACCTGGATGTTACCCCGTGTGACCACAACCACGCGTCCTGCTTCCATCAGACCTGTCTTAGTAAGACCTGTACCAATTACTCCTGAACCTGTGCAAGTCGGTTTAATAAGACCCTCATTATCTGCTGAAGAACGTTCCCGCCGGCAGCAGCTTAATCTCTGCCTGTATTGCAGGGGGACCGGACATTATGTACATTCATGCCCAGTAAAGTCTCAGAGAGGTCTATCCATCTCACCTAGCAGTCAGCCAGCACCCTCTGCCAATACACCTCACCTGGCTCTTCTCATCTAATTCCAGCTTCCAGGAAGGACTGTGCCTGCTACTGCAATTATAGACTCTGAAGCATGTAGTTGTTTTATTGATCTGAACTTTGCTAACCAACAGCTCATTCCACTCCAGCACAGGGCACAAGGACTCTCCATCTTCCTGGCAGACGGGTCCCGTATTAAATCTGGCCTGGTCACCCAGGAGACTCCATCATTACCTGTAGTCACGGCCACGGGTCATAAAGAACTGCTAAGACTCGATGCAATTGCACCACCCCTGTTCCCGGTCATCCTCGGCCTGCCATGGCTGCAGGCCCACAATCCGCAAATTGATTGGGGCACCGGGGAAATAAAATTTCAGTCCCCCTACTGTCAAGAACATTGCCCGCCTTCACCTCCCAGGGTGTCTGGCCCTCTGCTGTGCCTGGAATCTGATGCAGAATTACGCTCACAAGTACCCAAACCATACCAGGAGTTTTTAGATGTGTTCAGCAAATGGGGGGCTGAGACTTTTCCTCCCCACCATTCATACGATTGTCCAATTGAGTTGCTGCCTGGAGCCGAGATCCCCTTTGGGCGGATCTTTCACCTGTCTGAACGGGAACTGGAGGTATTAAAAGAATATGTAGACGAAAACCTTAAGAGAGGATACATCCGACCATCTACTTCTCTAGCAGGGGCCGGGATCTTTTTTGTATAGAAGAAGGACCACTCCTTACGCCCTTGTGTGGACTACAGGGAACTAAATAAAGTGACTGCTAAAAAAACGGTATCCTCTCCCCCTGGTGCCCGAGTTGTTCCAGAGACTGAGAACTACCGCTGTATTCACTAAACTCGATCTTTGAGGAGCCTATAATTTGGTTCGTATCCGTGCAGGGGACGAGTGGAAAATGGCCTTCCGTACCAGGTTCGGCCACTATGAATATCTAGTGATGCCCTTCGGCCTGTGCAACTCCCCTGCCACTTTTCAGCACTTCGTAAATGATATCTTCAGAGACTGGTTAGATATCTTTGTAATCATTTATCCTGATGATATCCTGATCTTCTCCACATCCCTCGATCAGCACCGGAAACACGTTAAGATGGTACTCTGCCGACTCTGCCAGCACAGGTTATATGCCAAGCTGGAAAAATGTGAATTAGAGCGGCAGAGCATCCAGTTCTTGGGTCTGGTGATTTCCACGGAAGGGTTCAAGATGGATCCACAAAAGGTCACAGCTGTTCTGGACTGGCCCGCACCCTCAGATAAGAAAGGGGTGCAGCATTTTGTTGGCTTTGCCAATTTTTTACAGAAGATTTATTAAAGGGTTCTCTGCAATCATTTCCCCCATCACTCAGCTAACAAAACAGAACATCCGTTTCCACTGGAACCCCGACGATCAAGCTGCCTTTTCTACGCTGAAAGAACTTTTTACCTCTGCTCCCATCCTGAGCCATCCAGACCCCTCATTACCCTACCTACTCGAGGTAGATGCTTTGGAAACAGCGGTAGGAGCAGTTATTTCCCAGCGCCAAGGCCTCAAGGATCTCATGCATCCCATAGCTTTCTTCTCCCGTAAGCTCTATCCAGCCAAAAGAAATTACGATGTGGGGGTTTGTGAACTTTTGGCCATTAAGGCCGCATTAGAAGAGTGCCGGTATCTCTTGGAGGGCGCAGCACATCCCATACTTATTTACACAGATTGCAAGAATCAGGAGTATTTGAGAACAGCCAAGCGTCTGAAGCCGCGTCAAGCCCGGTGGGCGTTATTCTTTTCCTGATTTTCATTTCACATCACCTACAGGTCAGGATCAAGAAACACCAAGCCAGACGCTCTCTCCCGCCTGTTCGATGACCCCAAGATGCCTCAGTCCCGGATACTATTCTATCTGAAGGCAACTTTCTGCTTATCCAGACAGATCTAATGTCCAGCCTAAATCAAGCTTCAGCTGGAGTGCCCAGTCAACCAGGAGTTTCTCTGATACCCAGGGATGGGTTACTATGGAAGGACAATAACATTTTTGTGCCAGCAAGTTTCCAGACCAAAATACTGAGCCTATGCCACGACCATCCTCTGGCTGGCCATTTCGGGGTCCACAAGACCCTCAACCTGATTCAGTACATGTTCTGGTGGCCAAAGCTCGAGAAGAATTGCAAGGAATATGAGAAATCATGTGTTTGTACCCAAAACAAGTCTGATAGGACCAAGTCCTGGGGTCTTCTCAGACCTTTACCAATCCCTGACAGACCCAGGAGCATGATAGCCATGGACTTTATAGTCAAACAAACACCCGTCTGAAGGACATACAGGCATCTTTGTAGTGGTCGACCGTCTTTCCAAGATGGCCCACTTTATACCTTTGAAAAATATGCCTTCTGCCATGGAAACCGCCCGAGTGTTTATCCGGGAGATTGTAAGACTACATGGAGTTCCAACCAACATTGTATCTGACAGGGGGGTCCAGTTCACCTCTCGCTTTTGGAAAGCACTATGCCAGGCCCTGAAAATCACACTATCCATGTCATCTGCTTACCATCCTCAGACTAATGGATAAACCGAGTGGACTAACCATACCCTCGAGCAGTATATACAATGTTTCACCACGTTTGTTCAGGACGATTGGGTAGCACTATTGCCGTTGGCGGAATTTGCTTTCAATAATGCCAGTCATTCAGTTACTGGTCAGTCACCATTTTTTGCAAACTACGGGTTTCATCCTGTCTTCCTGCTTAACATTATCCCTGAATCTCCGGTTCCAGCTGTACAGAGCACTATTGACTTCCTGGGTCACAACAACAAATTGTTACAAGAGACTATGGTCAAGGCACAGGCAACTAATAAGAGAGTATATGACAGGAAGAGAAGAGGGGAACTGTGTCTCCAACCTGGCGATCAAGTGTGGTTGTCTACTACCAACCTCAGAATTGGCTTGCCCCTCGAAGAAGTTGGCACCAGAGTTTATTGGCCCTTTTCCAATTAAGAAAAAACGAATCAAAGTTTCTTATGAACTTGCCCTACCTGATTCGCTTAAGATCCACCCAGTGTTCCACGTGTCCCTGCTGAAACCCACAGTACCAGACCCCTTCCCAGACAGGGGATCGGGGCCACCTGAACCCGTAATGGTTGATGGGGATGAGGAATATGAGGTGGAGGCTATCATAGGCTGCAGGAGAAGAGGTAATCAACTGCAATATCTGATCAAGTGGAGGGGGTATGGACCAGGGGAGAATTCTTGGGAACCCAAGCAGAATGTGCATGCCCAAGAACTAATCCAGGCCTTCTTCCACAGCCACCCTCAAAAAAGAGCTCTTTTGGGCACCCGGAGGCTGCCCATAAGGGGGGCAATGTCGTGGATGAACACCTCTTAGACCCATAACAGGCCTCGGATGCATCCCCGCTAATAGGCTTCCAGCAGTAAACAGACGTGCGCCAATGCACATGCGTCGATCACAGAGATCGTGCACGTGCGCACAGTGACGCTGCTTTGGTGCGCAGTAGCCTTTAAAAGGGACTTCCACTGTCCAGATCCTTGCTGTTTGATCTGCAGCTTATCCTGTGACCTGATCCTGAACCTGCACCTGTTGTTACTATGACCCGGCTCCTTGACCTTGCTGCTATCTCCACTCCTGACCTTTGGCTTCCTTGACCTTGTCCTGCTCATCTGTCTGTCTGATCCTCCGTTGCTGATCCTGCCTGAATACTGACCATCTGCTGCCTGCTGCTCCTGCCTGTATCTTATCCGCTGTGCATTACCTGGCTCTTCTGACCCTTCTTCTGCCTGCCTACGTGCATCTGCATGCACCTATTGCTTCTTAGTAGGGATGAGCCGAACACCCCCCGGTTCGAATCGCATCCAGTACATGCGAACGGATCGAAAGTTCGCGCAAACTTTCAAACACCGTTAAAGTCTATGGGACTCGAACGTGAAAAAACAAAAGTGCAAATTTTAAAGGCTAATATGCAAGTTATTGTCCTAAAAAGGGTTTGGGGACCCGGGTCCTGCCCCAGGTGACGTATCAATGCAAAAACAAGTTTTAAAAACGTCCGTTTTTTCGGGAGCAGTGATTTTAATGATGCTTAAAGTGAAAAAATAAAAGTGAAATATTCCTTTAAATATCGTACCTGGGGGGTGTCTATAGTATGCCTGTAAAGTGGCGCGTTTTTCCCGTGTTTAGAACAGTCGCTGCACAAAATGACATTGCGGCTCTAATGTAATGTTGTGTCCCGGCAATATAGATGAAAATTATTGAGAAAAATGGCATGGGTACCCCTCTCCCCCCAGCCCAGTACCAGGCCCTTTGGGTCTTGTATGGATATTAAGGGGAACCCCGCACCCAAATTAAAAAAAGAAAAGGTGTGGGGCCCCCAGGTCCTATATACTCTGAACAGCAGTATACAGGCGGTCCAAACAAGACAGGGACTGTAGGTTTGTTCTTAAGTTGAATCTGTTTGTAATTTGGAACAGGTACATTTTGTAAGTGTAGCTTCAGCCAAAAAAAATATTTTTAAGCTTTTTGGATAACATAGGGAAGGGTTATCACCCCTGTAACAATTGTTTTGCTGTCTGTGCCCCTGTTCAGAAGATTTCACCTCACTTTCTGTCCCAATGGCAATTGGATTTTGAAAATTTGGGGTTATTAGGGAAACAAGGATTGGTGATAAAGCATCAGTGGAGACACCTTTTTCTCATATTAACTCTTACAGTAGAGAATTTTCCTTCCTAGGGGTAGATTTCCTCTTCACTTCCTGTTGTCTACCTCCGTTTGTAAGTAGGAGTCGTTTGTAAGTCGGATGTTTGAAAGTAGGAGACCGCCTGTATATACTATATGGCCTGCCCTATATACTCTGCAGAAAATTGGGCCTTAGGTGTTGGTGGTACCAGAACACTATAAGCCCTCACAGCTACTCTTGGTGGGCGCTGGATCGGGCCCTACTGTGAAATATTATATCAAGAATTGTAATTACATGCCCCTGTTGAACAGGGGTAGAAAAATTGGGCCTTTGGTGGTGGTGGTGCCACAACACTGTAAGCCCTCACAGTTACTCTAGTTGAGTGCAGGAACAAGCCCTGCTGCAAAATATTACTGCAAAATTTTTAATTATACACTCCCCTGTTAAACAGGGGCAGAAAAATTGGGCCTTAGGCACTGGTGCTGGTGCCACAACACTGCAACCCCTCACAGATACTCTATTTGAGCGCAGGAATGAGCCCTGCTGCAAAATATTACAGAACATTTTTTAATTATAGATGCCCCTGTTAAACAGGGGCAGAAAAATTGGGCTTTAGGCACTGGTGCTGGTGCCCAGAACCAAAAATGTTCTTAGAAACTATCAACATGAACATTGAGGAAGAATAGGGTAGTCACTCAGCATAACAGGATAGTCACTCAGCAATCAGCATCAGCATAGGAAGTCTTGAAGGGATCTCATTCATAAAAAAATTAATCGGTTACATCAGCATCAGGTGCTTGGTAGCTGGTGATCCAAGACGGATTCAGTTTTATGAAGGTGAGACGATAAACCGAGTCGGTGGACAGGCGCACTCTGTGATCGGTTACAAAGCCACCAGCAGCACTGAATGTGCGTTCCGAAAGAACGCTGGATGCAGGACAGGCCAGTAGCTCAATTGCATACTGTGCAAGCTCTGGCCAGTGATCCATCCTCAAGACCCAGTAACCCAGTGGATTTTCGGTTGGAAAGGTGTCCAAGTCTGATCTTCCCCCTAGGTATTCCTGCACCATGTAAATCAGACGCTGGCGATGGTTGCTGGAACCAACCGATCATACCTTGGGGCTGCAAACTAAAAAATTGTCTGAACACATCGGTCGGAAAGCCACCTTCTCCACCGCTCCTTCTGTGACTGACCGAAGCCTCAGCAACACGTTGTCCAGGACCAGGAATTTGTAACCTATCAGGCTCTGGAAACGCGTTGCACAAACCTTTCTGCAAGGCCTCCCGAAGATGTTTCATCCTCTGCTCCCTCTGCGATGGCTGGATAAGTTCCGCAACCTTACCCTTGTAACGTGGATCAAGGAGGGTTGCCAGACAGTAATGATCCTTCTCCTTGATACCACGAATCCGAGGGTCCTTTCGCAGGCTTTGCAGGATCAGGGAGGCCATGCAGCGTAGGTTTAAGGATGACATGATCCGCAGCCACCTCCTCCCAGCCACGTACAAGTCCATGGGTTTTTGGGGACTGTAATTGATCCCTTGAAGACTGCTGCTGATGCTGAGTGCTAGGCTCCACCACGATGCTGACACAATCCTCCTCCTCCTGTGTGATCGGCGGGCCCGCAGGAACACTGTCTGGATAAAGGGGGCCTTGAGAGGTAAGGAAGTCCTCCCCTTCCCCCCTCTGTTCTGCCTCAAGTGCCCTGTCCATTATTCCACGCAGCATGTGCTCCAACAGGTAGACAAGAGGGACAGTATCACTGATGCATGCACTGTCACTGCTCACTATCCTCGTGGCCTCCTCAAATGGTGACAGGACAGTGCATGCATCCTTGATCATGAGCTACTGGCGTGGTGAAAAAAATCCAAGCTCCCCTGACCCTGTCCTGGTGCCATAGTCACACAGGTACTCATTGATGGCCCTCTGCTGCGTGTGCAGCCGCTGCAGCATGGCCAACGTTGAGTTCCATCTGGAAGGCATGTCACAGATTAGGTGGTTCTTGGGCAGGTTGTATTCCTTTTGGAGGTCAGCCAGCCGAGCACTGGTATTATATGACTGGCGGAAATGCACACAGACTTTCTTGGCCTGCCTCAGGAGATCCTGTAAGCTCGGGTACCTGCACAAGAACCGCTGCACCACCAAATTAAGGATGTGAGCCAAACAGGGCACATGGGTCAGGTGTCCCTGTCGAAGGGACAGAGAGGAGGTTGGTGCCATTGTCGCAAACCACCATTCCTGGCTGAAGCTGGCGTGGCGTCAACCACCTCTGAGCCTGCCCCTGCAGAGCTGACAGAATCTCTGCCCCAGTGTGGCTCCTGTCCCCTAAGCACACCAGCTCAAGCACCACATGGCATCTTTTTGCCTGAGTGCTTGCGTAGCCCCCTGAACGCCTACGGAGCACCCCCTGGTTCCCAAGACAAATCTATAGATGAAGAGGCCATGGAGGAAGAAGAAGAGGAGGGGGTGGAGGAGAGAGGTGTGTCAGAATCACCACTAGTAGTATTTTGGAGGCGTGGTGCACCCTGTCCTGCATCCTTCCCAGCTGCCAGCAGAGTCACCCAGTGCGCCATGAAAAATAAGTAACGTCCCTGTTCATGCCTGCTGGACCATGAGTCAGCAGTAATATGCACCTTACCACTGACCGCCCTGTCCAGCGAGGCCAAGACATTGCCTTCCACATGCCGGTAGAGAGCCGGAATCGGCTTCCGTGAAAAAAGAGGCGTTTGGGAACCTGCCACTGAGGTACTGCACATTCCACAAATTCACGAAAGGGGGCAGAGTCTACCAGCTGAAAAGGCAGCAGTTGGAGTGCTAGCAATTTAGCCAAGCTAGCATTCAACCGCTGGGCATGTGGATGGCTGGGAGCGAATTTCTTTTGCCGGTTTAGCAACTGGGGTAGGGAGATTTGCCTTCTACAATCGGACGTTGGTGTAGCGATAGCAGATTGCCCGCAAGTACTTGGCAGTGGCACACCTAATTCTACACCTTCATTCCTCTCAGTGCAGGTTTCTGAGAGGACTGAAGATATAGTTGGGTTGGAGATCCCCACACATGAGGAGAAAGGAGAGGTCCGCCTTGTTCTTTGGTGTGGGTCTTTTAAGTACGCTTGCCAACAGACTGCATGGCAGGTCGACATATGTCTGGTCAAGCATGTGGTGCCCAAGCGGCTGCTGTGTTGGCCACGCTTGATACGCTTCAGACATATGTTGCAAACAGCAACGGTGCGATCTGCTGCACTCATCTCAAAAAAGGCCCACACCAAAGAACTTTTGGAAAAATGTACAGAGTCAGCAGTGCCCTGCACATGCGGAGCTCTGCAGTGTGATGCAGTCGGTTGGCTGCCCTTAAGCTGGCCCCTGGAGGGCATCCTGCCTCGTTGGAGATGTGCCTCCTCCTATCAGGCACCCATGTAGAGTCAGTGACCTCATTATCCCCTCCCTCCTCGTCACTGGAGCAAACCTGGCAGTATGCCGCAGCTGGGGGAACATGACTGCCAGTTTGTTGTCCTTCTTGGGCACCCCCTCTCTCTGGGCTCACGTTCCTGCCCTCCTCAAGCTGGGTACCATCATCGGAGCCTTCAAAATGCTGTGCATCCTCCTGCAGCATGTACCCAACACTGTGGTCGAACAGTTCGGGGGACTCCTCCGTACATGATGGTGGGGCTAGGGAAGGAGTAACTGATGACCTGGAGCCGATAAAATAGGATGCTTTGGCAGCCAAAGTACTCTAAACCTGGGTGACAGAGGATGAGGACTGCTTGGTCATCCACTCTACCAACTCTTCTGCATGTTTTAACTCAACACGGGCAGCTGCCGAAAAAAAGGACAAGCGTGCCCCACGGCCACGTGCTGAGGATGCACCGTGTCCACGACCAGCACTGTTGGCTCTAGCCACAGAGGCTGCTTGCCCTCTTTTAGTGGCCTGTGAGTGTCTGCCTCTCCTTGTTGGCCTTCCAGACATACTGTATTTGATGTATCTGTAATGTATTTGAATAGGTACACCAGGAATGGCTTGCAGCGAGATCTAGCTGCACAGGATACAGTATATATATATATATACATATATATACATATATATATATATACATATACACACATATACACACATATACACACACACAGTCAGGTCCAATTTGTGATCATGACAGGACTTAAGAACTTCTACCCGTAGTTGCTGAGGCACGAAGATCTTATCCCTGTTCCATAATAGATCATCCCTTAACTGTAGGGCAAGGTCTGATGGCTGAGGAGTTTCTGAAGAAGCCTGCTTAATTTGGGACAAAAGGTCTCCCTGCAGAATGAGAAAGTTTCCTGGGGCTAGAATGGTGTCTGGGGATGAGAGGACTTCAGGTTCACAAAACATCCGGGAAAGTGCGTCTGGCTTGGTGTTTTTTGACCCAGGCCTATAAGCAGGGCCGCAATCAGGGGGGTAAGGCAGTACACCTGTAAGGGGCCCGGAGGTCCCCAGGGGCCCGGGTGGCAACCCCCCCTTTTTTTTTCTATAAAAAATAATAATAATAATTAAACTTTTTTATATTTTTTTCATTCTTTTTTTATTTTATTTTTTATTTTTATTGTTTATTTTTTGTAAGGGGCCCAGAGGTCCGGAGGTCCCCAGATGGCAACCCCCCTTTTTTTTTTTTTATTAAAAAAAAATATATTTTTTGCAAGGGGCCCAGAAGCCCGGAGGTCCCCAGGGGCCCAGATGGCAACCCCCACTTTTTTTTGTAAGGGGCCCTGAGGTCCCCAGATGGCAACCCCCCCTTATTTCTTTTTTTTTTTATTCTTTTTTTATTTGTTTTATTAATTTTTTTTGTAAGGGGCCCAGAGGTCCCCAAGGGCCCGGATGGCAACCCCCCAACCTCAATTTGCGGTGGCAGCACCCCCCTGGTTCTCAATTCGTGGCACCCCCCGCTTCTCAATTTGCAGCGGCAGCACCCCCCCGGTTATCTGCTCCAGGGGGCCTATGCCTGAAGCTGTGTAAGGGGCCCCAAAATTCCTGATGGCGGCCCTGCCTATAAGTGATATGAAACGAGACCAAGTAAAAAAGAGTGCCCACCTGGCCTGGCGTGGTTTCAGTCTTTTGGCAACTTTTAAATATTACAGATTCTTATGGTCTGTGTAGACCAAGATAGGATGTAGAGGTAACGCCACTCCTCGAGTGCAGCTTTAATCGCTAAAAGTTCTGTCCCCGACGTCGTAATTCCTCTCAGCTTCTGATAACTTGCGAGAGTAGAATGCAACTGGGTGCAATAGAGCTTTTGGCCCTTGTCTCTGAGAAAGCACCGCTCCAACTGCTACCTCAGAGGCATCCACTTCCAGGATGTAGGGCAAGGCCGGATCGGGGTGTTCCAGGACAGAATCTGAAATGAACAGGTCCTTTAAGGTGGTGAAAGCGGCTTGAGTTTCAGGGGACCAGTGAAACCGGGTGCCTTGTCTAGTCAGACTTGTGATGGGGAAATGAGGGTGGAAAATCCCTTTATGAATTTCCGATAAAAATTTGCGAACCCCACAAAACGCTGAATCCCTTTCTTATCAGTGGGGGCCGACCAGTCCAGAATGGCAGTGACTTTCTGAGGGTCCATCTTAACACCCTCCACTAAAATAATCAATCCCAGGAACTGGATACTTTGTCGTTCAAACTCACACTTTTCAGGTTTAGCGTACAAGCCATGTTGACGAAGCCGAGTTCGTACTTTTCTGACATGTTCCCGATGATTAGGCAGAGAAGAGGAAAAGATCAAGATATCATCTAAATAGATTATGACAAACAAGTCAAGGTAGTCTCTGAAGATATCATTTACGAAATGTTGAAATGTGGCAGGGGCGTTGCAAAGGCATGACCAAATATTCGAAGTGCCCGAATCTGGTGCGGAACGCGGTCTTCCATTCATCGCCACTCCGAATGCGGACTAGGTTATAGGCTCCGCAGAGGTCCAACTTGGTAAATATAACTGCAGTTCCGAGCCTTTGGAACAGTTTGGGTACCAGAGGAAGGGGGTACCTGTTCTTAATCGTGATTTTATTTAGATCTCGGTAATCTACGCAGGGACGTAGAGAGTGGTCTTTTTTCTCCACAAAGAATATTCCAGCTCCTGCGGGAGCGGTGGAAGGGCGTATGAATCCCTTCTCCAGGTTATCGTCTAAATAAGTCTTTAGAGTTCCCAGCTCCAATTCGGTCAAGGGAAAGATTCTCCCAAAAGGAATCTCTGCCCCAGGGAGAAGTTCGATTGGGCAGTCGTAGGGCCTATGTGGTGGTAAAGTCTCTGTGCCCTTCTTACTGAATACGTCTAAGAAGCTGTGATAGACCTCTGGGACAAGCTGACAGTTCTCAACATTTGTTTCCAGGCACAGTAAAGGAGACGGGATATCAGTAGTTTCCTGTAGACAGTGTTGGTGGCAGTAGAAAGAAAGGAAACAGATTTTCCCAGAGTTCCAGTCAATTTGCGGGTTATGGGCCCTCAGCCAAGGCATGCCCAGAATGATGGGAAATAAAGGGGATTCAATAATGTCCAGGCAGAGTAGTTCCCGATGGTCGTTGGCAATAGTGGTGTTCAGGGGAACCGTTTCTTGTGTGACAGGGCCAGATCTAATGGCCGATCCATCGGCTAAATGGACAGAAAGTTCCTTGGATCTGGGTCATTGGGGAACTTGGTTTTTGATGGCGAAGGGTAAGTCCATAAAGCCGCTGCAAGCACCGAGTCAATAATGGCGGGAGCCTGAATATTCCCTCCTGGAAGCTGTAGAGAAATGGAGATAGCCAGGTGAGTGGTATTGTTAAGCAAGGCAGGTGAAGTAGTAGAGGAGAGGGTAGAGCATTTACGGAGCTTTGCGGGGCAAGTCCTCACATAATATCCCGGTTCCCCGCAGTAGAGGTAAAGGTTATTGACCCGTTGGCGTTGACGCTCCTCAGGAGTAAGTGAAGAGCGGAGCAGGCCCAGTTGCATTGGTTCAGAAGTATCGATGGTGGTGTGCACAGGAGTAAGAGGAGCAGGGTGAGGAGAGCTGGGCACACGTGGTAACATCCACACCGGGCGGGAAGGCTCCAATGTTCGCTCAGCCCTTTGTTCTCTTAACCGTCTGTCTATTTGAATAGACTGGAGGATTAGAGCATTAAGTGTTGACGGTATGCCAACCCGGGCCAGTTCATCCTTTAGGGGTTCGGAGAGACCCAAGCGGAACTGGTGACGCAGGGCAGCGTCATTCCAGTTTGTATCGGAACTCCAACGCCTAAATTCCGACACATAGTCCTCTGCTGCCCTACGACCCTGTTGCAGTGAACATAGTGCTGCTTCTGCGGTGGCTGCTAGCTGCAGATCCTCGTAGAGGAGGTTCATTGCCTGGAAGAAGGTACTCAGGAGATTGAGACAGACGTCCTTGTGTTCCAGAAGGCGGTGAGCCCATGTCTGAGGTTCGCCTGATAATAGAGCAATGACAAAGTCCACCTTGGTGGATTCGAGAGAGAAGGTCCTGGGCTGTAAAGCGAAAATAAGTTCACAGGTGTTGCGGAAAGCTCTGTACTTGCTGCGGTCCCTGGAAAATCTTTCCGGAGTGGGGTCCCTGGGCTCAGGCGGCAACATCACAACTGAAGGTGCAGGGAAAGTTCCAGATGCTACAGGAGCCGTGGTGGACAGGGTCTGGACACGCTCCTCCAGACGGGTGTAGCCTTCCTGCAGGTTTCTGATGGCCGTAGTAAGTCCATCCAGGTGGCGGCATAAGTCCTCCATGGGAGAGGCTCCCTGCGTGGCCTCGGACATGGCTGTCCAGTACTGTCACGTACCTGGTAGTAGAGCCCAACGTACAGGGAGCGGCCTCTCATAAACCTCTGGCTCAAGAACCCCTGGTAGAGTAGACAGGAGCTCGAGAGTGCAAAGGGGCACAAGTGCCTGGTAGGTAAGCTGGTATAGAGGGATGCAGCAGCAGGGAGGTGCACTGTAGTCCAAGCAGGATGCAGCAGCAGGGAGGTGCACTGTAGTCCAAACAGGATGCAGCAGCAGGCTGAGAACTGTAGACAGTAGCACGGCACTCGTGGATCAAGAGATTGGCAGGTGAGGACAGGCCGGTTCAAACACAGGCAGGCGGGTCAGGTACAGAAGCAGAATCCAAAGAATAGTCAAAGTCCAGGCCGGGTCAGTTCATCTGGCGGGCAGCAATCAGGTTAGAAGGAGAGGTCGGAGAGTAGTCCGGATAAGCCGGGATCAAATACAGGCAGCAAGCAGGAGTAGCCAGGGGAGAGCCGGATCAGGTAACAAGTCAATAATCAAAGTTTCAGGTAGCAGGGTCACAGGAACGATGCAGACCGGACAGCAAGGTGTCTGATCTCTTTAAATAGCCTATTTTGGCGCCAAGTGCTGTCACAGCGCGCGAGTGCACGCTCCCGCGCGCGCCATTGCGCACGCGCTGAACAGCTCTTCCGCGCACGGGCATTCTTCTGACACTGCTGTTGCTAGGCAGATTACCAAAACGCCTTTACTGACACTGCCCCTGCAGAGCTGACAGAATCTCTGCCCCAGTGTGGCTCCTATCCCCCAAGCACACCAGCTCAAGCACCACATGGCTTATTTTTGCCTGCGTACTTGCGTAGCCCCTTGAACGCCTACGGAGCACCGCTGATTCCAAGGACAAAGCACAGGTAGAGGCCATGGAGGAAGAAGAAGAGGAGGGGGTGGAGGAGAGAGGTGTGTCAGAATCACCAGTAGTAACATTTTGGAGGCGTGGTGGCGGAACAACCTCCAACACTACTGCACCTTGTCCTGCATCCTTCCCAGCTGCCAGCAGAGTCACCCAATGCGCCGTGAAAGATAGGTAACGTCCCTGTCCATGCCTTCTTGACCATGAGTCAGCGGTAATATGCACCTTACCGCTGACCGCCCTGTCCAGCGAGGCCAAGACATTGCCTTCCACATGCCAGTAGAGAGCCGGAATCGCCTTCCGTGAGAAAAAGTGGCGTTTGGGAACCTGCCACTGAGGAACCGCACATTCCACAAACTCACGGAAGGGGGCAGAGTCTACCAACTGAAAAGGCAGCAGTTGAAGTGCTAGCAATTTAGCCAAGCTAGCATTCAACCGCTGGGCACGTGGATGGCTGGGAGCGAACTTCTTTCGGCAGTGCAGCAGCTAGGGCAGGGAAATTTGCCTGGTACAATCGGACGTCGTGTACAGATAGCAGATTGCAGATTGCCCGCAAGTACTTGGCTGTGACACACCTAATTCTACAGCTTCATTCCTTTCAGTGCAGGTTTCAGAGAGGACTGAAGGTATAGTGGGGTTGGAGATCCCAGCTGATGAGGAGCAAGGAGAGGTCCTCTTTGTGCTTTGGTGTGGGTTTTTTAGGTACGCTTGCCAACGAACTGCATGGCAGGTCGACACATGTCTGGTCAAGCACGTGGTGCCCAAGCGGCTGATGTTTTGGCCACGCGAGATACGTTTTAGACATATGTTGCAAATGGCAACGGGGCAATCTGCTGCACATGTCTGAAAAAAGGCCCACACCAAAGAACTTTTGGAATAACGCGCAGAGACAGCAGCGCCCTGCACATGCGGAGCACTGCGGTGTGATCCAGTCGGTGTGCTGCCCTTAAGCTGGCCCCTGGAGGGCATCCTGCCTCGTTGGAGATGTGCCTCCTCCTCCTCTCAGGCACCCACATGGAGTCAGTGACCTCATCATCCCCTCCCTCCTCATCACTGGAGCAAATCTGGCAGTATGCTGCAGCTGGGGGAACATGACTGCCAGATAGCTGTCCTTGTTGGGCACCCCCTCTCTCTGGGCTCACGATACTAACCCCTCTCTCTGGGCTCAGGTTACTGCCTTCCTCCAGCTGGGTTCCATCGTTGGAGCCTTCAAAACGCTGGGCATCCTCCTGGAGCACGTACCCAACACTGTGGTCAAACAGTTCTGGGGACTCCTCAGGAGGACATGGTGGGGCTAGGGAAGGAGTGACTGATGCCATTGAGCTGAGGGAAGAGGACACTTTGGCAGCTGCTTTGCCAAAGTACCCTGAGCCTGGGTGAGAGAGGATGAGGAGGATGAGGACGGCTTGGTCATCCACTCTACCAAGTCTTGGGCATGTTGCGGCTCAACATGACCAGCTGCCGAAAAGAAGGACAAGCGTGTCCCACGGCCACGTGCTGATGAGGATGCACCGTGTCCACGACCAGCACTGTTGCCTCTAGACACAGAGCCTGCTTGCCCTCTTTTATTGCCTTGTGACTGTCTGCCTCACCTTGTTTGCCTTCCAGACATACTAATGGCCTGCAGTGAGATGTAGCTGCACAAAGGTGGGATGTATATATATATATATATAATAGGATTTTTATAACAGCTTACCTGTAAAATCCTTTTCTTGGAGTACATCACGGGACACAGAGCGACATAGTCATTACTAATGGGTTATATAGATACCGTCAGGTGCTGGCACTGGCAACTTCCAAAACCGGAAGTACCCTCCCCTATATAAGCCCCTCCCATCCGGGAGCACCTCAGTTTTGTAGCAAAGCAATAAGTGTCCCCAAAGAGGGGCGGGAGCTCTGTGTCCCGTGATGTACTCCAAGAAAAGGATTTTACAGGTAAGCTGTTATAAAAATCCTATTTTCTTTCTCGTACATCACGGGACACAGAGCGACATAGTCATTACTAATGGGATGTCCTAAAGCAATGCCAAATGAGGGGGGGGATACACCATATATAAGCTGAGCGCTATCAGACATGAGGATCTTTTGCGGCCTGCAACACACTGCGCCCAAAGGCGACATCCTCCTGACTTCTAACGTCCACCTGGTAGAACCTAGTAAACGTGTGAACTGAAGACCATGTTGCGGCCTTACAGATTTGAGCCAGGGAGGCCTGGTGATGCACTGCCCATGAAGTTCCAACTGCTCTCGTGGAGTGCGCTCTAACTTTGAACGGAGGCGGTCTCCTTCTCAAGCCATAAGCTTGCATAATGACCTGTCGAATCCACCTGGCTAAAGTAGATTTTGACGCTGCCTGACCCTTTCTGGGGCCTTCCGGCAGAATAAACAAAGTATCCGTTCTGCGAATCTGAGCAGTGGCTTTTAGATAAGCTTTAACTGCTCTTACTACATCCAAAGAATGCAATAACTTTTCCTCTACCGAAGTAGGTTTGGGGAAAAAAGAAGGAAGAACCACATCTTGGTTCAAATGAAAACTCGATACCACCTTAGGAAGAAAGGCTGGATGAGGACGTAACACTACTCTGTCCTTATGGATAACCAGATATGGCTCCTTACAGGACATAGCTGCTAATTCCGATACTCTTTTAGCCGAACAAATGGCTACTAGAAAAATCAATTTCCTGGTGAGAAGCACCAAGGAAATATGCTGTAATGGTTCAAATGGTTGTTTCTGTAGAACCGACAGAACCAAGTTTAGATCCCATGGACATATGGGAATATTAACCGGAGGACTAATACGCATCACTCCTTGTATAAAGGCTTTGACTAGTGAATGCGAAGCCAGGGGCCTTTGAAAAAATATTGACAAGGCCGAAATCTGACCCTTGATAGTACTCAAGGCAAGCTTCCTATCTACAGCCCACTGTAGGAAGTCCAGAATCCTACCTATTACGTATTTACGTGGATGCCATTTCCTGGCCTCACACCAGGTGATGTACGCCTTCCAGATTCTATAGTAGATCTGCCTGGATACCGGTTTCCTGGCATTGATCATGGTAGATACCACAGCATTAGAGAGCCCTCTCTTTTTTAGAATGTGGGCTTCAATAGCCAGGCCGTCAAACCTAGGGCTGGTAAGGAAGGGTGGTATATCGGTCCTTGCGAAAGCAGGTCCGGACGACGTGGGAGAGTCCAAGGACTCCCCACTGAAATTTTACAATCTCCGCGTACCACGCTCTTCGGGGCCACGCTGGAGCCACCGGAATCACTGGTTTCTTTTCTACCCTGATTCTGCGGAGTAATCGAGGTAACCATTGTGGCGGTGTGAATGCATATATCAGCTTGAACTGATCCCAAGGGAACACTAGGGCATCCGAGCCGCAAGCTAGGGGATCCCTTGTCCGAGAGACAAACCTGTCCCCCTTTGCGTTGAATCTGGATGCTAGAAGATCTACATCCGATGTTCCCCACCGCTGACATATTGTCCAGAAAACCTCGGGGTGAAGGGACCCTTCCTCTGGGCCTAATTGCTGGCGACTTAGAAAGTCCGCCTTCCAATTCTCCACTCCTGGAATGAATACCGCAGATATGGCTGGGACATATTTTTCTGCCCATTTCAGGATGTAATTTACTTCCCTCTGGGCTGCACGACTCCTGGTGCCCCCCTGATGATTGATATATGCCACTGCTGTGGCATTGTCTGATTGAATTCTGACAGGGGACCCTTGGAGTTTGGATGTCCATGCTACTAGGGCATACCGGGCTGCTCGTATCTCTAAGAGATTGATGGGCAGGGCCTTTTCTGCATCCGACCATCTGCCCTGGAGAGACTATTGCTCCAGTACTGCTCCCCAGCCTATAAGGCTGGCATCTGTAGTGACCACCTTCCAAGAAATCGGACTGAAGGATTTCCTTTTTTTCCAGATTCTGGGGAACCAACCACCAACGGAGGCTCTTGCGAACGGAAGGGGACAAGGACATTGTAAGTCTAGGGCCTGAACTTTTTTGTTCCAGGCTGACAGTATGGCCCCTTGCAAATTCCTTGAATGGAATTGACCGTAGGGTACTGCTTCGAATGATGCCACCATTTTTCCCAGCAGCCTCATATACAGGCGTATGGACGGCTGTCTTTTTTGTACCCACTAAGTGGATCAAATCTTTCAAAGACAACACCTTTCCTCGAGGCAAGAATATTTTTCTCTGGCCTGAATCCAACCTTAGCCCCCAGTATTCCAGACTTTTGACTGGTTTTTAGGGCTGACTTGTCTCGGTTGATAATCCAACCGTGAGATTCCAGATACTTGATTGTCTTGTGAACGACCACGTCTAGTTTTTTCACTGAGTGGTCTATCAGCAACAAGTCATCCAGATATGCCATTATCATTACACCTTGTGTTCTTAGATTGGCCAATAAAGGGCCAGAATTTTTGTAAACACTCGTGGTGCTGTGGCCAAACCGAAGGGTAAGGCTCTGAACTGAAAATGGTGCCCTTCTACTGCAAAGCGTAGAAATTTTTGGTGGACTGGAAAGATGGGAATGTGCAAATAAGCATCTTTGATGTCGATCGCGGCTAACCAATCCTCCCCTTGTAGGGCAGTGGCCACCGATCGGATCGACTCCATCGGAAAGTCCTGATATACAGGAATTTGTATAGCCCTTTTAGAATTAATATGGGCCTCCCGTCCGCGTTTGCTTCGGGACTGTAAAGAGGTTTGAGTAAAACCCGAACCCTCATTCTTCCAGGGGAACCTCCATAATTACTCCTTGGAGCAATAGTTGTTCTAGTGCCAACAGGAGGGACTCTCTCTTCCGGGGATCCCTTGGCACGTTTGACCTCAAAAATGGGAAGGAGGAGAGTCTTTTAACTCCAAACTGTATCCCAAACCTACTGCGGAGAGCACCTATCTGTCTTGATCGTGTCCCGCCAGGTCTCTTGCGAACAACTGGAGTCCTCCCCCCACCCGACTGAGTGGGGGCTTCAATGAATTTAACTTTGGGGGAGGTTTTGTACCTCCCCTGACCCAGGGTTTCTCATTACCCTGCTACTGTCCCTGTTTTTTACCCCCGGGATTTGACCGAGGAGGCCGTCGGAACTGTTACACAGCCGATGCCCCAGGGACTGGAGAAGCAGGCCTCTTAAAGAGGGACCTCTAACTCTGCTTTTAACCGGCAAGAGCGTATTTTTACCGCTGGAAATTTTCTGGATATATTTGTCCAGGTTTTCCCTGAATAAGCGTTCACCATGAAATGGGACGCTAACCAGCCATTCTTTACAGGGAGCTTCAGCAGACCAGTTTTTGAGCCATAGGAGCCTACGCATATGTACTATAGACAGCGTAAGGCGGGAGGCCTGATGGACTGAATCCTTTATGGCGTCAACCGCAAAGCCTAAGGCTCTAGGTAGATCAGCTAGGGCAAAGCCTGCTGATCTGTCAAGTCCCTCAAGACCTGTTTCAACTGATCCTTCACTGCTTAGCAGACCCCAATAGCTGCTACTGCTGGTTGTATCACCAAGCAGATTTTCATAAGGACTCCAATCTTTTATCCATTGGGTTCTTGAACATTTGGACATTATCCACTGGACATGTCAGTGATTTATACATACAAGAGATGGCTGCGTCCACTGTAGGGACCTTCCATTTTTTTTTTTTTTTTTTGATGAACTTATCCTCCATGGGATAGACCACCGGAAATCTCTTGGGGGAATAAATATTTTCTCAGGACGTTCCCAATCCTGGTAAATGAGCCCTTTCAGTAAAGGGTGAAGTGGAAAAGAACAAACAGTCTGGGGGCTTCTAGCGACCCCAACGAGGATACAGTAGTGGTTGATGGTTCCGCAAGGTGCATTTTTGAATGCTGATCGGACCATGTTAGTCAGAGACTGAACCCATAATCTTTCAGCTTGAGATGCTGAGAAAAGGTTCCCCCACTGTTGATTCCTCTATAACAGAATCAATCTCATCCTGATCCCCTTCAGGCAGGTCGATCCCTGTATGGGACTGTTGCTCTGCTAACAGGCACTCTGAAGGAGGAGACGGAGATCGGGCGTGCTTTCCCTGACAGGGAGGCAGCGATAAATGTTGACAATCTCTCTCTAATCCTCCCAGAGCTGAGGAAAAAACCTCCTCTGTTACATACACAGGAGCAGGTGAACTGAGGACAGCCACAGTACCAAGTACCCCTGCGGGGTCTCTACGGTCACTTACCTCTGAACTTCAGGGGAGACTGGTGCAGCAGAAGTATGCCCAAGATCCTCCAAGCCCGATGAGACCCCCTTCGCTTCCTGGAAGATTCAGTTCCGGAGCTTCTGGACGGCATATTCCTAAGCCTAAAGCTGAGGTATTCCAGCCGTAATACACCACTTTTACTGAGAATAGTCTAGCACAATTGCTGCTATATCACAGTTGGTGTCTACTAATGTGCCTTTCTAGGGGATGCCTGTATCAACCGCTTGCTGTATGCCCTTTTTTTTTTTTTTTTTTTAAATGTTGCCAGCTCTGTCTCTGTACTTCAAGCTCACCACACAAAACTGTGGTTTTTACATGCTGGGACGCCCGCACATGCGCAGAAGCGCTGCGGCGCACACAGAGCGTCATCCCCCAGGTTCCGCCCCCTTTCCTGGCTCACCTCTATATATAGAGGCGCGTGCACGCGCGCGGCCACGTGCGCCTTCGGCGCTAATTTTGAAAAATGGAGACTAGGGACAAGAGCCAGGGCCCCTCTTTGCCGCAGGCCGGGGGAACTCACCATCTGCCTGGACTTGCTCTGCTGAGAAGAAACTAGTCCACATGACAAGAAAACATTCCACAGCGGCCTCTAGTGGACAAACACAGGTAACGCAGTCTAATATCTTAAATATATATAAAAAAATAATTTTTTTTTCTTGACCACCATTAAAAATGATTACATTTTTTTAGTAGTTACAGGCATGCACAGAATTTTGCGGGAATACCATTAGGTAACAGACAGAAAGACAAATTAGGCTTGGGGGTCCCCCAATAGAACCAAGTTCCTGGGGGCCCCCACTTACCTGTTCCCCGCCGCAGGACTTTGTTTGGTCCACAAAAGCCCAAACTTCACCTATCACGGCAGGCATTGTAATCAAACCTTCAGGGACCGGGTTCCCAAGGATTCCACTCCCCTGGACCTGTATAGCACCCTGCACAGAAAACATCTTGGTCGTGGGTATGACCAGAGCTCTGGATCCCAGGGTCCAGCTCTCCTAAGAGAAGCATTACAGGCAAAACCTTGCTCTTCTGCTGCAAGGCCCGGGTACCGACCGTTTAGCTATGAAGCTTTTTTGGTCGGATCCGGAATAGCTTACTGAGGCCCAAAAGAACCTGTACGCAAGCTCAGTGAAAAACACATGTTTCTTCTTGGCCAACACCTTAGACACTGGCAAAAAACTGAGGTGCTCCCGGATGGGAGGGGCTTATATAGGGGAGGGTACTTCCGGTTTTGGAAGTTGCCAGTGCCAGCACCTGACGGTATCTATATAACCCATTAGTAATGACTATGTCGCTCTGTGTCCCGTGATGTACGAGAAAGAAATATATATATATCTCTGTACTGATTATAATGCAGCTATCAGAATCAACTGCCTGCTGTGGTATTAGTATGGGAAAAGCAGAAATTGTCTTCAGTTAGTTTTAGGTGAAAACTGTGCAGAGGGCACAGTACACCAACTGAAAATACTTGCAGCTCTCTGCCTGTGGTTTTATTATGAGAACACCACTATTAGTCACTAACTGTATTCAGGTAAGCTTTAGGTGAACGCTATGCAAAGCACACAGTACACTAAGTGAAACACTGACTGCAGCTAGCACAATCACCTGCCTGTCACAGTATAGAGAATAACAGGAACGGATCTAGCTAAACTGAATACAGTGTATAAATATATATACAACACCTAGGATGCATACATATCCTCTACACACTGTAACTGCAGCTAACTGACTCGCCTGCCTGCTCTATCTAACTCAATATAAATGACACTGTCTCTCTCTGTAATCTCTCTCTTTAAACAACTCCAACACACTACACAAGGCCGCCAAGCCGGTGGCCTTATATAGTGTGGGGCGTGTACTATACCCCCTGAGTCATAATTGGCCAAAGTCACCCTGGCTTTGGCCAATTACGGCTCTCTGTTCAGACGGCGCTGTGATTGGCCAAGCATGCGGGTCATAGTGCATGTTTGGCCAATCATCAGCCAGCAATGCGCTGCGATGCCGTAGTGAATTATGGGCCGTGACGTACCACTCGAATTTGGCGCGAACGGCCCATAATGTTCACAATTCAGCGAACAGCCGAACAGACGATGTTCGAGTCGAACATGGGTTCGACTCGAACACGAAGCATATCCATAATGTCCAGGATCACATTTTGGCGCAATCTCATTGTGGGCTTCACGTGTTGGTGGAGTCTCATTGTGGACTTCACATGTTGGTGAAGTCTTAATCTGAACATCACATTTTGTGGGAGTCTCAAGCTGCCTTTTGCCTAGTTCTTGTTTCTTTTTTTTAATGTAATCTTTATTTAGAAATGTTTCAAATAATCAGACAAATAGACTTTCAACATAGTACAGAAAGAGGAAGACAAGGACATCACATAACATATCGGGCCGTATACCGGGTACACATATTCAGTATAAGCGTAGCAACAATCCAGGGGCATACCCAATTCGGGAGACACATCTGGGGGAATGATTATTAACATATTTTACCCATGTTATAAATTCACTCAGCCGTGGGTCACCCCTGTCATGCACACACACACCTGTGGAGGGTAAATGCCTCCAATCAATCATAGAAATCAGATCGAACCACTGGGTATCTGGCCCATATACCATGGGGGAGTAGAGAGGGGAAAACTCAAATTAAGGAGGCAGAAATAATACAAGAACAATAAACTGGGGACAAAAAGAAAAAGAAGAAGAACATCCGCTACTTGCACTATGCAAGGTATAAACTGTAGCAAATCTCCCGAAGCTCTACCGCTCCTCCACTCCCGAACCTCCAGCAACTCGGACTCCCGTCTGCTCGGCCCCAGTACCCAAGGTGGCCGAGTCCGGCAGGGGTCCCGGTTTAGTCAGCCCATCCGGGCTTGCATAATGTACCCAGGTGGCCCAAATGGAGTAGAACTTTTCATACTTGTCTTTATACTGCGCCATCCACTCCTCCACAGCCATGATTTTATTCACCAATGCCACCCATTCAGAACGGGTAGGTACCTGTGGCGTCTTCCAATGAATCGGAATTAACCGACGGGCCACGTTGAGCAGATGGGGCACTATGGACTTGCAATACTGGCTGATGGGAATAGTGGGGAAGTGTAGCAAAGATTCCAACGGGGAATCTGGTAGTTCTACGTCTAGAATGAGCTTAATCTGTGCATGGACATCTTGCCAGAAGGGCTGTATTCTGGGGCATTCCCACCAAATGTGGAGGAAAGTGCCCCTGTGGCCACAACCTCTCCAACACACGTCTGGGACCGTGCTCAAATGTGTGAGTCTATACATGTGGTCCAGCTGAGGCTCAGTAAAGACGTGCTGAAGGTCCCTCTCCCAGTCCCGGATGAACCCCGGTTTCCCTTCAGTATGTAGGGATTGTAGCAAGTTATACAGCACTGAGATGGCATGGGGGATAGCAGAAGTCGACATACATAGTCGTTCAAAGGGAGAGGCTAGGGTAGGCGATCGAAAAGCTTGGGGTAGACTGGCGAGGAAGTGCTGAAGTTGTCGGTAACGCCACACATCCATGGGGAAGGGGCCGTATTGTTCCCTTAGAGTGACCAGAGGCAGCAGGCCATGGTCCTGTACAAATCTGCCACATCTGGACTCTCCGTCTGCCGCCCAGGTCCGAAAGAAGGATGGGTGTTCCCCAGGAGCAAACCAGGGGAAGCCGCCAAGGGGTGCCAAAGGGGAAGTCGTAGGAGCGAGCATCCCCCCCTTGTTCAAGGCATCCCAAGTTGCCATGGCATGAGCGGCCAATGGAGAGACCAGTGCTGAGAGGCCCCTACTCTCCCGAGGAACTCACGGGGCGTGGGACAGATTGCGCCCCGCAAGGAACTTATCCAGGGACACCCACAGTTTGTGGTGGACACTATGATACCAATCCAAAATGCGCTGTAGGGCTATAGCCTCGTAGTATCTACGGACCACTGGGACCCCCATCCCTCCCCCCGACCTAGGGCGCTGTAATGTGCGGAGTGCCAGCCGTGGGCATTTCCCACACCAGATATACTGAATAAATAAGCTATTGAGGGTTGAGAAAAAGGCCCTGGGTAACGCCATCGGCACCATCTGCAGGGCAAACAATATATGAGGTAACACATTCATTTTTAGAACACTGACTCGGCCTATCCACGAAAATGCAGCTTTGTCCCATCTTTTCAAATCCACTCTAAAAACGGAGAGCAGTGGCGCGAAATTACAGTCATAGAGCCGAGAGCAGGCTCCGGGCAGATGGATCCCCAAGTATTTCAGAGATGTTGGGCACCAGGTGAAAGAGAAGGCCGATTGCAGCGGAGTGCGTAACCCCGGGGGGATATTCAGGGACAGGATCTCCGACTTGGCATAGTTTATCTTAAAGTTGGACAGTAGGTTAAATTCCTTCAACTCTGCCATAATGTTAGGCAGTGAAATTAGGGGATCGGAAGCATAGAATAAAACATCATCCGCATAGGCGGACAGTTTATGTTCCGTCGGGCCTACCGTAAAACCTTTAATATTATTATTAAGGCCAATCCTATTCACCTTTACTCTGGCTGGTGGGGAGCTATACAGGGAGGATATCCAGGCCAGCATGTTGGGACCCAAGCTGAGCCTGGTCAGTACTGTTCTCATGTACGTCCAATCCACCCTGTCAAATGCCTTCTCGGCATCAGTGGAAAGCAAGAGACAAGGGTGTGTCGTCGCCTGCGATTCGACCCAGTGTATCAGTTGGAGCGCCTATTGGCATTGTCCCTGGCCTCTCTGCCCATAATAAATCCCGTTTGGTCAGGGCACATAACCGTTGGGAGGATCGGCTTAAGTCTATTGGCCAAAATTTTCGCCAATATCTTAATATCTGTGTTTAAAAGCGATATAGGCCTATAGCTCCCCGGCAAGGAGAGATCTTTCCCCTCCTTTGGTAGGACGGTGATGTGTGCCATAAGCGCCTCAGAGGGCATTGCCGTACCGGAGGCCAGGGCCGTAAAGTAAGCACACATGGGGTCAGACAGCACCTCCACATATTTCTTATAGTAGGCATTGGTATAGCCGTCTGGGCCAGGGCTTTTCCCATTGGGAAGGTCCTTCACCATCGCCTGAATCTCCAATAAGGCAATAGGGGCATCCAGCTGCTCGCCAACTGAGGCTTCCAGCTGTGGGAACTGCGCGTCTGTGAGGTATTGGAGGACTCGGGCCACCCGTTGGGGTTCCGAGGAGCCGGGCAATGTATCTGGGAGATGGTACAACTGAGCATAAAAATCCTTGAATGCAGCAGCTATTTTGGAGGAGTGGACAACCGGTGTCCCCGTCGCTGAGGCAAGTTTATGCACGTGGCCAGAAGCACGTTGATTCTTCAGGGCTCTAGCCAGCATCCTCCCACATTTATTACCAAATTCGTAAAATTTGTGTGCCATGTGTCGTAAACGCGCCTTCATTTTAGTGTCAAGTAATGTAGCTAATTCCTGGCGAAGGGAGTGTAGTTCTACCGCCATTACCGGGGTGACATTTTTCTTATGCGTCATTTCTGCCGCACGAATTTTGGCCAATAGGGTCTGTAATTCACCCTCTCTAGCTTTTTTCAGTCTCGCCCCTTGGGATATCAGTTCCCCCTGAACCACTGCCTTATGACCTTCCGAAATGGATCCCATGCCCACCTCTCCCGCCTTATTTTCTGCGAAATACAGGGAAATGGTGTCTGAAACCTTTCTTTGAGTGACCGCATCATCCAGGATGCCATCGTTCAATTGCCAGGTCCATGTCCGTGCCTCCACCGGGGGACACAGGGAAATGGAAACCGGCGCATGATCAGAAATGGTAATGGACCCAATGGAGGCCCCAGACAGGGAATCAAGGGAGAACTGGTCCATCAACAAAAGGTCTATACGGATATAGACGTTGTGCGTGGCCAAGAAATAGCTGTAGTCTCTGTCAGTCGGGTGAAGCAATCTCCAGTAGTCCACCAAATGGTGTGCCTGCAGGGATTTTCTAAAATGTTTCAGAAAGGCGAATGAGTGCTTTGAACTGCCCCAGGACGTGTCTATGCATGGGTCAGGGCTGACATTGAAGTCAACCCCCAGGATGAGCTGGCCTTCCCGGAAGGTAGACAAGGATTCCAAGACAGTGTCCAGGAAGGTAATCTGTCTGCTATTCGGGGCATACACAGTGGCAAAGGTATATTTACGGTTATTAATGGTACCCTTAACAAACACAAATCGGCCCTCTGGGTCAAGCAATTGATCCGTCATGACAAAGGGACAATGTTTGTGTACTGCTATGGCAACCCCCCCCTGATTTAGGACAAGGGGAGTTACTGAGGAACCAATAAGTGTACAGGTGCGTAGGAAGGCGGGGGACCGAGTCAGTGCAAAAATGCCTTTTCTGCAAAAAAAGGATGTGTGCCCCCATGCGTTTCATCTCAAGCCACAACTTACTGCGTTTCGACGGGGAGCCCAGACCACGCACATTGTAGGATACGACTTTCAAGGCAGCCATGGTAGAAAATCAGGGAGTGGAGCCACCCAAACGGTGACGGGAGGAAGAAGGGACCCACCGCACACCCCAGCCAGCAGCCAGGAGCACACGGAGCACGTGCAGGAGCCTAAAAAACAAATTACAATTATAGCAGATGTGAAAAACAGAAAACACAAAAAACATTGAGAACAAGAACATATAAACAAGAAAAAACAAGAGGCCCAAAGGGCGCAGCATAGTACAACTGTGCCACTGGTCGGGAGCCACCACCCCCCCCCCCCCAAAGCGGGGAGACGGCGGAGGCCAGCGAGCAGAGGCAGTCCCCAAAAAGGGGGCATAACTCCAGGGAGTTGACCTATGGGGGAAAAGTGACGAGGCACAGGGAGCGAGTCCGTTAGGTGACCCGCGGACAGTAGGCAGTGTGAAATCTACCCCTAAATACAGGGGAGAACATTGACACGGCAGCTGGGGGGGTTCAGGAACCAGCTGAAAACGTCTCAGGAGCCATCTGTAGAAAATGCAACAGCTCACGCCTCCTCCCTTGGGGAGTGGGGGAGCGGAGTGTGTCCAGGGGGGCCCTGCCTGGGGCCACGGCGGCGCTTGCGGCGACGGCCTGGGAGCCACTGTTCAGAGCGAGTGGGAAGAGGTATGTCAGGCGATGACCTCCAATCCGGAATGTCCACTTGAGGCAATCCCAGGGACTCCAGGAAACGGGGTAGATCACCTTTGTTACGGAGAGTATGCATCTGCCCATCCTTGGTAGCGGAGAGGCTGAATGGAAAGCCCCACCGGTAAGGTAATTGGGCATCCTGCATGGATTCCAGTAGCGGCTTAAGAGCACGGCGTTGCATCAGCGTGCGCCTAGAGAGAACCGGAAAGAAAGTCAACTTAGCTCCATCAAAGTCCACATGTCTGACCCCTCTGACATGATTCATGAAGCGGTCCTTAAGCGAGTACTTGTGTAGTTTACAGATAATGTCTCTAGGCTTATCAGGATCATCAGAGGGGGGGGGGGCATAGGGCTCTGCTTAAAGACCCCTTGCAGGGTGGGGATAATGTCTCTCGGGCCTGTCGTCTCAGGCAGGCCTCTGATGCGAATGTTGACCCTGCGGCTCCTGTTCTCAAAATCGTCCATTTGATCAAGCAGGGTCTCAAGCCTGCGATCCTGCCTTTTACAATGATCAGTGAGAGCCTGCAGTGTAGGAGTAGTTTCTTCCCACTGTGCTTCCAGGGTCTCCACTCTACCCCCCAGGTGTGCTGTATCTACTTGCAAGTCGTTAAAGTGGAAAAGGCCCTGAGACAGGACATTATTAGCAAACCGCTCCAAGTCAGCCTTAGTGGGGAGAGAGAGAGTATGTGTGAGCGGATGTCGTAATCCTCCCACGGATCACCTCCATTTGCGGGCTCTTCAATGCTTTCAGAGCCGGAGGGAGAGGGGGAGGAAGGTAGAGCAGATACAGGCATGTGTGGGGAACTGATGGGGGAGGCAGTACTAGCAGTGTGGGCGCCAGGCGCCATCTTGGATTTACTTGCCGTGTCGCTGCGGGCCCCAAAGAAGTCATCCAGCATTCCAGACCGGCCCCGGGGTGTCCGCTGAGGCTGCGGAGAAGGTTTGCGCTTTGAGGGCATATTTTGATGATCGAATCACCCCAGGGAAGCCGCCGTTCGGGCTGTACGGAAGCGCGGGTCACACGGAGCTCAGGGAGAGCACGTCCTCACTCTCTCATGCCGCGGCCACGCCCCTCGTTCTTGTTTCTTTTGCGTGGGATGACTGAGGGTTCTTCTGTAGGGGGAGCTGATGGATGATGGCTGATAGATAATGTTTTGGAAATATATTTTGGCCTTCTCATTTTAGTGGAGTCTTAATCTGACCATAACAATATGGGGGAGTCTCAAGCTGTCTTTCGCCTTGTTTTGATTTGTTTCTTTTGCTGTTTCTTTATAATTTTCATTTGGCTGGAATGACTGGAG
This sequence comes from Rana muscosa, assembly GCA_029206835.1. Taxonomy (NCBI): domain Eukaryota; kingdom Metazoa; phylum Chordata; class Amphibia; order Anura; family Ranidae; genus Rana; species Rana muscosa. The sequence goes on along the minus strand of CM055128.1, from coordinate 111,584,993 downwards.
GTTCTTCTGCAGGGAGAAATGATGGTTGATATCTAGTCTCAATGTGGACTTCACATTTTTGTGGCATCACAAGCTGTTTTTTGCCTTCTTCTGGTTTGTTCTTTTTTCTTTTGCCTGGGCTGACTGGTGGTTCTTGTGCAGGGGAAGCTGACTGATGTCAGGATCACATTTTGGTGCAGTCTCATTGTGAGCTTCACATGTCGGTGGAGACTCGTGAACTTCCAGGGTTGGTGGAGTCTCAAGTTGTCTGTTGCCTTGTTCTTTTTTGTTTTCTTTTGCCTGGGATGATATTTTTTTGCAGGGGGAGCTGATAGCGGATGTCCGGAATCGTATTTTGGTTCAGTTTCATTGTGGACTTCACGTTGGTTGAGTCTTAAGGCCCGTACACACGGTCGGACTTTTGCCCAACAAACTTAGTTTTAAGCAAGTTGGACCAACAATCCGACCGTGTGTACGCTCCATCGGACAAACTTTTTTGAGTTTGGTTTTGTTTTCATCGGAAAAAGTTGGGTCTGCGAACGGACAAACTTTTGCCCAACAAAAGTCCTATGGAGCAAAGTCCTGCCGTGTCTACAGAAAACCATAGGACTTTTGTCCGATGGACAAAACAACCAATGTTAAATTCAACCAACAATAGCAGAAGTTGACCAAAGGGTGGCAGTAAAGATCAGAAAAGAGCAGAAAAAACAAGTGATGTTGTAAGAAGTTTTAAGAAAGTTTGCAGAAAAGTCCGAGCGTGTGTATGCTATGGGTGTTCCCGACCAACTCCGTTCGGACAAAAAACCACGGAAAAGTCCGATGGAAGTCCGACCGTGTGTACAGGGCTTGAATCTGAACATTACCTTTTCTGGGAGTCTCAGGCTGTTTTTTGCTTTGTTCTTCTTTATCAGTTTCTTTTAGCTGGGATGACTGGAGGTTCTTCTGCAGGGGAAGTTGATGGCTTATGTCCAGTCTCAATGTGCCCCCCCTATCTGTCCTCACTGGGCTTGAGTGACCGCAGCAGGAGTCAATGGCTCACACTGCGGCCTCTCTGTCCAATGAGAGACAGCCAAGAGAGTTCCTGCTCTTGTGCATATCGCTGGATAGAGATCGGGTACAGGTAAGTATAAGAGAAGGAGGGCTGTACGCATGAATTAGGGTAAAAAACCTCCTGCCTTTAGAGACACTTTAAAGCCATCTCTGGCCCCACTTTGTAGTTGAAAACGATTTAAATAGCACAGTATACGGTATAGGCTAATCCTATAACTTTTTCTATTGTTCCCCCAATCTAATTTGAAATCCAGCTTAGGGCTCTTTAAGCATGCTGAATCATAGAAAGGCTTTTTATTGAGCAGGTATAAAAAAAATATACAAAAAATATAAATACACAATACTAGGGATTTTTCTTTGAGATACAAGGTAAGCTGACATCTTGCTTTCATTTAACATCCTCAGACAGTCTGAGAGTAGGAGATGTTCGTTTTCTTCAAAGCTTCTAGGAAAAGCTGCTCATCTTCTAGAAAGTCCCGATCCTAAAATGGAATTGGAAAAGGATAACCAAATGATTACCAGTAGAATTGTCTCGGCCTCCTGACAATAATTATGTGTTGTGTAAAGTTCCTGCTTTTAAGAGACTGCAGTACAGGCAGACAAGGAGTATGTTTTTCTAATGAATGATGAGTGTACCTGAAAAGGACTGTCTCAGGGTGTTCTTAATTTTAAAGTTAACAAATATTAAAGTGTACCCGTAGACACTAAACATCAAGTTAAGTGTTCATTATGCTAACTACTAGGCTTCTCCAGATGGTTGCATATCACGCACACTTCTAGAGTAGGGGCTACTAACTGAATAACTATGGTTTTGGTTTACTGGCCTGCCGTGTCCTGCCTCAAAAATGGCCAGTGATGCTGCCCATTACAGTAATAGGCCAGTAGTGAGGCACAGGAGGTTACATAGTCGGGTTAAAAAAAGACACAAGTCCATCTAGTTCAACCAATAAAAGGTGAGAATTTATGAACAATATACTAGCTTGCTTGATGTTTCAGGGATCTTGAGACACAAGGGACCCAGGATATTGACACTTCCGGAGATGATGGTTTTCCTGTAAACTTCACATGAAAATTTGTTAGGATTGCAGCACCATTCGGGGGTGGGGCTAGCAGGAAGGGTGAGTATTTACACTCTTTTTACAGCTATACCTTGACTGAGCAATTTAAATTTAAATCAACAGAGTTGCTTTAAGTCAGGGGTCAGCAACCAGTAGATCGTGGCCAGGTGACTGGTAGATCGTGGTCTGACCCACCATCCCAGTGCATCAGAGTGCAATGCAGAGGGACCACTTGTAAAGCTGGAGCTGTAGTAGAGAGTAAGAGCCGTATAAGCTGATGCCTCCACTGTAGTGCTGGCTCCTGTCCCATGCGGAGTGATGCCAACTGCACACCACCTCTTATCCTGGCTAGCGGTCTCCAGAGTGGTGTCAGCAGCAGGAAAGAAAAGATCTTCAGGTCAGTGTGAAGCAATACACTGGGCATAATAGTATAGGGCTGCTTTCACAATGATGTGCTGCGGTTTACCCACACAGCAGGTGCAGTGCAGTGTACCTGTAGCTTTCTGGTGGGTTTGCAGCACTTAGCCATAGACTTCAATTATATCCTGCGGATTTGGTGCACTTTCTGAATGCAGGAGTTTTAGTGTGCTTTCAGAATGTGCACCACACCTGCAGGATATTATAGAAGTCTATGGCAGAACACAGCTATCCCAGAAAGGTCGCAGATGCACTGCAGGTGCAGGTAAACCACAGCACCTCAGTGTGAAAGCAGCCTTATAGGGGGCACAGAACAGTAAGGGTTCATTTACATTCATAGTTTGGGGGTTGGCAAAACCCCATAGTTAGGATGTGTGTGTACACATGTCGAAGCATGGAGTTATATGCCCTATCATGGTTGACGAGTGTGGCACCTGCCAAGCATGACCCATTCAAGTGAATGAGGCCGCTCTGCAAATGCCCTGCAACCTTGTCCAATACAGCAAACAGGGGGTTGAAGCAGGAAGCGTTGTGTTGTTTTCTTACCACTTGCTTTAACTTGGATTTTGCAGAAGCATGCAGTTGCAGGGCGCTTGCAGAGCGGCCCCATTTACTTGAATAAGTCGTGTTTAGCTGGCGGTAGCACCCATCAAAAAAAAACTGAGGGCTTAATTCCTGCTGCAGCATGTGAACACCTTTGGCTGCTGCCTCAGCAGTTAAAGGAGGTAGGGATTGGGGGTGGCAAGTCCACACATCAACCGCAGGGTTTTACAACCCCGCCAACTTTGTATGAACGAGCCCTAAAGCCCAAACACAGGTAGAATGTCGGGAGAAATTTGCCGGTACAAAAAATACCGGCCGACAATCTACCCGTGTGTATATCGGACGTGCATGCTGGAAAACCAGCAGCCGACTGACACACGATCAGCACTCACAGCCAAAAGGCAGAGAGCGCTGATCGGATTGCTCTGGCAGGGGGGCCATACCCCTGTCAGAACACAACAGCTCAGTGGGGGAGATCGCTGGGCTAACCCTGCATGGTTGGTACAGCTGCTACCGACCAGAGCTGTCAGTTTTTTGTACCTGTAGTGTGTGCCAGGCTTAAGGGTGCTGCGGCTGAATGCAACCAAGTGCTCATTTACAAGTGCAGCAGGCAGTGCTGCTCCTCTGAAAAGCAATCTGAGTGTGTTTGACAGGTGGTGGGGGAGGTGATATGTTGCCTCACCACCTGATTTAAACCCATAATCGCCGTGCAATGCGATTATGAAAGTTGTGAAATGTTAGTATGGCAATTAAAGGTTTAAATCAGGTGTGAGGCAGTGACACTGTGCCAGGTGATCTTTGACCTCTCCCATGTTGTTTGAAGAGGATACTTTCTTGCACTATATATGACAATTTTTTGGCACTTGGATTTTATTTGGGCACTTGTTTCATTTAAAGTTTGTGTTGGTATCATTTTGGAGGTTAATGCTGCAAAGTTTATTGTGGATCAAACATATATCTTGTATCAAGGGTATAATATGTCCTGCTTTTTTTCTATAAAAATTTTATTTTAGTGCACCAAGCATGGATTTTTAATAATTTTATTGAATTGAAATCTACCTAGGTCATTAACTTTAACAAAATCAGTGTAATAGATAAAACTGCAGCACATTTATTAGCCTTGATCATATTAAAAAGTGCTGCCCATACCTGCTGTGCTGACAGCCTGAGAAGACCCAGCTTGGCATAGATTTCGGATGATTGAGGAGCTTTGTCCTGGGGAATTCCTAAGATGGTGAACTTTCTACTGGAGCCTGCAAAAAGTTCACCTGAAAACAGATAATAGTGGTTACAATGGTACATGAAAGGTTATTTTATCATTGATGAGACACATTAATGGCTTTCATCTGTTTTGTCCTATGCCTTTTATTACTTTCTAAAATGTTTCAATCTAAATCTAGTAGACCCATAGGTGTGCGCACAGGGTGGTGAAGATTCCCCCTATTTAGACCCCTGATATTTCACCAAAGCCCCTTAACAGGGCTCCTAAATAAAAAAAATAAAAAAATAAAAACACTGTCCACTGCTCTGCTGACATCAATCTCTGCCCTACTGTCACCATCCATTGCTTTGCTGGCACTGTCAGTAAACTGTATATACATATGCACACATGCAAATATGTTTGAGCTGTGGGGTGCACATCCTAATGCAATAGGCTGTGCACACCTATGAGTAGGCCAGAGTGTATCAACAGCATTAGCAGTGTTTTTTAAATTCCTGTTTACTAAAAGGCAAATTATGATGCTTGCTGTACACTGTGCAATGTTTGCACACAAATAGCACCAATAGTGTTAGCATGATAGGTTAATACTAACAAGCAAGTCAACGTCCACATTTACATCCTAAATTGTTTAGTATGCTGAAAAATCACTGTATTATTCATACAGAAAAAAGGGTCCGTTCACATTTGTTAGGGGCAGTAATGCTTTTTCCTTTCACAGTGCATTGCATGGTGCATGCCAATTCCAATGTCTGGGAAAAAACGTCTTCTAGTTACAACTGGCATATGAATAAAATCACCAGTTGTGCTTATTTACCTGTCCTGAAGCAGTTTTGTGTTGTTCTAAAGCGGACCTTCAGGCAGAAATGAAAGTCACATATTAAAGCAACTCTATGTTCATTAATACATCATTAGAGCAGTGCAAGTGCCAGAATTTGACTTGGAATCACCCTCTTGCAAGACTGCGAGAGGAAGCAGCTGTGCAGGGTGCATGTTAATAGGTAAGAGCAGAGTGACAGAAAGATGATCACATTAGACTGCTGCTTATCCTCACTGTCCAGTCCATAAAATATCTTCAGAATTTTTTTTTTTAATTGTTTGGCAAAATTCACTTCAAAAAGTGTGAAAATGCAAGATGCACTTATCTTTTAGCCCCTCTCCCCTACCCCATGTGGGAAAAAAAAAGGGATAAGCAGAAAATGTAGATTTAAAAAAAACAGACCCCAGCTTTTTCTCAGAAAGTTTGGGATTCCAAATCACAGTGCTGTAGAGACCTCTACCAAGATCACAGCAGAAGGCCTCGTAGTGCCCTCTCACCCAAATGTGTTTTTTAACCACTTAACGACCGCTCAACGTATATGTACGTCGGCAGAATGGCACCGACAGGCACAATCACGTACAGTGTACGTGATTGCCTTTGTACAGTTGGGGGGTCCGATCGGACCCCCCTCCTATACAGTGAGCGGTCGTTATTCGTTGGGGAGCGATCCGACATGAGGGGACGGCCGTTCGATTCCGGCCACCTCCCCGCGATCGCTCCTGGCGAATGGAAAAGCTTCCTCTGTCCTGTATTGTAAACACAGGCAGAGGAAGCAGGAGGAAGTGATGTCATCTCTCTTGCGGCACTCACATATACCGAGCGCCGTACAAGAGAAGACACACAGGTCAGTACACTAACACTATACTGACACCAGGACACATAGGCACACAAATCGCCCCCCCAGATCACCCCCCAGCCCCCAGTCACAGTGTCACTGATTGCAGTGACCATTTGTTTACTGATCACTGCAATCAGTGACATTTGTGACTGTAAAAGTGTCACTACATTTAGTTTTAGGTCCAGTGTAGCCCCCTAACCCCCCCTAATAAAGGTTTAACCCCCTGATCACCCCCCAGATAACCCTTTCACCCCCTAGCACCGCCGTCGCTAAGCGATCATTTTTCTGATCGCTGTCTTAGCGTCGGTGATGCAGATCGGTAGCCAGTAATTTTTTTTAGGTTCGCCGCAGGTTTTTATAGCGTCAGGTACCCCCATAAATTATCTAATAAAGGTTTAACCCCCTTGATCGCCCCCCAGGTAACCCTTTCACCCCCTATCACCACTGTCACTAAGCGATCATTTTTCTGATCGCTGTCTTAGCGTCGGTAATGCAGATCGGTAGCCAGTAATTTTTTTTAGGTTCGCCGCAGGTTTTTATAGCGTCAGGTACCCCCATATATTATCTAATAAAGGTTTAACCCCCTAATTGCCCCTAGTTAACCCTTTCACCAGAGATCACCATATAAGTGTTACGGGTGACGCTGGTTAGTTAGTTTGCTTTTTATAGTGTCAGGACACCCGCCGTATATATAACCCAATAAAGGTTTAACCCCCTGATCGCCCGGCGGGTGATATCAATTAGGTTTTAGCGTCAGAGAGGGTCTGCGTCACACCCCAGGCAGCGTCAGGTTAGTGCCAGTAAAGCCAACACCCACGCGTGAAGCATACACCCCCCTTAGTGGTATAGTATCTGAACAGATCAATATCTGATCTGATCTGATCAGATCTATACTAGCGTCCCCAGCAGTTTAGGGTTCCCAAAAACGCAGTGTTAGCGGGATCAGCCCAGATACCTGCTAGCACCTGCTCTTTGCCCCTCCGTCCAGCCCAGGCCACCCAAGTGCAGTATCGATCGATCACTGTCACTTACAAAACACAACACACATAACTGCAGCGTTCGCAGAGACAGGCCTGATCCCTGCGACTCCAGTGCTGTAGGAGGTGATTTCACCACCACAGTTAAAAAAAAAAGCATATATGCTGAAGCATTGGGGCATCAGGGGCGGAGGAGCGGAGGAGCGATTTTGCTCCTAATGCCGCGTACATACGGTCGAAATTCCGACGAAGGCTTGCCCGTGGAAAAGTCCGACCATGTGTGTGCGGCTTAACTTTTTTGCGGGAGGATGCCCCCATGCTTCGGCATATATAAATGGTGCATGTATGCCCATCATTAGAAGTGGGTGGATGAAGGGCGGTATTCTAATGGTGGGCATACCCACCGATCAATCTCTTTTTTCGTTCAGCCAACTGGCTGCATGAAAAAAAAAGATTACAATACATATCCAACAAGGACCAGCAACGTACTGGTATGTTGTGTGGACTTTGAATGTTTATACCAGAATGATGCCTGCGGGTTTAGGTATCATCTTGGTATCATTCTTTTCAGCCAGCGGCCGGCTTTCATGTAAAAGCAATCCTAGTGGCTAATTAGCCTCTGGACTGCTTTTACAAGCAGTGGGAGGGAATGTCCCCCCACGGATATAAAAAGCGCCATTGGGAAATTGGGAAAGCATTTTATTACACCGATCTTGGTGTGGTCAGATGCTTTGAGGGCAGAGGAAAGATCTAGGGTCTGGAAGACCCCATTTTTTTCAAAAAAAGAGTACCTGTCACTACCTATTGCTATCATAGGGGATATTTACATTCCCTGAGATAACAATAAAAATGATAAAAAAAAAAAAATATGGAAGGAACAATTTAAAAATAAAATAAAAAAGCAAAATTAATAATAAAAAAAAAAAAAAAAAAAAAAAAAGCACCCCTGTCCTGCCCTGCTCTTGCCCAATTGAGAATGCAAGCGTCGGTCTGGCGTCATATGTAAACAGCAATTGCACCATGCATGTGAGGTATCACCGCGAAGGTCAGATCGAAGGCAGTCATTTTAGCAGTAGACCTCCTCTGTAAATCTAACGGGGTAACCTGTAAAGGCTTTTAAAGGCTTTTAAAAATGTATGTAGTTTCGTTATCTTCAAGTACTCCACTTTGCCAAATCAATAGTCGGCCCGTGCACTAGTCTGACCACCCAATCTATATACGAGAAAATCTGCGCAGCAGACCCTCATGCCCCAGGCATTATATCTAGCCTATATAGCCACTTCTCCACCCTATCAGCTGACCTCCCTCTATACGCTGCACAGTGGTCCAAGGACCTAAATATTTCTCTCTCTCCTGAAGAATGGTCTGCTATATGGGCCGCCACCAAATCTTCTTCCCAAAATGTGGTAGCGCTTGAAACAAACTATAACGTTTTAATGCGCTGGTACCTGGTTCCAGCAAGAATATCTAAATTTGTACCGAATAATCCCTCGACCTGTTTCCGAGGTTGCAGTGACCAGGGTACCCATCTTCATATCTGGTGGTCTTGTGAGATAGCACAACAATTCTGGAAGGTTATCTTTCAAATGGTTTCCACAATACTGCATGAAACAGTGATCCCTGACCCTGCCCTGGCACTCCTAAACCACATACAGGGAGAATATACCAGAAATCAAATCAGTCTTCTCCTCCAGCTGACCACTGCTGCCAAGCAAACTATTGCCAAAGCCTGGAAAACTCCGAAACTCTACATAGCAGAAACAAAGAATAGAGTAACCCAAGCCATGATACACAGCAAAATTGAGGCCACATTGTTAGACCGTGTCCCTCGACACACTAGCATATGGACCCCATGGGTGGATAACTTTCTACCCCCAGACTTTGATCCCAACCTCCTTATCCCATGATCTTCCACCTTCCTCTACCACTGCGCGTGGTGGCCCCCCTGGCCACACTGCGGCTCCGCCGACAACGTTCCCTCTTCCCCTTCTCTCTTCTCTCTCTTTCTCTTTTTCCCCTCTCCTCACGCGCCTATCCCTCATCTGTGAACCCCGCTTGTACCCATGTTCCCTTACTTCCTCAACAAGAACAGGCCTCTGAGGCTATGATTTCACATTTTCTGATACCCCATGAACCTGATGTAAACGCATAACATTACCCGTTGTCGAAGTTCTGGGGACCACCCCCGCTGATACACACTGATGCCACCGTGTCAACACCCTCCCTAATATTGATCAGCGACAAATGATAGCACTTAATCCACTAATTTTCTGATGTTCTGTAATAGTTATGCTTTATATGTAACGTGAACGATATACATTCACCATTTCTGACTACTTCTTGTTGTACTCTATATTATGCTCTAATAAAAAACGTTTGAAACAAAAATGTATGTAGTTTGTCGCCAATGCGCGTTTGTGCGAAATTTTAAAGCATGTCGTGTTTGGTATCTATGTACTCAGCCTAAGATCATCTTTTTTATTTCATCAAACATTTGGGCAATATAGTGTGTTTTAGTGCATTAAAATTAAAAAAAGTGTATTTTTTCCCCAAAAAATGCGTTTGAAAAATCGCTGCGCAAATACTGTGTAGAAAAAAAAATGCAACACCCACCATTTTAATCTGTAGGGCCTTTGCTTTAAAAATATATTATAATGTTTGGGGGTTCAACATAATTTTCTTGCAAAAAAAAAAATTTTTTTCATGTAAACAAAAAGTGTCAAAAAGGGCTTTGTCTTCAAGTGGTTAGAAGAGTGGATGTAAGCTTCCTAATGTTGTGTATAAAATGCCAGAACAGTTCAACCCCCCCCCCCCAAATGACCCCATTTTGGAAAGTAGACACCCCAAGCTATTTGCTGAGAGGTATTGTGAGTATTTTGCAGATCTCGCTTTTTGTCACAAAGTTTTGAAAATTTTAAAAAAAATATATATATTTTCAAAAACAAATGAGAGCTGTAAAATACTCACCATGCCTCTTAGCAAATAGCTTTCCAAAATGGGGTCATTTGGGGGGGTTTTGTGCTATTTTGGCATTTTATGGCCTTCAAAACTGTGATAGGTAGTGAGGAGTGAAATCAAAAATTTGCGCCCTTAGAAATCCTGAAGGCGGTGCTTAGTTTCCGGGGGCCCGTACGCGGCTAGGCTCCCAAAAAGTCCCTGTACTCAGGAGAAGCAGCAAAATGTATTTTGGGGTGCAATTCCACATATAACCATGGCATGTGTGAGCAATATATCATTTAGTGACAACTTTTTGTAATTTTTTTATTTTTTTTGTCATTATTCAATCACTTGGGACAAAAAAAAAAAATATTCAATGGGCTCAACATGCCTCTCAGCAATTTCCTTGGGATGTCTACTTTCCAAAATGGGGTCATTTGGGGGGGTTTTGTACTGCCCTGCCATTTTAGCACCTCAAGAAATGAGATAGGCAGTCATAAATTAAAAGCTGTGTAAATTCCAGAAAATGTACCCTAGTTTGTAAACGCTATAACTTTTGCGCAAACCAATAAATATACGCTTATTGACATTTTTTTTACTAAAGACATGTGGCTGAATACATTTTGGCCTAAATGTATGACTAAAATTGAGTTTATTCGATTTTTCTTATAACAAAAAGTAGAAAATATCATTTTTTTCCAAAATATTCCCGTTTATATATCGCAAAAAATAAAAATCGCAGAGGCAATCAAATACCATTAAAAGAAAGCTCTATTTGTGGGAAGAAAAGGACGCAAATTTCGTTTGGGTACAACATTGCATGTCCGCACAATTTACAGTTAAAGCAGCGCAGTGCAAAATTCTGAAATCACCTCTGGTCCTTTAGCTACCAAATGGTCCGGGGCTTAAGTGGTTAAGGATTAAAGTGTTACTAAACTCAATATATTTTTTATTTTATTAAGATAACAAACATGTTATACTTACCTGCTCTGTGCAGTGATATTGCTCAGAGTGGCCCCAATCCTCCTAGTCTGGGGTCCCCGAAGGCGATCTTGGCTTCTCCTCTACTTCTGCGGGACTACCATTGCCAGCCGCTGGCTAGGAGAGGTAGTCAACCGCTCTCTCTCTCAAACTGTGCGTCTACGAAGCCGCGCTCCATAGACTTACATAGCGGTACTTAGGCCCGCCCTCCACTTCCTCTGATTGACAGCAGTAAGAGCCAATGGCTCCCGCTGCTGCTTGATTGCAGTGTAAAGAGGAAGAGGAGAAAAGATGCAGCCCTGTACAGCGCTGATCTCTTCTCCCCTCTCTTCCCCTTCACATAGGGAAGGGGGGCACAGGTAAACTGAAAACGTTTTTGTACCTTAACCACTTTACGAACGGCCCATAGCCGAATGATGGCTGCAGGGCAATTCGTTAATTCTGGGAGGGCGTACATTGACGTCCTCCCAGAATCGCGCTCCCGCGTGCCGTTTACCTAGCGGCCGGTTACCACATGATCGCTCCGTCAAATGACGGAGCAATCACTTATAAACAAACCGGCATCGTGTCATGACGCCGGTTCCTCTCTCCCCTCTGTGTACCGATCGGTATAGTGTGAGAGAAGAGGGGGAGAGATCGGTGGCAGCAGCGCTGTGGGCTGGATCTGTAGTGCCCACAGTGCTGCTCTGTGACAATTGCAGTCACATCCAGCCATCCATGCTCAGCCATTCTCTGCGATACCCGGCCATACTCTGCGATACCCAGCCATACCCAGTCATGCTCGGCCATGCTCAGCCTCTGTATGTGGCCAGGCTGTGGAAGTCTCACACATATGGTATCGCCGTACTCAGGAGGAGTAGGAGAATCTATTTTGGGGTGTCTTTTTTGTTATGTACATGCTATGTGTTAAAAATATTGTATAAATGGACAACTTTGTGTTAAAAAAAAAATGCGTTTTAACCACTTCCCGCCCGCCGGCCGTCATATGACGTCCTTGACTTTGTGCGGGGATATCTGAATGATGCCTGCAGCTACAGGCATCATTCAGATATCAGCTTTTTCAGCCGGCGATTCCCTACACCATAAGAATGATCATAGCGGCTGTTCCACCACTTGATCGTTCTTTTTTTTTTTTTTTTTTTATTCTTTTTATTAAATTTTTTTGACATACAACACATACACTGCTTGGTACAACACCAAACTAAACAGTCAGCCAACATGGCAGATAAGTCTAACAATTTTAACACTGCCATCCAACCGACAGCTACAACCAATAAAACCACCCCCGTGCCTCCCTCCCCCCTCCCCGTACTCAGTTCCCTTCCCTCCAACAAGAATTATATTATTTGTGGGATGCATACCACACCACTACTCCAATCACCCAAAATAATTGTCATTTACTCTTCCTCCAGGGTATAATACATGGTCACTTGATCGTTCTTACGGGAGGCGAGAGGGGGTGTCCCCCCCCCCTCCCACCGCCTTCCAGTGCTTCTGCCGACTCACAGCTACGATCAAAGCCAGGCTCGTTTTTTTTTTTTTTTCTCTTTATTGACCCCATACAGTGGGGCAAAAAAGTATTTAGTCAGCCACCAATTGTGCAAGTTCTCCCACTTAAAAAGATGAGAGAGTCCTGTAATTGTCATCATAGGTATACCTCAACTATGAGAGACAAAATGTGGAAACAAATCCAGACAGACAATCACATTGTCTGATTTGGAAAATTTTTTTTTTGAAAATTATGGTGGAAAATAAGTATTTGGTCACCTACAATCAAGCAAGATTTCTGGCTCTCACAGACCTGTATATCTTCTTCTTTAAGAGGCTCCTCTGTCCTCCACTCATTACCTGTATTAATGGCACCTGTTTGAACTTGTTATCAGTATAAAAGATACCTGTCCACAACCTCAAACAGTCGCACTCCAAACTCCACTATGGTAAAGACCAAAGAGCCGTTGAAGGACACCAGAAACAAAATTGTAGACCTGCACCAGGCTGGGAAGACTTAATCTGCAATAGGCAAGCAGCTTGGTGTGAAGAAATCAACTGTGGGAGCAAAAATTAGAAAATGGAAGACATACAAGACCACTGATAATCTCCCGCGATCTAGGGCTCCATGCAAGATCTCACCCCGTGGGGTAAAAATTATCACAAGAACGGTGAGCAAAAATCCCAGAACCACACGGGGGAACCTAGTGAATGACCTGCAGAGAGCTGGGACCAACGTAACAAAGGCTACCATCAGTAACACACTACGCCGCCAGGGACTCAGATCCTGCAGTGCCAGACGTGTCCCCCTGCTTAAGCCAGTACATGTCCGGGCCCGTCTGAGGTTTGCTAGAGAGCATTTGGATGATCCAGAAGAGGATTGGGAGAATGTCATATGGTCAGATGAAACCAAAGTAGAACTGTTTGGTAGAAACACAACTTGTGTTTGGAGGAGAGAGAATGCTGAGTTGCAACCAAAGAACACCATACCTACTGTGAAGCATGGGGGTGGCAACATCATGCTTTGGGGCTGTTTCTCTGCAAAGGGAACAGGACGACTGATTTGTGTACATGAAAGAATGAACGGGGCCATGTATCGTGAGATTTTGAGTGCAAACCTCCTCCCATCAGCAAGGGCATTGAAGGTGAAACGTGGATGGGTCTTTCAGCATGACAATGATCCCAAACACACCGCCCGGGCAACAAAGGAGTGGCTTTGTAAGAAGCATTTCAAGGTCCTGGAGTGGCCTAGCCAGTCTCCAGATCTCAACCCCATAGAAAACCTTTGGAGGGAGTTGAAAGTCCGTGTTGCCCAGCGACAGCGCCAAAACATCACTGCTCTAGAGGAGATCTGCATGGAGGAATGGGCCAACATACCAGAAACAGTGTGCGACAACCTTGTGAAGACTTACAGAAAACGTTTGACCTCTGTCATTGTCAAAGGATATATAACAAAGTATTGAGATGAACTTTTGATATTGACCAAATACTTATTTGCAGAAAAAAATATTTCCAAATCAGACAATGTGATTGTCTGGATTTGTTTTCACATTTTGTCTCTCATAGTTGAGGTATACCTATGATGACAATTACAGGCCTCTCTCATCTTTTTATCTTTAAACAGATTTTATTGAGTTTGAAGTCAAGGTATACAATAGAGCATTTAATTGCGGACACAGCCGCCAAACAATATAGCGGGCGCAGCCGCCAATTAAGGCGAATATGGTGATCAAATGCGACAACGCCTGAGTATGTACTGCTACTACTTAATATTTAAATGTAACTGGTAACAGTAAGCATTAACAGATGTCTAAATATAACTCTGAGAAGGTAGCTGAGAAATCAAATGAAGGTTAATCACCATGTAAAAAGTATGGTCATGTGGCTACATGGTGGTGTATGGTGAGTCGGGAATCTAAGGGGCGGGCATGCAGAGTTGTAGGGGTAGGGAAGGGAGATTTTAAAAAGGGTATATACAGTCATATAAACCTAGTGGGGATCGGGTACCAGGAGGGTTGAACATTATCAGATAGTCTCTCTCATCTTTTTAAGTGGGAGAACTTGCACAATTGGTGGCTGACTAAATACTTTTTTGCCCCACTGTATCTCACTGTAAAGAGGACCTGTCATGCCATATTCCTATTACAAGGGATGTTTAGATTCCTTGTAATAGGAATAAAAGTGATCAAAACATTTATTTTTGGGAAAAAAATGCCAAACTAAAGTAAAATGAACAATAAAATAAAGATAAAATAAATTACGCAAGTCCCGCCCACATATGAAAATGGTGTTCAAACCACACATTTGAGGTATCGCTGCGAACGTTAGAGCGAGAGCAATAATTTTGGCCCTAGACCTCCTCTGTAACTCAAAACATGTAACCAGTAAAAAAAATCTAAGCGTTGCCTATGGGTATTTTTAAGTAACAAAGTTTGGCGCCATTCTACGAGCGTGTGCAATTTTGAAGGGTGACATGTTAGTTATCTATTTACTCGGCGTAACTTCATCTTTCACATTATGCAAAAACATTGGGCTAACTTCACCGTTTTGTTTTTTTTTAAAAGCACAAAACATTTTTTTTTTTCAAAAAAAAGTGCATTCGAAAAATTGCTGCGCAAATACCGTGCGAGATAAAAAGACAACAACCGCCATTGCATTCTCTAGGATCCTTGCTAAAACAACATATATAATGTTTTGGGGTTATATGTAAATGATGATTTTTACATATAGGAGAAAAATGTCAGAATTGGCCTGGGTGCTCCAGAACGCCTGAAGGTGCTCCCTGCATGTTGGGCCTCTGTATGTGGCCACGCTGTGTAAAAGTCTCACACATGTGGTATCGCCATACTCGAGAGTAATAGCAGAATGTGTTTTGGGGTGTAATTTGTGGTATGCATATGCTGTGTGTGAGAAATAACCTGCTAATATTGCAAAGAATTGTGGGAAAAAATGACAACTTCAAAAAACTCACCATGCCTCTTTCTAAATTGGAATGTCTTCTTTCCAAAAAGGGGTCATTTGGTGGGTATTTGTACTTTTCTGGCATGTTAGGGTCTCAAGAAATGAGAGAGGCCATCAGTACTTCATGTGTGATCAATTTTCAGATATTGGCACCATAGCTTGTGGACTCTATAACTAATATTATACAAATAATATACACCAATTTGTACTTATTTTTTACCAAAGATATGTAGCAGTATAAATTTTGGCCAAAATTTATGAAGAAAAATGACTAATTTGCTAAATTTTATAACAGAAACAAAGAAAAATGTATTTTTTTTACAGAATTTTCACTCTTTTTTTCTTTTATAGCGCAAAAAATAAAAAACCCAACAGTGATTAAATACCACCAAAAGAAAGCTCTATTTGTGTGAAAACAATTTCAAAAATGTCATATGGGAACAGTGTTGTATAACTGAGTAATTGTCATTCAAAATGTGAGAGCACCGAAAGCTGAAAATTGGTCTGGAAAGGAAGGGGGTTTAAGTGCCCAGTGGTCAAGTGGTTAATGCAAGCAAAACATTAAGGTAAAAAAACTTAGTTGGACTTACTGGTGACGGTATTTCTAAGAGCCTTTCAGGACAGCCTTGAAGAGAGCGTAGCTCCGCCCATTTTCCAGGAAACACATGCAGCTTTAAAATTCCTCCTTTTCCACCATGACCTCAGTTATTGTGTGGTCTCCGACATGCTGGAAAACAAAGCACAGAAAACCACCAACACAACCATGACAGATACTTAAACACTTCTAAGACAACAGGGAGGGTAGTAACGGCTGTCCTGAAAGGCTCTTAGAAATACAGTCACTGGTAAGTCTAACTAAGTTTTTCCCAAATCGTCTTTCAGGACAGCCTTGGAGAGGATAACTGAAAAACTTACTCTAGGGTGGGACCACTGCCTGCAGCCCCTTCCTGACAAAGGCTTGATGTGTGGAGGACAACAAGTCCAACCTATAGTGTTGGAGGACCATAGAGAAGCTGGACCAGGTAGCAACCTTGCATATTTGTTCAGGCGTAGCACCGGCCCTTTCGGCCCAGGAAACTACCTGTTTTGGTGACTGTTTTGTAATGAGGCATCTCCTTACATCCAGTGTATGAAAAGCTTATTCTCCTGGATTGGCTGAAGCTGAGGAGAAAGTGGGCAATAAGATCTCTTGTGAGCGGTGAAAAGGTGTGGCAACCTTGGGTAGAAATGTTGTACCTGTTCGAATAATTACCCGATCTAAAAAAAACGTCAAAGAGGGTTCTGTGACCGCCAAGGCCTGAAGCTCACTGATCCTTCTGGCTGATGTGATGGCCACTAAAAAAATCGTCTTGAGAACTAAATATTTTAAGGATGCTTCCTGCAGGGGTTCAAAAGTTGCCTCCATGAGACCCTGCAACACAATAGAGAAATCCCAGTTGAGAAAAACTTTAAGGGCTACCGGCCTGTTCCATGCGAGAAAAAAACAACTAAAAGAGCCGCCACCTGAGCTAAGGGTGCTTGCTGCCAGCCTCTTCTCCATTCCGTCATGGAGAAATTTTAGGACTGAAACTAAACTTTTGACCTGGAAACCTTTAGGAGAGCCCCAGGAGTTAAACTTTTTCCATACTTTAAGGTATATAGTCGTGTCACTTCTTTCCTACTGGATAGCAGGGTATTCACTAGCTTTTCTGACAGGCCCTTGGCTCTTAGGAGGTCCACTTCAGAAACCAGGCGGTCAGTTGTAGTCGATTTGCTTTGGGAGGGTTCAGGGTCCCCTATGTTAGCAGATTTTTTTCTGGATGGTAGCTTCCAGGGAGGTTTCGTGTTTTCCTCTCAGAACTTAGGACCAGCAGAATCAACTGGAAGGGGGGGGCGTAGCACAGCTGGTAATGCCAAGGATGAGGGAACGCATCTATGCCTTTGGCCTGATCTTCCCTGTGGAGGGAGTAAGAAAAACATTTTGAGTTCTGCTGTCTTGCAAACAAATCTATCTGAGGTTGACCCCATGCCTTGGTGACCATCAGGAAGACCTCCTGATTCAGGCTCCATTCTGCTTCTACCACTTTCCTTCTGTTTAGCAGATCTGCTAGAAGGTTTCGGGACCCCTTCACATGGATCGCCGTCAGTGGAGCCATGTTTCGCTCTGCCCAGGTAAGCAACTGCTTGGCTAGCTCTAAGAGCCCTTTGCTCCTGGTTCCTCCCTGTTTCAATACATAGGCTACTGCTGTTGTATTGTCTGAGAGTACTTGCACATGCTGTCCACCTGACTAAACTGTTGAAAGGATAGGAGTTTGAGAAAGATGGCCTTTAGTTCTTGCCAATTTGAAGACTTCCGGGCTTCTGCTTTGGACCAGGAACCCTGTGCGGTCTTGGCCGTCCAAGTGGGCTCCCCAACCCCACGCACTTGCGTCCGTTATTAGACGTTTGTCCGGGGGGAAAAGACCCAGGGAAGACCTTCTGTTAGGTTGGTCAAATTCCCCCACCACCACTCTTTTTACGTTTGAGGTAAGCCTGATTGGTTTTTCTAGAGGCTGCTGGTGTGTCATCTTCAGTGGCCGGGAATGTAGTCTGGCCCACTGAATGGCTAGAATGGATGCCGTGAGAAGTCCCAAAACTGCCATAGCTGTCCGAACAGACACAAGAGATTGGTTTGAACCTGCTTTACCGCAGATTGGACCTTCTCTATCTTCTCCTGTGGAAGAAAGACTTTCTGAAGTACCAAGTTAATTGTGTGTCCCAGGAACTTCATCTGCTGTGCTGGGACTAGATTTTATTTTTCCAAATTTAGGAGCCAACCTAAGCTCTTGAGGTGAGCCTGAGTCATCTGCAGGTTTGTCAGGACCTGGCTCTTGGAGTCTGCAAAGAGTAACAGATCGTCCAGGTACAGGACGACCGATATCCCTCTTAGCTTCAGAGGCTCCAGTGCTTCCGCCATCACTTATGTAAAGATCCTGAGGGAGAATGGTAGCCTGAATGGCAGAGCTCTGAACTGGAGATGCCATACTGAACTCCCAGGGGTTGAGAGCTAGATGGATAAACCATTGGGAGGCTTGGGCTATCCAGACATGCAGATAAGCGTCCCTTAAGTCCAGTGATGCCATAAAGCAATATAGGGACAACATCTTTGGTATTGAATAGACCCTGTCCATCTGGAAAATGTTTGTAACGGATCGAATTGTTTAGAATCTTCAAATTCAGTTTCAGACAATACTTCCGAGGGTCTCTGCACTAGGAAGATGTGTGAATAGAAACCCAGACCTTCCTGACGTTTTGGGACTTGGATAATAACTTCCTATTGTATCAGATCCTGGAGTAGGCTCGTCATTGCGGAAACTTTTTCTGTCTTTTGGAAGACTGGTGATATAGAATATGCTCAGAGGGGTTTCCGAGAACTCCAAACTGTACCCCTGGGTGATGATGTTGTTCACGAATGGGCTTGTGGTTGTGTTTTCCCACTATGGGTGAAAAGAAGATAATCTTCCCCCCTCACTGGGATGAGATTGTTATTTATTTATGGGGGGCTGAGTTCACCAGAGCTGAAGATCTTGCCGACATCTTTACAGATTCTAAAGTATAAAGAGTCCTGTGAGCCTCCACTAATCCAAACTGCCTTAATTATCAAACATCAGCTGCAAGCGTTAAACATGCCTCATATATCATGCAAATGTGGATAAATAAATATATACGCTGCGCTTTCCAAAGTCATACACTATACCAGTGTAAAAAGAAACATAAAAACCTCCAATAGTGAAAAAATTTCTTTCCTAACAGTAGAAAGTGACAATAGTGCAATAAATGAACACATATATTAAATATAAAAAATAAATATATAAAAGATGTGTATATAAAAGCATAAACAATGATGATAATTAATATAAAGTGCTACTGTGCAAAGAAGTGCAATTCCCACTTTTATGATCCTGTATAGATTATCAGTAACCCACTGATGCATAAAAAAGTGCTCCTGTGCATGTGCATAGCAGCCAGTATTATATAGTTTATCAATATTGCATTGCTGGGTTGTTCAAAGAAGTGCTCCTGTGCACGTGTGGTATCAAAAAGAGTCTATCCAGGTGTTATAAAGTTCATGCGATTTTAAAGTTCATGCGATTATAAAATTGCTAGGTGCAATAAAGTTCCTGCGATTATAAAACTGCTAGGTGATCCAGAACATGCCGTGGTGTTCCTCACTCTGGTGCTCCCCTTAGGTATTCAATGCTCACCTCAGAGCGCGTGACTTTGCGATTAAGCGCAGTCAAAACACACATATGAACCACCTCTGGGCTCTTGTAGTTGCACCGGAATCCTGGACTCGTCAGTATGCTACCTCAGTAAGTGTATGAAATAAAGACCCGATAGTGTAATAGAGTTTTAATGGTTAAATAAACAGAAAGCAAAACCCCCCCCCAACTGGGGTACTCACATAGATTAGGTGCGCTAGTGCATTGCTCTATATCAGGTAAAACAATGGTAAATACCGGACTGGTATCGGGATGGTATGTTGTTCCTCTCTGACAGATCACCTGTGCAAACATGCCATCCTGTCCCCTTCCCCAGGACGGCACATTTGCACAGGTGATCTGTCAGAGAGGAACAACATACCATCCCGATACCAGTCCGGTATTTACCATTGTTTTACCTGATATACCTGACTGGTATAGTGTATGACTTTGGAAAGCGCAGCGTATATATTTATTTATCTTTACAGATTCTGCTGATGCATCAGCCATGTACTTTACTGCTTTAAGCATCAGTGCAAATGATCCCAGCAACTTTTTGTGATGTCCCTGCCTCTAAGTGCCCTTTAAGTTTTTCTATCCAGCATTCCAGGTTCCTGGCCACTACCGTGGAAGCCATTGCGGGCTTGAGACTGGACGAAGTGGAATCCCACGCTTTTTTTAGAAGGGAATCCGCCCTTATATCCATTGCGTCCTTTAGTACCCCCATATCTTTGAACGGCTGGTCCATGCAACGGGATACTTGTGAGAACGCTGCGTCCAGCCTGGGTTTCTTGTTCCAGACCTCAGTCTCCTTTTCTTCAAAGGGGAATCCTCTCCTGAGGGTTTTGGAAAATAAAGTACCTCTCTCTGGGTCCTTTAACTCTTTTTTAATTGTATCAGAGAGGACCCTGTGGACCGGAAACACCCTGTGTTTGGTTTCATCTAAGCCATGGTACATTTTGTCATGTACTGACAGTTGCACTTTTTCCTCCTGGATCTCTAGGGTCGTGTAGATTGCTCTTAAGAGATCATCTACTTCCTCCAACGATAGCTTGTACCTGGACGCCCGGCTATCATCTTCCTCGTCCTCCTCGTATGAATCCTTGAGGGAAGAAAGAGTACTTGTCCCCTCATCCAATGAGTCAACAGTCCCTGCCTTAGAGGCGGATGCTCGAAGGCTTGACGGAGGTTGTTGGGGTTCCGCTTGGCCGGGCTTTTAACCAACAGAGATCTGACCAAGCTCAAGGAGTTTGTAAACTCTCGTACAGAGGAAAATAGATCCTTGCATTGTTGGGATGTTTCCTCTTCAACAAGCTCTGCTATACAGGTTCTGCACATTGGTTTTTGCCATGAATCTCTGAGAGGATTCTTGCAAGACGGACATTTCCTCTGAACTGGTGGACGAGGTTTCGTTTTTGCTGACACTTTAACCTATAAGAAAACAAGATTCACCCAACAGCATACTTACTGTTGTAGTAGTATACCACCATCTCCCTAGTGAGACAGCCCTCCACCAGAACAAAAGAAAACAGCGTGACCCCAAAAGGTGCCAGACCCTCAGGCAAAGCCCCCTCCCTCCAGGCTGTAGGATCCGAGTGGAGTCACCTCTGGCTCTGCAGCCACAGGCTTCCCACAGGGAAGCATACAAACAATAAAACCCAAGCCCATAAGGAGAAGATAGAGGCACCACTGTACCCCTCTTATCTGGGCCTGACCAGAGCTTAAGGCGCCTGCTTCTGCCGAGGCTGTGGGTCTCTCGTCCATTTTGCAGAGAGCGCAGTGGGGACTAAGAAAATCTATCTGGTTTTTCAATTTCCCATCTCCCGGCGTCATCAACGAAGGCCAGAACTAGAAAAAACAGCCGATTGACCTCTTGCGTTCCACTGGAACCACTGCCGCCCGACAGGAAGATGCGTCGCCGGACATGACATCACCCGCCACCTGGGACTGACATGTGGGGATGACTACGAACCCGCAGCCGCCCGCCTGGCTTCCTGCCGACACACCGCAGACCCTGGGCACAAGGACGCACTACCTCCTGAGGGCCATTGCTCCTCTGAGCTGGAGAGGCTGTAGACACCGGAGCACCCCCCTGCCCGTAATGGGGGGGGGAGCTGGGATGGTCGCTGGAAGAAAGCAGCCAAAATACGCCTTGAGGTAAGCCTATACCCCTCCACCTTGGAGAGAGCGCAGCTCCTCCTGGTTCCTGCAGCTCTTCCACCATGGTGAAAGAAACATAATAACTCGGGCCATGGTGGAAGAGGAGGGATTTTAAAGCTGCATGTGTTTCCTGGAAATGGGCAGAGCTACGCTGTCCAAGGCTATCCTGAAAGGCGATTTGAGAAAAAAAATTTAAGTTTAGTTAAGGGAAGATATTTACACTGAACGAAAAGTGTTCGTTGATATCTTCATTCCCCTGCCTCTCCCATACCCCTACAGCTGTGATCTTTCAGTACTGCAGAGGTTAATACAACTGGCTCCATCTGAAGCAGGCACTCGTCCAAAAAGCCAAATAAGCTTACCCTTTCTGCCACCCTGCTTTATTCAGAGAAGCTGTACTATCGCTTCCCGCAATGAAAAGCACTATGAAGAGGAGACAAGATCTTCATTTATCTATCCATTCCTACATTTATAGGTCGCTTTTCATTCATGAACCTTAGCTTTAACTGTGCTTTTCACATCTGGGAATAGGAAGCTATGTTGCCATTGTGCAAAGGTTGAATTATTAAAAAAAAATATCCCATTACAGAAAATCTTTTTAATGAAACTCTCTAAAGCACATAGAACAGAATTACATTTACAAGACAAGGAGACTTAAAGTGGAGCTCCACCCTAAATTTGAACTTGTGCTGATCGGATTCCTCCCCACCTCCGGTGTCACAATTGACACCTTTCAGGGGGGAGGGGGGTGAAGATACCTGTCTAAGACAGGTATTTTCACCCACATCCGGGAGTCCTCTCTCCGGGAATCTGCGGGAGTGACGTCACTTCCCCCAGACTTCCCGTAGTGTTCTGGGAGACACTCGGCTCCCAGAACACAGGAGGACGAATCAGAACAGCGCAGCGCGACTCGCGCATGCGCCGTAGGGAACCGGGCACTTCCTGGTTCCCTCAGCGAGGATGGCGGAGGGAGCAGCAGAGCGACGAGCGATCGCTCGTCCTCTGCTGCGGACGTCGCTGGACTCCAGGACAGGTAAGTGTCCAAATATTAAAAGCCAGCAGCTGCTGTAGCTGCTGGCTTTTA
The DNA here is from genome assembly GCA_029206835.1 of Rana muscosa. Lineage (NCBI taxonomy): Eukaryota > Metazoa > Chordata > Amphibia > Anura > Ranidae > Rana > Rana muscosa. Next base: position 111,562,261 of record CM055128.1, on the reverse strand, counting down.
ATATTTTTTTTTCCGGCGGAGCTCCGCTTTAAAGATTAAGGTGATTGTAAAGGATCATTTTTTACGACGTGTGGGGTCAGTGATGAGCGAAACCATAAATCATACAACAAAAAAAAAAAGGCACCAATGAAGTTGTGATGTGAATCAATCACTAAGACAATAAGACATACATAAACCATAATTAATGAAATGGCATACATTGTCGTTTGGGGGGACAATATGGGGACATTGTCCACAGTCTGACCCTCTTCTGTATCATGTCCGCAGTCTCTGACCCTCTCTTGTATCATGTCCGCAGTCTCTGACCCTCTCTTGTATCATGTCCGCAGTCTCCAACTCTCTCTTGTATCATGTCCGCAGTCTCTGACCATCTCTTGCATCATGTCTGCGGTATCTGACCATCTCCTGTATCATGTCTGCAATCTTTGACCATCTCCTGTTTCAAGTCTGCAGCCTTTGACCATCTCCTGCATCATGTCTGCAGTCTCTGACCATCTCCTGTATCATGTCTGCAGTCTCTGACCATCTCCTGTATCATGTCCGCAGTCTGACTCTCTCTCGTATCATGTCTGCAGTCTCTGACCATCTCCTGTATCATGTCCGCAGTCTCGGACCATCTCTTGTATCATGTCCGCAGTCTCGGACCATCTCCTGTATCATGTCTGCAGTCTTTGACCATCTCCTGCATCATGTCTGCAGCCCCTGACCATCTCCTGCATCATGTCTGCAATCTCTGACCCTCTCTTGTATCATATCCGCAGTCTGACCCTCTCTTGTATCATGTCTGCAGTCTCTGACCATATCCTGTAGAAGGTCGGCAGTCTGACCCTCTCTTGTAGTATTTTGGGGGCAGTCTGGAGCTCCTCTTTAAGTTGTCTGCTGTGTTTACACTTTATGCAGGGAGTGTTGTCTTTTTTTTTTTTTTAAGAACAGATAAAATAAAACAAAATTGAGTTCTTCTGATTGCTTTAATTTTTTGGATGAAAACCGAGTGCAGTAATCGTAATGCATCGCGGAATCAAATCGAATCGTGGACAGGATAATCGTAATCAAATAGAATCGCGAGGTCAGTGAAGATGTGCACCCCTATTTTACAGTACTGGGATCTTCAACTCACTTGTCCATATCTAAAAGCATGCTAAATGTATTGTCATGATACAGCAACTGATTATATGAAAGAACTGAAGAGGATCTACAGAATCTTTACTGGTACAGACTATCCTACCATTAAGATGCATGGATTCAGATACTGATGTTGCCTGTTGTGCTTCTGTTTGAATAGTGGGCAGTCCCTGGCGTAGCTGGTCCAACTGTCTTCTCTGGTGGGCAAGATTCTTGCGTTCCTAAGATATGTTACAAGGTGGGGAAGATAATGAAAAACAAAATAAAGTGTAAAACATATATGCACAATTAACCACTTGCCTACTGGGCACTTTCACCCCCTTTCTGCCCAGGCCAAATTTCAGCTTTCACCTCTGTTCCACTTTTGAATGAAAATTGCGCAGTCATGCAACACTGTGCGCAAACAAAATTGTTATTTACTCTTTCGTCCATGGACCGACACAGCTTCTCTATTGACAAAGTGGGTATTATCCGTTAATTAGGAGTGACTAGGCAGAAAAACTTGTAAAAAGTGTTGCATCACACCTTCTACAGTACCGCCCAGGGGGCGGACCCTCCGGGTACACCCTCTCAGTCTGCACATCGCAGATCAGTTTTTTTCTGTCTAGCAAGGAGTAGGACATGGCTCCCTTCGGGCCCATTGGTCCGGGGAAAAAAGATATATATATTTATTTTTTATTTTTATTTTTTTTGCTACATTTGTTGTTTCCTGCGATCTTCGATCAACTGCCGACTGGGTGACAGGCTGGATCCTCGATCCTTGTAGTCTCCCCAGTTTCGGCCATCGAGCGTGTGCCGACCCTAGCTACGCGCTGGGTTTTCCACGACATGCCCGTCGCTCCACGGGTGGCCGGTGAGCCTACGCTCCGGGGCCTGCATCGGACCGCTCAGCTTCGGCTGACCTTACGGCCGAGTCGCAGCAGCCTGGCCGGTGAGCTTACGCTCCAAGGCTTGCATCGGACCGCTCAGCTTCGGCTGACCTTACGGCCGAGTCGCAGCAGCCTGTCCGGTGAGCGTCATGCTCCAGGGCATACATATGATCGTCCCTTCTGGGTCCAATCACAGCATGCCTGGCCAACAGTCACCTTCCGTGCGCGGACGATGATCTGTTTGGAATGTCTTCCAGCAGAATACATGCAGGATAGGTAAGTAAAACTCCCCTGCCTCGGCTGGGTGATTTAGCTGGACATTCCTGGAGAGATCAAGTAAGTGGTTGTGGCCCCTTTCTTCCCTCTCTCCCTGCCTTTCCCTCCTCCCTGGGCTTCTAGCTAAAGGTTGCTGGGTGCTGGGGGTCACCTAGGGGGTCCCACTGGAGCGGGGCTGGCTGTAACTAACATTTAAAAGAAATGTCATTTTTTGCTTACCTGTGTTTCTGTGTCTCCATGCTGTCGGCGGCCATTTTGAGGTGGTCCATGGCAAGTTTGGCCTCTTGTAACTGCCTGGCGGCCATCTTCCTGTGGTTCGGCCACACCCACTGGCCCCTATCAGGTGATCGGCGGCCATGTTTGTCCACCCTGTATGCAGATATTGCCGTTCGGCGGCCATCTTTTTGTGGGCTATGGCTGCCTGACCTCTATCTTCTGTCGGCGGCCATTTTCTTAGAGCCCACATTATCTTCCATACAGACGTTTTTGGCAACCATTTTGCGAGAGCCTCCGGCCTCTAGGGTGCATTACACTGGCGCGAAAATTCACACAGGAAGTGCTGATAAAAGAAGCAGACTGACACAGCAGCAAGGGGACAGCATCACAGGCGCAGCATAGCAGTACCTATCCAGGGTGGTGAGTCCTCTGGGTGACCCGGCATCTCTGCAGCACAGGAGGGTGGCCTATTGATATCTTGCCTGGAGCCCTGTGAGTGTCAGCGTGTGGTCAGCATGGCATCTGAGCCAGAGGTCTTCTCCCCTGAAACACCAGATTTAGCAGCTGGTGTCCCTGAGGTGTCTATGGACACTATGTCGGCAATCCTAGAGGCGTTTGCTGCCAGGGTGGAAGCAGCACACGGGAATACAGGGGGTAATAAACGCCCCCGTCCCCTGCAATCTTCTGGGGATATTTCTGATGCAGAACCAGGTCCAGCTACGGCTCATGGCCCAGATTCTGATGCATCAGAGACTGCAGACCGTGACCGATCGGACAGTGAGGAGGACTCCAAGTCCAGGTCAGTACGCGAGACGGCTTTGGTATCTGACCTTATTACTGCAGTGCGGGATACACTAAAGTTGGAAAGGACTGAAGAAGTAGCAGATACTCCAGTCCCCTTTGGGTTTCGTAAACCTGCCCGCACTGCTAAGGTGTTCCCTTGTGTGTCTTATTTTGACAAACTCTTATACAAGGAATGGGAGAACCCACTGAGGGTCTTTACAGCCCCAAAGAGGTTTGCAGTACGGTACCCCTTTGAGGAGAGTTTTCTGAAGATATGGACCTCTCCCCCTATAGTGGACCCTTCGGTGTCCAGACTTAATAGAGCCACCACTATTCCTGTAGAAGGGGCTCCTGTTTTCAAGGACCCTGTGGATAAGAAGGCTGAAGCACTCGCTCGCTACCTATACTCAGTGGTAGGCTCGGCAGTACGCCCGGCATTGGCGGGGGCCCTAGTGTCTCAGACACTTACTGAATGGGCAAAATTGCTACTCCAGGGGTTAAAGGAGCGAGATGCTCCTCCTAATGAGATAACTTTGGCCGACCAGTTGGTCCAGGGCCTTAAGTTTGTCTGCGAGTCAGACATGGATACTATTCCCCTGCTGTCAAGAGCTTTGGTTTATGCAGTAGCAATACGCCGCCTGATCTGGCTAAAGGGCTGGTCTGCGGACCAGACTTCCAAGAAAGCCCTATTGGATCTGCCTTTTAAGGGCGACAGACTTTTTGGGGCTTCTCTGGATGACATCATCAAGGATGCCACAGGAGGTAAAAGCACTTTGCTTCCCCAAACTAGCAAGGGTAAGGGACCACGCCAAGGGCAAGGGCCCTCCTTTACTGCACGTAAGTGGTTTTTTCGCCCCCTTAAGGCGACAGGGAAAAGACCCCAGGCCGATAAAGCGCCTGCCCAAGGACAAAAGCGTCCTTGGTCCCGCAGACCCAACAAGCCTGCGGACAAATCTGCGTCCACATGAAGGTCCGCCCCCACCCAGCTCTCGGGTGGGGGGACGTCTTCGCAAATTCGCGACTCAGTGGACTGCTCTAGTCTCCGACAGGTGGGTTTGCGAAGTAATCTCCTCAGGCTACAAGATAGAATTTCTCTCTTGTCCACCAGACAGATTCATCACCTCCAATCTCCAGCTACTACCGACCCGTCGGGAGGCCCTGTATGGGGCGGTCCAGGGTCTACTGGAACGCGGGGTAGTTATTCCAGTTCCAGAACAGGAACGGGGTCAGGGTTTTTACTCAAATCTGTTCATTGTGCTGAAAAAGGATGGGGTTCATCCAATCTTGGATCTCAGAGCCCTCAATTGCTTTGTGAAGGTACAAAGATTTCGGATGGAGTCGGTTCGAACCGTAGTCACGGCTCTCCATCCGGGGGACTTTCTGGCCTCCTTGGACATCAAGGACGCATACCTGCATGTCCCCATATACTCCAGACACCAGAGGTTTCTGCGATTTGCTATCGGGAAGAACCACTACCAGTTTGTGGCCCTCCCGTTTGGCCTTGCCTCAGCACCCAGGACGTTCACCAAGGTGCTCGCTCCGATTCTGGCACTTCTAAGACAGCGGGGTATCGCTATCACAGGTTACTTGGACGACCTTCTGCTGAAGGCCCCTTCAAGCTCAGAATTAGAGGTAAGCGTGTCCATTACCTGTCAGACTCTTCGAGACTGTGGTTGGATACTAAACACGCAAAAGTCAGTATTGGTGCCCACTCAATGCCTAGTGTACCTAGGGTTGATTCTGGATTCCTCAGAGGCAAAGGTATTCCTCCCGGTGGAGAAGTTGCAGACCCTCCGGGCTGCAGTACGGCAGCTGACTTCCAGGAATTGGTCGTCACTCCGTTTTTGCATGCGAGTGTTGGGCCTCATGGTAGCCTCCTTCGAGGCGGTCCCATATGCTCAATACCACACTCGAGTGTTACAGAAGGAAGTTCTGTCCAGATGGAACAGATGCCCTTCATCTCTGGATTACCAAATCCGAGTGAGCCACCTAGTCAGGAGATCCCTGGTATGGTGGCTGACAGCACCGGCTCTAATGGCCGGGAAGTCATTTCTTCCGGTTTACTGGATAGTGATCACGACGGACGCCAGCCTTACAGGTTGGGGGGGAGTCTGGGGTGTCCAGTCGGCGCAAGGTCGCTGGACCCCAGAGGAAGCCCTCCTGCCGATCAATGTCCTGGAGATCCGGGCGATCAAGCTGTGCCTCTTCAAATGGTCTCAGAGACTGCAAGGGCGTCCAGTCAGGATCCAGTCAGACAACGCCACAGCAGTGGCATATGTCAATCATCAAGGAGGAACAAGAAGCTCAGCTGCAGCATCGGAGATCGCTCGCATCCTGAAGTGGGCAGAGAGGAGCGTACCGGCACTGTCGGCCGTGTACATTCCGGGTGTGGAAAACTGGCAGGCGGACTACCTGAGCCGCCAGATGCTGGACCAGGGAGAATGGTCCTTACACCCGGAGGTGTTCCAACTCCTCTGCCAAAGATGGGGCACACCAGACGTAGATCTTCTGGCTTCCCGACTCAATCGGAAGGTATTGAGGTTTGTGGCCCGGTCAAGAGACCCATGGGCAGACGCAACGGACGCGTTGGTAGCATCGTGGGGTCAGTATCGGCTAATCTATGCCTTCCCTCCCTTAAGGCTTCTTCCTCTTCTGCTCCGCAGAGTGGAGGCAGAGGGAATTCCAATGATCCTAATCGCTCCAGATTGGCCTCAGCGTCCTTGGTACGCCGATCTAGTACGTCTGGTAGCAGACGTCCCCTGGCGCCTACCACTACGGAAGGACCTGCTATCGCAAGGTCCCATATTCCATCCTGCTTTACAGTCATTTGCTTTAACGGCATGGCTGTTGAGAACCAGGTACTGAGAGATCGGGGCCTGTCAGACTCAGTAATCTCTACTATGAGAAGTGCTCGGAAACCGTCCTCTAGGAAGGTCTATCACCGCACTTGGAGGGCCTACATCTCCATGTGTGAGGAAATGAAATGGCATCCACGTACCTATTTGGTTTCCAGAATCCTGCTGTTTTTACAGCATGGGGTAGACCAAAGGCTTGCCCTAAGTACGATTAAGGGACAGATATCTGCCCTGGCTGTCTTTTTTCAGCGACCCCTGGCGACTCACTCTCTCGTGAGTACATTTGTGCAGGGGGTTCGACATGTGGCCCCTCCGGTCCGGCCCCCGTTACCTCCGTGGGACTTGAACCTGGTCCTCTCGGTGCTTCAGAAGGCACCGTTTGAGAATATTAGAGATATTCCCCTGTTGACACTTTCTCAGAAGGTGGTCTTTTTGGTGGCTGTTACGTCAGTTAGACGAGTCTCTGAGCTGGCAGCCCTGTCCTGCAAGGCTCCCTATTTGATTTTCCACAAGGATAAGGTGGTGCTGCGGCCGCAGCCTTCCTTTCTTCCGAAAGTCGTTTCGGCTTTTCATCTCAACGAAGACATTGTACTTCCATCCTTGTGTCCTCAGCCGTCGAATCCTAAGGAGTCGGCGTTGCATTCCTTGGACGTTGTCCGAGCTTTGAGAGTATACATATCTGCTACTTCCCTGTTCCGGAAGTCAGACTCACTGTTTGTTTCGGTGGCTGGTCCCAAGAAGGGCCACCATCTCTAGGTGGATCCGACAGATAGTAATGCAGGCTTACGCCTTAAAGGGTCAGGCGCCCCCCTTTCCTGTCACGGCGCATTCGACCAGGGCAATAGATGCCTCTTGGGCTTTCCGACATCAAGCGTCTGTTTCCCAACTATGTAAAGCGGCGACTTGGTCGTCCGCTCACACTTTCACAAAATTCTACAAAGTTGATGTAGGTGCATCTTCGGATGCCTCTTTCGGCCGCAAGGTTTTGCAGGCGGCTGTTTAGAGTTGCAACTCCTCTGTTGGAGGAGTGCTGTTTTGTGTTTTGGGGTGAAGTTTGTTTTTATGCTGTTACCACCCCTCGTTTTTTCTCTGACACTGCTTTGGGACGTCCCACTTTGTCAATAGAGAAGCTGTGTCGGTCCACGGACGAAAGAGTAAATAGGATTTTTTACTCACCGTAAAATCCTTTTCTCTGAGTCCATGGACCGACACAGCACCCACCCCTCCTTTTAAGTTTGTACTGCTTTTTGACGAACTGATCTGCGATGTGCAGACTGAGAGGGTGTACCCGGAGGGTCCGCCCCCTGGGCGGTACTGTAGAAGGTGTGATGCAACACTTTTTACAAGTTTTTCTGCCTAGTCACTCCTAATTAACGGATAATACCCACTTTGTCAATAGAGAAGCTGTGTCGGTCCATGGACTCAGAGAAAAGGATTTTACGGTGAGTAAAAAATCCTATTTTTTTCACACCAATATTTCTTTTGGTGGTATTTAATCACCACTGGGTTTTTTTAATTTTTGCAAAATAAACGAAAAAAGACGGGGAAAAAAAACACAAACAAAAAAAAAACGTTCTCATAGTATTTTATAAAATTTTGAAACAGGTAATTTTTCTCTTTCACTGATGTGCGCTGATGAGGTTGCATTGATGGACACTGATGAGGCAGCACTGATAGGTGGAATTGATGGATGACACTGATGAGAAGGCACTGGTGGGCACTGATTGGCAGCACTGGTAGACACAGATTGGCAGCACTGGTGGGACTGCAATGATAAATCAGGACACTGATAAACAGTGCCCTATTAGTGTACATGTGCAGTTACACTCCGAGTGCAGTTGCTCCAGAGCTTAGTAAATAGGTAGAAGGTCTGCATCATGCAATCGTGTGAAAGCAAAAATGCGTTTTTTTTTTTCTTCCCTTCCACGTGACTAGGTATTTACTTAGCTCTGGAGCAACTGCACATGCAAATCAGTCTCAAAATGTCATCATTTCTTCAGCCAATGTTTTCATGATATAGATTTTATTAAAAAGAAGCTCCCTCTTGCAAAAAAAAATCTACTTGCCTCCATCAGATGTTCTTCCTGCTGTCTCAACCTCTCCAGTTGTTGCTGAATGGCCTTCAGACGGTCTTGGTGTCCAGATTCCACCTTCTTTGTCTCAGCCAAGGCATTTTCTCCTTCTTCTTGACGCTGCAAGGCCAGCTTGAAAAAAAGAAAGACAAGTGGTACTTTTAACTGCTTTATATATTCCTACCACAAGATGGCACAGAAGCACTAGTTTCTAAGCAAAATAAGTAAAGTGGATGCCTCTCCTGAACAATTTCCTATACCCAAGTATTGAAATAGATGACTTTGAAACTTGTACTTCATTTACCGTATATAACAGGCAATCTTTGTAAATTCGAAAAATGTTTAGCTATTGTCTTAACTTTGCTGTACAAGGTTATGTGTATATGTTAGGAAAATATTAATTCATTTAAAATCTCATCAATAGTTGTTCAAGCAATATCCCTAATGACCATTTTGGGCAGTGTAAGTTTTATTCGTTTTTATCAGTGATCTTGATTTTACTGAACTCTCATTGGTAATATGTTGGTCTGTTCTTATATTTTTACATGACAAATTTAGAATACTATATGATAATATACTATTAGACCATTGTATAATTTTGAATTATTATATGTGGTACATAATACACATAATTTTATATGCAGGGCATTTTTTGGGCATTGTTCATATTATGCTGGTTTTAGATAATATGTAAAAGTGGATATGGATCCTATAATGCTTTGGTTTGCAGTTTTTTTTATATTTCTCTTGTAGCCCTGATGAAGGGGGGGTCACATTTTGCCCCAAAGCACTTTGGATGTCTTGTGAATTAATAAAGCAGTTTTGGACACGTTTATGAATTTGCTTTGGCGCTGCATCTACTCAATATCAATAAAAACATTGAAGTCCTAGCACCCCTTGGATGTAACCCTTTGAACCAAAATGCATCTGGTAAGTGAGAGATGCTCTTTCCCATCTTGGTAAATACACGTTAAACTGTACTTAAAGAGGAAGTAAACCCTCTGAAAAAAAAAAAACACCCTGCAAGACAAAGGCATAATGAGCTAGTATGCATAGCATACTAGCTCATTATGAATTCCTTACCTGAGATCGAAGCCCCCGCAGCGGTCCTCGTTCCCCTCCTCCGTCGCCGCCATCTCTCCCGGAGTGACTTCCGGGTATCACGGCACTGGCGCTGTGACTGGCCGGAGCGCAATGACGTCACTCCCGCGCATGCGTGCGGGAGCCGCCAGTCATGGCACGATCGCCTTTAGAAACGGCACGCTCGCCGGTTGCCGTTGTCTACGGCGCATGCACCGTAGACATTGGTGCCCGTCTTTTTTGCAAATATCTCCTAAATCGTGTAGGTTTAGGAGATATTTCTTGCACCTACAGGTAAGCCTTAATCTAGGCTTACCTGTAGGTAAAAGTGGTCTGTAAGGGTTTACAACCACTTTAAAGCGGAGTAACACCCTAAAGTGGAACTTCCGCTCATCTGATTCCTCCCCTTCTCTGATGCCACAATTGGCACCTTTCGGGAGGGGGGCACAGGTATCCTCACTTCCGGGAGTCCAGGCCGTGGCCCGTGACGTCACCGCAGGGCTCCCTCCTCCTCCCCTGGCCCAATAGGAGGGAGGAGTGGGGCCCTGCGCATGCGCAGTAGGGTTCCCGGCGTGAAGCTGAAAGGCTACACTGCCGGTTTCCCTTACCCGCAATGGCGGCGGCAGCACCCGATAGCTGATGGAAACATCAGCTGCGGGTGCTGACATCGCTGGACTCCAGGACAGGTAAGTGTCTTATTATTAAAAGCCAGCAGCTGCAGTATGTGTAGCTGCTGGCTTTTAATTATTATTATTTTTTTGGGTGGAACACCGCTTTAAGGCAATTCACTATAATATTGACAGTACCCCATAACCACAAAGGAATATCAAATAAGGTAGGACACATAGGGGTTGATTTACTAAAGGCAAATAGACTATGCTCTTTGCAAATGCAATTGCTCCAGAGCTTAGTAAATTGTTGGAAGCTCTGCTGACCTCTTTTATCCAAGCATGTTCAAGCAAAAATGCGTTTTTTTATCTTGCATGTGATTGGGTATTCTTTGCAAAGCGAAGCTTTACCTAAGCTCTGGAGCAACTGCACTTGCAAAGGACACACAGTCTATTTGTCTTTAGTAAATCCCATGGCTTCACTGGCTACTGAAAAGTCAGAGGGGTGACTGGCACACAAGTCCTATTTTAAAGCCCTACTTCAGAGAAAGTTACAACTTCTGACAATGTTTGCATTTCTGTCTGTGGTTTCTTGTCCTGGTGTATGTATAGAGCAGTGAAGGGTTAAGAACAAATAGGAGAAGTAGGGGTGAGAAGGTAGAGTGGTTAAAGTTACAACTTCTGACAATGTTTGCATTTCTGTCTGTGGTTTCTTCTCCTGGTGTATGACATCTTAAAATAAATTGCATGTGTATGTATCTATAATTTGAGAATAGCATACACAAACTTTAGTTCCTAAGGATATGTTGCTATGGTGTTAGCGCTGAAAAGCTATATGTAACTTTGTACCTTGCTCATGCTTTCTACTTCCTCTGCTCGCTGGCGCACATGCATGGCGGTGGCATACACCCGATCCTTTTCAAGTCGCAGCTCATGCCTCTCTTTCTCTAGCGCCTCCCTAGCTGCAGCCAGCTGCTCTTCTTTGTTGCGCAGTTCGGCGGCCTGTACCTTCAGCTCTGCCTGTTCCTTAAGGAGAAAAAGTACACAAATACATACTGTAAGTTTTGTAATTTAATAAAGAAGTCTAGTAAAACACAAACAATTAGCTATTTCAGGTGCTGTTAAAGTAAAACTAAAAAGGCAAATTTTTTTTTTCCATTTTGCATAGAATAAGAGAGGGTTATAACCCCCGTCAGATTTTTTCCACCATCTGTGTCCATTGGGGAGATTTTTTTTTCACTTCCTGTCGCATAGCCAAAACAGGAAGTAAGAGAAAACCTAATTAGTATCCCCATTGGAAGATTTCCCCTCTATCCCTTTTCTGAAGTCAAAATTTGGGATTTTCTTTCACTTTCACTCTCAGTGATAATGGTAAACCGGACAAAGAGAGGATGAATCTCCCTAACGGGGACACAGACAGCAATAAGAACATGGCAGGTGTTCTAGTTGCTCTCCACTCTATCCAAAACGAAATAAAATTAATTCAGCTTTAAAAGGACAAAAGTATAACTAACTAAAAGGAGAATTTTATTTTTATTTTTTTTGGAGACCAGGTATATTTTTTTCTTGTTTTCATCGAAATAATTGCTTAGTGCAGGAATTTTTAAAAGCACAGATTACCTGACTAGGGCCACAAGCATTATTTAAGCTGACCATAAAGCTTAGAAGCCCCTTTTATCTAGATATTAATTCCTCCTTTCACATTAAATTTGAACATGGCAGGAGAATCAACTGAGCACCAGTACAGCTTAATCGAAATGGTTAATTTAAAGCGAACCTACCAAATCCTGCAAATACTGGTAAAATGCAAACTACTTGTTGTGCCTGCTCAAGTACCTAAGTTTAGAAACAAATCAATTTTTCTAGAGAGGACCCTGGTACAGACTTGCCAAAACACCTCAACTTTGGTCCAATTTATAGCCAAGCTCCACCCATCAAGTATCCCTTGCTGTGTTCCAGTCTTGTGCCTAAACCGCAGAGCCCAGTAATGGCTCGGACATTGCTTGTTAGAACAACAGGAAGCATGGCCTAGTGCAAACCTTTGAGAGAAGTTATAGAATGAAACCCTCAAAATTTTTTTCACCCAACACATTGAGCACAATAAAATGAACATTTCCCCAGTAAACTATTTGTTAAAACTCTTACTCCAGCACTTGCAGTTTACTGCTTTCGATGTTCGTGGCTCCTGCTCTCTCAGTGTTGCTTCCCTGAATTTCTGGTCCTCATAGAAAAGAGTTAACAGTGGACAGTACAATATCTAGCCAGTCTGTTAACTGAGGCAGGATTCACATCTATGCAGGTGCCAACAGCAGCATCGTTTTGGTGAAGTAAAGACTATGATTTACAAGCAGAAATGTGGGGGGTGTCATTGATTCTTAAAGGCATCCCCACTCACTGGAAACGGCAGCAAGTTTTCCCGTTCTGGGAACCACATAGCACTGTGCTTTTGGAAGAGGTGCAGGGACCTTTTTCCTGCATTTTCTGTAGATACAGCAGCCAATTTAAATGAATGGCCGGCTGTGTCTCCACAAAGGCGGCTGCAGGGAAACCACAATAGTGTGAAGCTAGCTTTAGAAAGAGAGGAGCAGGAGAGTGCCTTGGCATCTTAGGCTAGCGAGTCATGCATTCCTATTGAATCACACAGTGCACGCAACACTAGCTCCTGCATGCAATGGTGCAAGTTAGGGTGCTTCAAGAAAAAAGGAGTCACCCTGGGAACCAGGCACAGCAGTCATGGCACTAGCATAAACTGGAACATAGGCGAGGATTAAAAGAAAGAAGCTGCATACTCAGTAAGTGATTAAATCAGCTGCTGAAAATGCCTAAAAAACGGAGTGTGTTGTAACACTTTAAAGTGGAGTTCCACCCATTTTTTTATGTTTGTCTGTGCTGCATGCCCTTAGCACATAGTTTTCACAATGGGCAATATTATTATTTTTTTTGGATTGTAAATACCTTTTTTTCAGTTTTTCAGCCTAACTTCCTGGTCTTAATAGCCTAGGCTATTATGTCACAAGGCAATTCGCAAGGGTTCCTGGGATATCAGCATCATGTATCCCATGACTCCTTGTGAATCGCCTCCTACCGAAATCTCGCGTGTTTTGTGTGACACTGTCATATTATAATTGTGTGCAGAGAGAGAGAGGAGGTTTCAGAAGTCATCAGAGATGTGTGGGTGGGCGGGACAGAGCAGCTATCGCACACCAGCCAATAGGATGGGGTCAGGGCGGGCCGCTACGTGTATGCGGCTCCGCCCCTTTTCTAAAGAAGCCAAATAATTGGCTGGTGTGCGATAGCTGCTTTGTCCCGCCCACCCACACATAGCTGATGACTTCTGAAAGCTCCTCCTCTCTCTCTCGCAGCACACAGTTATAATACAAGACAGTGTGACACAAAACACCAGCTTCCAGCATGCTCAGTCTTATAATATAACTTCTGAAAGCCTCTCTCTCTCTCTCTCTCCCTGCACACAGTAATAATATAAGCAGGGCTTTTTTTCAGCCAGAACGAAACCTGAGACAGCTGTTGAGACACTGAGGTTGTTCTGCAGTGGTCAGAGCTGGGGGGGGTGTATTTAGATTGGGCACAGTGAGAGCTGTGGGGGGAGATATGTATTAAGCTGAGCTGTAGATAAGGGTGCAGAGGTGACATGTGGAGGGGGCAGAGCGATAGTCTGTGGATGGGTTGAGCAGAGGTGAGATAGTCTGCGGATGTGATGTGCAGAGCAGGGGTGAGATAGTCTGCGGATGGGATGTGCAGGGGTGAGATAGTCTGCGGATGGGATGTGCAGAGGTGAGATAGTCTGTGGATGGGATGTGCAGAGCAGAGGTGAGATAGTCTGCGGATGGGATGTGCAGAGCAGAGGTGAGATAGTCTGCGGACGGGATGTGCAGAGCAGAGGTGAGATAGTCTGCGGACGGGATGTGCAGAGCAGAGGTGAGATAGTCTGCGGATGGGATGTGCAGAGCAGAGGTGAGATAGTCTGTGGATGGGATGTGCAGAGCAGAGGTGAGATATTCTGCGGATGGGATGTGCAGAGCAGAGGTGAGATAGTCTGCGGATGGGATGTGCAGAGCAGAGGTGAGATAGTCTGCGGATGGGATGTGCAGAGCAGAGGTGAGATAGTCTGCGGATGGGATGTGCAGAGCAGAGGTGAGATAGTCTGCGGATGGGATGTGCAGAGCAGAGATAGTCTGCGGATGGGATGTGCAGAGGTGAGATAGTCTGTGGATGGGATGTGCAGAGGTGAGATAGTCTGTGGATGGGATGTGCAGAGGTGAGATAGTCTGTGGATGGGATGTGCAGAGGTGAGATAGTCTGCGGATGGGATGTGCAGAGGTGAGATAGTCTGTGGATGGGATGTGCAGAGCAGAGGTGAGATAGTCTGCGGATGGGATGTGCAGAGCAGAGGTGAGATAGTCTGCGGATGGGATGTGCAGAGCAGAGGTGAGATAGTCTGCGGATGGGATGTGCAGAGCAGAGGTGAGATAGTCTGCGGATGGGATGTGCAGAGCAGAGGTAAGATATTCTGCGGATGGGATGTGCAGAGCAGAGGTGAGATAGTCTGCGGATGGGATGTGCAGAGCAGAGGTGAGATAGTCTGTGGATGGGATGTGCAGAGCAGAGGTGAGATAGTCTGCGGATGGGATGTGCAGAGCAGAGGTGAGATAGTCTGCGGATGGGATGTGCAGAGCAGAGATAGTCTGCGGATGGGATGTGCAGAGGTGAGATAGTCTGTGGATGGGATGTGCAGAGGTGAGATAGTCTGTGGATGGGATGTGCAGAGGTGAGATAGTCTGTGGATGGGATGTGCAGAGGTGAGATAGTCTGCGAATGGGATGTGCAGAGGTGAGATAGTCTGTGGATGGGATGTGCAGAGCAGAGGTGAGATAGTCTGCGGATGGGATGTGCAGAGCAGAGGTGAGATAGTCTGCGGATGGGATGTGCAGAGCAGAGGTGAGATAGTCTGCGGATGGGATGTGCAGAGCAGAGGTGAGATAGTCTGCGGATGGGATGTGCAGAGCAGAGGTGAGAGAGTCTGCGGATGGGATGTGCAGAGCAGAGGTGAGAGAGTCTGCGGATGGGATGTGCAGAGGTGAGATAGTCTGCGGATGGGATGTGCAGAGGTGAGATAGTCTGCGGATGGGATGTGCAGAGGTGAGATAGTCTGCGGATGGGATGTGCAGAGCAGAGGTGAGATAGTCTGCGGATGGGATGTGCAGAGGTGAGATAGTCTGCGGATGGGATGTGCAGAGCAGAGGTGAGATAGTCTGCGGATGGGATGTGCAGAGCAGAGGTGAGATAGTCTGCGGATGGGATGTGCAGAGCAGAGGTGAGATAGTCTGCGGATGGGATGTGCAGAGGTGAGAGTCTGCGGAGGGGATGTGCAAAGCAGAGGTGAGAGTCTGCGGTGGGGATGTGCAGAGCAGAGGTGAGATAGTCTGCGGAGGGGACACAGACACACAGAACAAGATAAATATATAACAAAAGATATATATATTTCTTGAATAATATTTCTTCTACATGCAGTATATTTACTGGTTCCTGGAGGGGGGAGGGGAGGAGAGGTTTGCATAGATAAGGACAACTTCCGCTGACACTGCCGTTGCTATGGAAACCTGACTTGAAACTTATTACACTGCTTGTGCAGCACTGAGCATGTGCGAGATTTGCAAGTCTGAAATCCAGGAAGACATGCAGTCTGGCTTCAGATGCCCACACTTAAGATGGCCACAGCCTATTTCTAGTTTATAAATGTTCTAAATGCTGTAATAACCTAACAAAAACGGACCTCAGTTTACAGACTAACTTTACTAGAATACATTAAGCTTGTGTATTATAGGGGTATTTTTATTTAAAAAGTGTCATTTAGGCTGGAACACCCCTTTAAGGCTCTGTGTACACAGACAGGCACACATGAATTGATCTGAAGACATCCACAGGTACTTGCATACACCAATCTTTTTACATACTTGTAAGAAGTGATATATAGCTACAGTGATCTTAGGGTTGATATAAATATTATCAGCCATTAATTTACTGAAAACTCTCCTGCAATGGAAAGATCTACATCACAGACTCAGAACAGTCACATGCGCTTCAGTATAACAGATGTGCCATAGATTTACAAAATGTAAAAAACCAGAAGTGATATGACATCTAACTTGCTTATAAAAAGAGAATTTCTCAAAAAAGGAAAAAAAAAAAAAATTCAAGTACATTTTTCCTAATACACATGAAGAGAAGAAAAAACATCTAGAAGGTCACGGGGATATTTAGAGTCTTCAAATATGGTTCTACCAATGCTCATATACCTTGGTGAGGCTGATAAGAGCTCCCTCTCTCTGAGACTCTGCCATTTTCGCTTTGGTGAGGTCATTCTCCACCCGCTCCTTGCTTAGTTTCTGTTGGGCGTGAAGTTCTGCCCATTCAGAAGAAACCTTCCTGCGTTCTTCTGCACAACGTGTCATAACGGACTGCTGTTCCTCCAGTAGAGCACTCTGTACATAAGGTAATAAGGAAACTGATTTGATACTGAACACCCATAATACACAAATGAGTCAACAATAAAGATATACACAGGAAAAGTCAAACAGCAGCATCATAAAACATTTTTTGTGCAACTGTGAAGCACTCACACTCATCAAAATCTCAACTGGACATTGTAATATTGTTTAGGTGGTGACACCACTATTGCAGTCTGTTTCAACTAGGAAAATAATTACCGGTACTAGCTCCCCTGGTGCTTCAGTGATCCTGTTTTGCTTGCCGCTATTACAATGGTCTAGTGAAAGGGGAAGGGGGGCACAAACGCATAGCTTTGAAGATATTATGTACTATACAGCACATGAGCTGCTGTGCCCCTGTAAATGGATGCAGGAAGAGGTGTAAAGATGGGTACACACCATTCGTTTTTTTGTGCAACCCCATGTGTTGAACGAAAAAAAAAAACTGTCAGCTCCGATCAGAGACACTGTACTAACCAGACAAGGTTAGTCCAGCGATCTCCCCAACTGAGCTGTTGTGTTCTGATGAGTAGGGATGAGCCGAACACCCCCCGGTTCGGTTCTCATCCAGAACATGCGAACGGACCGAAAGTTTGCGCGAACTTTCGAACACCTTTAAAGTCTATGGGACTCGAACGTGATAAAATCAAAAGTGCAAATTTTAAAGGCTAATATGCAAGTTATTGTTCTAAAAAGTATTTGGGGACCCAGGTCCTGCCCCAGGGGACATGTATCATTGCAATTTTTTTTTTTTTTAAACTGCAGTTTTTTCAGGAGCAGTGGTTTTAATGATGCTTAAAGTCAAAGATAAAAGTGAAATATTCCTTTAAATATCGTACCTGGGGGGTGTCTATAGTATGCCTGTGAAGTGGCGCATGTTTCCCGTGTTTAGAACAGTCCCTGCACAAAATGACATTTCTAAAGGAATAAAAGTAATTTAAAACTGCTTGCGGCTTTAATGTAATGTTGGGTCCCGGCAATATAGATGAAAATTATTGAGAAAAACGGCATGGGTACCCCCCCTCCACCCCAGCCCATTACCAGGCCATTTGGGTCTTGTATGGATATTAGGGGAACCCTGCACCCAAATTAAAAAAAGAAAAGGCGTGGGGCCCCCAGGCCCTATATACTCTTCTTAACAGCAGTATACAGGCGGTCCCAAGAAAGACAGGGACTGTAGGTTTGTTGTTAAGTTGAATCTGTTTGTAATTTGGAACAGGTACATTTTGTAAGTGTAGCTCCAGCCAAAAAATCTATTTTTAAGCTTTTTGGATATCCTAGGGAAGGGTTATCATCACCCCTGTAACATTTGTTATGCGTCTGTGCCCTTGTTCAGAAGATTTCACCTCACTTTCTGGCCCAAAGACCATGGGATTTTGAAAATTTGGTGTTTTTTTATTTTTGTTTTTTAAATCCTTTTATTTTTCATTGCTCAATTAATACATTTGATCCTATATTTTAATATATAAACAAAAACATATCAAAATATATCAAAATATATGTCCATATAATAAAAACCTTATCAATTTACAGTGCAATAGTGACATTTTTATTTTCCCATTTTACTTTAAAATTTGGTGTTTTTAGGCAAACAAGGATTGGTGATAAAGCATCAGTGGAGACACCTTTTTCCCATATTAACTCTTACAGTAGAGAATTTCCCTTACCAGGGGTAGATTTCCTCTCACTTCCTGTTGTCTCCCTCCCTTTGTAAGTAGGAGTCGTTTGTAAGTCGGATGTTTGAAAGTAGGGGACCACCTGTATATACATATATACTATATGGCCTGCCCTATATACTCTGCAGGAAAATGGGCCTTAGGTGTTAGTGGTACCAGAATACTGTAAGCCCTCACAGCTACTCTTGGTGGGAGCTGGAATGGGCCCCGCTGTGAAATATTATATCAAGAATTGTAATTACATGCCCCTGTTGAACAGAGGTAGAAAAATTGGGCCTTTGGTGGTGGTGGTGCTGGTGCCACAACACTGTAAGTCCTCACAGTTTCTCTTGGTGGGCGCTGGAACGGGCCCTGCTGTGAAATATTATATCAAGAATTGTAATTACATGCCCCTGTTGAACAGGGGCAGAAAAATTGGGCCTTTGGTGGTGGTGGTGCCACAACACTGTAATCCATCACAGATACTCTATTTGAGCGCAGGAATGAGGCCTGCTGCAAAATATTACAGCAAAAATGTAAATTATACACTTCCTGTTAAACAGAGGCAGAAAAATTGGGCTTAAGGCACTGGTGCTGGTGCCCAGAACCAAAAATATCAACATGAACATTGAGGAGGAATAGGATAGTCACTCAGTATAACAGGATAGACACTCAGCAATCAGCATCAGCATAGGCAGTCTTGAAGTGATCTCATTCATAAAAAAAATTAATCGGTTGCATCAGGTTCTTGGTAGCTGGTGATCCAAGACTGATTCATTTTTATGAAGGTGAGACGATCAACCCGAGTCGGTGGACAGGCACACTCTGTGATCGGTTACAAAGCCACCAGCAGCACTGAATGTGCGTTCCGAAAGAACGCTGGATGCAGGACAGGCCAGTAGCTCAATTGTATACTGTGCAAGCTCTGGCCAGTGATCCATCCTCAAGACCCAGTAACCCAGTGGATTTTCGGTTGGAAACATGTCCAAGTCTGATCTTGCCCCTAGGTATTCCTGCACCATGTAAATCAGACGCTGGCGATGGTTGATGGAACCGATCATACGTTGGGGCTGCGGACTAAAAAATTGTGTGAACGCATCGGTCAGACAGCCACCTTCTCCCCTGCTCCCCTTCTGTGACTGACTGAAGCCTCAGCAACACGTTGTCCAGGACCAGGAATTTGTAACCTCCCAGGCTCTGGAAACACGTTGCACAAACCTTTCTGCAAGGCCTCCCGAAGATGTTTCATCCTTTGCTCAGTCTGCGACGGCTGGTTACCCTTGTAACGTGGATCAAGGAGGGTTGCCAGCCAGTAATAATTCCTCTCCTTGATACCAGGAATCCGAGGGTCCTTTTGCAGGCCATGCAGCGTAGGTTTGCTGAGGCATTCGGTCCGGAGTCCTCTGGGTCACTGGGTCAGGACGACATGATCCGCAGCCACCTCCTCCCAGCCACGTACAAGTCCATGGGTTTCTGGGGACTGTAAAGGATCCCTTGAAGACTGCTGCTGATGCCGAGTGCTAGGCTCCACCCCCATGCTAACACAATCCTCCTCCTCTTCCTGTGTGATCGGCGAGCCCGCAGGAACACTGTCTGGATAAAGGGGGCCTTGAGAGGTAAGGAAGTCCTCCTCTTCCTCCCTCTCTTCTGCCTCAAGTGTCCTGTCCATTATTCCATGCAGCGTGTGCTCCAACAGGTAGACAGTATCACTGATGCATGCACTGTCACTGCTCACCATCCTCGTGGCCTCCTCAAATGGTGACAGGACAGTGCATGCATCCCTGATCATGAGCCACTGGCGTGGCGAAAAAAAGACAAGCTCCCCTGACCCTGTCCTTGTGCCATAGTCGCACAGGTACTCATTGATGGCCCTCTGCTGCGTGTGCAGCCGCTGCAGCATGGCCAACGTTGAGTTCCATCTGGTGGTCATGTCACAGATTAGGCGGTTCTTGGGCAGGTTGTATTTCTTTTGGAGGTCAGCCAGCCGAGCACTGGCATTATATGACCAGCGGAAATGCACACAGACTTTCCTGGCTTGCCTCAGGAGATCCTGTAAGTCCGGGTACCTGCACAAGAACTGCTGCACCACCAAATTAAGGATGTGAGCCAAACAGGGCACATGGGTCAAGTGTCCCTGTCGGAGGACGGAGAGGAGGTTGGTGCCATTGTCGCAAACCACCATTCCTGGCTGAAGCTGGCATGGCGTCAACCATCTCTGAGCCTGCCCCTGCAGAGCTGACAGAATCACTGCCCCAGTGTGGCTCCTGTCCCCTAAGCACACCAGCTCAAGCACCGCATGGCATCTTTTTGCCTGAGTACTTGCGTAGCCCCTTGAACGCCTACTGAGCACCGCTTGTTCCGAGGACAAATCAGCAGAGGAAGAGGCCATGGAGGAAGAAGAAGAAGAGGGGTGGAGGAGAGAGGTGTGTCAGAATCACCACTAGTAGCATTTTGGAGGTGTGGTGGCGGAACAACCTCCAACAAGACTGCACCCTGTCCTGCATCCTTCTCCGCTGCCAGCAGAGTCACCCAGTGCGCCATGAAAGATAGGCAACGTCCCTGTCCATGCCTGCTGGACCATGAGTCAGCAGTAATATGCACCTTACCGCTGACCGCCCTGTCCAGCGAGGCCAAGACATTGCCTTCCACATGCCGGTAGAGAGCCGGAATCGCTTTCCGTGAAAAAAAGTGGCGTTTGGGAACCTGCCACTGAGGTACCGCACATTCCACAAATTTATGAAAGGGGCAGAGTCTACCAGCTGAAAAGGCAGCAGTTGGAGTGCTAGCAATTTAGCCAAGCTAGCATTCAACCACTGGGCATGTGGATGGCTGGGAGTGAATTTATTTTGCCGGTTTAGCAACTGGGGTAGGGAAATTTGCCTGCTACAATCGGACATTGGTGTAGCGATAGCAGATTGCCCGCAAGTACTTGGCAGTGGCACACCTAATTCTACACCTTAATTCCTCTCAGTGCAGGTTTCTGAGAGGACTGAAGGTTTAGTGGGGTTGGAGATCCCAGCTGATGAGGAGCAAGGAGAGGTCCGCTTTGTTCTTTGGTGTGGGTCTTTTAAGTATGCTTGCCAACGGACTGCAGGACAGGTCAACATATGTCTGGTCAAGCATGTGGTGTCCAAGCGGCTGATGTTTTGGCCACGCTTGATACGCTTCAGACATATGTTGCAAATAGCAACGGTGCGATCTGCTGCACACGTCTCAAAAAAGGCCCACACCAAAGAACTTTTGGAAAAACGCCAGTCAGCAGGGCCCTGCACATGCGGCGCTCTGCGGTGTAATGCAGTCGGTTGGCTGCCCATAAGCTGGCCCCTGGAGGGCACCCTGCCTCATTGGAGATGTGCCTCCTCCTCCTCTCTCCTATCAGGCACCCACGTAGAGTCAGTGACCTCATCATCCCCTCCCTTCTCGTCACTGGAGCAAACCTGGCAGTATGCTGCAGCTGGGGGAACATGACTGCCAGTTTGTTGTCCTTCTTGGGCACCCCCTCTCTCTGGGCTCACGTTACTGCCTTCCTCAAGCTGGGTACCATCATCGGAGCCTTCAAAACGCTGCGCATCCTCCTGCAGCATGTACCCTACACTGTGGTCGAACAGTTCAGGGGACTCCTCAGGGCATGATGGTGGGGCTAGGGAAGGAGTAACTGATGGCCTTGAGCCGATGGAATAGGCCACTTTGGCACCTGCATTGGCAGCCAAGGTACTCTGGATGACAGAGGATGAGGAGAATGAGGATGGCTTGGTCATCCACTCTACCAACTCTTCTGCATGTTGTGTCTCAACACGGCCAGCTGCCGGAAAAAAGGACAAGCGTGCCCCACGGCCACATGCGGAGGATGCACCGTGTCCATGACCAGCACAGTTGGCTCTAGACACAGAGCCTGCTTTCCCTCTTTTAGTGGCCTGTGAGTGTCTGCCTCTCCTTGTTGGCCTTCCAGACATACTGTATTTGATGTATTTGAATAGGTACACCAGGAATGGCCTGCAGTGAGATGTAGCTGCACAAAGCTGGGATATATATCGGAGGCCGATCCAGGGCTGGAGCATCCCAATAAGTATGCTCCATTGAGTAACATTGGTGAAACCAGTCAGGGACCAGCACTGCTGGAGCTGAGGGACTCTCCTAGCTGCCGGGGGAAGAACTTCTCCAGTGAGAGTGGGGGGGAAGCGAAGGGAAAGGAAAGGCAGATTCTGGTGGTAGGGGACTCAATTCTTAGAAGGACAGAGAGGGCAATCTGTAACAAAGACCTGAAGCGCCGAACTGTATGTTGTCTACCGGGCGCTCGGGTTCGGCACATCACGGATCTGGTGGACAAATTACTGAGAGGGGCTGGGGAAGACCCAGCTGTCATGGTGCACGTTGGCACCAATGACAAAGTCAGAGGCAGATGGAGTGTCCTAAAGAACGATTTTAGGGACTTGGGAGCTAAATTGAGGAAAAGGACCTCCAAAGGTAGTATTCTCAGGAATACTACCGGTACATCGAGCCACACCAGAAAGGCAGAGGGAGATTAGGGAAGTGAACAAGTGGCTGAAGAGCTGGTGTAGTAAGGAGGGGTTTGGGTTCCTGGAGGACTGGGCCGACTTCTCAGTCGATAACC
Organism: Rana muscosa; assembly: GCA_029206835.1. Lineage (NCBI taxonomy): Eukaryota > Metazoa > Chordata > Amphibia > Anura > Ranidae > Rana > Rana muscosa. Next base: position 111,539,607 of record CM055128.1, on the reverse strand, counting down.
AGTACTATAGAAGGGACAGACTGCACCTAAATGAGGAGGGTGCAGATCAGCTGGGAATAAGGATGGCAAAAAAGTTAGAGGGGTTTTTAAACTAGGCGAGGGGGGGGGGGTCCAGAGATAGTGAGAGTCAGCGGGGAACATATTCTAGAGGGTAGTATTAGGGGCATTAGTGGTAGGGTAACCAAAGCACATAAACCCAAGGTAAGTATAGTAGCAAGTCCTAGTTGCAATCTGGGAACACCCAAGAGGATAGTATGTGACCGGTCAAAATATATTAATGCATTAAAGTGTTCACCAATGCCAGAAGTCTGCCAAGCAAAATAGGTGAGTTGGAAGCTCTGGTGCATGAGGAGAGCTATGATGTAATCGGTATTGCTGAAACTTGGCTTCATTCCTCACATGACTGGGCTATTAATATTCCTGGCTATGCACTCTTTCGGAAAGACAGGGTAAAAAGGAAAGGTGGTGGGGTCTGTCTCTATGTGAGAAGTGATCTCAAAGCGAGTGTGAAAGAGGACCTGGTGGATGGAGAGTGGGATGAGTCTGAAGCATTATGGGTGGAACTGCATACAGATGTGCGTAGTTCAAAGCTAATCATTGTAGTTTGTTATAGACAACCCAATGTTAATGAGGAGGTGGAGACTCAGCTCCTTGCACAGATGGAAAGGGCTGCAAGGGCTGGGACGGTGATAATAATGGGGGATTTTAACTACCCAGAAATTGACTGGAGTAATGGAACTGCTGGGACAGTTAAAAGGGCAAAAATTTATAAACCTATTGCAGGACAATTTTATGGTCCAGTTTATTGAGGCCCCAACTAGGAATGATGCTCTGTTGGACTTGGTAATCTCAAACCATGCAGAGCATATTACTAATGTTCAGATAATGGAACACCTGGGTAGCAGTGACCATAACATGATTTCATTTGATGTTAGTTGTAAGCAAAAATCACATACAAGAAAGATAAAAACACTTAATTTCAAGAGAGCAAATTTTCCAAGGATGAGCGCTGCTCTCCAGGACTTAGACTGGGAGGGAATATTGGCATCAATGGGCACAGAACAGAAATGGTAATTCTTCAAAAAAACTGTTTGTGAACTCAGTGCAAAGTATATTCCCATGGGCAATAAGTTTAATAGGCTAAAAATAAAACCTATGTGGCTCACTGCCGAAGTTAAAAAAGCTATAAACTATAAGAAAAGAGCTTTTAAAAAATATAAAAATGAGGGAACACTAGTGTCATTTAAATGTTACAAAGAATATAACAGGATATGTAAAAAGGAAATCAAGGATGCAAAAATTCTAAATGAACGACAGATTGCAAAAGATAGTAGGACAAACCCCAAAAAATTCTTCAAATATATTAATAGTAAAAAGGTCAAGTCTTAGCATGTAGGCCCTTTACAAAATAATCCAGAGTGGGTGACTGGGGACAAAGAGAAGGCTAATTTATTAAATACTTTCTTCAGTTCTGTGTATGCAAAGGAGCACGGGGGAGCTCATGTCCAAAATTAGGGTGGTAGTGACACAGCCCCAAATCCACAATGGCTCAAAAGTGATATGGTCCAGAAATATTTAGATGGAATAAAGGTGGATAAAGCACCTGGACCAGATGGCATACACCCACGGATCCTAAAAGAATTGAGATCTGTAATTTCAAAGCCATTGTATTTAATTTTTAGGGACTCATTAATGACAGGAATAGTACCACTGGATTGGCGCAGGGCCAATGTGGTGCCTATATTTAAAAAGGGAATTAAGTCTTTACCAAGTAACTATAGACCTGTTAGTTTAACTTCTATAGTTGGGAAGATACTGGAGATATTAATAAAAGACCACATAGATGAGTTCTTGCTGGAAAAAAACTATTTAACAACAGACAGCATGGATTCATGAAAGACAGAAGTTGTCAAACAAACCTGATTTCTTTTTATGAAGAGGTAAGTAAGACCTTGGACAGAGGGGTGGCTGTGGACGTGGTATACTTGGATTTTGCAAAAGCGTTCGATACAGTTCCCCAACTCACGGCTCATGTGCAAGGTAAAGTCTAGACTCTACAGAATTGGAAATATCAGTTTGTAAATGGATAGAAAACTGGCTAAAAGACAGAATTCAGAGAGTAGTGGTTAATGATTCTTACTCTGAATGGTCCAAGGTTATCAGTGGTGTACCCCAAGGTTCAGTGCTGGGACCCTTACTTTTTAATATGTTTATAAATGATATTGGGTCTGAGATCAAAAGTAACATTTCTGTCTTTGCAGATGACACCAAGCTATGCAGTGGAATAACGTCCTTACAGGATGTCGCCAATTTACAAGCCGACCTCAATGCTCTGTCTAATTGGGCGACTATGTGGCAGATGAGGTTTAATGTTGATAAATGTAAAGTTATGCACTTGGGGGCTAAGAATATGAATGCATCACACATACTAGGGGGAGTACAACTGGGGGGGATCCGTAGTGGAGAAGGATCTGGGGGTTTTGGTAGATCATAAGCTCAATAATGGCATGCAATGCCAAGCTGCGGTTTCCAAAGCGAGCAAAGTCCTTTCTTGTATTAAGAGAGGTATGGTCTCCAGAGAGAGAGAGATATCATTTTGACCCTGTTCAAATCATTAGTAAGACCTCATCTGGAATATGCAGTTCAGTTTTGGGCCCCAGTTCTCAAAAAGGATATTGGGGAACTGGAGAAAGTGCAGAGAAGGGCAACCAAACTGATAAGAGGCATGGAGGAGCTCAGCTATGAAGAAAGATTAGAGGAACTGAATTTATTCACTCTTGAGAAGAGGAGATTAAGGGGTGATATGATCAACATGTACAAATATATAAGGGGTCCATATAGTGAACTTGGTGTTAAGTTATTCACTTTATGGTCAACACAAAGGACAAGGGGGCACTCTTTGCATCTAGAGGAAAAGAGATTTCACCTCCAAATACGGAAAGGTTTTTTCACAGTAAGAGCTGTGAAAATGTGGAATAGACTCCCTGCAGAGGTGGTTCTGGCCAGCTCAGTAGATTGCTTTAAGAAGGGCCTGGATTCTTTCTTAAATGTACATAATATAACTGGGTACTGACATTTATAGGTAAAGTTGATCCGGGGGAATATCCGATTGCCTCTCGGGGGTACAGGAAGGAATTTTTTCCCCTGCTGTAGCAAATTGGATCATGCTCTGCTGGGGTTTTTTGCCTTCCTCTGGATCAACTGTGGGTATAGAATTGGGTATATGGGATTGTACGATATTTCTTTTTTTTTTTTTATGCTTGAACTGGATGGACTTGTGTCTTTTTTCAACCTGACTAACTATGTAACTATATATATATATATATATATATATATATATATATATATATATACACACACACACACACACACACACACACACACACACACATACTGAATATACTGCAGCTAACTGAATCAACTGCCTGCCTGTAGTATATTAGGAAGAGAACAACAGGAACTCTCTGCAGTGAGATCTAGCTGCACACTGTTCCCAGGATACAGTGCTGAATATACTGCAGCTAACTGAATCAACAGCCTGCCTGTAGTATATTAGGAAGAGAACATGAACGCTCTGCAATGAGATCTAGCTGGACACTGTGCCCAGGATACAGTTTACTGACTGAATATATTGCAGCTACCTGAATCAACTGCCTGCCTGTAGTATATTAGGAAGAGAACAACAGGAAAGCTCTGCAGTGAGATCTAGCGAAACTGTATACAGTATATATATATATATACACACACATACACACACACACATTGTATATGTATGTGTATATGTATATATATATATATATATATATTGTGACAGCAGGAAGGTAAAGTCACCTGGTTGCATCCAGGGGGGTAGATATATTTCTCCCAGATTCAGGCTTTATGCCGACTTATACAACTAGGGAGGGAAGTTGATGAAGCCCAGCTGAGGCTAGTGGGCTCATGGATGACTCATACCTCTAGGGAGAGGGCTGGGCGTCGTGCAGGCAGGGAGTTGATGAGACCAGCTGAAGCCTGTCAGTTCGTTTAAGGCCTCTATAAAAACTCCCAGATTCATTAGGTGTTTGCTCATGCCTGGAACCAGACCTGTGTGGACTGTCTAGGGAGAGTGAACCCCTGTGCGGTGAGACAAAGCCTGTGTGGCTATTTGTTTGGACATTGACTAAACCAGGGACTTAGGGACTAGGACAGCACCAGGCTGATCCCAGTTGTTAGTTAGGAAACCTGCATGTTTAGTCAGAGGTCAAGCTGACCAGGATTTATTTTGTTTATGTTTCTTTTTGGCTTTGCTGTGTTTTTGTCACTGTACATAGAGAAATAAACCGCACCTTTTGATTTTGAAAACCACAACCTCCGTCTGCTGGCCCTGTTTTTGTGTGGGGAGCCCAACCAGGGGGTCACACACACCCGCTACCAAGTTAACCCCCTCACAGTTGGTGGAGAACCAGTGGCAGTTTTTTTAAGCCAGCATGGAGGAGATACTGAAACAGCTGGCTCTAGCAAATGCCAATCAACAGCAGACAAATGCAGGTTTGCAAAGGAGCCTTGCAGCCCAGCAGCAAGCTCATCAACAGAGCCTTGCAGCCCAGCAGCAAGCTCACCAACAGAGTCTGGAAGCTCAGCAACAAGCCCAGCAGCAATCTGAGGCCCGCTTCTTAGACCTGTTACAGAAGCAAGAGCAGAGACTACAACAAATGGAAGCAGTAATGCAGCAACGTCCGCAGACCAGTGAGGAAAGCCGTCCCACTAATACTGCGTCCTTTGGGGTGAGTCGTTTATTGACAAAAATGACTGGAGAGGATGATCCAGAGGTATTTTTGACCACATTTGAAAGGACTGCTGAAAGAGAAAAGTGGCCTGAGGAGCAGTGGGCTGGACTGGTGGCTCCTCTGTTAACTGGTGAATCGCAGAAGGCTTACTATGACCTAGAGCCTGACCAAGCAAAAGACTATGTGATGCTAAAAGCTGAAATATTGGCAAGGCTGGGGGTCACCCTGGCTGTCCGGGCTCAGCGTGTGCATAACTGGACTTTCCAGCTTGGAAAACCCCCCAGGTCTCAAATGTATGATCTCATTCACCTGAGCAGGAAGTGGCTACAGCCAGAGACTTTGTCTGCACCAGAGATTGTGGAACGTGTTGTAATGGATCGGTTTTTGAGAGCTCTTCCTACTGCCATCCAAAAGTGGGTAAGCCATGGAGACCCAGAGACGGCCGGTGGTCTGGTGGATCGTGTAGAGAAATACTTGGCTACAGAGAACCTGACGGCCTCTTCCAGAGACTCTCGGACTTTCCACCCTAAGACCAGATCATCCCCAGGGGCGGATAAGAGGATTCCAAGGGGTGAGGGTGGAGAAAGTGAGAGGGTGGGAGCTCTACCCAAAGTTTGGCGAGAACAGCCTGGGAAGTCAGGGGCTCAAGAGGCAGCCAAATGGATTGTTTGCTACCGCTGCCGGCAAGCGGGACATATTGCAGCAAATGGCCCGGTTGTGGAGGAACCCATGCAATGTGACTTTCTGACGGACCGACGTCAGTCGCTGTGTGCGACAGTCGCATGCACTGCCATTCGGGGAACTGAGAAACATTTATGCAAAATGTGTATTAATGGTAGAAATGTTGTGGTATTGCTGGATTCAGGTAGCCTTGTGACCCTGATAAAGGCTGAATTAGTTAAAACAGAGGTCTCTGGGAATAGCAAGGTAGCTGTTATTTGTGTGCATGGGGACACCCGAGAGTATCCAGTGACTACAGTGTGTTTCGAGACCCCCAAAGGTACCCTCTCTCATCCAGTGGGGTTAGTATCTCAATTACCGCATGATGCCATTGTGGGAAGGGATTTTCCGAAGTTCTGGGAACTGTGGGATGATCCTGAGCCCCCCACTGGTGCCCCTATGTACCAGGAATGTGATAGCCAGAACTCCTCTGAGAGTGGTGAGGACTCTCCAGAATTTCCCTTGTCAGTATTGGCAGGGGAGACTCAAGAAACTGGAGAGGAGCCCACCTCCTCAGACGAAAACCTACCGTCTATGGAGTTTTCTGATCTGGAGGTTCACAGGGAAAATTTTGCCACAGAACAGTTAAAAGACCCCGCCCTAATAAAGGCACGGGAAAACGTAGTGGAAATAGATGGCGAGTTAGTGAACCCAGATAATACCTGCACTTACCCATACTTCAGCGTAGAGAAGGACCTACTGTATCGGGTGGCAAAAAGGGCAGAAGAAACCGTTGAGCAGCTTGTGGTGCCCAAACCTTACAGGAAGTTGGTGTTGGAGTTGGCCCATGGGCACATTCTTGGAGGTCATCTGGGGACAGAGAAAACCCGAGAGAGGGTATTACAGAGATTCTATTGGCCTGGGGTGATGAAGGACATAGAAAATTATTGTTCCTCCTGCCCTGTGTGCCAGAGGTCGGCCCCGATGCCACATTTCCGTAGCCCGCTGGTCCCTCTACCCATCATTGAGGTCCCGTTTGAGAGAATCGCAATGGATTTGGTAGGTCCTATAATCAAGTCCGCTAGGGGGCACCAGTACATATTGGTTATAATGGACTATGCCACCCGTTATCCAGAAGCGATCCCTCTCAGAAATACCTCGGCCAAAACCATAGCCAAAGAGCTATCTCTTGTTTTTAGCCGGGTGGGTATTTGTAAAGAACTGCTTACGGACCAAGGTACACCCTTTATGTCCCGGGTTATGAAAGAGCTGTGTAAATTGTTCAAAGTGACGCAATTGCGTACATCTGTGTATCACCCCCAAACCGATGGGCTGGTTGAAAGATTCAACAAAACCCTAAAACAAATGTTGAAGAAAGTGGTGGATAGAGATGGAAGGGATTGGGACTGTCTACTTCCTTATTTGATGTTTGCTATTAGGGAGGTGCCCCAATCCTCTACGGGATTCTCCCCCTTTGAGTTACTGTATGGGAGACACCCAAGAGGGCTGTTGGATATTGCCAAGGAAACTTGGGAAAGTGAGAGTTCTCCCCACAGGAGTGTGATTGAGCATGTCGCCCTGATGCAAGATCGAATTGCACAGGTAATGCCCATCGTGAAGGAACATTTGGCCCAAGCGCAGTTGGCACAGCAGAGAGTGTACAACCGTGGAGCCAAGACCCGTACCTTTTCCCCGGGGGATAGGATATTGGTACTTGTCCCTACGGTTGAAAGTAAATTCCTTGCCAAATGGCAAGGCCCCTACGAGATAATGGAAAAAGTGAGCGAAGTGAATTACAAGGTCAGACAACCAGGAAGGCGAAAGCCCGAACAGATATATCACGTTAATCTGTTGAAAGCCTGGAGGGATAGAGAGTCGCTAGTCGCAGAAACTTGGTCACCAGCTCAAACTGGTTGCGTGATTCCGGAGGTTGGAATAGCAGCCACCTTGTCACAACCCCAACAGGAGGTTAAGGAGTTTGTGCTTCGCAACAAAGAGGTGTTCTCTGAGCTGCCGGGACAAACATCTGGGGTAGAGCATGATATTATTACCCCGCCCGGTGAAAGGGTGAAGTTAAAACCCTATCGGATCCCAGAGGCCCGACGGGAGGCAATACGGGAGGAAGTACAGAAAATGCTGAACTTAGGGGTGATAGAGGAGTCCCAAAGTGATTGGTCTAGTCCCATTGTGTTGGTGCCTAAACCGGATGGGAGCTGGCGATTTTGTAACGATTTTCGTCAGTTGAACAAAGTTACAAAATTTGACACCTACCCCATGCCACGTATAGATGAGTTGATCGACCGGCTGGGAACAGCCCGATACATGACGACTCTTGACCTCACAAAAGGGTATTGGCAAATTCCCCTGGCCAAGTCGGCCAAAGAGAAAACCGCATTTGTAACCCCAGACGGGGCGTTCCAATATAAGAGAATGCCGTTCGGGTTACAGAATGCGCCGGCCACATTCCAGCGGAAAATGGACCAGATACTGAGGCCCCATCGGAAGTATGCTGCGGCTTACCTGGATGACGTAATTGTCCATAGCACAGATTGGGCCTCACATCTGCCAAAAGTGCAAGCAGTCCTAGACTCTATCCGGGAAGCGGGGTTTACGGCTAACCCCAAGAAGTGTACCATTGGGCAGAAGGAGGCCAAATATCTTGGGTACACCATTGGCAGGGGAGTGATAAAACCCCAACTCAACAAAGTCGAGGCCATCCAGAGTTGGCCACGTCCCAACAGCAAGAAGCAGGTACGGGCCTTTCTGGGAATCGCGGGTTATTATCGGCGCTTCATTCCCCACTTTGCTTCTAAGGCTGTGCCCCTAACCAACCTGACGAAAGGGAAAGGGTCGGTCATGATTAAATGGACCCCCGAGGCTGAGGCAGCATTCCAATTCTTGAAACAAGCCTTATGTAGCCAGCCAGTGTTGTACTCACCCGACTTCTCTAAAGACTTTGTCGTACAAAGTGATGCGTCAGATGTGGGGTTAGGAGCAGTATTGTCCCAGGTCTGGAACGGGGAAGAGCACCCAGTCATTTACCTCAGCAGGAAGTTGAAGTCCCATGAGGTAAATTACGCCACGGTTGAAAAGGAGTGTTTAGCGGTGAAGTGGGCTCTAGATTCCCTTCGGTACTATCTGCTAGGTAGGCACTTTGACATGGTTTCGGATCACGCTCCGTTAAAGTGGATGGCTCAAAACAAGGAGACAAATAGAAGAGTGAATAGGTGGTTCCTGGCCCTACAGGAATTCAACTTCACAGTAAAGCATCGCCCTGGCGTTCAAATGGGGAATGTGGATGCTTTGTCTCGAGTACATGAATGCCTGATTGCTGGTGTTCCAACCCCAAGGTTAAAACAAGAGGGGGGGGTATGTGACAGCAGGAAGGTAAAGTCACCTGGTTGCATCCAGGGGGGTAGATATATTTCTCCCAGATTCAGGCTTTATGCCGACTTATACAACTAGGGAGGGAGTTGATGAAGCCCAGCTGAGGCTAGTGGGCTCATGGATGACTCATACCTCTAGGGAGAGGGCTGGGCGTCGTGCAGGCAGGGAGTTGATGAGACCAGCTGAAGCCTGTCAGTTCGTTTAAGGCCTCTATAAAAACTCCCAGATTCATTAGGTGTTTGCTCATGCCTGGAACCAGACCTGTGTGGACTGTCTAGGGAGAGTGAACCCCTGTGCGGTGAGACAAAGCCTGTGTGGCTATTTGTTTGGACATTGACTAAACCAGGGACTTAGGGACTAGGACAGCACCAGGCTGATCCCAGTTGTTAGTTAGGAAACCTGCCTGTTTAGTCAGAGGTCAAGCTGACCAGGATTTATTTTGTTTATGTTTCTTTTTGGCTTTGCTGTGTTTTTGTCACTGTACATAGAGAAATAAACCGCACCTTTTGATTTTGAAAACCACAACCTCCGTCTGCTGGCCCTGTTTTTGTGTGGGGAGCCCAACCAGGGGGTCACACACACCCGCTACCGAGTTAACCCCCTCACAATATATATATATATATATATACACACACACACATACATACTGTACATACATACATACACACAAAGTCTGGAATGCATATACATATATATATATATATATATATATATACTGAATCTACTAAATCTAACTGAATCAACTGCCTGCTCAATCTAGCCAACTGAAATAAAATGACACTCTCTCTCTCTCTCTCTGAACGCCGCAACACACTACACAAGGCCGACGCGCAGGCGGCCTTACATAGTGTGGGGTGTGTACTTAATCCCCCTGAGCCCTGCCTTTGGCCAATTATTGCTCTCTGTGATGAGGGCGCTGTGATTGGCCAAAGCATGTGGGTCATAGTGCATGCTTGGCCAATCATCAGCCAGCAATGCACTGTGATGACGCAGTGCATTATGGGCCGTGACGCGCCACTCGAATTTGGCGCGAATGACCCATAATGTTCGAAATTCGGCGAACGAGCAAACAGCCGATGTTCGACTCAAACTCATGTTCGACTCGAACTCAAAGCTCATCCCTACTGATGAGGAAGGGCCCCCCCCCGCCAGAATACTCCGATCAGCGCTCTCTGCCATTGGCTGAGAGTGCCAATTGGGAGTCAGTCGGATGCTTGTCTTCCAACAGACCGACATACACATGGGCAGAATGACGTTTTTTTTAACCGACAAATGTCTCCCGACATTCTGCCCATGTGTACTTGGCTTTAAAAGTGGAACTTTAGTCAAAGTCCTGCTAGATCACTTCAGGCTGGCCTCTTTTGCAGGTATGGCAATGTAAAACATTAAAAAGAAGTGTCTATACTGTTTAAAATCAAGTAATACACTGTTTCACCCTGCTCTGCACATGCCCAGTTGCTCTCTATTTTTAGGCTTGCCGAGTTTGTAGACGCCGATCTGCTGACAGCCTTGGGCTTTATGTACACATAGCCTACTTTGACCGCGGGAAAGCGCAAAACGCAGGAAAAGCGATTTTGCCACGATTTGCAGCCAGCGGTGAAACCGTTCCTATCCTGAACGCGATTCATCCTAAAAGCCGATTTGTACATGGACACATAGGGAGTGATTTACTAACAGTGCGCTGCGCCAGTTCATACCTTAATTGGGCGCGTGAACTGGCGGCGCACTGTGATAGTAAATAAAAATGTCAGCGGCGCTTGTGTCTCCATTCAAAATGGAGCCCATTGATTTGAATAGAGGTCGCACGGGAAGTCGGATCAAGACGATCCGACTTGCGGGGCGACTCGTGTGGCGGTTGACACAGGGGCAGCGCGACTTTGCGAGGCAACTTGGACACAACTTGAGCGTGAAGCACACGCTCAAGTCGTGTCTTGGAGGCGACTTGAAGTCGCCTCCAGGATAGGCTTATTTGCCAGTACCTGCCCGAGAATGTTTCCAGCGCAATCCCATCCTTGGTTCTCGGCGACAGGGTACTGCAAGCCTCGCGCTCGCTGTCCCCTGTGTTTGGTATGAATCATGAAGGGGAACTCGACGCCAAATTAAAAAAAAAAACCCTGCATGGGTTCCCCTCCAAGAGCATACCAGGCCCTTAGGTCTGGTATGGATTTGAAAGGGAACCCCCTATGCCGAAAAAACGGCGTGGGGGTCCCCCCAAAATCCATACCAGACCCTTATCTGAGCACGCAGCCGGCAGGTCAGGAAAGGGGGTCAAGCGAACGCCCCCCTCCTAGACCATACCAAGCCAAATGCCCTCAACATGGGGGGGTGGGTGCTTTGGGGCAGGGGGGCGCCTACCCCACCCCAAAAGCACCCTGCCCCCATGTTGATGGGGACAAGGGCCTCTTCCTGACAACCCTGGCCGTTGGTTGTTGGGGTCTGCGGGTGGGGGGCTTATCGGAATCCGGGAGCCCCCTTTAATAAGGTGGGCCCCCAGATCCCGGCCCCCCACCCTATGTGAATGAGGTACATCGTACCCCTACCCATTCACCTGGTGGAAAAAAAATGTCAATAAAAAAACACAACACAGGTTTTTAAAGTAATTTATTAGGCAGCTCCGGGGGTCTTCTTCCGACTTCGGGGGTCTCTTCTTCTGCTCTCCGGTGTCGTCTCCACGCTCTCTGGTTCTTCTCCCGCTCTCCAGTGCCTTCTGCCGGGCGCCCCGCTATCTTCTTCCAGCTCTTTTGCTAGCGGGGGCCCGGTCTTCATCGTTGTCTTCTTCCCTCTTCTCTCTGCCCGATGTTGCCTTGTCGATGTCTGCCGCTACAATGCCGTGTGTGCGGAGTGCAACGATTTATATAGGCATGGAGCGTGGTCACCGGGTGATGCCACCCGGTGACCCCGCGCCCATATGACATCACAGTCCCGGGGAATGATGGGCAGACAGCGACGAGGCAACATCGGGCGGAGAGAAGAGGGAAGAAGACGAAGATGAAGACCGGGCCCTCGCTAGCAAAAGAGCTGGAAGAAGATAGCGGGGCGCCCGGCAGAAGGCAGAAAGAACCGGAGATCGCGGAGAAGGCACCAGAGAGTGGGAGAAGAACCAGAGAGCGTGGAGACGACACCGGAGAGCAGAAGAGACCCCCGAAGTCGGAAGAAGACCCCCGGAGCTGCCTAATAAATTACTTTAAAAACCGGTGTTGTGTTTTTTTATTGACATTTTTTTTCCACCCGGTGACCACGCTCCATGCCTATATAAGTCGTTGCACTCCGCACACACGGCAAAGCACCCATCCCAATCCGCTCGCTCGTCCCCCTCCCTTTCCTGACCTGCCGGGCTGCATGGTCGGATAAGGGTCTGGTATGGATTTTGGGGGACCCCCACGCCATTTTTATTTTATTTTGGTGTTGGGGGTGTCCCCTCTGAATCCATACTAGACCCAAGGACCTGGTATGGACCTGGGGGGGGGGGGGGACGCCACAATGTTTTTTTCTCGATTTTTTTTTATAGCCGGCAATGTTTATTTTTTTTACATTTCCTTTAACCAGCTATAAACAGGTTAGAGAAAACGCAAATCGCGACAAAATCGCAGTACTTGCGTTTTGGATGCGGGTCCATTGAATTCTATTACATGGAAAACGCTGCTTTTTGCGGGGAAAAAAGTCCCCGACCCTTTCCAAAAACGCAGAGGCACAAAAATGCATTGATGTGAACATGTTCCATAGGAACCCTTGTTAAAAAATTTCCCTGCATTTCTGCAAAATGCACCAAAAAACGCATTAGTGTGAATCGAGCCTTACAGCCAGCCCGTTTTTTAAAACGTCCGTGGGCATGAGGCCTAAGAAAAAATAGGGGGAAAAAAAGCAATGGACTGTATCAAAAACACGCATGCAGAAAAGCACCTGGAACGCATCCGGACTGCGTTTCCAAGGTGTGAACTGGCCCTTAGGCAGTTGCGTTTAACCTCGTTTTTCAGAAAGACAAAAAATGCGTTTAGACGCCAAAGATTTCCCACGTTTCAGATGCCAAACGCGGTACCGGCGTTTAGCCCCGTTTTTGTTTATAAGCGTTTTTAAAGGTGACCTATTTTTTTACATTGAAAAACTAAAAAATGATGGCAAATGATAAAAAAAAACATTAAAATTATATATTGTGAGGGGGTTAGCTCGGTAGCGGGTGTGTGTGACCCCCTGGATGGGCTCCCCACACAAAAACAGGCCCAGCAGACGGAGGTTGTGGTTTTCAAGATCAAAAGGTGCGGTTTATTTCTCTATTTACAGTGACAAAACACAGCAAAGCAAAAAGAAACATAAACAAAATAAATCCTGGTCAGCTTGACCTCTGACTAAACATGCAGGTTTCCCTAACTAACAACTGGGATCAGCCTGGTGCTGTCCTAGTCCCTAAGTCCCTGGTTTAGTAAATGTCCAAACAAATAGCCACACAGGCTTTGTCTCACCGCACAGGGGTTCACTCTCCCTAGACAGTCCACACAGGTCTGGGTCCAGGCACGAGCAAACACCTAATGAAGCTGGGAGTTTTTATAGAGGCCTTAAACGAGCTGACAAGCTTCAGCTGGTCTCATCAACTCCCTGCCTGCACGACGCCCAGCACTCTCCCTAGAGGTATGAATCATCCATGAGCCCACTAGCCTCAGCTGGGCTTCATCAACTCTCTCCCTAGTTGTATAAGTCGGCATAAAGCCTGAATCTGGGAGAAATATACCTACCCCCCTGGATGCAACCAGGTGACTTTACCTTCCTGCTGTCACATACCCCCCCCTCTTGTTTTAACCTTGGGGTTGGAACACCAGCAATCAGGCATTCATGTACTCGAGACAAAGCATCCACATTCCCCATTTGAACGCCAGGGCGATGCTTTACTGTGAAGTTGAATTCCTGTAGGGCCAGGAACCACCTCTTACTCTTCTATTTGTCTCCTTGTTTTGAGCCATCCACTTTAACGGAGCGTGATCCGTAACCGTGTCAAAGTGCCTACCTAGCAGATAGTACCGAAGGGAATCTAGAGCCCACTTCACCGCTAAACACTCCTTTTCAACCGTGGCGTAATTTACCTCATGGGACTTCAACTTCCTGCTGAGGTAAATGACTGGGTGCTCTTCCCCGTTCCAGACCTGGGACAATACTGCTCCTAACCCCACATCTGACGCATCACTTTGTACGACAAAGTCTTTAGAGAAGTCGGGTGAGTACAACACTGGCTGGCTACATAAGGCTTGTTTCAAGAATTGGAATGCTGCCTCAGCCTCGGGGGTCCATTTAATCATGACCGACCCTTTCCCTTTCGTCAGGTTGGTTAGGGGCACAGCCTTAGAAGCAAAGTGGGAAATGAAGCGCCGATAATAACCCGCGATTCCCAGAAAGGCTCGTACCTGCTTCTTGCTGTTGGGACGTGGCCAACTCTGGATGGCCTCGACTTTGTTGAGTTGGGGTTTTATTACTCCCCTGCCAATGGTGTACCCAAGATATTTGGCCTCCTCCTGCCCAATGGTACACTTCTTGGGGTTAGCCGTAAACCCCGCTTCCCGGATAGAGTCTAGGACTGCTTGCACTTTTGGCAGATGTGAGGCCCAATCTGTGCTATGGACAATTACGTCATCCAGGTAAGCCGCAGCATACTTCCGATGGGGCCTCAGTATCTGGTCCATTTTCCGCTGGAATGTGGCCGGCGCATTCTGTAACCCGAACGGCATTCTCTTATATTGGAACGCCCCGTCTGGGGTTACAAATGCGGTTTTCTCTTTGGCCGACTTGGCCAGGGGAATTTGCCAATACCCTTTTGTGAGGTCAAGAGTCGTCATGTATCGGGCTGTTCCCAGCCGGTCGATCAACTCATCTATACGTGGCATGGGGTAGGTGTCAAATTTTGTAACTTTGTTCAACTGACGAAAATCGTTACAAAATCGCCAGCTCCCATCCGGTTTAGGCACCAACACAATGGGACTAGACCAATCACTTTGGGACTCCTCTATCACCCCTAAGTTCAGCATTTTCTGTACTTCCTCCCGTATTGCCTCCCGTCGGGCCTCTGGGATCCGATAGGGTTTTAACTTCACCCTTTCACCGGGCGGGGTAATAATATCATGCTCTACCCCAGATGTTTGTCCCGGCAGCTCAGAGAACACCTCCTTGTTGCGAAGCACAAACTCCTTAACCTCCTGTTGTTGGGGTTGTGACAAGGTGGCTGCTATTCCAACCTCCGGAATCACGCAACCAGTTTGAGCTGGTGACCAAGTTTCTGCGACTAGGGACTCTCTATCCCTCCAGGCTTTCAACAGATTAACGTGATAGATCTGTTCGGGCTTTCGCCTTCCTGGTTGTCTGACCTTGTAATTCACTTCGCTCACTTTTTCCATTATCTCGTAGGGGCCTTGCCATTTGGCAAGGAATTTACTTTCAACCGTAGGGACAAGTACCAATATCCTATCCCCCGGGGAAAAGGTACGGGTCTTGGCTCCACGGTTGTACACTCTCTGCTGTGCCAACTGCGCTTGGGCCAAATGTTCCTTCACGATGGGCATTACCTGTGCAATTCGATCTTGCATCAGGGCGACATGCTCAATCACACGCCTGTGGGGAGAACTCTCACTTTCCCAAGTTTCCTTGGCAATATCCAACAGCCCTCTTGGGTGTCTCCCATACAGTAACTCAAAGGGGGAGAATCCCGTAGAGGATTGGGGCACCTCCCTAATAGCAAACATCAAATAAGGAAGTAGACAGTCCCAATCCTTTCCATCTCTATCCACCACTTTCTTCAACATTTGTTTTAGGGTTTTGTTGAATCTTTCAACCAGCCCATCGGTTTGGGGGTGATACACAGACGTACGCAATTGCGTCACTTTGAACAATTTACACAGCTCTTTCATAACCCGGGACATAAAGGGTGTACCTTGGTCCGTAAGCAGTTCTTTACAAATACCCACCCGGCTAAAAACAAGAGATAGCTCTTTGGCTATGGTTTTAGCCGAGGTATTTCGGAGAGGGATCGCTTCTGGATAACGGGTGGCATAGTCCATTATAACTAATATGTACTGGTGCCCCCTAGCGGACTTGATTATAGGACCTACCAAATCCATTGCGATCCTCTCAAACGGAACCTCAATGATGGGTAGAGGGACCAGCGGGCTACGGAAATGTGGCATCGGGGCCGACCTCTGACACACAGGGCAGGAGGAACAATAATTTTCTATGTCCTTCATCACCCCAGGCCAATAGAATCTCTGTAATACCCTCTCTCGGGTTTTCTCTGTCCCCAGATGACCTCCAAGAATGTGCCCATGGGCCAACTCCAACACCAACTTCCTGTAAGGTTTGGGCACTACAAGCTGCTCAACGGTTTCTTCTGCCCTTTTTGCCACCCGATACAGTAGGTCCTTCTCTACGCTGAAGTATGGGTAAGTGCAGGTATTATCTGGGTTCACTAATTCGCCATCTATTTCCACTACGTTTTCCCGTGCCTTTATTAGGGCGGGGTCTTTTAACTGTTCTGTGGCAAAATTTTCCCTGTGAACCTCAAGATCAGAAAACTCCACAGACGGTAGGTTTTCGTCTGAGGAGGTGGGCTCCTCTCCAGTTTCTTGAGTCTCGCCTGCCAATACTGACAAGGGAAATTCTGGAGAGTCCTCACCACTCTCAGAGGAGTTCTGGCTATCACCTTCCTGGTACATAGGGGCACCAGTGGGGGGCTCTGGATCATCCCACAGTTCCCAGAACTTCGGAAAATCCCTTCCCACAATGGCATCATGCGGTAGTTGAGATACTAACCCCACTGGATGAGAGAGGGTACCTTTGGGGGTCTTGAAACACACTGTAGTCACTGGATACTCTCGGGTGTCCCCATGCACACAAATAACAGCTACCTTGCTATTCCCAGAGACCTCTGTTTTAACTAATTCAGCCTTTATCAGGGTCACAAGGCTACCTGAATCCAGTAATACCACAACATTTCTACCATTAATACACATTTTGCATAAATGTTTCTCAGTTCCCCGAATGGCAGTGCATGCGACTGTCGCACACAGCGACTGACGTCTGTCCGTCAGAAAGTCACATTGCATGGGTTCCTCCACAACCGGGCAATTTGAGGCAAAATGTCCCGCTTGCCGGCAGCGGTAGCAAACAATCCTTTTGGCTGCCTCTTGAGCCCCCGACTTCCCAGGCTGTTCTCGCCAAACCCTGGGCAGAGCTCCCACCCTCTCACTCTCTCCACCCTCACCCCTTGGAATCATCTTATCCGCCCCTGGGGATGGTCTGGTCTTAGGGTGGAAAGTCCGAGAGTCTCTGGAAGAGGCCGTCAGGTTCTCTGCAGCCAAGTATCTCTCTACACGATCCACAAGTTTACCGGCCGTTTCTGGGTCTCCATGGCTTACCCACTTTTGAATGGCGGTAGGAAGAGCTCTCAAGAAACGATCCATCACAACACGTTCCACAATCTCCGGTGCGGACAAAGTCTCTGGCTGTAGCCACTTCCTGCTCAGGTGAATGAGATCATACATTTGAGACCTGGGGGGTTTTCCAAGCTGGAAAGTCCAGTTATGCACACGCTGAGCCCGGACAGCCTGGGTGACACCCAGCCTTGCCAATATTTCAGCTTTTAGCATCACATAGTCTTTTGCTTGGTCAGGCTCTAGGTCATAGTAAGCTTTCTGCGATTCACCAGTTAACAGAGGAGCCACCAGTCCAGCCCACTGCTCCTCAGGCCACTTTTCTCTTTCAGCAGTCCTTTCAAATGTGGTCAAAAATACCTCTGGATCATCCTCTCCAGTCATTTTTGTCAATAAACGACTCACCCCAAAGGACGCGGTATTAGTGGGACAGCTTTCCTCACTGGTCTGCGGACGTTGCTGCATTACTGCTTCCATCTGTTGTTGTAGTCTCTGCTCTTGCTTCTGCAACAGGTCTATGAAGCGGGCCTCAGATTGCTGCTGGGCTTGTTGCTGGGCTGCGAAGCTCTGTTGTTGAGCTGCAAGGCTCTTTTGCAAACCTGCATTTGTCTGCTGTTGATTGGCATTTGCTAGAGCCAGCTGTTTCAGTATCTCCTCCATGCTGGCTTAAAAAAAAACTGCCACTGGTTCTCCACCAACTGTGAGGGGGTTAGCTCGGTAGCGGGTGTGTGTGACCCCCTGGATGGGCTCCCCACACAAAAACAGGCCCAGCAGACGGAGGTTGTGGTTTTCAAGATCAAAAGGTGCGGTTTATTTCTCTATTTACAGTGACAAAACACAGCAAAGCAAAAAGAAACATAAACAAAATAAATCCTGGTCAGCTTGACCTCTGACTAAACATGCAGGTTTCCCTAACTAACAACTGGGATCAGCCTGGTGCTGTCCTAGTCCCTAGTTTAGTAAATGTCCAAACAAATAGCCACACAGGCTTTGTCTCACCGCACAGGGGTTCACTC
Organism: Rana muscosa; assembly: GCA_029206835.1. Lineage (NCBI taxonomy): Eukaryota > Metazoa > Chordata > Amphibia > Anura > Ranidae > Rana > Rana muscosa. The sequence continues at coordinate 111,521,376 of CM055128.1, read as the reverse complement.
TCCCTAGACAGTCCACACAGGTCTGGGTCCAGGCACGAGCAAACACCTAATGAAGCTGGGAGTTTTTATAGAGGCCTTAAACGAGCTGACAAGCTTCAGCTAGTCTCATCAACTCCCTGCCTGCACGACGCCCAGCACTCTCCCTAGAGGTATGAATCATCCATGAGCCCACTAGCCTCAGCTGGGCTTCATCAACTCTCTCCCTAGTTGTATAAGTCGGCATAAAGCCTGAATCTGGGAGAAATATACCTACCCCCCTGGATGCAACCAGGTGACTTTACCTTCCTGCTGTCACAATATATATAAAAAAAAACTGTAATTGCTTGCATTGCATTGTGGACAATCCACAACTTGTGGCAGGTGACGTGGCAGGTGACATGGCCAGGTGACATGGCAAGTGGGCAATCCACAACTTGTGGCAAGTGATGTGGCAAGTGACAGCTAAATACAAGTACACTGCTGCTCTCTCAGCTGCTGCTACTCACTCTGGTCTCACAAAATGGCTGAAATGGTTAATAATAGTGTTTTTTGAGCTTAGGGAGGGTCCTTATGATGTTTCCTAAGTAAACGCTTATAGACGCAAATGCGGTAAAATACGGCATGCAAACGCGACAAAACACGCGTTTCTAAACGCCAGTTTCAACCTTAGTTCAGAAGACTTTGCACCAGCGTCCCGTGTACATGGGGCCTAAAAACGGCTATGCCATTTATAGCTCAAAAATGCCATGGTGGGCATGAGGCCATAGGCTAACATGGAGAGGCGTTTTTAAGCTGCAAAAAACGCTCAAACAAGCGGCTGTAAAAACGTCCGTGTGCATGTAGCCTTATATTAACCACTTGCTTACTGGGCACTTAAACCCCCTTCCTGCCCAGACAAATTTTCAACTTTCAGCGCTGATGCACTTTGAATGACAATTGCGCGGTCATACAACACTAACCCAATGAAAATGTCATTATTTTTTGCACACAAATAGAGCTTTCTTTTGGTGCTCACCTCAGCGTTTGTTTTTTGTTTTTTTCTATAAATACAAGACCGACTAAAAAAAAAAAATTGGGATATTTTAGTCACTTCAGCACCCGGCCTATTCTGGCACTTCTCTCCTTCATGTAAAAATCATAATTTTGTTGCTGTAAAATTACTTAGAACCCCCAAATATTATATATGTTTTTTTAGCAGACACCCTAGGGAATAAAATGGCGGTCATTGCAAATTTTTATCTCGCACGGTATTTGCGCAATAAATTTTAAAAAGCCTTTTTTTTGGTAAAAAAACGGTTTAATGAATTAAAAAATAACAAAAAACAGTAAAATTAGCCCAATTTTTGTCATAATGTGAAAGATGTTATTATGCTGAGTAAATAGATACCTAACACGTCACGCTTTAAAATTGCGCACACTCATGGAATGACACCAAACTTCAGTACTTATCTCTAAAATCTCCATAGGCGATGCTTTAATTTTTTTTACACGTTACCATTTTCGCATTACAGAGGTCTAGTGCTAAAATTGTTGCACTCGTTCTAACGCACGCAGCAATACCTCACATGTGTGGTTTGAACGGCGTTTACATATGTGGGCAGGACTTACGTGTGTGTTCGCTTCTGAGCGCGAGCTACCGGGGACAGGGGCGTTTTAAATTTTTTTAATTATTATTTTATTAAATTTTTTACACTTTTTTTTTACTTTTGATCACTTTTATTCCTATTACAAGGAATGTAAACATCCCTTGTAATACAAATCTATTGTGACAGGTCCTCTTTATGGAGAGATGCGGGGTCAATAAGACCCCACATCTCTCCTCCAGGCTGGAAAGCATGAGATCGGTAAAAAAAATTCACCGATCTCATGCTGACAGCCGAGATCACGGCTTTGTTTACATACGGGAACCCGGCGTGACGTCATAGCGTCGCGCCCGGGCCTCCGACGGTCATAGAGATGACTGGTGACCGTCTGGTCACCAGTCATCTCTATGCTTCCCATCCGGCGCCGGCCAATTCGTTCTCCGGGCCCCCGATAGCACGGGAGAGCCCGGAGAAGCACCGGATGGCGGCGGGAGGGACGTCCCCTCCCGCCGCCTATAAGAACGATCAAGCAGTGGAACTGCCGCTATGATCATTTTTATCGTGCACAGAATCGCCGGCTGAAAAGAATGATATCTGAATGATGCCTGTAGCTGCAGGCATCATTCAGATGTCACAGCACAAAGTCAAGGACGTCATTTGACGGTGGGCGGTAGGGAAGTGGTTAATATTTTGTTCGAAAATTTAGAAAAAAGGTAATTTTTCTCCTTCATTGATGTACACTGACGAGGCTGCACTGTTGGGCACCGATAAGGTGGCAAGGGTGGGCACTGAGAGGTGGCATTGCTAGTTGGCACTGGTGGGCATTGAGAAGTGGCACTGCTAGGTGGCAATGATAGTTGGCAGTGATGGGCACTGATAGGCAGCACTGCTAGGTGGCACTGATTGGCACCAGTGGTGGGCATTGATAGGTGGCACTGGCAGGGGCTACTGTGTCACAGATGACGCAGACTTGCCTCTTCCTCTTCGGGCCGATGTCCCTTGCACATACGCAGGTGATTGCCTTTTTTTATGCTCACGCTGTCAGCACAAGGAGAAAACAAAAACCATTACCCAGCTTTTGTTTACATCACGTGATCAGCTGTCATTGGATGACAGCTGATCACGTGGTAAGGGGCAGGGATCGGCCCCTTACTCGGATCTGTCATCACCCGAGTCTCAGTGACCACAGCGGCGCGTGAAGGGGAGGACGTCTATTGACGGACTCCCGGCAATTGAGGACCGTGCTGTGGCCGTCGATCAGCTATAGCGCTGATCTCAAGTGGTTAAAGAGGGTCTAAAAGGGCCATTGACATGCATCACAATTCAACTTAGGAATGTGTCTTTGCAAAGTTAAACTAAATGAAATCCTTTCTTATTTTTGCTTGGGGATAGAGTGCAGAGGGATTAGAAGTCTAGACAGTTTTTAGGGATGTCTGCACCCCTGATAGGGTGAAGACAACTCCCAAATTTGGCCACTTTATCCTTCCAAATAATTCACTTCCTGTCACATAGCCACACAGGAAGTGAAGGTAAATCCCTACCAATGTCTTTCCTTGGGGACACACAGGTCAATCTAAATAGTTTCCCCATTATGTACATTGCACTCCAGCATTTTGCTGGGTACACCCCAAATTATTAGGTATTTTGGACTTTGGGGTTTATTTACTAAAGGCAAATCCACTTTGCACTACAAGTGCACTTGCTGGATATCCGAGGGGGACATACAAGGAAACCAAAAAAAAACATCTTTGCTTCTACATGATTGGATGTTAAAATCACCAGTGCTTCCCCTCAGATTTTCAGCAACTACACTTGTACTGCAGAGTGGATTTGCCTTTACTAAACCCCAAACTACTTAATGATTTGGGGTGCACACAACAAAGTGCTAGAGTGCAATTTGCTTAATGTGGACACTAGTTAGATTGATCTGTGTGTCCCCAAGAAAAGACATTGGTAGGGTTTTACCTTCACTTCCTGTTTAGCTGTGTGACAGGAAGTGAAGCCAATTTTACTAAAAGGGACACAAAACCCAACCTAAAAAAAACAAGCAGGGGTTCTAACACTTACTTGGTTTCCCTCAAAATGCCCACAATTAGAATCGTATTGCCTTGAGCCATTTTTAAGTGCAGTGCTCTAAATCAGTGCTTCTCAAGTACCCCCAACAGGCCATGTTTGCAGGTTTTCCTTCATCTTGCACATGTGCTTTAAATCACAGTCAATGGTTTGGTATTTTGGACAGCAATTCTCGATAAGATAAATTCACAAAACATGTCCTGTTGGGGGCACTTGAGGACTGAGGCTGAGAACCATTGCAGTAAAAAGGAAAATGGAATACTTACCGCTCTGTATTTTTCATTTCCTAGTGACTATCCATGGCAGCACACAATACATGCATATGCTACCATAAAGGCACCAGGTTAGACAAATCACACCTGTTTAGTTATGACTTGCCAATCAGCATAGTTAAGCTGCAGCTGTCATTTTTGTTGCATAGAAAACAAAAAACGAACATTAAACTTTGCATCAAATTTTATTGGTCAACAAAACAGGATTTAGAAAAAACAAAGGGAAGCAAAAAAAAAAAAACGACATTAAAAGTAAATTTGAAACATTAGTCACATCTTGAGAAAGATTTAGCAAAATAATGCAGCATAGACAATTAAATCAAAGTGAACAAACGACACACATTAACAACATCAAAAATATTTCAGGGGAACATATCCCCCACACACAAAAAAAAAAAACCAATCAACAAAAGTAAAACAAACATCTGTTTTGCAAAGACATAACAAATAAAATGCATGCGTTACAAACTCGATAAGGACACACACACAATCTTGCCTCTTTTCATGGCAAGGGAGAGAATGCTATCGGCAAGCTTAAGACCCGGTTCACACAGGGGCGACTCCGGACGCGACTTCTGGTCCCCCCCCCGAGTTGCCCCAAGTCGCGCTATTTTAAAAAATAATTTGAAGTGAATGGAGCCGTTTTTATGTACACGACTGCAGTCGCTCCGACTTCAAAAAAGGTGTACTACTTCAATCCGACTGCTAGGCGACCTGTACCCATTGATTTCAATGGAAGTCGCTCAGAAGTCGGATTCCCTGTCTTAACAGAAGCAACTTTCCAGGAAGAGAACATACATTTCTCAGGCAAACCTCTCCCTCCCACAGAGCTGATTCTTGTTTTATTGGCCACTGGAATGTCTCCTGTCCTGGAGGCGACTTCAAGTCATGTTGTAAATCACCACAAGTCGCGCTGAGGTCGCGCTGGGGTCGCTCTGTGATTCATGCTCAAGTCATGTCTAAGTTGCCTCCCAAAGTCGCGCTGGAAGTCGTGTTGCCCCTGTGTGAACCGGCTCTTATATAACATAGGTTTGTGTGCTAATGAGGCAATTGAAAACACATGCACAGTCCATGAAACGCCCAAAATGCACGTTCCCCCAATGTAGAGACTGAATTTCAAGTGGGTACACCTGTTAAGGATGTCCTTCAGTTACTAATCCAAAAAATACGCTCTCTCTGAGCATGCCTACAAATATCCAGGTGCTGTTCACACACAAAAAGCACCAAAAAAATAAAACGAAGTTCCTGAACATACTCAGACCAACACAAATGCAGCTAGCAGAAAATAAGCCCCCCCTGTCCAAAATTAAGCACATCATCCAGCATGCTACAAAATTAGAGATGGGACAAACACCCCCCGGTCCGGGGGGGCAAACAAAGAGCCTAACATGGGAAAACGTTATACAAAAAATACCATTGCAGTCTATGGGAACTGACTTGTTAATTTTGCTAGTCCCCACATGGCTGGCTTATCTTCTAGTTATTGGCCTTAAAATGGGTATGGGGGCCCAGGTCCCACCCTAAGGGACATTAGGACAACACCAAAAACAAAACAAGGAGAAGTGCCTTTAAATATGCCAAATTGCTTAAGGGCCATTTCACACCACATGCAGTGCATTGCGTTTTTTATGCATCAAAAATGCATGGAAGGTTGGTTATATTATATGGTTCTAAATGGCAGTGTTTGTTCCAGTGTGTTCCAGTTCCACAAAAAAAGTAGAACATGCTGCATTTTACCTGCACTGGAACGCTGCAAAACGTATCAAAAACGCACCAAAAACGCACTGGAACACACTTGTCCTTATCTATGGTTAATAAAAAAAGAGGGGTGAAAAAAAAGCACTGCATCAAAAACGTACCAAAAATGCACTGGAACACATCCGGATTGCGTTTCTATGGTGTGAACTGGCCCTAAGGACCAGTTCACACCATAGAAACGCAGTCTGGATGCGTTTCAGGTGCTTTTCTGCATGCGCGTTTTTGACGTGTTCCAGTGCATTTTTTGTGCGTTTTTGATGCAGTCCAGTGCTTTTTTCCCCTCTTTTCACTTAACCTTATAGGCCAGTTCACACCAGACGCAGTTCCGTTCAGTTTCGTGCGCATTTTTTCTGCACTAAAAATGCATGCACAGTATTTTCCATGTATTCCAATGGCTCTTGTTGGCAGTCAGTTTACGGTCATTTTCCGGTGCATTAACTGACCGGAAACTGACTGCATGGTGTAAACTAGAGCCAACTAGAGCCATTGGAATACATGGAAAATACTGTGCATGCATTTTGTGCAGAAAAAAAGCACACGGAACTGAACGGAACTGCGTCTGGTGTGAACTGGCCCTAATAAGGACAAGTGTGATGCAGTGCGTCTTTAGTGCATTTAGGTGCGTTCTGTTGCGTTCCAGCGCGTTTTTGGTACGTTCCGGTGCGTTTTTGATGCGTTTTACTGCGGTCCAGTACAGTTCTGTACATAAAAAATGCAGCATGACCAATTTTTTTTCCTTTCTGAAACGCACTGGAACGGACTGCAGTGGTGTGATCAACTTTCTTTGCATTTTTCATGCATCAAAAAACACACTGCACTGCACCCGGTGTGAACTGGCCCTAAATATCATACCTGGGGGTGTCTATAGTATGCCTGTACAGTAGCGCATGTTTTCCATGTTTATAACATTCCGAGAGCAAAATGAAATTTCTAAAGTAAAATAGTCATTTAAAAGTACTCGCGGCTGTAATGAATTGCTGGTTCCCGTCAATACAGATAAAAGTAATTGAAAGTCTTTGAAAAATTGCGTGGCGGTCCCCCCAAATTCCATTACCAGGCCCTTCAGGTCTGGTATGGATATTAAGGGGGAACTCTGCAACAAATTTTGAAAAAAAATGGTGTGGGGGTTCCCCTAAAAATCCACACCAGACCCTTATCTGAGCACGCAACCTGGCAGGCTGCAGGAAAAGAGGGGGGGGGGACAAGAGAGCGCCCCGCCCCCCTCCTGAACCGTACCAGGCCACATGCCCTCAACATGGGGAGGATGCTTTGGGGGTCTGTGACCCCTCAAAGCACCATGTCCCCATGTTGATGGGGACAAGGGCCTCATCCCCACAACCCTTGCCGGTGGCTGTGGGGGTCTGCGGGCGGGGGGCTTATCGGAATCTGGAAGCCGCCTTTAACAAAGGGGACCCCCAGATCCCGCCCCCCCCTGTGTGAAATGGTAATGGGATACAAATGTACCCCTACCATTTCACAAAAAAAAAAGTGTAAAAAATGTTAAAAATGACAATAGCCGGTTTTTGACAATGCCTTTAATAATGTCTTCTCCTTTCTTCCATCTTCTTCTTCCATCTTCTTCTTCCTCCATCTTCTTCTTTTCTCCATTCAAGTTTCTTCCTCCATCTTGTTCTTCATCTTCATCTTCCTTCTTCCTTCGGTGTTCTCGTCTGCATCTTGCTCCGGCCTCTTCTTTCGAGGTTCCCGCTGTGTGACGCTTCAGTTCTTCTGTCAGTTCTCCTCTGAGTCCGCAGCCACCCGGTGGCCCTGCCCCCCTCTGACACCACGGGTTTAGTCCCTATGACGTCCATGTGCGTCAGAGGGGGGCGGGGTCACCGGGTGGCTGCGGACTCAGAGGAGAACTGGCAGAAGAACTGAAGCGTCACACAGCGGGAACCTCGAATGCAAGCGGATCGTCCGGAGAAAGAAGAGGGGAACAAGAAGCCGGAGCAAGATGCGGACGAGAACACAGAAGGAAGAAGGAAGATGAAGAACAATATGGAGGAAGAAACCCGAATGGAGAAAAGAAGAAGATGGAAGAAGAAGATGGAAGAAAGGAGAAGACATCAATAAAAGGAATTGTCAAAAACCGGCTATTGTAATTTACATTTCTAACACTTTCTTTGTGAAATGGTAGGGGTACATTTGTACCACATTACCATTTCACACAGGGGGGGCGGGATCTGGGGGTCCCCTTTGTTAAAGGGGGCTTCCAGATTCCGATAAGCCCCCCTGCCCGCAGACCCCCACAACCACCGGCAAGGGTTGTGGGGATGAGGCCCCTGTCCCCGTCACAGACCCCCAAAGCATCCTCCCCATGTTGAGGGCATGTGGCCTGGTACGGTTCAGGAGGGGGGGGGGGCGCTCTCTCGTCCCCCCTCTTTTCCTGCGGCCTGCCGGTTGCATGCTCAGATAAAGGGTCTGGTGTGGATTTTTAGGGGGGACTCCACGCCATTTTTTTTTAAGTTTGGAACGGGGGTCCCCTTAAAATCCATACCAGACCTAAAGGGCCTGGTACGGATTTTGAGGGGAACCCCAAAGTCATTTTTTTTTTATTTGCCGTGGAGTTCCCCTTAATATCCATACCAGACCTGAAGGGCCTGGTAATGGAATTTGGGGGAACCCCCACGGATTTTTTTTTTTTTCAAAGACTTTTCTCTGTATTGATGGGAGCCGACAATTCATTATAGCCGCGAGTTCTTTTAAATGCCTTTTTTTTTTCCTTTAGAAATGTCATTTTGTGCAGGGACTGTTATATAATGGCAAGTTTAGGAGGTGTGCCTGTTCAACTTATGCAAATGCATTTATGTGACTTGACATTTACTAAAAATTTGCCGGCGCAGTGAACCGGCGCATTTGAACGAGTGAAATTGCCGCGCAGTGCACAAATACACCTCTCACAGTTATAAACGTACTTGCAGGCGCAGCAGGCTGGTTAAGAAAAAGTTACTTTCTCATTCTATTTTGGACATATTTGTTACTTGGGCAGTTGTCACTATACTTTCTCACATCACCCCATTATATTGGCACTTTCAGCTTCTTTATATTTTGATTTGAAGATGTCGTGCGCCAGGTCCATAGTGGCGCACTAAGCACCTCCTCTTGTGCGCCGAGAACACTATAGTAAATAGGGAATAGCGCTGCATTACCGGCGCAAATGTTTCGTAAATACCAAAACTGCGTTGCGCATGCTGATGCGCCGATACTCATGGCGCAAACGTTTCATAAATCAGCCTCATAGGCTTTAGTGGAGTTGAGTTTAGAAGCTTTGGCAAAAAAAATGCCAAAAGCTCCTAAACTCAAGTCTAGGAGCTGTAGTGTACATGAAAGCCTTAAAATTGGAATTAAACTCTCCTATTCTTTACAGCCAAGGAAGCTGCTTCTGTCTGATCTGCAACTGTCGTGATCAGTTATGAAGCAAGCCATTTCGTGGTTTTGACAGTTTGGTTGAGGACACAAGCAAATGTGACTGTTAGCGTTCCAGGAATGTAACCATGTTTGAAACCATTAAATCAATGGGTATAGTTCCATTTTATGATTTACTGCTGTTCAGGGGTAGGGATGAGCTTCGAGTTTGAGTCGAACTCATGTTCGACTCGAACATTGCCAGTTCGCCGAACAGTGAACAATTTGGGGTGTCCGCGGCAAATTCGAAAAGCCGTGGAACACCCTGTAAAAGTCTATGGGAGAAATCTAAAGTGTTAATTTTAAAGGCTTATATGCAAGTTATTGTCATAAAAAGTGTTGGGGACCTGGGTCCTGCCCCAGGGGACATGTATCAATGCAAAAAAAGTTTTAAAAACTGAAGTTTTTTCCGGAGCAGTGATTTTAATAATGCTTAAAGTGAAACAATAAAAGTGAAATATTCCTTTAAATTTCGTACCTAGGGGGTGTGTATAGTATGCCTCTAAAGCAGCGCTTTTTTCCCGTGCTTAGAACTATCCCTGCACAAAGTGTCATTTCTGAAGGAAATAAAGTCATTTAAAAGTACTCGCGGCTGTAATGAATTGTCGGCTCCCCGCAATACAGAGAAAAGTCATTGATTAAAAAAAAAAAATGCGTGGGGGTCCCCCCAAATTCAATTACCAGGCCCTTCAGGTCTGGTATGGATATTAAGGGGAACCCTGTGTCAAATAAAAAAAAAATGGCGTGGAGTTCCCCCAAAAACTCCATACCAGACCCTTTATCCGAGCACGCACCTGACAGGTCGCAGGAAAAGAGGGGGGGAAGAGAGAGCGCCCCCCCTCCTGAACCGTACCAGGCCACATGCCCTCAACATGGGGAGGATGCTTTGGAGGTCTGTGACCCCTCAAAGCACCATGTCCCCATGTTGATGGGGACAAGGGCCTCATCCCCACAACCCTTGCCCGGTGGTTGTGGAGGTCTGCGGGCAGGGGGGCCCACTCTCGGTCTCCACTCCAACACTGTCGGTATCCTGCGATGGATGATCTCCTCTCCAGGTCCATGCTCCAGTGATGAAATGTCCAGCGCAGCGAGGAACCGCATCCTGTCTGGGGGGGCGGGGTCACCTACACGTCACTGGGGAAGCCCGGGTTTCCCCTTGCGTCAGAGGGGGACGGGGTCACGTGACAGGTGGCCCCGTCCTCAGCTACATACGAGACCTGTCAGGCTGCCGCAACGTTATTCCCGGGGTGTCTCCGGTGGAGACAGGATGCTGTTCCTCGCTGCGCTGGACATCTCATCACTGGAGCCTGGACCTGGACCTGGAGAGGAGATCATCCATTGCAGGATACCGACAGCATTGGAGTGGAGACCGAGAGTGGATAACCACCGCTGGAATCTTTTTTTTATTTTAATTTTTTTTATTTTTAATAAAAGACTTATTCCAACGGTGTCCGTGTGTTTTTTTAAAAATTGTTATACTTTCTTTGTGAAATGGTAGGGGTACAATGTACCCCTTACCAATTCACATAGGGGGGCGGGATCTGGGGGTCCCCTTTGTTAAAGGGGTCTTCCAGATTCCGATAAGCCCCCCACCCACAGACCCCCACAACCACCAGGCAAGGGTTGTGGGGATGAGGCCCTTGTCCCCATCAACATGGGGACATGGTGCTTTGAGGGGTCACAGACCCCCAAAGCATCCTCCCCATGTTGAGGGCATGTGGCCTGGTACGGTTCAGGAGGGGGGGGCGCTCTCTCGTCCCCCCCCTCTTTTCCTGCGGCCTGCCAGGTTGCGTGCTCGGATAAAGGGTCTGGTATGGATTTTTGGGGGGAACTCCACACCATTTTTTTTTTACATTTTGCGTGGAGTTCCCCTTAAAATCCATACCTGACCTGAAGGGTCTGGTATGGATATTTGGGGGGAACCCCACGTAATTTTTTTTTAAATTTGACGCAGGGTTCCCCTTAATATCCATACCAGACCTGAAGGGCCTGGTAATTGAATTTGGGGGAATCCCCACACTTTTTTTTTTTATCAATGACTTTTCTCTGTATTGCCGGGAGCCGACAATTCATTACAGCCGCGAGTACTTTTAAATGACTTTTTTTCCTTCAGAAATTACACTTTGTGCAGGGACAGTTCTAAGCACAGGAAACACGCGCTGCTTTACAGGCATAATATACACACCCCCTAGGTATGAAATTTAAAGGAATATTTCACTTTTATTGTTTCACTTTAAGCATTATTAAAAATCACTGCTCCCGAAAAAACTGCAGTTTTTAAAACTTTTTTTTGCATTGATACATGTCCCCTGGGGCAGCACCCGGGTCCCCAAACACTTTTTATGACAATAACTTGCATATAAGCCTTTAAAATTAGCACTTTCGATTTTTCATGTTCGAGTCCCATAGACTTTAACAGTGTTCGGATGTTCGAACAAATTTATTGCCTGTTCGCATGTTCTGCTATTCAGGGGCTCTGGGCTTCAGCAAAATGGCGGCCTCCAGCAAAATGACACAGGGGCAATCCTGAAGGCAATTTACAACACACAAATTTTGGTAGCATTATTTTTCATCATGCTGTTATGGGTAAAGTTCCTCTTTAACCAATTATATTTAATGTTTAAATTACTTTACAGCAGCTGCTTACTAATTAAAATGGAACTGCTTTTAAAATAAAATTGTTCTTTTATTAAAAATGAATGAATGAAATAATTTATACACAAGAGATTGTTCTTTAACCTGGCTGGCAAGGCTGACAACACTGGCTGGAATTTTAGAGCAGAGGCACACAGTGTTGTCAGCAGAGGCAGGAAGTTGGGAGCTCACTGGAATTGTGGCAGATTAATGGGTATTTTTTCTGTAGTTGCAAATTTTTAAAGGAATAAAAACACAGGACAATATGCATTAATGGCAGTTATGTGCCAAGTATGTTTTTTTTTCTCTGACAAATACTTTAACAAAATTGAAGTTTTACTTGAAGTGCACTCATGCATTGGGTTGATTTACTAAAATTGGAGTGCGCAAAAGTTGGTGCAGCTCTGCATAGAAACAGCTTCCAGGTTTTTTGGCAAAGTCTTATTGAACAAGCTGAAGCTAGAAGATGATTGGCTACCATGCACAGCTGCACCAGATTTTGCACTTTCCAGTTTTAGTAAATCAATCCTAATGTATAATACCTTGTTGCAGCAAAGAAATACATGTTTATAATAATAGCAGTAGTAAGAAGAGTTCTAAACTCATTTATCCATAACGTAAAGTTGAATTCAAGGTATGGATTTTATAGGATAGTTACATTGATCCATCTTGGACCAGTATAAGTATTCATAATCCATACCTGTGGGATCCCTGTGGAAGCTGGAAGTCTTCATGTACACGGGACGTTTTTGCAACCTCTCCTGAACGATTTAACTTGACAGATAGTAACCAAGGTTTAAAAAATTGACAGTTACTTACCGATAACTGCTTTTCTAGGATATCTTCCAGGACGGCACACCTGAGAGATGACTGGCCCACCTGACAGGAAACACAATCAACACATGAGGTTAAAAGGCCCCTCCTTTCCCCTGCACCTCAGTTCTACCAAAGTAATAGGTTATCCGGGTGCCAGAGGGAAACTCTACCCGTAGTACTTACATCAAACCAGGGGTGGGAAGTAGGCCTGCCGTCCTGGAAGATATACTAGAAAAGCAGTTACCGGTAAGTAACTGTCAATTTTCTCTATTCATCTTCCAGGACGGCACACCTGAGAGGATGGACAAGAAGTTCAAGGCCTACCTTAGGGTGGGACCACCGCTTGTAAGACCTTCCTTCCAAACGTCAGATCCTGAGGCGATAGCAGTTCCACTCTATAGTGCTTTAAGAAGGTGTCCTGCTTCGCCCATGTGGCTGCTCGGCAGATCTGTTCTATTGAGGCCCCTGCTTTTTCTGCCCAAGAGGCCGCCAAAGATCTTGTTGAATGAGCTTTAATGTTACCTGGTACTGGGGAACCTGACTGCTCATAAGCCATACCTATGGTCTGCCTAATCCACCTAGCCACTGTAGATTTAGAAGCCTGCCCTCCCTTCCTAGGGCCGCTAAATAAAACTAAAAGGTGAGTCGACTTCCTGAAGTCCTTCACTCTGTCCAAGTATGTCAGCAAACATCTCCTGACATCTAAAAACTGACATTTTTCCTCTCATTTGTTCTTTGGGTTTCACAAAAGGAAGGCAAAATGATCTCCTGCGACCTATGAAATTGTGATGCGCCTTTGGGAAGAAAAAGTGTGTCTTGCTTCAGCACCACTCTATCTTCCAGTATCAACAGAAAAGGCTCTGTACTTGACAAGGCCTGCAGGTCACTTACTCTTCTGGCTGTTGTGATGGCCAGTAAAAAGGCTAACTTAAGCGTCAAAAATTTAATGGAGATCTCCTGAGCTGGTTCGAAAGGCGCTTTCGTCAATGCTTCCAAGACCAATGTTAGATTCCAAGGGGGGAATCTTTTATCCTTTATGGGGGTTAACCTCTCCCTAGCTACTAGGAACCTCCTAATCAGAGGCTCTAGCGTGAGCCTCTGGTCCAAAAATATGGATAGAGCAGCCATCTGTACCTTCAGGGTATTTGTGGCAATTCCTTTGTCCACCCCTGCCTGTAAAAATTCTAGTATCACTGGTACCGAAGGACTAGATACTTCTCTATCTTGACACCAGTGAGAAAACGTATTCCAAATCTTTGAATATATCCTCCTAGTGACTGGTTTTCGACTACCTAGGAGGGTCTCAATCACTTTATCGGAGCATCCTTTGCCTCTGAGAATCTCCCTCTCAAGAGCCATGCCGTCAACCTGAAGAATCCTGGGTTGGGGTGAACGACTGGCCCCTGCAGAAGAAGATCCTGCCTGGTTGGGAGAGGAAAAGGAGGGGCCACCGACCATTTCTTCAGAGTAGCAAACCAAGTCCTCTTGGGCCACCAAGGGGCTATCAGAATCAGCTTGCACTCCGAGTTGGCCAGCCTTTGTAGAACCCGAGGAATCAAAGCAAGTGGAGGGAAAGCATATGCTAGGTGACAGTCCCAATTCTGAGCTAGAGCATCTATTCCCTCTGAACCTCCCTCTCTGGTGAGAGAGAAAAAACGCTCCACCTTTCTGTTCCCTCTGTGGGCGAAAAGGTCTATCTCCGGAACCCCGAACTCTTGACTTATCTGGAGGAATACTCTCTGGTTTAGTTCCCATTCCCCTTGGTGAATGGGCTGTCGGCTCAGGAAATCCGCTACCACATTGGTGGTCCCTCTTATGTGGACCGCCGATATGGATTGAAGGACCCCTTCTGCCCAACTCAGAATCTCCAGGGCTAGATTTAGTAGCCTTCTGGATCTTGTACCCCCTTGTCGGTTTAGATAGGAAACTGCTGTCACATTGTCCGAAAGGACTTGGACGTCTAGTCCCTGAACTCTGCTTTCGAAGGCCTTCAGAGCCTGACCCACCGTAAGAAGCTCCCTGTAATTGGAGGAGGCTCTTGCTTGGATCGGGTTCCAGGATCCCTGCGCTTGGAGGTCCCCCAAGTGAGCACCCCAACCCCAGGCGCTTGCATCTGTGGTAATTTTTATAGGGATCCACTGGGTCCAGAGACGACCCAACGTGAGTCTGTCCTGACCCAGCCACCAATCTAGGGAGGCCCTTACCCTTGCTGGAATGGCTACCTTCCCATCCAGAGACTCTGTCTTCTTGTCCCAGGAGGATAGAAGGAAAAACTGTAGCTCCCTGGAATAGAGCTGAGCCCAGGGAACCACCGGAATACAGGCAGTCATTAGGCCAAGGATCCTCATGACCTGTCTGCGTGAGCAGTCCCTGGGTTCCAATAGAGAGGAAACTGCTGATATTACCTTTAACCTTTTTTCCTCTGGGAGAAAAAGCTTCTGAGCCCCTGCGTCCACAGAGTATCCTAGGAAAGTTTTTATCTGGGATGGCACTAGGGATGATTTTTCCCTGTTTACTATCCAACCCAAGTTCTCCAAGGTGCAGATCACCGTCTTTAAGTCTGCTGTCACTTGCTCTAAAGACTGTCCATAGATCAGGAGGTCGTCTAAATAGGGTATCAGAGATACCCCCTGTAAATGCAGGTAAGCTACAACCTCTGCTAATATCTTTGTGAACACTCTTGGGCTTGCAGCTAAGCCAAAGGGAAGTGCTCGGTATTGTCAGTGTTGTATACCCTTGCTTGTCAGGACTGCGAACCTCAGCAGGGATTGGTGTTCCGGGGCAATAGGCACGTAGAGATACGCGTCCCTCAGATCCACTGTGGTCATAAAGGCATCCTTCAATAGATGTTTTCTCACAGTATAAATGCTTTCCATCCGAAAGCTCTTGTGTATCAGAAACCTGTTCAGCTTCCTGAGATTTAATATCAGGCAAAATTTTCCTGACGGCTTCTGGACCACAAACACGTGGGAGTAAAATCCCTGGTAGAGCTCTTCGGGTGGAACGGGAACGATAACCTCCTGGTCCGCCAATCCCTGCAAATTGTTTATCAACCCTGCTGCTCTCAAAGGTTCTTTGGGGAGATGGGTCAGAGTAAAATTTTGAGGGGGAGGAGAGGAAAGTTCCAGCCGATATCCTTCTGTCAGGATATGCAGGATATAGGGGCTTTCGGAGATCCTTCGCCATTGAGGGACAAATCGAGAAAGTCTCCCCCCTACCCTGATTCTGGCGTCACTTTGGCTGCTTGTTGGCGTCCTTGGGTCTGGAGAAGAGCAGGCCACCCTTCTGTCTGCTCTTTCCCTTCCCCCATCTTCTATTGGTGTCCTTCTTGGCCCTGAACTGGCCCTGATTAGGAGGGGCACGAAAAAACTTTTTGCCTTTTTTTCTCTTGGCCTTAACCGGGAACTTTTTCCCCTTCTCTGCAGATCGCGATAGGACCTGATCCAGACCAGGGCCAAAAAGCTGGGAACCTTCAAAAGGTAACCCGCAGAGCCGTGATCTGGACATAGGGTCCCCCTGCCATGATTTAACCCAGACCGCCCTTCTTGCGGAGTTCAGGAGGGCCGCTGACTTGGCTGAGGTTCTGACCACCTCCACTGTTGCATCAGCCAAATATGCTACTGCTTTGTTAATTATTTCTAGAGAGTCCATAACCTCTTCGGAATTGTCCCCTCTAGAAACATGGCCAGAGAGCCTACCTAGCCAGGCATTCACATTCCTGGCTACGCAGGCAGATGCTAGTGCAGGAGCCATGGCTGCCACATTGGCATCCCATGCTCTGCACAGAAGCGTTTCAGCCTTCCTATCCATTTGGTCCTTAATGCTACCCGAGTCCTCAAAGGACAAATCGGATTTCTTAGAGACCTGAGAAAGGGCTGCATCTAATTTGGGGGTCTTGAAAAACTTCTCTTCTTCTTCCTCCCCAAAAGGGAACCTTCTCTTCCAGGTTTTTAGCTTAAGGACCTTCCTTTCCGGGTCCTTCCACTCCCTCAGAATTACCTCCTTAAGGGTTTGGTGTACTGGGAATACTCTGGACTGAGGTTTTCCTAAGCCCTTATACAACTTATCCTGGGCTGTTGTCTGTACTGGAGGTTCTGGGATATCTTCAGAGGCATAAATTGCCTTAAGCAACTGTCCCATGTCCTCCACGGGAAAGAGATGCCTAAGTCTAGGACTGTCACTGTCCTGGCTTTCAGGGTCTGAACCTTCCCCCTCCTTTAATGAGTCCTCTTCTGACTCCTCAAGCTCATCTACTCCTGAAGTAATGGAAGAGGGAGGCCCCTGTGGGGTTCTCTGACCTCTGTCAGATGTGTCCCCCTGAGATGAAGTACCTTCTCTAGAGGACAGAACCTCTCTGCCACTAGTGCTATGCTCTTCCTTAGATGCAATAACTGTCTTAAGGGATTGTAACGTAGTCAGCATCTCTGCCTGTACTGTAAGGAAGTCCCTCAACACCTGTGAGGTTTCCTTACCCGACAATTTATGTATGCACCTGTAACAAAAAAGCTTTGCGTGATCAAGTGGGAGCTTTTCATTGCAATTCCCACACCTTTTTGTTCTAGGGGGAGGGGTACTTTTGCTTTTAACCTTGTGGGCCCCTTGAGCAGATCCACTGGGTTCTAAGGAGACAAAAAAACAAGACAGCACTAGTATTTTAGCAAGCTGTACTCTCCTGCCCCCCCCAAGGGGTGTGGGTAAGACCTCTCTTAACCCACCCCTTGTGAAAAATAGAGGAAAGACTCGCCACTCGTGGTCCCCTCCTGGGATACAGCCACCGCTGTGTCCTCCTCTCCTTCCATTCCTGGTCTCAGCTGGTTCCTTCTTCCTAGGAGCTCTGCTGTGAGACTCCAGGCGGTGAGAGGGGCCTGTGGGACCTCCGCCTGGCTCCACCGGATTTTTATGGCCAGGACGCCGATCGGCGCCATTTTGCTGGAGTCCCGCCACCAGAAGTAGTCCCATTTTGGCCTCTAGTGTCCGGATCCGCCATTTTGGCGTGGACCGGAAACCGGAAGTGATGACGCCCGGAACCGGAAGCGGCACCCTCTTGCTCCACCCGACGAATGCTCACTCCTGCCTAGGAGTGTTTTCAGCATTCCCTATGGAGCTGCACTGTCAGGAAAATGACAGCCTTCCTCCTCCAGCGGCCTGGACTCCTGCAGACCCTCCGGTTCCTTCATCCCCCAAGTACCCTAGACTGGGTGGAAGGTAGGTGGGGAGGCATGTACCCACAAGAGATCCGGGAAACGCCCCTGTAGGTGGGGAGGCATGTACCCACAAGAGATCCGGGGAATACCACCGGTCATTGGGAACCCCCCCTGAGAAGGGACTGATCCCTGGCTGGACCCGCAACCCTCCCCGGCCTTGGCGTCCAGCTCTCAGGGGGGAGACCATCCGCTACCGACTTCAGGTCTGACAAAAATAACAAACGTTTCGCTGCCGGGAAACACAATCAAGAACTGAGGTGCAGGGGAAGGGAGGGGCCTTTTAACCTCATGTGTTGATTGTGTTTCCTGTCAGGTGGACCAGTCATCTCTCAGGTGTGCCGTCCTGGAAGATGACTAGAGAAACACCCGTTTACATGCCGCGTTTGCGTTTAGAAGCGTTTAAAAAAAAAAAAATTCAAAATAGGCAAAAATGAAAAATGCCTGTAAATTAAACGCGGCTAAACGTGAGTTACCGCATTTAGGAGCGCTTGGCCCTTAAAATGCTTCTGATCTCAGCTTTTGAACCCATTCTTTTGCATTAAAAAAAAAGCCTCTAAACTCAACTGCCTAGAAACTACTGTAAATGACAACATGGAGGAGAGTTCAGGAGCATTTGAAAAAAATGCCCAACTGCACCTAAACATTCGTTTAGCAGCAGCAGTATACATGAGGCCTTAGTCTCCTCTACTAGAGGCGATCCTAGCCACCTTCCGGGTCCAATTCCGAGCTGCTGTCCTGCTACTTTGAGAATATGGGGGGGGTCACCCGCTTGGTGCAAGTGCTGTTGCCTTTTTCTCAGTGAATATAAGGACCCTTTCACACGTGCGGACCGTATGTCCGTTTTTCATCCATCCGTTTTCGGATGAAAAACAAACATACATGTTTCCCTATGGGATAGCGGGTGTCAGCGGTTGAACATCCGCTGACACCCGATCTCATCAGTGTCCGCTATGCTCCATTTATGCAGACGGAGGAAAATCCTATTTTTCCATCCGTCTGCAGATCGGATCGGATGAACACGGACAGACGGTCCGTGTTCCTCCGATCCCCCCATAGGGGAGAGCAGAGATCTGACTGGTCCGTCTCTGCACGCTGTGCAGAGACAGGCTAGTCGTCCGCCGGCTTAGCGGGGATCAACAGAGCGATCCCCGCTGCGCAAACGGATGTTTAAGGAATGGATCCTCACGGGATCCGCCTGTGTGAAAGGGCCCTTAGGAGTTCTCTGACTTGATGAGATAGAGATACATGAACGTACATCATGATCTCCACCTTTAGTCCAATTAGAAAGAACCTTGCATTCATTAAGAAGAATGTACGGCTTCATGTACACGGGACATTTTTACAACCTCTCCTGAACGATTTAACTTGACAGATAGTTTTGCCGCCTTTACAAGCCACACTTAGCGGCGTTTTGCTACGTTTGCGTTTAGGAGCGCATCTAAAAAAAGAGAGAAAAAAAATAATATATATATATATATATATATATATATATATATATATATATATTAGTTTTTTTATTTAACTAGCCAAAAACGAAAAACACCTGTAAACGAAACGTGTCTAAGCACGATTTAGCCGCCTTTAGAAGCGTTTGGCGCTTAAAATGCCTCTAAACTCAACTGCCTAGAAATGACTATAAACGACCCTGTGTACATGTACTGATAAGATAACAGAGGAGAGTTCAGGAACAGTTGGAAAAGAAAATTCCCAACTGCTCTTAAACCTCCGTTTACCAGCAGCAGTGTACATGAGGCCTTAGGCATTCTGTGAACGGCGCTTGTGCAAGGTGAGCAACCCCCTGTGTTTACTAAGAAGCATGTCAGCTGCTTGGCACGGGACCCGAAAGACAGCGCTGATCACTGTAGTAGCAGAAACTTCTACAAACATTTTCAACTCCTACAGGGATCCCACAGGTATAGAAAATGCACACTTACATTGGTTTAACCTGGACCAATGTAACTATGCTATAACATTTAGGCCTCGTACACACGGCCGAGATTCTCGTTGAAAAAAAAATGTCGTTTTTTTTCGACGAGATTCTTGGACAAGAAAATTGTCCCGGCCGAGTGTACACACGCTCGTTTCAAAGAACCCGCGGTTCTTTGAATGGAGCGTACGCGGTGACGTCATCGACTACGACGAGCATTCGCTCGTCACATTCGATGCCGTCGCCGCCATCTTGGTATACCCTACGTATGCCTAGGAAGCTACCGCGCATACGTCGAATTCATTTCGAACATGCGCAGGCTTCCCGGCGGACAGGTAAGTGTACACACACTCACTTTTCTCGTCGAGAAACAGGCTGACGAGAATCTCGACGAGAAAATAGAGAGCAGGTTCTCTATTTTCTCGTCGAGGTTACTTGTCGGTTTTCTCGACGAAAAACCCGATAGCCGCGTACACACGACCGATTTACTCGGCAAGACATCTCTGCCAGCAAGTTTCTTGCTGGTTCTTGCCGAGAAAATCGGTCGTGTGTACGAGGCCTTAGACCTGGAATTCAGCTTTAAGAACTCTAGAAGAATGTTGTTTTTACTAGCAAAGTGTCATGTGACAGTTTTTACAGCTACACTGGAACAACTATAAAATATATTTCCCTGCACTCCTTTACGCAGGCACATTCCACATTTATAGGTACCCTCTGCCATCATGTAAAATCATGGTCTGTTGATGCCACACATTCATAACTGTGTTATGGTTACACTGGTGTGTGTATCTGCCAGCCAACATATAGAGGATAAATCATGTATACATTCTTGGTAAAGCATATGTAAACGGACTGATGACACATGGTAGAAGACATAAATCACCCACATTATAACCAGAGGAATGCAGTCTATAAGTGCGTAACAGAAACAGAGTAAGGTTTATTGATCTATGGCGCACACTGAATTACATGTTAATGGAAAAAGCAGGTCTTAATATAGCAGGTCATTAAATTGTGTTATGAAGTGACTTTCTACTGAGATTTATTGGGAAGGCAGAGGGACAGGCTATCTACTTAACCTTGGCAGTATAACTGGAGTGCAATGTCACATAAAGAATGCTGCTGAAAACATTTTGGAATGTGTTGGTATATATATCATTATGATTCCAATACTGTCCTTGACTCACAGACTCAAACCCAATATGCCATATATAGAATATATTGTTGAGTATTGGGACACCTGCCTTTACAAGCACATGAACTTTAAAGGCATCCCAGCCGTAGTCTGTAGGGTTCAATATTGAGTTGGCCGACCCTTTGCTGCTACAACAGCTTCAACTCTTCTGGAAAGGCTGTCCACATGGTTTAGGAGTGTGTCTATGGGAATGTTTGACCATTCTTCCAGAAGCGCATTTGTGAGGTTCGGCACCGATGTTGGATGAGAAGGCCTGGCTCGCAGTCTCCGCTCTAATTCATCCCAAAGGTGTTCGATCGGATTGAGGTCAGAACTCTGTGCAGGCCAGTCAAGTTCCTCCACCCCAAACTCGCTCATCCATGTCTTTGTAGACCTTGCTTTGTTCAACTGAACTTGCACCGCTTCATTCCCGCAGCCCAGTGTGAACCTGGGCTTAAGTTGATTTACTAAAACTGGAGAGTGCAAAATCTGGTGCAGCTGTGCATGCTACCCAATCAGCTTCTAACTTCAGCTTGTTCAATTACGTTTTGACAACAAAAAAAAATTGGTTTCTTTGCAGACTTGCACCAGATTTTGCACTCTCCAGTTTTAGCAAATCAACCCCATTGTGTTAAAATTTTAAAATATATTTTTTTTACAAGTTGGAGTTCCTCTTTTTATATATTTTTTTAGTTCTGGATAGAAGTTGGAACCCCTGTTATATTTTTGTTTATATCCCCATTGGGAAAATTCTTCTGTATGGTCATCAGGGCAGCAGAAAGCAGAATCTTTAATAGTGACAAAAACAATAAAAAGCATTTTATTTTAGTGAGCGAAGAAAGGTTAGAAACTTTGTCAGGTTTTTACTGCTGTCTCTAGCACCAAGACTGGAAGTCAGTAGAAAACTCCTCAGTAGTGACAAAGACAGTAACAGGAACTTCTAATTCCTCCCTATTTTAGCAAGGATTAAAAATAAAAAATGTTCTATCTGGAGTTGGGCTTTACCAAAGATCAAGCACAGAAATGTTATCAGCAGAGTTATATAAAATAATCCAAACACTGAAACATCAGTTCGCAATAGGCTGACTCTTAAATGTAGTAAATGCTTGTCACCAAATTGCAGGTAAAAATACATAAATGGGTATTGTAGATGCTTAGCGTGTTTTTCCTTTCCATACAATTGTTTTTTTAATCGCTGCAATGTGTCTATGAACTACAGCTGCACGATTAATCGTTTGAGGATCGCGATCTCGATTCACCCCCCCCTACGATCTCCAGGCTGGATGACCGCGATTTTCTTAAATCCCCGTCAGTTCCACGTAACCAGCGTGGAACGCAAATTGATCATAGAGCGTGATAGTGTGATGCATTAAAACTGTCTCTCCTCTGCTCGCACACAGCCCCGCCTCCTCCTAACCCCACGCTGTGATAGACAGAATGCGGGTCCAATGCTGGGATGTGTTCTGTCTATCACAGCGCGGGGTTAGGAGGAGGCGGGGCTGTGTGCGAGCAGAGGAGAGACAATTTCAAGATACGGGCGGTGAGTTTCTATAAGAAAATGTGTGCTGCTGTCTGTCCCTTCTCCCCCCTCTCCCCCCCCACATACCACACTTGGCTGGCTGTCTTCGGAACTCATTTTTCCCAGAATCGTGCAGCTCTACTATGAACCTGCTACCTAAATTTGACTATTCCAGGAAGAGTCAATTCCCTAGCATAGCCCCCTTCCTCCTTGCTTATCTTAAGCCTAGTACACACGGTCGAGAATCTCGTCGTAAAAAAAAACGTTTTTCTCGACGGGATTCTTGTCAAGCTTTCCTTGCGTACACACTGTCAATCCAAAATCTCGTCGGTCTAATGCGCGGTGATGTACAACACGTACGACGGCAGTATAAAGGGGAACTTCCATTCTGATGGTGCCACCCCTTGGGCTTCTTTTGCTAAACTCGTGTTACTGCATGTTAGTAAAAGTTTAGTGAGAGACGATTCGTGCTTTTCAGTCTTCGTGCTTTCAGTTCGTTACAGCGTGACGAATGTGCTATCTCCATTACAAACGCTAGTTTTACAAGAAGGTGCGCTCCCGTCTCATAATTGATTCTGACCATGCGCGGTTTTTGAAGACTCGGAAAAGCATACACACGAACGGTTTTCTCGTCCAAAAACAGTCTGACAAGAATCACGACGAGACAAATGAGACTCCCGACGAGAAAAAAGAAAGCAGGTTTTTTTTTTTTCTCGTCGAGATTCACGACAGTTTTCTCGACGAGAAACCATACACACGAATGGTTTTCTCGGCAAGAAAGCTCTCCCAACAGTTTTCTTGTCGTTTCTTGCAGAGAAAACCGGTCATGTGTACAAGGCCTTAGTCTTCTCTTATGGGAGTGTCTCTTATGGGAGTGTTACCCACTTCAGCCCCGGACCATTTGGCTGCCAAATGACCAGGCCACTTTTTGCAATTCGGCACTGCGTCTCTTTAACTGACAATTGCGTGGTCGTGCGACGTGGTTTCCAAACAAAATTCACGTCCTTTTTTTCCCACAAATAGAGCTTTCTTTTGGTGGTATGTGATTAACTCTGCGGTTTTTATTTTTTGCACTATAAACAAAAATAGAGTGACAATTTTGAAAAAAAAGCAATATTTTTTACTTTTTGCTATAATAAATATCCCCCAAAAAAAAACTATTTGTTTCCTCAATTTACGTCGATACATATTTTTCTACATATTTTTGGTAAAAAAAAAAAAAAAACGCAATAAGCGTTTATTGATTGGTTTGCGCAAAAGTTATAGCATCTACAAAATAGGGGATAGTTTTATGGCATTTTTATTAATCATTTTTGTTTACTAGTAATGGAGGTGATGAGCGATTTTTATTGTGACTGCGATATTATGGCGGACACATCGGACACTTTTGGTGCTATTTTGGGACCATTCACAATTATACAGTGATCAGTGCTATAAAAATGCACTGGTTACTTGTAAATGTGACTGGCAGTGAAGGGGTTTAACCACTAGGGGGCTAGGAAGGGGTTAAGTGTGTCCTAGGAAGTGATTCTAACTGTTAGGGGGCGTGGCTAAGTAAGAATGCTGGGACTGCTGACAACACATCCAAAATGGCTGCACTGATGCTCCCTAGGAAGACAAGATCATTAATATCTTTCAGGGAGATCTTGCAAGATCTTACAGGGTTGTCATAATGCACATACAGCATCTCACAAAAGTGAGCACACCCCTCACATTTTTGTAAATATTTTATTATATCTTTTCATGTGACAACACCAAAGAAATGACACTTTGCTACAATGTAAAATAGTGAGTGTACAGATTGTATGTATAACAGTGTAAATTTGCTGTCCCCTCACAATAACTCAACACACAGCCATTAATGTCTAAACTACTGGCAACAAAAGAGAGTACACCGTTAAGTGAAAATGTCCAAATTGGGCCTAATTAGCTATTTTCCCCTCCCCGGTGTCATGTGACTCATTAGCGTTACAAGGTCTCAGGTGTGAATGGGGAGGAGGTGTGTTAAATTTGCTGTTATCGCTCTCATACTGGTCACTGGAAGTTCAACATGGCACCTCATGGCAAAGAACTCTGAGGAGCTGAAAATTAGAGTTACGCTTAACGGTAACGTCTTTTCCAGTAGTCTTTCAGCACAGCCACAAATGAGAGACTTAGGCTCCTCCCCTTCCTTAGGAAACACTGTGCCAGCACATAAATTCTCACTTCCCCTGCTGGACCTCAGTTTTTTCAAGATCACCTCCGGCCAGCTGGGGAGACACAAGAACACATTAATAACATACTATTACATATCATTATCATGCTCCGGTCTTTAATAAGACCCGCCAATTTTTCAGGTGGGTAACTAGGGCTGTCCTGAAAGACTACTGGCAAAGACGTTACCGGTAAGCGTAACTCTAATTTTCCCTTTCGTCTTTCAGGACAGCCACAAATGAGAGGATAAACGAGCACTTACCAGCTAGGGTGGGACTACAGCTTGCAAAACCTTTCTCCCAAAGGCCTGCTCACCTGCCGACACCAGGTCCACTCTGTAGTGTTTTACAAAAGCGGAGTAACTGGACCAAGTTGCTGCCTTGTATATCTGTTCTGGCGTTGCTCCAACCTTTTCTGCCTGGGAAGCTGCCAAAGCTTTATTAGAGTGTGCCTTTATCCCCGTAGGGATCTCTTTCCCAGCTAAAGTATATGCTTGCCCGATGGTTGCTCGGAGCCATCTGGCAATAGTGCGTTGAGATGCTTTGTACCCTTTTCTGGTCCCAGAAAACAACATAAATAATGAGTCTGACTTTCTAAATGCATTTGTCAGCTCTAGGTAGTGCAGGATGCATCTCTTGATGAAAACTCAACTCCCTTTCTCCTGTGGGGTTGGGACAAAAAAAAGGTAGAACTATTTCCTGACTTCTATGGGATCTCAAAGTCACCTTGGTTAAAAATGCCGGATCGGTCTTAAAAACAACCCGATCTGGGAAAATAATGCAAAAAGGGGGTCCAACAGATAAGGCTTCTATCTCGCTAACCCTCCAAGCAGTGGTCACTGCAACCAAAAATACTGTTTTTAAGGTCAGTTCCTTTAGTAGACACTCATTTAAAGGCTTAAAAGGGGCACCCGTTAGGGTCTGTAGAACTAGCGATAGGTCCCAACTGGGGAAGGGTGGGCCCTGAGCCGGTCTCTGTCTAGATAGTGTCACTAAAAATAGTTTTAGGTCCAGTGTAGCCCCCTAACCCCCCCCCTAATAAAGGTTTAACCCCCTGATCACCCCCCAGATAACCCTTTCACCCCCTATCACCACTGTCGCTAAGCGATCATTTTTCTGATCGCTGTCTTAGCGTCGGTAATGCAGATCCTTAGCCAGTAATTTTTTTTAGGTTCGCCGCAGGTTTTTATAGCGTCAGGTACCCCATAAATTATCTAATAAAGGTTTAACCCCCTTGATCGCCCCCCAGGTAACCCTTTCACCCCCTATCACTACTGTCGCTAAGCAATCGTTTTTCTGATCGCTGTCTTAGTGTCGGTGATGCAGATCGGTAGGCAGTAATTTTTTTTAGGTTCGCCGCAGGTTTTTATAGCGTCAGGTACCCCCATCTAATAAAGGTTTTAACCCCCTAATTGCCCCTAGTTAACCCTTTCACCAGTGATCACCATATAAGTGTTACGGGTGACGCTGGTTAGTTAGTTTGCTTTTTATAGTGTCAGGGCACCCGCCGTATATAACCCAATAAAGGTTTAACCCCCTGATCGCCCGGCGGGTGATATCAATTAGGTTTTAGCGTCAGAGAGGGTCTGCGTCACACCCCAGGCAGCGTCAGGTTAGTGCCAGTAACGCTAACACCCACGCGTGAAGCATACACCCCCCTTAGTGGTATAGTATCTGATCAGATCAATATCTGATCTGATCAGATCTATACTAGCGTCCCCAGCAGTTTAGGGTTCCCAAAAACACAGTGTTAGCGGGATCAGCCCAGATACCTGCTAGCACCTGCGTTTTGCCCCTCGGTCCAGCCCAGGCCACCCAAGTGCAGTATCGATCAATCACTGTCACTTACAAAACACAACACACATAACTGCAGCGTTCGCAGAGACAGGCCTGATCCCTGCGACTCCAGTGCTGTAGGAGGTGATTTCACCACCACAGTTAAAAAAAAAAAGCATATATGCCGAAGCATGGGGGCAGCAGGGGCGGAGGAGCGATTTTGCTCCTAATGCCGCGTACATACGGTCGAAATTCCGACGGAGGCTTGCCCGTGGAAAAGTCCGACCATGTGTGTGCGGCATAACTTTTTTGCGGGGGATGCCCCCATGCTTCAGCATATATAAATGGTGCATGTATGCCCATCATTAGAAGTGGGTGGATGAAGGGCGGTATTCTAATGGTGGGCATACCCACCGATCAATCTCTTTTTTCGTTCAGCCAACTGGCTGCATGAAAAAAAAAGATTACAATACATGTCCAACAAGGACCAGCAACGTACTGGTATGTTGCTGGACTTTGAATGTTTATACCAGAATGATGCCTGCGGGTTTAGGTATCATCTTGGTATCATTCTTTTCAGCCAGCGGCCGGCTTTCATGTAAAAGCAATCCTAGTGGCTAATTAGCCTCTGGACTGCTTTTACAAGCAGTGGGAGGGAATGTCCCCCCCCCCGGATATAAAAAGCGCCATTGGGAAATTGGGAAAGCATTTTATTACACCGATATTGGTGTGGTCAGATGCTTTGAGGGCAGAGGAAAGATCTAGGGTCTAGAAGACCCCAGTTTTTTCAAAAAAAGAGTACCTGTCACTACCTATTGCTATCATAGGGGATATTTAAATTCCCTGAGATAACAATAAAAATGATAAAAAAAATAAAATATGGAAGGAACAATTTAAAAAAAAAAAAAAAAAAGCAAAATTAATATAAAAAAAAAAAAAAAAGCACCCCTGCTCTTGCCCAATGGCGAACGCAAGCGTCGGTCTGGCGTCATATGTAAACAGCAATTGCACCATGCATGTGAGGTATCACCGCGAAGGTCAGATCGAGGGCAGTAATTTTAGCAGTAGACCTCCTCTGTAAATCTAACGGGGTAACCTGTAAAGGCTTTTAAAAATGTATGTAGTTTGTCGCCAATGCGCGTTTGTGCGAAATTTTAAAGCATGTCATGTTTGGTATCTATGTACTCGGCCTAAGATCATCTTTTTTATTTCATCAAACATTTGGGCAATATAGTGTGTTTTAGTGCATTAAAATTAAAAAAAGTGTATTTTTTCCCCAAAAAATGCGTTTGAAAAATCGCTGCGCAAATACTGTGTAGAAAAAAAAAATCCAACACCCACCATTTTAATCTGTAGGGCCTTTGCTTTAAAAATATATATAATGTTTGGGGGTTCAACATAATCTTCTTGCAAAAAAAATATGTTTTCATGTAAACAAAAAGTGTCAAAAAGGGCTTTGTCTTCAAGTGGGTAGAAGAGTGGATGTAAGCTTCCTAATGTTGTGTATAAAATGCCAGAACAGTTCAAAACCCCCCCAAATGACCCCATTTTGGAAAGTAGACCCCCCAAGCTATATACTGAGAGGCATGTCGAGTCCATGGAATATTTTATATGTTGACACAAGTTGCGGAAAAAATAAAAATTTTTTTTTTTTTTTGCACAAAGTTTTCACTAAATGATATATTGCTCAAACATGCCATGGGCATATGTGGAATTACACCCCAAAATACATTCTGTTGCTTCTCCTGAGTACGGGGATACCACATGTGTGAGACTTTTTGGGAGCCTAGCCACGTACGGGACCCCAAAAACCAAGCACCGCCTTCAGGCTTGCTAAGGGTGTAAATTTTTGATTTCACTTCTCACTGCCTATCACAGTTTCGGAGGCCATGGAATGCCCAGATGGCACAAACCCCCCCAAATGACCCCATTTTGGAAAGTAGACACCCCAAGCTATTTGCTGAGAGGTATTGTGAGTATTTTGCAGATCTCACTTTTTGTCACAAAGTTTTGAAAATTGAAAAAAAAAATTAAAAAAATGTCTTTCTTCATTTTCAAAAACAAAATGAGAGCTGTAAAATACTCACCATGCCTCTCAGCAAATAGGTTGGGGTGTCTACTTTCCAAAATGGTGTCATTTGGGGGGGTTTTGTGCTATTTTGGCATTTTATGGCCTTCGAAATTGTGATAGGTAGTGAGGAGTGAAATCAAAAATTTGTGCCTAGAAATCCTGAAGGCGGTGCTTGGTTTTCGGGGTCCTGTACGCGGCTAGGCTCCTAAAAAGTCCCACACATGTGGTATTCCCGTACTTAGGAGAAGCAGCAAAATGTCTTTTGGGGTGTAATTCCACATATAACCATGGCATGTGTGAGCAATATATCATTTAGTGACAACTTTTTGTAATTTTAATTTTTTTTGTCATTATTCAATCACTTGGGACAAAAAAAAAAAATATTCAATGGGCTCAACAGGCCTCTCAGCAATTTCCTTGGGGTGTCTACTTTCTAAAATGTGGTCATTTGGGGGGGTTTTGTACTATTTTGGCATTTTATGGCCTTCAAAACTGTGATAGGTATTGAGGAGTGAAATCAAAAATTTGCGCCCTTAGAAATCCTGAAGGCGGTGCTTGGTTTCCGGGGGCCCGTACGCGGCTAGGCTCCCAAAAAGTCCCACACATGTGGTATCCCCGTACTCAGAAGCAGCAAAATGTATTTTGGGGTGCAATTCCACATATAACCATGGCATGTGTGAGCAATATATCATTTAGTGACAACTTTTTGTAATTTTTTTATTTTTATTTTTTTAGTCATTATTCAATCACTTGAGACAAAAAAAAAAATATTCAATGGGCTCAACATGCCTTTCAGCAATTTCCTTGGGATGTCTACTTTCCAAAATGGGGTCATTTGGGGGGGTTTTGTACTGCCCTGCCATTTTAGCACCTCAAGAAATTAGATAGGCAGTCATAAACTAAAAGCTGTGTAAATTCCAGAAAATGTACCCTAGTTTGTAGACGCCATAACTTTTGCGCAAACCAATATACATACGCTTATTGACATTTTTTTTACTAAAGACATGTGGTTGAATACATTTTGGCCTAAATGTATGACTGAAATTGAGTTTATTCGATTTTTCTTATAACAAAAAGTAGAAAATATCATTTTTTTTCAAAATTTTCGGTCTATTTCCGTTTAGATCGCAAAAAATAAAAATCGCAGGGCCAATCAAATACCATTAAAAGAAAGCTCTATTTGTGGAAAGAAAAGGACGCAAATTTCGTTTGGGTACAACATTGCATGTCCGCACAATTTACAGTTAAAGCAGCGCAGTGCAAAATTCTGAAATCACCTCTGGTCCTTTAGCTACAAAATGGTCCGGGGCTTAAGTGGTTAAGAACTGAGAACCATGCCCTCTTGGGCCAATGTGGTACCACTAGGATCAGAGAAGTGTTCTCTATCTGAAACTTCCTCAGAACTGCCGGTAAGAATACCGGTGGCGGGAAGGCGTAGCATATTCTGAAATGCCATCTTTGGGTCAGTGCGTCCACCCCCAGTGCTCCCTCTCCTCTGTTTAGGGAGAAAAAACAGTGGGATTTCACGTTTTCTTTTGACGTGAAGAGGTGCACCTCCGGTGGTCCCCATCTCCTGGCCAAGAGACTGAAGACGTCTTGATTGAGGATCCATACGCTCTCTCTCAGTTGCCTTCGACTGAGAAAGTCTCCCATCACATTTCTCTCGCCTCTTAGAAAAATTGCTGAGAGCGAGAGAGCGTTGATCTCGGCCCAGCCCAGGATGTCTGCTGCTAGGGCCGACAGAGCTCCGCTTCTCGTGCCCCCTGCTTGTTTTTAGGTAGGCTACGGCCGATGAATTGTCCGACCTCATCCGAGTGTGATAGCCCTGGAGTTCCTTCTGGAAGAACCTGAGAGCCAGACCAACTGCCCTCAGCTCCTTCCAATTGGACGATCTCTTTAGTTCTTCGTCCTTCCAGGTACCCTGTGCTGGAAGGGATCCCAGGTGTGCCCCCCAGAACTTGCCACTTGCGTCTGTGGTTACCACTCGAGACACCGGGATAAACCACAGACGTCCCTGCGACAGGTTTGTTACCTTCCTCCACCACCAGAGGGATCTTTTTACCTGATCTGGTACCTGAACTAAGGTGTCTAGTACCTCTAGGCTGTGGTCCCACACCCTTAGAACGAAGGCCTGCAGGGGGCGAAAGTGTAGTCCTGCCCACTGGACTGCTGGGAGTGTAGATGTCAACAGACCTAGTGTTGACATCAGAGATCTTATAGAGACCTGTTGGCTGCACTGGAGGGAGGCCACTGCTTTGTCTAGCTTTAAGACTTTCTCCATCGGGAGAAACACTCTTAAGAGTGTTGAGTCCAACAAGTGTCCCAGGTATGTGATACGTTGTGACGGGATTAGGCTGAACTTGTCTAAGCTCTGTAGCCCCCCCAGGTCTGTTAGGACCTTCTTTGTAATTTCCAGATCTTTGGATAGCTTCTCTGGAGATGCTGCGAATAGGAGCAGGTCGTCCAGGTATGCTATTATGAACACTCCCTGGAGTCGCAGAAATGCCACGGGCTCCGCCAAGACCTTGGTAAATATGTGAGGTGATGAGGATATCCCGAATGGCAGTGCCTGGAACTGTAGATGTACTATTGTTCCATATAGGTCTACCGCCAGTCGCAGAAAACTCTGAGAGCTTTCTGTGATCAGGACGTGTAGATACGCGTCCCTGAGGTCCAGAGATACCATGAAGCAGTTGTGGGGGCGAAGGGCTCTGACTGTAAATATCGACTCCATCTGGAATCTTTTGTAAGTAATTGACTTGTTCAGGGGCTTTAAATTTAGAATTAGTCTGAATTTCCCTGAGGGCTTCCTCACAACGAAAATGTGTGAATAGAATCCCCTTCCTTCCTCCGCTTCTGGAACTCTGCGGACTACGCTTTGACTTTCCATATCCCTTAAGGCCCCCAACAAGGCTTCAGACTTTTCCTTGCATTTGGGTAGCTGCCTCTACCTCATCCAGGGACAATTTATATCTGGAGGGTTTCCTGGGACTCCCCGTCCTAGCCCTCTCCCTCCGATTCCTCCTGAGAATCGGAGGTGGCACTATCTGGTTGTGCTTGTTCCACACAGGACGGGCCTGAAGCCTCTTCTGCCCTAGGTGTAGTGGCAGGATTGGCAGGTGCAGAGCCCTGAGCCAGTGGTGGGGTTGTATCCTGGGAGACGGGATTAGAGGGGAGTTGAAACTTTTCAGAGGGTTTTAAATGATGAAAAGGTGGACAAGAGTTCCTTTACAGAAGCTGCTAGTCCTGACTCCTGCTCAGAATCCCTCTTTCTAACTAGGGTGTCTATGCAGCCTTTACATAAGACCTTTACCCATGATTCCCCTAGAATGTCCCTACAGGAGGCACACTTCCTTCTAGAAGTATGGGTTGACTTTGACTTTTCTGTAGCTTTCTGAAATACATGTACCAAAAATGCAGAACAAAATTAATAATTGAAGCAGACAGATACAACCCCGGAAGTGCATTGATCCTTTTAGTATGCAAGAACCAAAGTCCTCCCCCCCCGAACACCCAGGGGGTCTGCCCCCCCCATAGACAGGAACCATGTATGGAGGGGCAATCCTAGATAGAGAGGACCCCTCCCAGGGTACTCTTACCTTAGGAGGGCTGGAGGTAGTGTCACTCTGTGTTGTCTGAGCGTCCGCTTCCGTCATGACTGCAGGTGGCAGCCTCTACCGAGTCTCACGCTGCCTGTGCGCATTGCCGACTCTCTCCAGATTGTGCCCGGCCCCCTATCAGCTCTGCGACCCAGAACTGGAAGTCGCGGGTCAAAGGGAAAGCATCCGCCCTCCGGCTGGACATGACGTCACCCGCTGTCCGGCCCGCTGGTTCCAAAAAAATGCGGCCTGTATAGTATTACAGGGAGAGCTAGGCTGCCTCCCTGCTGCGGCCCTGTGGATGGGATAGGTGTCCCCCTCAGCCTGCTGCCGCGCTCGACGAGGATATGGTGGCTTTCCAAGAGGCGGGTATGTACCACACATTGTACCCTGGAAGCCCCTGCTTCCTTTACCGGGTAAAAAAGTTTTGGCCTCAATCCCCTGACTGACCAGACTGGTTCCCTACACAGTGTCTCTCCGCCGGAGGAAACACTAATAACTGAGGTCCGGCAGGGGAAGTGAGAATTTATGTGCTGGTGCAGTGTTACTGAGGAAGGGGAGGAGCCTATGTCTCATTTGTGGCTGTCCTGAAAGACGAAAAAGGGAAAAAAAGAATTGTCGCTCTACATAAAGAGCTCTATATAAAGATGGCCTAGGTTATAAGAAGATGGCCAAGACCTTGAAACTGCAGCACGGTGGCCAAGACCATACAGCAGTTTAACAGGACAGGTTCCACAACAGGCCTTGCCATGGTCGACCAAAGAAGTTGAGTGCACGTGCTCAGCCTCATATCCAGAGGTTGTCTTTGGGAAATAGACCTATGAGTGCTGCCAGCATTGCTGCAGAGGATAAAGGGGTGGGGGTCTCAGAACATACGCCGCACACTGCATCACATTGTATCTGCATGGATGTCGTCCCAGAAGGAAACCGCTTCTAAAGATGATGCACAAGAAAGCCCGCAAACAGTTTGCTGAAGAAAAGCAGACTAAGGACATGGATTACTGGAACCATGACATGTGGTCTGATGAGACCAAGATAAACTTATTTGATTCAGATGGTGTCAAGCGTGTGTGGCGGCAACCAGGTGAGGAGTACAAAAACAAGTGTGTCTTGCCTACAATCAAGCACGGTGGTGGGAGTGTCATGGTCTGGGGCTGCATGAGTGCTGCCAGCACTGGGAAGCTATAGTTCATTGAGGGAACCATGAATGCCAACATGTACTGTGACATAATGAAGCAGAGCATGATCCCCATCCCTTCGGAGACTGGGCCGCAGGACAGTATTCCAACATGAGAACGACCCCAAACACACCTCAAGACGACCACTGCCTTGCTAAAGAAGC
This sequence comes from Rana muscosa, assembly GCA_029206835.1. Taxonomy (NCBI): domain Eukaryota; kingdom Metazoa; phylum Chordata; class Amphibia; order Anura; family Ranidae; genus Rana; species Rana muscosa. Next base: position 111,488,052 of record CM055128.1, on the reverse strand, counting down.
TGAGGTCAAAGGCGATGGACTGGCCAAGCATGTCTCCAGACCTAAACCCTATTGAGCATCTGTAGGGCATCCTCAAACAGAAGGTGGAGGAGCGCAAAGTCTCGAACATCCACCAGCCCCGTGATATCATCATGTAGGAGTGGAAGAGGACTCCAGTGGCAACCTGTGAAGCTCTTGTGAACTCCATGCACAAAAGGGTTAAGGCAGTGCTGGAAAATAATGGTTGCCACACAAAATATTGACACTTTGGATCCAAATTGGACATTTTCACTTAGGGGTGTACTCTTGTTCCAGTGGTTTAGACATTAAATGGCCGTGTGTTGAGTTGTTTTGAGGGGACAGCAAGTTTACATGGTTATACAAGCTGTACACTCACTACCTTTTGTGAGATACTGTAAGCAAGAGGATGTGCATGATGTTATGTGTCTCATCTCATGCATGTGCCATTGTGTTTTTTTTTAAACAGACAAATTTAATGTGCAAGTCTCTATCTCACATAGGCAGTACTACTACTATACTGCAAGCTAACCTTGGACACGTATTTTGAAAATGGTAGTGCGGGATAGGCAAGCGATATAGGAGATGGTCTGACAACAGGGTATCTAGCTGTAAGTTGACTGTTATTGAAATCATCCAGATGATAACAGTTTCTGAATCCAGATGACAAAAAAAGCTTCTGACCTTTGCCCTCTCCAGCTCTTCTCTCTCCTGGGATAATTGTTGGGTCATTATTCTTTTTTGTTCCTCTAGAGAGCGCTGTAGCGAGTCCATTTTGGCCTGTTCTGCAGACACCCTCCAACGTTCCTGTTAAAATAAAATGACGCTAAGCCCACATATAGCACAAGCAGTACAGAAAACGTGCCCAGACATCAGAATGCCATTTCTACCTGTTCCAGCAGGCGGCTCTGTTCACTCAGTCGAGTCTCCATGTTGGTGATGATCATGCGCAAACTGTTCCGTTCCTCTTCCATATCTTTTTGCTGCCTTGTCAAACGTTCCTGCAATGCTGAATCAAAAAGCAGTAATAAATTGCATTCGTGTCAGCACAGGTGAAAATATCAGAAATACTTCAGGACTGTTGCTTTTACGTTTCCAGATAATTGTGAATTATTGTGTATTGTAAATATTGGTTAGAAGATGTATGAATGGTACAATACCTCGAAGCTGTCCCTCCCTCTGTCGTGCTCCAAGTTCTATCTCCTGAGAAGTGTTCATCTGGGTGTTCTCCACTCGCACGGACAGATCACTCAGTTTATGGGAAAAAGCTTCCATCTGTTCAATGACCCCATTTAATGACCTGAAAAAGACCACACGATAGTAACTATCATGAATGTTCAACATGGAAGAATAATGGAAAATGTCATATTAAGAAAAATTAAACAAAGACAAAGCAAGATCCTTACAATATATAGTATCTCACAAAAGTGAGTACACCCCTCACATTTTTGAAAATATTTTATTAAAGCCTCTTATGGGAATGTCTTGTAACTCTCTGTACTGGCCCAGCATCTCCACCCCTCCAATTACCTCTCTACATAGCCTTAAGTATAAAGTTTCACTTGAGTGGCAACTCTAAGTAAGAATGCTGGGACTTGCTGACAATACATCCAAGATGGCTGCACTGATGCTCCCTGGGAAGACAAGATCATTTATATCTTTCAGGGAGATCTTGCAAGGTCTCACAGGTTTTTCATACTGCACATACAGCATCTCACAAAAGTGAGTACACCCTTCACATTTTTGTAAATATTTTATTCTATCTTTTCATGTGACAACACTGAAGAAATTACACTTTGCTACAATGTAAAGTAGTGAGTGTACAGCTTGTATAACAGTGTAATTTTGCTGTCTCCTCAAAATAACTCAACACACAGCCTTTAATGTCTAAATGGCTGGCAAAAAAAGACCAAAGTGTCAATATTTTGTGTGGCCACAATTATTTTCCAGCACTGCCTTAACCCTCTTGGGCATGCAGTTCATCAGAGCTTTACAGGTTGCCACTGGAGTCCTCTTCCACTCCTCCATGATGACATCACGGAGCTGGTGGATATTAGAAACCTTGCAACTTCCGTTTGAGGATGCCCCACAGATGTTCAGTAGAGTTTAGGCCTGGAGACATGCTTGGCTAGTCCATCACCTTTACCCTCAGCTTCTTTAGCCAGGCAGTGGTCGTCTTGGAGGTGTGTGTGTGAAGTCGTTATGTTGGAATACTGGCCTGCGGCCCAGTCTCCGAAGGGAGGGGATCATGCTCTGCTTCAGTATGTCACAGTACATGTTGGCATTCACAATTTCCTCAATGAACTGTAGCTCCCCAGTGCTGGCAGCTGTCATGCAGCCCCAGACCATGACACTCCCACCACCATGCTTGACTGTAGGCAAGACACGCTTGTCTTTGTACTCTTCACCTGGTTGCCACGACACACGCTTGACACCATCTAAACCAAATAAGTTTATCTTGGTCTCATCGGACCACAGGGTTCCAGTAACCCACGTTCTAAGTCTGCTTGTCTTCAGCAAACTGTTTGCGGGCTTACTTGTGCATCCTCTTTAGAAGAGGCATCCTTCTAGGAAGACAGGCATGCAGACCAATTTGATGCAGTGTGCAGCGTATTGTCTGAGCACCGACAGGCTGACCCCCCACCCCCTTCAACCTCATATGTCTATTTCCCAAAGATAACCTCTTGATATGACCGTAAGCACGTGCACTCAACTTCTTTGGTCGACCATGGCAAGCCCTGTTCTGAGTGGAACCTGTCCTGTTAAACCGCTGTATGGTCTTGGCCACCGTGCCGCAGCTCAGTTTCAGGGTCTTGGCAATCTTTTTATAGCCTAGGCCATCTTTATGTAAAACAATTATTTTTTTCAGATCCTCAGAGATTACTCCTTCTTAACCCCTTAAATTGTGTACTTACCTTATCGGCAGCAAAACCTAAAATTTTTAAATTCCAAGATATCAGCACTGAAACAAATTGTTTGCTCTGATGTGGATTAAAAAAAAAACACATTCGGTGGGCAGGGTGGCGCCAGCGGAGACAGACATGCCCTGCTGAAGCTCCGTGACTCTCGGGACTCCACAGCCGAATAAATCACCCGTTCAGCTCTGTTCCCGGTGGAACCAGGTGTGGGAACAGCTGGTGAGACAAAAGAGTCTATTTATGTTTAGAAGGGGTGCAGGCTTGAACAGGAAAACATCTAATTTCAAAGTCAGTCAGCCCAGAGCAGCATTGAAAATGGCACCTCCCCCTTCTCCTCACACAAGCACCTCACGAGCTGCTAAACAAAGACAGCAGAAACAGCAGAAGCAGCAATCCCAGGCTGCTCTTGAGGAGAATGACACCGATAATGATAATGACTATGAATATACTGATCCACTACAGGTCACCAACACAGATACCATTAACCCAAACATATTAAAGCAGTTTGAAAAGATGCTTCAGAAGGCACTTAAGAAAACTTCAGACCACATCACAAGCAGTTTGTCAAAGGAAATTAGGGAATTAGGTCAGCGCACTTCTGACCTAGAAATTAGTGTAGATGACATGGAAATTGATGTACAGTCCCACCTGCATGAACTAGAGGATTTAAAAGCAGAAAATCTCATCCTAAACTCACGTTTAGAAGACTTTGAGAATAGGGCCCGTCGTTCAAACTTGCGCATTCGTGGAATTCCTGAGGCAATTATTGATCTCCATTCCACAGTAACTGCCCTATTTCAGGAGCTGCAGCCACCAATCACTATTGATCGCCTGGAGATAGACAGAATTCATAGGGCTCTGATCCCTCTCAAAAGCTACAGGACCACCGCGCGACATTATAGTGAAACTTCACTATTTATGCACAAAAGAACAGCTTCTTGCCGCAGCCCGTATAAAAGAATCTCTTATATTCCAAGACAATCCATATAAAATTTTTACTGACTTGTCTCCAACTACGGTTGCTAAAAGACGGGCACTGAAACCCCTCCTTCAGATCCTACAGCAAAACCAAATATTATATCAATGGGGTTTTCCATTTTCCATACGGTTTACACATCTAAGTTCAAAATATAGATGTAAATCAGCTGACGAATTGCAAAAGGTACTACAGGACCTTCAACTATTGGACAGATCATTCTCCTTGTCAGATACTTTACACAAGCAAACTGCATCCTACAAAGTAGGGTTGTCCCGATACCGATACTAGTATCGGGACCGATACCAAGCATTTGCGCAAGTACTTGTACTCGCGCAAATGCTCCCGATGCCCAGTCCGATACTTTGAGAGAGTGGGAGTGGGTGGAGAGCGGGGCGGAGACCAGAGCGGGGAGGATAGCGAGGCAGAGACCAGAGCGGGGAGGATAGCGAGGCGGAGACCAGAGCGGGGAGGATAGCGAGGCGGAGACCAGAGCCGGGAGCATAGCGAGGCGGAGACCAGAGCAGAGCGGAGAGCAGAGGATTCTACAGGCGGGCAAGTAAATTTTTAATTTAATTGGTGACAGTTGCAACTTGCACACAAATGCTCCCGAATGAGTCCGACTGATGAGAGAGGGGGTGGAGAGCGGGCGGAGAGCGGGGCGGGGGGCGGAGAGCGGGGTGACATGCACACACTTCTTTTCCTTCCTCCCTCCCCTGTTACGATCCAAAGGTCTCCTTGCCCGTCTTTGTGCTGGTCAGTGGTCACCCTCCTATTTTGCTGGATGTGCCCTGACTCTCCTGCCTGTTTTTTCGATGTTGGAGGGGGGGGGGCGTTTAGATAAGCCATTAATTAACCACTAAGAATGGCGGCGGGGGGTGGGGGGTTCTCTCATGAATAAGAACTAACTATTCAGGTGGGCAGGATGTGAGCTCATCTTGGGGGGAGGGGGGGGGGCTTCTTCCCTGGAATCACCTGAACTGCAGTGCCACCCACTGACAGCTATTCTGTATTGCACCTATAGTGCTTAAAGGGGAGTTCCAGCCTTTTTTTATGTTTAATAAAAGTCAGCAGCTACAAAAAGTGTAGCTGCTGGCTTTTAATAAATATACACTTACCTGTTCCACTGTCCAGCGATGCGCCGCTCCTCTCCCCCCTTCTCCGCCGGCGCCTCCATTCATAGTGTGGGCACCCGGCCGTGACAGCTTTCGGCTTCACGGCCGGGCACTCACTGCGCATTGGCGAACGGCGCAGCGCTCTCTGAGTGGACAGGCGATCGCCTGGGACCTGTCACGTCCCAGGTGATCACCTACAGGGAGGGGCCGCCACAGGGCGATATGACGTATCGCCTAGGCGACCACAGGGCGGAAGGAGGAAGTGGGACAGGAAGTCCCACTCCGACTGAAGACACCACTCCCCCCCAAAAAAAACGACATGCCAAATGTGGCATGTAAGGGGGCGAGGAGTGGATAAAGTGGAAGTTCCAAATTTGGGTGGAACTCCGCTTTAATAGAACTGTAAAATCCAGTCATTTAATGTGAAAAATTAGAGGTTCCTCAAGGTTGCCGGGTGTTTCTTCAGCAGTGATTAAATTCCAACTCGCAGATAATAAAATAGGAGCATTCTTCCCACTGACCACCAATGTAATGAGCATTCTTCTCACTGACCACCAATGTAATTCTTCCCACTGATCATCAATGTAAGGACTCATTCTTCACACTGACCACCAATGTAAGGGGCATTCTTCCTTCTGACCACCAATGTAAGGGACATTCTTCTCACTGACCACCAATGTAATTCTTCCCACTGATCATCAATGTAAGGACTCATTCTTCCCAATGATCACCAATGTAAGGGGCATTCTTCCTTCTGACCACCAATATAAGGAGCATTTTTCACACTGACCACCAATGTAAGGAGCATTCTTCCCACTGATCATCAATGTAAGGACTGGAGCATTCTTCCTTCTGACCACCAATGTAAGGGGCATTCTTCCCACTGACCACCAATGTAAGGAGCATTTTTCACACTGACCACCAATGTAAGGAGCATTCTTCCCACTGATCATCAATGTAAGGACTGGAGCATTCTTCCTTCTGACCACCAATGTAAGGGGCATTCTTCCCACTGACCACCAATGTAAGGAGCATTTTTCACACTGACCACCAATGTAAGGAGCATTCTTCCCACTGATCATCAATGTAAGGACTGGAGCATTCTTCCTTCTGACCACCAATGTAAGGGGCATTCTACCCACTGACCACCGATGTAAGGGGCATTCTTCCTTCTGACCACCAATGTAAGGAGCATTCTTCCCACTGATCATCAATGTAAGGACTGGAGCATTCTTCCTTCTGATCACCAATGTAAGGGACATTTTTCACACTGACCACCAATGTAAGGAGCATTCTTCCCACTGATCACCAATGTAAGGAGCATTCTTCCCACTGATCACCAATGTAAGGACTGGAGCATTCTTCCTTCTGATCACCAATGTAAGGGGCATTCTTTCCACTGACCACCAATGTAAGGAGCATTCTTCCCACTGATCACCAATGTAAGGAACATTCTTCCCACTGATCACCAATGTAAGGACTGGAGCATTCTTCCTTCTGATCACCAATGTAAGGGGCATTCTTTCCACTGACCACCAATGTAAGGAGCATTCTTCCCACTGATCACCAATGTAAGGAACATTCTTCCCACTGATCACCAATGTAAGGAACATTCTTCCCACTGATCACCAATGTAAGGAACATTCTTCCCACTGATCACCAATGTAAGGAACATTCTTCCCACTGATCACCAATGTAAGGAACATTCTTCCCACTGATCACCAATGTAAGGAACATTCTTCCCATTGATCACCAATGTAAGGAACATTCTTCCCACTGATCAATGTAAGGAACATTCTTCCCACTGACCACCAATGTAAGGAACATTCTTCCCACTGATCATCAATGTAAGGGACATGGAGTCACTGTGGTGCCATTTAAGGAGGACTGGTTCTTCATATGGACTATTTATTTGCTCAGCCTCAAACCTTCATCATATACTGTACTTAATCTTTCATTTACTTGGCGCAGCTTTCCCCTTTTCCTGGAACCTAAGAAAGGCATTTTTTTTTTTGTTAACAAAAAAAAACAAAAAAACACAGCAGTGATTAAATAAAATGAATACCACCAAAGAAGCTCTATTTGTGTGAAAAAAAATTATACCAAAAAAAAGTACGGTGTAGCATGACTGCGCATTGCGCAATTGTCACTCAAAGTGTGACAACGCTGAAAGCTGAAAATTGGCCTGGGCAGGAAGAGGGGGTGAGAGTGCCCGATATAGAAGTAATTAAACAATGGATGCTTAATTTTTTATTTTGCTTTTTTCACCCAAGGTCACGCAAATTATCAGAGTTTTTCAGTGCACACTGCACAGACACCAGCAGAATGTCAGCTGTGTGGAAGTATTTTAAAATTAATGAGGACAACCCACGGATGGCAGACTGCAAACTTTGTTCTGCAAAATTATCCAGAGGAGGTACAAAAATCAGCTCTTACAATACCAGTAATCTGATAAAACATTTGAAGCTAAAACATAAAATTGAACATGGAGAATTTACCGCCAGCACGAGCAGTAATACTCAGCAGCCAACTTTGCAGCAAACTTTTGCCAGAAGAGAAAAGCTGTCAAGAGACAACCCCAGAGCTGTAAAGATAACAGAGGCGCTCACCCAATTTATTATTCTGGATGATCAACCTCTTTCAATTGTTGAGAACATGGGTTTTAAGAGATTTCTTAATGTGTTGGAGCCGAAGTATGACATTCCCAGTCGCCATTACATTACAGATGTCATCTTACCAAAGATCCACAGCACGGTTAAAACGCACATTACTATCATATTGCAGAAGGACATAAAGGCAATTAGCTTCACCACAGACATCTGGAGCAGTAGTGTGAGTCCACTCTCTCTCATCAGTTTAACGGCGCAGTGGATAGATGGCGAATTCTCGTTGCATCAGGTCATGCTCCATGCTACGAAATTTGAAAGCTCCCACACCGGTCAAGCAATAGCGAACATTCTTGAGGAAATGCTTCAGACTTGGGTGATTCCCAAAAGTTCTGTTCATGTTGTGGTCCGGGACAATGCTAAAAACATGGTAAAAGGTATGGAAGATGCTGGACTTCCTAGTATCTCATGTGTTGCACATACACTGCAGCTTGCTGTCTCAGAGGGACTTTTATCACAGCGCAGCATTGCAGATGCTGTGGGAGTCGGGCGCAGAATAATTGGCCACTTCAAGCACTCTAACCTGGCATACTCTCGGCTGCAGGACATCCAAATACAGCTTGGTCAGCCAGTAAGAAGACTCCAGCAAGACGTGCAGACTCGTTGGAACAGCACATTTTACATGCTGAAGTCTCTATTTGAGCAGAAACGGGCCCTTGGAGTGTATGTGTCTGAACATGAGCTCCCTGCCACCATTACTGCAAACCAATGGAATCTGATTGAGAAGTTGATCAATATCTTGGCTCCCTTTGAAGAGATGACTCGCCAAGTGAGTTGTTCAGATGCGTTTGCCTCTGATGTCATTCCTGCAGTCACAGTGTTGCAGAAAGTGTTATCAAAAATGGATGACGACCATGGTATCAAAACAATGAAGAGCACTTTGCTTGCTGCTTTGCGGAAGCGCTTCTCTGATACTGAGCGAAACCCACTTTACTGTATCGCAACTTTACTCGATCCAAGGTAATGTTAATTTTTCTGCTATAAAATGTACATTTTTTCTTCACATAACGAATATGATTCATGGTTTATTTTTTTCTTAATTCTAGGTATAAAGATAGATTTTTTTGTAATTCAGACACTTCCAGGGAGGCAAAAGAAATGTTAATACTGGAACTGCAGCAAAACATTTCTGAAGAGACAATTGTGTCTGAGGAACATGAAGAACCAGCTTCCAAAAGACCTCACCGTGACCAGCCAGGTACCAGTCTGGACAGTGTATTTGCTGAAATTGCTGGTGAAGGTTCATCTACGTCTGAGAGCAGTGCTCCAAAAGCTGCTACTATACAGCTGGAAGCTTACCTGGGAGAGATCACTGTACCTCGTTCAGAGAAACCCCTGAAGTACTGGGCAGTTCATAAAGTCAGATTTCCAACTCTGGCTAAAATGGCCCAAAAAGTTCTTTCTGCCCCATGCAGTAGTGTGGAAAGTGAAAGACTGTTCAGCTTAGCGTCTAACGTCCTTACTGATAGCTGAAACAGGCTTATGGCTGAACATGCAGAGATGCTTTTATTCCTTAAAAAGAACTTGCCACTAACTTTTGAGAAATAATAATTCTATTAGCTATATTGCCTGTTAATCCAACCCATACTGTTCCCCATGATTAACAATGCACTGTTATGGTTGTTTACTGTTTTGCACTTTTGGTTGGTTGGTTTTACATGTTATTTATTGTTGTTATTAATATATTTTGATGTTGTAAAATATATATTTTTTGTATTTATCAACATGTTCTGTGAAAATTCTTTGAGTTTTTTTTATTACTGCGTGACAAGCAAATAAAACAGTTTTATTCTTTTATAATGTCTTGAGTTAGAGTTCTTCATAATTATAAAGAAGATATCATTAGTCTGTATTGTGGTTTGAAAACTGTCACATGACATTAAAAAAAAAGTATCGGTAATCGGTATCGGCGAGTACATGAAAAAAAGTATCGGTACTTGTACTCGGTCCTAAAAAAGTGGTATCGGGACAACCCTACTACAAAGCAAATGAAACTTCTAACTCCAAAAGCAATGGAAATCATTACAGTCCTACTAAACGCTTTTGCTTCAACTCGCCTGACAGGAATCCTGCAGACACTATGGACTGAGAAACAGCTTTTTGATGTTTTATTTTGGAACTTCTCTCCACGGGAGCTCTGAGATTGCTAAATTTTCCTTTTTTTTCCCCCCTATCGGCCATTATCAGCACTATTACTTATAGTTACTTATAGTTCATCCCTATTTAAGCAAGTTCGCTGTTACATTATTTTTTTTCTCTTGAATCTACCCTACACCACATATATATACATTTTTTATATATAGACGGGTGCTAAAAGTTTTTTCTTCATTTTTCTTTTTTTCAATAAATGATTAAGTGGCTGTTGCAGTTCTGAAAGCTAGTTACTGCTCTCCCCACTACTCTGCCCTGGGTTTCTCCTCCTATCTGTTTTTGGAGGGGCTTCCTTGGATAGATTTTTGGCCTCTGGGTTTGTATTTTTACGCTGTATTTTTAATTATTCTCTGCATATTTGATTTATCATTCAATGCTTATATGATTCTTCTTCCTATCTTTTCTTTTTCCATCTTTTCTATCTTTTCTTCTAGAACTCAGCTCCTCCCCGGGGTAAGTACCGTATATACTTGAGTATAAGCCGAGTTTTTAAGCACTTTTTTTGTGCTGAAAATGCCCCCCTCGGCTTATACTCGAGTCACCTTTTTGCGCCTGATCTCCCAAACTTTGGGGACCAGGTACCAGCCATCCGTAGGTCCCCTGGACCCCAATCTTGGCACACATATAGCCCCACTCTTCCTCTACAAGTGTGCAAAGCTTTTTGTCCGGGGGACCTACAGCCGGGGAGAACCAATTTTTCAAAGCCGGGCACCCCTTCCATAGACTCCCATGTTAAACGGTAATTTCTCCGGTAACTTTGTTGACCTGGTACTGGCCAGACCTAGGTCCCCTGGACCCAAAACTTAGCACACATGTAGCCCCACTCTTCCTCTACAAGTGTGCAAAGTTTGTTGTCCGGGAGACCTACGGCCGGGGAGCACCGATTTTATAAAGCCAGGCACCCCTTCCATATACTCCCATGTTAAACGTAAGTCTAGTCATGGGCACAGTGAGGCATGGGCACAGTGAGGCATGCACATGGACACAGTGAGGCAAAGTGAGGCACAGTGAGGCATGCACATGGACACCCTAGGCTTATACTCGAGTCAATACGTTTTCCCAGTTTTTTGTGGTAAAATTAGGTGCCTCGGCTTATATTCGGGTCGGCTTACGGCTTATACTCGAGTATATACGGTATATTTAAATATTTTGCATATTTATATTGATTTCCTGATATGTGAATGGCCCCCTTAAATGTCTTATCTTTGAATGTGCAAGGCCTCAACATACCTCAAAAGCGCACAAAAGCATTTCGCTCACTAGCTTCAACAAAGGCACATGTAATTTGTCTCCAAGAGACCCACTTTACTGAAAATTCCGCTCCTAAATATTTTGGCTCTTTGTACCCTCAGGTTTTTACAGCCTCGGCTGACACAAAGCAGCGTGGTGTACTGATAGCGTTTCATCGCACAACTCGCTTCTCACTTCAGACAGAGATCAAAGATCCTGAAGGGCGGTATCTCATACTTACTGGGCATATAACTGACTCTCCAGTTACTGTGGTGTCATACTACGCCCCAAATAAAACCCCTTCATCCTTCCTCTCTCACTTGATATAGGTAGTTGAAACTCATAAAACTGGCACGCTACTAATTTGTGGAGATTCGAATCAAGTCCTTTATCCATTTTTAGACAAATCCCCTATTCCTAGCACACCTAGCTCCCGTAAAAACACATTTTAACAATTACTCCAGCAACATCACTTATTAGATACCTGGCGAGAAGCAAACCCAGCTAAGCGACAATTTACTTTCTACTCACATCCTCACAATTCACTCTCCCGAATAGACCACATACTTATAAATGTACCTATGGCCCCTGAACTTCTCTCTTCCTCCATTATACCCTTCACATGGACTGATCATAGTGCAGTGTTAACCTCATTCACCTCTGCAATTCCAAAAGCACAAGACCCCACTTGGCAGATAAATAACTTCATGCTATCCCACCCATCCCACTATGCAGATTTACAGACAGCCTTAAAAGATTATATTTATTTTAATAAAACCTCTGATATCTCTCCTCTGACATTGTGGGAGGCTCATAAATCAGTGCTCCGTGGAGCATGTATTCAAAAAACCTCATACCTCAAAAAGGAAAAACGGCTGCTCCAACATAACTAGAGGCAGAATATAATTCAACCCATGCACTCTTTCAGGCAAACCCTAATCCTACTACGAAATCACACCTGGATAGAGCACGTCTAGACCTTGACCTTTTTCTCTCAAACTCTGCTGTTAAAATGCTAAGTAAATATAGGCATTCATTCTATCTTAAAGCCAATGAACCTACGACACTCCTTGCCCGGGCCCTTAAAAAATCAATACACTCCTCCAAACCGATACGTCAAAAATTGTCCTACGACACCTACACCAGTAACCCAGTAAAAATTCTTCACACTTTCCAAAAACATCTTGCCACATTATACAATAAAGAAGAACCCCTAAATCAGGCCTCTGCAGATTCCTTTTCTTGTTCATACATCACGGGACACAGAGCAGCATAGTCATTACTATGTGGGTTATATAGAATTACCTTCAGGTGCTGGCACTGGCAACTTCCAAAACAGGAAGTACCCTCCCCTATATAAGCCCCTCCCATCCGGGAGTACCTCAGTTTTTTGCCAGTGTCTAAGGTGTTGGCCAAGGTTAACATGTATTCATCTGGGCTTGTGTACAGGTTCTCTGGGCCTTAGCAAGCTATTCCGGATCCGACCAAAAAAGCTTCATAGCTAAACGGTCGGTACCCGGGCCTTGCAGAGAAGAGCAGGGTTTTGCCTGTAATGCCTCTCTTAGGAGGGCTGGACCCTGGGATCCAGAGCTCTGGTCATACCCAAAACCAAGAGGCTATCTGTGCAGGGTGCTATACAGGTCCAGGGGAGTGGAATCCTTGGGAACCCGGTCCCTGAAGGTCTAGTACAATGCCTGCCGTGAGAGGTGAAGTTTGGGCTTCTGTGGACCAAACAAAGTCCTGCGGCGGGGAAAAGGTAAGTGGGGGCCCCTCAGGAACTTGGTTCTATTGAGGGGACCCCCAAGCCTAATATGTCTTTCTGCCTGTTACCTAAAGGGTATTCCCGCTAATAGCTGTATATGCCTAAGAAATCCTAGAAATGTTTTTTCATAAGGGAAGTTTTAAAAAAACTGTAAACCTGGAAATGTTTTTCATAAAGGAGGTTTTAAAAAAAAAAAAAAAAAAAAAGACAAAAGTGCGGTACCTGTGTTTGTCCACTAGAGGCCGCTGTGGAACGTCTTTTTTCTTGGGACTATTCCTTCCATGTTGAAAGTCCAGGCAGATGAGTGAGCTCTCTATCAGGGAAGCTGCATTCCTCTGTCATGCTGCCAAGTAGTTTACTTCCATCCCCGAGTCCTGGTGAAATAGGGACCCTGGCTCCTCTCCCTACATGGCGCCAAGAGCGCACACGTGCACGCGCGCGCGCACACATGCTGTCTTTTTATAAGGTTTAGCTTCAAAAAAGGGGGCGGAGCCTGGCGGATGACGCGCTCTGTGCGCCCAGCGCTTCTGCGCATGTGCGGGCGTCCCAGCAAGATAAAAGGACTCAGTCCACGCTGCTTGCTATGGACACAGAGCATGAAAAGGAGCTGGTAGCATGGTATAGGGGCTTACAGCGGGCGGTTGATACAGGCATCCCCAGAAAGACGCATTAGTAGACACCCACTGATGTACATAGCAGCAAATTGCATTAGACTATTTCAGTAAGGGGTGTATTGCGGCTGGAATACCTCAGCTTTGAACTAAGGAATATGCCGCCTAAAAAACTCCGAGATATACCTCTCAGGAAGTGTAGGGGGTCTCCATCGGGCTCTGAGGATCTGGAGCAGTCATCTGCACCCTCCTCCCCTGAGAAATCAGAGGTTAATACCCATAAGGAACCCCCGGGAGTGCCAGGTACTGCGGCTGTCCTCAGTCCACCTGCTCCTGCATATATAACAGAGGAGGTTTTTTCCTCAACTCTGGAGGGATTGGAGCAGAGATTGGCTGCATTAATCGCTTCTTCTCTACAGGAAAGAAAGCGCGCCAGATCTCCATCACCTCCATTAGAGTGCCTGTTGGTAGAGCAACAGTCCCAGGAAGGGACCGACCTACCTGAAGGGGATCAGGAGGAGGTTAGCTCTGTTTTTGAGGAATCGACAGTAGATGAACCATTTTCAGCATCGCAGACTGAAAGATTGTGGGTCCAGACCCTAACTGACATGGTTCGATCTGCATTTAAAATGCCTCTTGTTGAACCATCAACTACTGCTGTCTCCTCATTGGGGTCGCTAAAAGCTCCCCAGGTTAATTGCTCCTTTCCAATACATCCATTATTGGAAGGATTAAATACCAGGACTGGGAACATCCTGATAAACTATTTGTTCCGCCTAAAAGGTTTCCGGTGATCTATCCCATGGAGGAAAAGTTCACCCAGAGATGGAATGTTCCTACGGTGGATGCAGCCATCTCTTCTGTGAACAAATCACTGACATGTCCAGTAGATAATGTTCAAATGTTCAAAGATCCAGTGGATAAAAAATTGGAATCTTTATTAAAATCTGCTTTTTCCACAGCAGGGGCTGTTACACAGCCAGCAGTGGCAGCTATTGGGGTCTGCCAAGCTTTAAAGGATCAAATGAAAATGGTCCTGAGGGATTTGCCAGACCAACAGGCCCAGGCTCTGGCTGATCTGCCTAGAGCATTATGCTTTGCGGTTGACGCCATCAAGGATTCTATCCATCAGGCCTCCCGCCTCACGCTGTCTTTGGTACATATGCGTAGGCTTCTGTGGCTCAAAAACTGGTCTGCTGAAGCTCCCTGTAAGAAGCTCTTAGTTAGCTTCCCATTTCATGGGGAACGCCTTTTTGGCGAAGACCTGGATAAGTATATCCAGAAGATTTCCAGTGGTAAAAGTACTCTCTTACCGAGTAAGAAGAGGTCTAGGGGTCCATCTTTTAAGAGGACTACCTCTCCTATCCCTGCGACGTCTGCTACTAAGCAGTTCCGACGGCCTCCTCGGTCAAACTCAGGAGGTAAAAATCAGGGACAGCCACAGGGTAATAAAAAGCCCTGGATCCGAAGAGGTACTAAACCAGCCTCCAAGTCAAGCCTATGAAGGGCTGCCCCCACTCAAACGGGTGGGGGGAAGACTTCAGTTGTTCGCAGAGACCTGGCGGGAGACGATCAAAGACAGATGGGTGCTCTCCGCAGTAACTCTGGGATACAAGTTGGAGTTAAAAGAGTCTCCTCCGTCCCATTTTATGTGGTCAGGCATGCCAAGAGACCCTCTGAAAAGAGGGTCTCTCCTATTGGCGTTAGAACAACTATTGCTCCAAGGAGTAATTATGGAGGTTCCTATGGAAGAGTGGGGGTTGGGTTTCTACTCAAACCTTTTCACAGTCCCGAAGCCAAACGGGGACATAAGACCCATATTGGACCTAAAGAGTCTAAACAAATTTCTAAACGTCCGGTCTTTCCGGATGGAGTCGATCCGATCGGTCACCGCTGCCCTACAAGGGGAGGAATGGTTAGCCTCGATCGACATCAAAGATGCTTACTTGCATGTTCCCATCTTTCCAGGTCATCAAAAATTCCTACGCTTTGCAGTAGAAGGGCGCCATTTTCAGTTCAGAGCCTTACCATTCGGTCTGGCCACAGCACCACGAGTGTTCACAAAAATTCTGGCCCCACTGTTGGCCGATCTAAGAACACGAGGTGTAACGATAATGGCATACCTAGACGACCTGTTGTTGATGGACCACTCAGTTGCCAAGCTAGAAGTGGTAATTGTCGATACAATCAAGTATCTAGAATCTCACGGTTGGGTCATCAACCTGGACAAGTCAGCCCTACAGCCAGTGAAAAACCTGGTATATCTAGGGCTACGGCTGGATTCAGACCAGAGGAAGATTTTCTTACCTCTAGACAAGGTATCCTCTTTGAGGGGCTTGGTCCGTCTGCTTTGTGCAAAAAGACAGCCGTCCATACGCCTGTGCATGAGGCTGCTAGGAAAGATGGTAGCATCATTCGAAGCTGTGCCATACGCCCAATTCCACTCAAGGAATTTACAAAGGGCCATATTGTCAGCCTGGAACGGAAAAGTTCAGGCTCTAGACTTCCCGATGGCTTTGTCCCCTTCCGTTCGGAAGAGTCTCTGCTGGTGGTTGATCCCCCAGAATCTCCAGAAGGGAAAACCCTTCAGCCCGATATCTTGGAAGGTGGTCACTACAGATGCCAGCCTTACAGGCTGGGGGGCAGTACTGGAGCAATGGTCTCTCCAGGGCAGATGGTCAAATGTAGTAAAAACCCTGCCCATCAATCTCTTAGAGATACGAGCAGCCCGGTACGCCCTAGTAGCCTGGACATCCAGACTCCAAGGGTCCCCTGTCAGAATTCAATCAGACAATGCCACAGCAGTGGCATATATCAATCATCAGGGAGGCACCAGGAGTCGTGCAGCCCAGAGGGAAGTAAGTCACATCCTGGAATGGGCAGAAAAGCATGTCCCATGTATATCAGCTGTCTTCATTCCAGGGGTGGAGAATTGGAAGGCGGACTTTCTGAGTCGCCAACAGTTATGCCCAGGGGAATGGTCCCTTCATCCCGAGGTCTTCCGAGCAATATGTCAGCGGTGGGGAACACCGGATGTAGATCTGCTAGCATCCAGATTCAACGCAAAGGTGGACAGATTTGTCTCCCGGACAAGGGATCCCCTCGCTTGCGGCTCGGATGCTCTGGTGTTCCCTTGGGATCAGTTCAGACTGATATATGCATTCCCTCCGCTACAATTGTTGCCTCGACTCCTTCGCAGAGTCAGGTTGGAGAAGAAGCCGGTGATCCTGGTGGCTCCAGCGTGGCCCCGAAGGGCCTGGTACGCGGAGATCATCAAAATGTCTGTGGGGAGTCCTTGGACCCTTCCACGTCGTCCGGACCTGCTTTCGCAAGGACCGATATACCACCCTTCCTTACTAACTCTAAGTTTAACGGCCTGGCTATTGAGTCCCACATCCTAAAGAAGAGAGGTCTCTCTAACTCTGTGGTATCAACTATAATCAATGCCAGGAAGCCTGTATCCAGGCAGATCTACTATAGAGTTTGGAAGGCGTACATCACTTGGTGCGAGGCCAGAAAATGGCATCCACGTAAGTACGTTATAGGCAGAATTCTGGACTTCCTGCAGTGGGCTGTAGACAGGAAGTTTGCCTTAAGTACTATCAAGGGCCAGGTTTCGGCCTTGTCAATACTATTTCAAAGGCCCCTGGCTATGCATTCACTTGTCAAATCCTTTATGCAAGGTGTGACTCGTATTATTCCACCGATTAAGGCTCCCATATGCCCATGGGATCTAAATTTGGTTCTGTCGGTTCTGCAGAAGCAGCCATTTGAACCTTTGCGGCACATTTCCTTGGTTCTACTCACCAGGAAATTGATATTTTTAGTAGCCATATGCTCGGCTAGAAGAGTGTCGGAATTAGCCGCCATGTCCTGTAAAGAGCCATATCTGGTTATCCATAAGGACAGAGTAGTATTACGTCCTCACCCAGCCTTTCTTCCTAAGGTGGTATCGAGGTTTCACTTGAACCAGGATGTGGTTCTTCCTTCTTTTTTCCCCAAACCAAGCTCGGTAGAGGAAAAGTTATTGCATTCTTTGGATGTAGTAAGAGCAGTTAAAGCTTATCTAAAAGCCACTGCTCAGATTCGTAGAACGGATTCTCTGTTTGTTCTGCCGGAAGGCCCCAGAAAGGGTCAGGCAGCATCAAAATCTACTTTAGCCAAGTGGATTCGACAGGTCATAATACAAGCCTATGGCTTGAAAAGTAGACCGCCTCCGTTCAAAGTTAGGGCGCACTCCACGAGAGCAGTTGGAACTTCATGGGCAGTGCATCACCAGGCCTCCCTGGCGCAAATTTGTAAGGCCGCAACATGGTCTTCAGTACACACGTTTACTAGGTTCTACCAGGTGGACGTTAGAAGTCAGGAGGATGTCGCCTTTGGGCGCAGTGTGTTGCAGGCCGCAAAAGATCCTCATGCCTGATGGCGCCCAGCTTATGTATGGTGTATCCCCCCCCTCATGTGGCATTGCTTTGGGACGTCCCACATAGTAATGACTATGCTGCTCTGTGTCCCGTGATGTATGAACAAGAAATTAGGATTTTTAAAACAGCTTACCTGTAAAATCCTTTTCTTGGAGTACATCACGGGACACAGAGCTCCCACCCCTCTTTTGGGGACACGTATTGCTTTGCTACAAAACTGAGGTACTCCCGGATGGGAGGGGCTTATATAGGGGAGGGTACTTCCTGTTTTGGAAGTTGCCAGTGCCAGCACCTGAAGGTAATTCTATATAACCCACATAGTAATGACTATGCTGCTCTGTGTCCCGTGATGTACTCCAAGAAAAGGATTTTACAGGTAAGCTGTTTTAAAAATCCTACTTTTTTCACACATCACACTTCCATCTATTCTCTTGGTCAACCGGGATAGCCTTGAAAGCCCTATAACCACTGATGAAATTAACATGGCAATAAAATCTCTTAAGCTAAATAAACGTCCAGGCCCAGACGGCTTTTCAGCCATGTATTATAAGAAATTTGCACATATATTAACCCCACTATTGACCAAAGCCTTCAATTCTATACTCTCTGGGCATTCCTTCCGACCTGAAACACTGACAGCTATTATTTCCATGATCCCTAAACCAAATTCAGACGAATCAGCTCCCTCCAATTACAGACCCATCTCTCCACTTAATTTGGACATAAAGCTTTTAGCGAAAGTTTTGGCAACATGTTTAAATAATATAATAGGATCTTTAATCCACAAAGACCAAGTAGGCTTTATCCCAAAACGCCAATCTGGAGATGCGGTACGTAGAGTGGCCTTTCTTACCCATATTGCCCAAAAAAGACGGATACCTCTTTGCCTGTTATCCCTAGATATCAAAAAGGCTTTTGATACTGTATCATGGCCCTACCTCCAATTTGTCCTACAATGCTGGGGATTTGGCCCCCACTTCCTTAGTTGGATCTCGTCACTGTATACAAAGCCTATGTGAAATATGCAGGTTATAAATCCAACCTATTTAACATCCTTCGAGGAACCCGTCAAGGTTGTCCTCTTTCCCCAATTCTTTCTGTCCTTCTCATTGAACCCTTAGCTCAATCTATCCGTTCTGATCCATCTATTAAAGGCTTTGAGATAGCTGGACATCAGCATAAAATTTGCTTATTTGCTGACGACATTTTACTTTTTATGTCCTCTCCCCATATCTCTGCTCCTAACTTAATACAGAAGTTAGACCAATTTGCCCGTATTTCAGGTTTGCACGTCAATCTGCAAAAATCCTCACTCAATATCTTCTTATCTTCCTCAGAATTACAACAAGCACAGGTATCCCTTCCCTTTTCCTGGTCCACTACGCGTCTACCCTACCTGGTAATCAACCTCACGTCTCATATTACAGGACTCTTCTCAGCCAATTACCCACCTATATTACGCCATATCACCTCTTTGTTAACACATTGGTCTTCTCTTCCTATATCCTGGATAGGTAAAATGAATATTATTAAAATGTCTATACTTCCCAAAATTCTGTACTTTTTTCGAGTTTTACCCATCTCTCTACCGGCATACTTCTTAAGAATACTACAAAGTAGAATAAGAAAATATGTTTGGGGTACATCTAAACCCCATTTACCTAAGCATAATCTTTACCTCCCAAAATGTAAAGGTGGTCTGGGATTTCCTAATTTATCTACCTACAGTACTACTACGCAGCCCAACTAGCACAATTAACCAAATACCATGCAACCTCGGAAATTCCTCTTTGGGTAACTCTAGAATCAATAGATTGCGATCCTTATTCTATCTCCAATCTTTTATGGCTGGGACCTTCTGATCATAAAAGAATCACTAACCCAGTTACCAAATACTCATTAACTATTTGGAACAGATTTAAAATAACAAATGAGGGGGGCGTGGCTTGGCGCATGGAGCCGTAAGACGCTGATCGCAGCAGCTCCCGGTCCCGACGGTCTTTCAGGGGATATATCTCGGCCATCACGCGACGCACAGCCACCGAATTACATCGATGGGTAAAGGCAAGCCCAAGGACCACAATAAGCCTGCCAGCGGACACCGATACGGCGACCCGCACTGGTTAATAACACGTGCTTCCGCTGCCTTCCTGAACCAGGAGAAATCCAAGATGGCGGCGGCGCCTCCGTCCCCGGCCCGGTCTGAGCCTATGGATCTGCTAAAGGTACAGTCCAGAGACCGCTCAGCTTCCTTCACTGACCTTGAGCCCCCCTCCTGTAGCCCTCATGGTTCCCATCACCTCTCACAGACATCTCTATGCTCTGGGGATGGTTGGGATATGGAGTCGCAGATGCGATCCATGCATGCTTACATGCGGTCCCTACCCACCAAAACTGACTTTGAGCACTATGTGTCCCGCATGGAGCACACATATAAAAAGGAGATTTCTGAGCTAAAGAAAGATTTGGGGACTCGCATGGAGGATGTGGAAAATATTGCGGATGGCATTTGCACCACGCTGCAATCCCATGAGGAGACTCTTAACTCCCATACAGTCATGATACAGCGACTTATGTACCTTCAGGACGATATCGAGAACCGAAATCGCAGGAATAACATCAGAATCCGCGGTATACCTGAATCGGTTGAACATAAGGACCTGGCCGGCGCGGTCGCCACCATCTTTAACCAGCTTCTTCAACAACCTCAGGATTCCCCTATTGAACTGGATAGAGTGCACAGGACCTCGGGCCCGAGAAAACCTGACTCCTCTTTTACCCGTGATACGATATGTAGAGTGCATTTTTACAAAGTTAAAGAACAAATTATGAAAGCTGCCAGCACTCAGGACTCCATTCGGCTGAATGACACCCCTGTTATGCTACTACCCGATCTCTCACGCCAAACGCTAGCAATGAGACGCGCTCTTAAACCTCTTACATCCCTCCTGCAGGAACGGAACATCAAATATCAATGGCGATTCCCTTTCCAACTCCGGGTTCACCATGACGGTAAAACGGCCCTCTTTCGCACTCTTGGAGACTTACCACGGTTTCTGGGGGCGCTGGAACTGCCCCAAGTCGCCTTGCCTGATTGGCCCATCCCGGCCACCACCCCGGGCCTCCCTTTCCACCCACAATGGCAGAAGACCGGCAAAGGCAAACACCCCAGGGACTCCCCCACGAGATCTCCAGATGACTGACTCCCCTGTGCCCTCGGATGACAGCACACTTTCGCCCTAACTCAGGATTTGTTCTTTATGGTTGGTTACTGGACTTCCTCCCCCCCTCGCCTCTGGCTCGGGGAACTGGATGTCCAGGGTTATCTGAATAACCCGCACGTTCACTGAGTTTGGCACACACCCTCATTCCCATTTTGCCCCCTTCTATGCTGTTTAAACCTAGTACACTCCGGGTTGTACTATTAACGTTTACAAAGAGTTGAGGGATGATCACCCTCCCTGGATGGCTGTGCTTTCTGTTTAGGTTTATACTGTATTTTTGTTGATGGTTATGTTATCTTTCTTTATAGTTAGTGTACCCTGGCGGACCCCGGGACCGGGAGACGCTCTGTGCTTTAACTGCGTTTCCCCCTTTAGGACCGACAGTGCTTGAACAAGCTCTGTACCCTTCTCCTTAGTTTAAGCTATCTTTTCTTTTTTTTTTTTCTTTTCTTTTTCTCTTTCAGCTTAGAAATGTTATACTTTTCATCTCATGACTCGATACCGCCACCTGGTGGCCTATTACTTCTCCTCTTTCCTCTACTTTCCTTACTGATCCCTATTCCCCTTGACTCTTTCCTCACACTTTCTTTCTTTCTGGAGTTGATACCTCCCTACCTTTTAGGCCATTGTTCTTGCTCTTTTTTTCCCTCCTTCTGGACTTACCCTCCCCTCCCCTTGCTCCCTCACTCCCTCCCCATTCTCTTCCGGACCGAGCAGACCTTGAGGCTGATGCAGATCAGATCCGATACCACCTCCCCTCAGTACTGTCATGTTGCCGCTTGACCACATTACCCTCTCCTCCTTTAACTGCAGGGGCTTCAATACTCCTGAAAAGCGTAGTCAGGTCCTCTATCACTTTCACAAAATCAAAACAAAAATTTTATTGCTGCAGGAGACTCATTTTCGAGGGTCGGCCATCCCGACCCTTAAAAATCCCCACTATCATGAATGGCATCATAGCACGAACCCTTTAGCAAAATCCAAGGGAGTATCGATAGCTTTTCACAAATCTTTCCACCCAGAGGTTTTAGACTCTCTTGTTGACCCACTAGGCCGGTACTTATTTCTCAAATTGAAATCTAACTCTTCTGTCTTTACAGTGGCCAATGTGTACGGTCCGAACCAGGATCAAGGGGGATTTCTATCTATGGTTATAGACAAATTACTTTCCTTTGGCGGTCCTTGTTTCATCCTAGGTGGTGACCTCAACGTGGCCCTCTCCCCGGACGCGGATACTTCCTCGGGTAAGACTTCTTTATCACACACTACTCTTACACACATAAGAGCGCTCCTACACTCCGCACAATTAGTGGATGTATGGAGAATACAGCACCCTTTTGAGAGAGATTACAGCTGTTACTCCGTGGCCCACAACTCTTACAGTCGTATTGATTATTTCTTAATTTCCCAATCCCTCCTTGACACACCGCTTAAGGCTTCCCTAGGTAACATGCTCTGGTCTGACCATGCCCCCGTTCACCTCAGCCTCGCCCATCCACTGACCTCGCGCAGATCGTACTCGTGGCGCCTGAACGACAATTTATTAACGGACACCTTATGTGCCGCGGACATTGAACTGGCGATTCGCAACTTTATCCTAGATCACCGATCGGACGACACAAACCCCCTCACCAAATGGGAGGCCCTCAAATGCGTACTTAGAGGGACTCTCATTCAGCATGGTTCCCGCCTGAAGAAGGCTAGGTCAGCAGACATAACTCGACTCTTGTCTACTATACGCGCGCTTGAGACGGCACACAAACAAGACATAGACCCGGTGACTTACGTTGAACTTTCCAATGCCCGCAGAGAACTGCTCCGCCTCCTAGATGCACACTCTCTGATCGCCAGAGATAGGGGATGCAACAGACACTATATTCTAGCCAACAAATGTGGACAGCAATTAGCAAGGGTCCTCCACCCCCGACCCCCACGCCGTCCCATCCAACACATTTGCACCACCGATAAGCAAAAAATTTGTAATCCTAAGGACATCTCAAACGCATTTCGCTAATATTACTCCGAGCTATACAACTTGCCCCCACTGACTTCGCCGACCCAGACGGGAGACGCACGTCTGTCTGCTATGAAAGACTACATTTTGGAGACGGCACTGCCTCAGATAACCCCCGAACAGGCCACTGACTTAGAAAACCCCCTGTCAGTAGACGAATTTCTCACCGCAATCAAAGGTTTGAAATCCGGTAAATGCCCAGGTCCCGACGGGTTTTCGCCCAGGTTCTTTAAGTCTTTTGCCCAATCCCTTGCCCCGCTGTTATCATCTGCATTCAACTCTATAGATGATCTCCACCTACCTTCCAGTAATCTCCTGGCCGCAAACATCTCAGTTATACCCAAGCCAGGTAAGGACCCTTCCCAATGCGGTAGTTATCGGCCGATATCACTCCTGAACCTGGATGTTAAACTTTACGCCAAGGTTCTAGCTAACCGTCTCTCCCCCCTATTGCCCGCGATTATACATAAAGATCAAGTGGGTTTTGTCCCTGGCCGTGAGGCCAGAGACAATACCACCAAAACCATCCATTTAATATCCTATATCCAACGTCACAACCTGAAGTCCTGCCTGCTCTCTTTGATGCGGGAAAAGGCCTTCGATCGGGTCAATTGGCAGTTTCTGCGCCTTTCCTTGGAACAGTTGGGTATGGGCCCTGCTTTTATATCCCGGACTATGGCACTTTACTCACGCCCCTCAGCATCTGTCCTGGTTGATGGCTCGCCTTCCGCATCCTTTCAGATAAACAACGGCACACGCCAGGGTTGTCCCCTTTCGCCCCTACTCTTTGTCTTAGTGATAGAGCACCTAGCCCAGGCCATTAGACGTAACCCTACGATAGCGGGGATACAGACCCCCTCCGCCACACATAAGCTTTCACTATACGCTGATGATCTGCTGATTTATATCCAACAACCACACACGTCCCTCCCTTCCTTAATGAGCGAATTTCGTAGGTTTGGCACCTTTAGTAACTTCAAGTTGAATATGTCCAAAACTGAGGCCCTTAACATATCTCTTCCCAGCACAACCCTCACCCGAGTGCAAGCCAATTTCCCCTTTCAGTGGAGCAGCAGGGGTATTTCCTATCTAGGTATAACAATTTCTTCCAACCTATCACAACTCTATACTCTCAACTATATCCAATTACTAAATCAGCTACGAAGGGAGCTGGATGCTTGGAGCACCTCCTCGATGCCCTGGTTCGGCCGTATAAACACTCTGAAGATGGACACTCTGCCCAAACTGCTTTACTTGTTCCAAACTGTGCCTATCTCTATTCCTAGGAGCTTCTTCGCTTCCTTGCGTTCCATGTCCGTCCGTTTCGTTTGGCACCAAGGCATGTCCCGTATCCGTCACACACTACTTACGTACCCCAAGACACGGGGAGGGGTGGGCTTACCCGATTTTGAGCTGTACCACAAAGCGACGTTACTGTCCAGGGCATTGGAATGGTTCCCTCGCCCCTTCTCCAAAGCGTCTACTATGGTGGAACAGGACCTGTCGGCCCCTGACCTCCGGGCTCTGCTTTGGGGTTATGGGCAACACTTCCACTTGCTCTCTGATGCGTCCCCATTAACTATCGCTGTCCTACAGTTATGGTATAAAAAAGGGAATGCTCTCTTTACTGTCCACGGATCCCTCACCACTCACGCCCTTGTTTGACCACCCTGCCCTACCCCAAGGCTGTGGTTCCCAGTCAGTGGGTCCGTACTCCCGCCCCACGTGGCCTACGGTGAGCTCCTTTGTAGACACCACCTCGGGCGCCCCTGTAGTGCCCGGTGATCATGGGAACTGGCTTACAGCCCTCCGCATATCCTCCTTTTGCTCTGACCTCTTCGCTTCTTCCCAACTTCACAGACCCCTAACGGAATTTGAACAGCTGTGCTCTCTCTCGGAAACACCGAGACACTTGCTCTCATACATGTACACGCTACAACACGCTCTCACACATGATCAGCCTCCCTCTTACACGAGTAAGTGGTCCGCAGACCTGGGGAGGGAGTTCCCTACAGTGGATTGGCAAAAGTCGTACCACTTTACCCACAAATCTTCAATCTCCTGTTATTCCCAGGAGAAGAACTTTAAACTCCTTTCTAGGTGGTACAGGGACCCTAAATCTCTTAATAAGATATTTCCATCTGTGCCCCCCCTGTGTTGGAGGTGCAACTCAACAGACGGCAGCTACCTACACATATGGTGGGAGTGTCCGGCCATCCAGCCCCTTTGGTCTCAGGTTTTTACCGTATACAGTCACCTATATGATAGGCCCCTAACGCCTTCCCCAGAAGTAGCTTTACTGTCCGTGCTTCCCGGATCCATAGCTTCTCAGAAACACACCCTACAACGCTTCTTCCTTTCGGCGGCGAGGCAGCTTATTCCCCAGTTTTGGAAGACTACTACTACCCCCCCCCTATCTTTATGGGTCTCTACGGTCAACGACATCATGCGTATGGAGGAGATGCTGGCCATTGATAATATTGCTTATGATAAATTTAAGTCCTTGTGGCTCCTCTGGATTGAATACTCTACTTCAGACGCACTGAAGACTATGTTGACGCAACCAAACCGTCCCTGTAGTTCGAGCTGATTGCATCTTGTAGGTTTTGATGTGTCTTAGTCTGCTAGGTCCACCTTACCTTTCCTCTCCGTACTGTCCACCCCTTCCCTGTCTTTTCTTTTCTACCTTTTTCCCCCTCTTCTCTTTTTAGTCATATTTTTTTTTATTTCAACTGGAAGTCAGATGTCCTTCTATTTGCAATGGCCTCTCATGCTTTTAGTTCACTATGTTATTGCCCTTCATGGAAAAGCAATGATTCACCTGGCCTCATTATGACCATGCTTAGTTACATATATGCAGAATTTGACCTGCTATGTTTCATTCTATGTTGTGAGCATCTGACATTTTGCTGTGCTATTTTCCTTTGCCGAAATAAACACATATTTGACTCTAAAATAACAAATGAGTTACAATCTCCTCACACTCTACTTTTATCAATTATTAAAAATCCCCTTTTTTATCCTGCCTGGAAATTCCCCAAATCTTTTAAAGCCTGGACTAACTCTAAATTAATCCGTCTTCATGACCTGACGTCCCAGACTACCTTTATACCGTTCCCAGATTTATGTGAAAAACATGGTCTTCCAAACTTTTTAACACCCTGTATCCAAAGCAGAACCAAACTTAATAAATTATCACACTTCGAAACCAAATGTAAAAATTATCCCCATGCAAATGGACTGATGACTCTAACCTCTATGCTCAACTCATCACTAAACCTGTTTATGACCCTCCTTCTTATGTAGCCAAATGGGAGGCAGATCTCAATCTAAAGCCTCGTACACACGGCCGAGATTCTCGTCGAAAAAAAATGTCGTTTTTTTCGACGAGATTCTTGGACAAGAAACTTGTCCCGGCCGAGTGTACACACGCTCCTTTCAAAGAACCCGCGGTTCTTTGAATGGAGCGAACGCGGTGACGTCATCGAATACGACGAGCATGCGCTCGTCACATTCGATGCCGTCGCCGCCATCTTGGTTCACCCTACCTATGCCTAGGAAGATACCGCGCATGCGTCAAAGTCATTTCGAGCATGCGCGGGCTTCCCGGCGAAAAGGTAAGTGTACACACACACAATTTTCTCGTCGAGAAACAGGCTGACGAGAATCTCGACGAGAAAATAGAGAGCAGGTTCTCTATTTTCTCGTCGAGATTCTTGTCGCTTTTCTTGACGAGAAACCATACACACGAACAAATTTCTCGGCAAAAAATCTCTGCCAGCAAGTTTCTTGCTGGTTTTTGCCGAGAAACTCGTTCGTGTGTACGAGGCTTTACTCTTGAAATATCTGATTGGGCTGCAATCTGGAATAATACAAAATCTTCCTCACAAAACATAACAGCTTTGGAAACTAATTACAAAGTACTCACCCGCTGGTATTTGGTCCCTTCCAGAGTTGCAAAATTTGCCCCCAATTACTCCTCATTATGTTTTCGTGGCTGTGGTGATCTTGGCTCCTATCTACACACTTGGTGGGAATGTCCGGTAGTTCAAAAGTTCTGGAGTGATATATTTCTCATACTCTCAGCCTTGTTTGCAATATCCATCCCTCCAGTACCTTCAATAGCACTCTTAAATCTCAAACCGGCAACACTCACCTATAAACAATTTAAACTTTTATTGCAGATCACAACAGCCACGAAACAGACCAAAGCTAAAGCCTGGAGAGCTGACAATTTGGTATTAAATGAAACCAAGCATAGAATAAACCAAGCTATGGTCCATGCCAAAATGGAAGCCATAATTCAAGATAAAATAAATTCCTTTAAAGATATTTGGCAACCATGGATAACTCAGTTTTTTCCACCAAACTTTGATGACACCTTGTTGATGCCTTGATGTTTTACACTCTCGCAGTAACTATATATAAGCAAATGGCTATTGATGCATTTATCCCCTGGGATTCTTCCTGTCACTTCCTCTTCTCCTTCTCCTTCTCTTCTTCCTGCTCTTCCCCCTTCTCTTTTTCTCAACTTGTTTTATATGTTTTTTTTTTGTGTTTTTATTTTTTATTTTTCATTATATATATATATATATATATATATATATATATATATATATATATATATATAGTGGGGATCGGAAGTTTGGGCACCCCAGGTAAAAATGTGTATTAATGTGCATAACGAAGCCAAGGAAAGATGGAAAGATCTCCAAATGGCATCAAATTACAGATTAGACATTCTTATAATATGTCAAAAAAAGTTAGATTTTATTTCCATCATTTACACTTTCAAAATTACAGAAAACAAAAAAATGGCATCTGCAAAAGTTTGGGCACCCTGCAGAATTTATAGCATGCACTGCCCCCTTTGCAAAGCTGAGACCTGCCAGTGTCATGGATTGTTCTCAATCATCGTCTGAGAAGACCAGGTGATGTCACTCTCAAAGGTTTTAAATGGCCAGACTCATCTGACCTTGCCCCAGCAATCAGCACCATGGGTTCTTCTAAGCAGTTGTCTAGAAAACTGAAACTGAAAATAGTTGACGCTCACAAAGCTGGAGAAGGCTATAAGAAGATAGCAAAGCGTTTTCAGATGTCAATATCCTCTGTTCGGAATGTAATTAAGAAATGGCAGTCATCAGGAACAGTGGAAGTTAAAGCAAGATCTGGAAGACCAAGAAAAATATCAGACAGAACAGCTCGCAGGATTGTGAGAAAAGCAATTCAAAACCCACGTTTGACTGCACGATCCCTCCAGAAAGATCTGACAGACACTGGAGTTGTGGTACACTATTCCACTATAAAGAGATACTTGTACAAATATGGTCTTCATGGAAGAGTCATCAGAAGAACACCTGTTCTAGGTCCTCACCACAAAAATCAGTGTTTGAACTTTGCAAATGAACATATAGACAAGCCTGAGGCATTTTGGAAACAAGTTCTGTGGACCGATGAGGTTAAAATAGAACTTTTTGGCCGGAATGAGCAAAGGTACGTTTGGAGACGAAAGGGCACAGAATTTAATGAAAAGAACCTCTGTCCAACTGTTAAGCATGGGGGTGGATCAATCATGCTTTGGGGTTGTATTGCAGCCAGTGGCACAGGGAACATTTCACAAGTAGAAGGAAAAATGGATTCAATAAAATTTCAGCAAATTTGATGCCATCTGTGAAAAAGCTGAAGTTAAAGAGAGGATGGCTTCTACAAATGGATAATGATCCTAAACACACCTCAAAATCCACAGGGGATTACATCAAGAGGCGTAAACTGAAGGTTTTGCCATGGCCTTCACAATCTCCTGACCTCAACATTATTGAAAACCTATGGATAGACCTTAAAAGGGCAGTGCATGACAGACAGCCCAAAAATCTCAAAGAACTGGAAGACTTTTGTAAGGAAGAATGGGCAAAGATACCTCAAACAAGAATTGAAAGACTCTTGGCTGGCTACAAAAAGCGTTTACAAGCTGTGATACTTACAAAGGGGGCAGTACAAGATATTAACTCTGCAGGGTGCCCAAACTTTTGCAGACACCATTTTTTTGTTTTCTGTAATCTTGAAAGTGTAAATGATGGAAATAAAATCTAACTTTTTTTGACATATTATAAGAATGTCTAATCTGTAATTTGATGCCATTTGGAAATTTTTCCATCTTTCCTTGGCTTCGTTATGCACATTAATACACATTTTTACCTGGGGTACCCAAACTTTCGATCCCCACTGTATATATATATATATAGAGATAGATTCAACAAGTATACCTACATATGTTCCTCTCAATTTTTTTAGGCACAGATACTTGATTTTTAAGAGTTACATAGTAGCGATCGTTCTGTCTCATACCTTTTGAGGCTTTAATACATTTCTTTATCCTCCTTAGGTGTTTACCTTTAAGGCTTCAATTGTAATTCTGAGTCTACACTTTATTTAGACTAAGTGAAGTAACTCACTCTGATTATTGAGTGAAGCAATTGTCTCTTGATCCATGATATATATATGATTTCATATGCTAATTTTGAACCTATTGAAGTGATTACTGTAATTGTTGCTTTATTTATTTATTTTTTGTTATTATTTCTCTGTAATTCGATAAAATTCAATAAACAAATTTGAACAGAAAAAAAAACAAATTTGTCTCATTTACATTATTGCACCAGCGAAAGCAGAATGGTCATGTTTTTTCACTTTAAAACATTTTCACATTGACATATCAATCACACTGAGAGGCAGGTTTGTGTGCAGTAGATGTTGGCCTTGTTATAGAGCCCAACCAGTCATTTCACATTAGGATCTAGAAAAGACTGGCTACATCCCTTATCTGAAGAACACAACTAACATCATAAGTGAAAATGCATTTCTGCACAAGAATTATTAAGCAGTAGAACTAGATAACCTTGTCTGTAACGAAGCACTGGTCACTGCATCAATTTCCTGATCTTTCAGTCGCTTTAGTCGCTGCAGCTGCTCCTCATGGTCTCGGCACATTTCCTGGACAGACAACCTGCAGGAAGGTGGACACATAAAATAATGCTGATAATTATCACACCAGCTAGGATAAAGATAATCCCAAGCCTGGCTACTCACCTCTGCAGCTCCCTAATGCGTTCTATCTGCTTGTCCTTTTCCTGCTGGAACTCTGTCAGCTTACGCTGATATTGGGCTAAGAGTTCCGCTTTCTCATTTTCTGTACTCTGGCAGCGGACAAGGTATTGTGAGGAAAGCTCCTGGTTCTCTTTCTGCAGGCGCTCCTCCCTTTGGCTGGCAGAATCCTCCACCAGCTTCAAGCGATTTCTGTGAATATATGGTGCAAAAAAGCATCAATGTAAGAAAATTATCTGAACACAGAAATATTATTGGTCAAATATACCCAGTCATTAAGGGGGCTATTAACAATGGTGATACCACCACCAGTGCTCCAATGATACTGCTGAGTTTAATTCACACTATGCCGTGTATCATAATATCCATCGCACTCCTTACAGGCTCGTCCACACTTTCGGTAGGACATTGTAGTGAATTGGTTGGATGGTACCACCATACAATCATAAGAAAATAAGGATCTTTGTATTTTGTATTGCATTCATTAAAATGAATGGGGATTCTCTTAAATCAGACTCCTGTGCTTTATAACAGTGCTTTTTTTTAGCAGCAGTATGGATGTGGTAAGGCCAAAAAGCTGCTTTATAAATGGGTTTTACAAAAATTCAACAAGTTAGTTGAGTTCCTGTCAGGATCCATTGCTTAGATTACTCCAAGTTGTCGGTATCTTCCCCGTATTAACAATGACATAAGAAAGTTGGTATTCTTATTTGTAGTCTTCACTTAGACCCCTTTCACACTGGGGTGGTTTGCAGGCACCTGCAAACCGACCTGAAACAACGGCTGCTGTTTCTCCAGCGTGAAAGCCCGAGGGCGGTGCGCTAGCAGGACCGCTCCAAAAGTCCTGCTAGCCGCATCTTTGGAGCGGTGAAGGAGCGGTGTGTTTACCACTCCTCCACCGCTCCTGCCCATTGAAATCAATGGGACACCGCGGCTATACCGCCGGCAATGCGCCTCTGCAGAGGCGCATTGCCGGCGATATTAACCCTTTTTCGGCCGCTAGTGGGGGGTAAAACCGCACCGCTAGCGGCAGAATACCGCTGCAAATCCGACGGTAAAGTGCCGCTAAAAATAGCGGCGCTTTACCGCCACCGCACCTCCCGCCCCAGTGTGAAAGGGGCCTTAATCATTCCACATTAGAGATCATTTATCAGACAGTTTGGTGGAAATATCTAATAAACAATTTAAATCTGAAAAAAATGATTGAATCTACCATTGAGTTTGCCTTTAAAAGTATTCAGGTTCAAATCTATGTTTACTGGTTTTTTTTCATATTTTTGTTCCTTTTTATTCCCATTTCTCAGCCTCATTCTTTCTCCTAATTTCCATGCTTATCCCTCATCTTATTCTTTACTGTTCACCTCAGTATACTCTGTGCAATATACAGATATTATGTATAATCAAACTAATTGTTTTCCAATATGACTGACATGGTCTTTAACACTAGTTTTTCTGTAGGTGTACACGTTTCTGTACTGTATAAAAAAAAAAAAAAAATTCAATAAAAATAATTTGACACAAATAAAAAAAAAAATACCAAGACTCAATCCTTTGTTATAATTTAATGTCTTTATTCCTTTTGGTAAACATTTTTAAACAGATGTCATTCTGTAGACAGAAAATTCAAACCCCAATAAGAGTGAAGGCATTTTGCACAGTTTGGCCCCTTTCACTGGGGCATTCCGTCTGTGTGTCTTTCATCCGTCCGTTGACAGATGAAAAACGGACAGCAATGCATTCCTCTGTGCAAATGAATATAAACAGATGATCATCTGTTTACATACGCGTCTGTTCAAGACTGTTTTTTTTTTTATTTATTTAAATATAACAAGTCTCTATTTTTGTTTTGTTTAAAAAAAACAAAAATGAACCTATTTAGGTCCGCTTCCATTTTTTAAATTGTTTGTTAGGTGCAGGTGATGTAAAAAAAGTCTCGACCTATGCAGGGTCTCGACCGCGTCACTTCCGGTGCAGCTACGTCAAAAACACAGCTGATGGCGGCCTCGACTGCGCGTGCGCGGCTTCACCGCACCTATACCGCGCATGCGCAGACGCTCGGTTTAGTCCGTGAAAATTCTAGACTCGAGCGGGCGGGCGGAGGCATTGCGAATTGCTTAACATCGTCGCCAGCACCGCCTCCAGACCCGCCCCCAACACGCCCCTAGCTTGTATATCATTGGGACCGAGGTCGAGAGAAAATATAGAGCTGCACCGCCTCCAGCCCCGCCCCTAGCCTGCTCTACTGAAGGGGGGCGGGCCCCCGTGCATAGCACTGAGTCCAAGTACAGTACTGTGCATTGTTCTGCCATCAAATATGCTGCCTCACTGCACCCAGCAAACGCAACCACTGCACCCAACAAACGCAACCACTGTGCCCCTCATACGCAACCACTGTGCCCAGCAAACGCAACCACTGTGCCCGTCATACGCAGCCACTGCGCCCAGCAAACACTGTGCCCGTCATACGCAGCCACTGTGCCCAGCAAACGCAACCACTGTGCCCATCATACGCAGCCACTGTGCCCAGCAAACGCAACCACTGTGCCCGTCATACGCAGCCACTGTGCCCAGCAAACGCAACCACTGTGCCCGTCATACGCAACCACTGTGCCCGTCATACGCAGCCACTGTGCCCGTCATACGCAAACACTGTGCCCAGTAAACGCAACCACTGTGCCCAGCAAACGCAACCACTGTGCCCGTCATACGCAGCCACTGCGCCCAGCAAACACAAACACTGTGCCCATCATACGCAGCCACTGTGCCCAGCAAACGCAACCACTGTGCCCATCAAACGCAACCACTGTGCCCGTCATACGCAAACACTGTGCCCGTCATACGGAACCACTGTGCCCAGCAAACGCAACCACTGTGCCCGTCATACGCAGCCACTGCGCCCAGCAAACGCAAACACTGTGCCCGTCATACGCAGCCACTGTGCCCAGCAAACGCAACCACTGTGCCCGTCATACGCAGCCACTGTGCCCAGCAAACGCAACCACTGTGCCCGTCATACGCAGCCACTGTGCCCAGCAAACGCAACCACTGTGCCCATCAAACGCAGCCACTGTGCCCAGCAAACGCAACCACTGTGCCCGTCAAATGCAGCCACTGTACCCGTCATACGCAACCACTGTGCCCAGCAAACGCAACCAATGTGCCCGTCATACGCAACCACTGTGCCCAGCAAACGCAACCACTGTGCCGGTCATACGCAACCACTGTGCCCAGCAAACGCAAACACTGTGCCCATCATACGCAGCTACTGCACCCAGCAAACGCAGCCACTGCACCCAGCAAACGCAACCACTGCGCCCAGCAAACGCAACCAATGTGCCCGTCATACGCAGCCACTGTGCCCAGCAAACGCAACCACTGTGCCCGTCATATGCAGCCACTGTGCCCAGCAAACGCAACCACTGTGCCCAGCAAACACAACCACTGTGCCCGTCATACGCAGCCACTGCACCCAGCAAACACAACCACTGTGCCCAGCAAACGCAACCACTGTGCCCAGCAAACGCAACCACTGTGCCCAGCAAACGCAACCACTGTGCCCAGCAAACGCAACCACTGTGCCCAGCAAACGCAGCCACTGCGCCCAGCAAACGCAACCACTGTGCCCAGCAAACGCAACCACTGTGCCCAGCAAACGCAACCACTGTGCCCGTCATACGCAGCCACTGTGTCCAGCAAACGCAAACACTGTGCCCGTCATACGCAGCCACTGTGCCCAGCAAACGCAGCCACTGTGCCCGTCATACGCAGCCACTGTGCCCAGCAAACGCAACCACTGTGCCCGTCATACGCAGCCACTGTGCCCAGCAAACGCAACCACTGTGCCCGTCAAACGCAGCCACTGCGCCCGTCAAACGCAGCCACTGCACCCAGCAAATGCAACCACTGCGCCCGTCAAACGCAGCCACTGTGCCCGTCAAACGCAGCCACTGTGCCCGTCAAACGCAGCCACTGTGCCCGTCAAACGCAGCCACTGTGCCCGTCAAACGCTGTCAGATTGTCAAGCCGTAGCTGTGCTCCCTGGGGATAAGCTGATCGCCCATCCGTGCTGCTGGAGGGAGCCCAGACCACCATAAATGAGGGACCTGCAGACTTGGTCATGGTAAGTGAGACCATCCCATATCCCACTCCATATTACCCGAGGACAGGGACCTCCACCTCCCCCCCAAGACAGAGACCCCCTTCTCCCCCCTGAGGACATAGACCCCCTTCTCCCCCCTGAGGACAGGGA
Source organism: Rana muscosa (assembly GCA_029206835.1). NCBI lineage: Eukaryota > Metazoa > Chordata > Amphibia > Anura > Ranidae > Rana > Rana muscosa. Next base: position 111,453,614 of record CM055128.1, on the reverse strand, counting down.
CTCCCTTCTCTCCTGGGGACAGGGACTCCCTTCTCTCCTGGGGACAGGGACTCCCTTCTCTCCTGGGGACAGGGACTCCCTTCTCCTCTGGGGACAGGGACTCCCTTCTCCCCTGGGGACAGGGACTCCCTTCTCCCCTGGGGAAGGGAGTTTCCCCTGGGGACAGGGACTCCCTTCTCCTCTGGGGACAGGGACACCCTTCTCCTCTAGGGACAGGGACTCCCTTCTCCTCTGGGGACAGGGACTCCCTTCTCTCCTGGGGACAGGGACCCCCCCCCCAAGACAGAGACCCCTTCTCCCCCCTGAGGACAGGGAAACCTCCCCCCTGAGGACAGGGAAACCTTCCCCCCCCTGGGGACAGGGACCCCTTCTCTCCTGGGGACAGGGACCCCTTCTCCCCTGGAAACAGGGACCCTCTGGGCCACTCACCTGGGAACAGGAACTCCTCCTCTCCTGGGGACAGGGACCTACTTCTCCCCTGGGGACAGGGACCCCCTTCTCACTCTGGGGCAGGGATCCTATCTCACCTGGGGGCAGGGACACCATCTCACCTGAGGGTAGGAACTCCATCTCCCCTGGCAACGGGGACTTCATCTCACCTAGGGACCCCATCTTTCCTAGGGATCAGGACCCCACCTCCCCTAAGAACAGGAACCTGATCACCCTGTGTGTGCCAAACTCACTGCCCTGCCTGCCATGTGTCCTGTGTGAGGGCCCTTCTGTGACAGCTCTTATCAGGACTTCATCCCACTGTGTAATCCCCCTACATGACTGACCCCTCTGTGTGCACCCCTTACATGGGGAACCCCTCTGTTTGCTACCCCTAAATGTCTGCATACTCTGACCACCACCTGTACCATTTCCACATCCTCTGACTGCTTCCTGTATCCTGTCCGCCATCCTCTGACCACCTCCTCTATCCTGTGCACATGTTCTGACCACCTATTGACTGCAGCCTCTAACCTAGGGTGACCAGACATCCCCGGTTTCCGGGGACAGTCCCCGGATTGAGGACACTGTCCCCGGACCAAGTCTGTCCCCGGTTTTGTCCCCGGATTGCATTTGAACAGGTGATGGTTCACTTTCAAAGACAGTCAGTGCAGAATTAAAAAATAAATAATCTGAATTACACCCCCCTGCTCCGCCGCTCCTACTAGCTTAGGGGGGTCTATTTCTTTCCATTATCTGTGCCCCTTTCTGATGATCATGTGTTGGTCGGAGAGGAGGGAATATTTCTTCAGTTTCGGGTGCATGCCCATTCTGCTTCGCTCGCATGTTCTTCTGCCTTGGCTCAAGTCCCGGCCAGCTGCCTGCCTGCTTATCTCCTTGCCTTCCCTGGTGGAGTGATCTTCCTCTGCTCCCCACCCAGTAGTAGCCGGGGCCCGAAGAGTAAGACTTGACAGGCCGTGAGGCTGTGAGGCGGGCGGCGATGGGCAGAGAGTCGTTGATTGCCGCCATTACTAGTAAAAAAAATAAAAAATGTCCCCGGATTTCATTTTAAAAATCTGGTCACCTTACTCTAACCACCTCCTGTATCCTGTCCGCAGCCTCTAACCTGTCTGTAATCTCTGACTATCTCTTGTCTTTTATTGTGTCTGCAGTCTCTTAGGGAGAGTCTGGAGAGGAATCAAGAGTGAGAGCGTCGCCGGGATTGGGATTACGGGAGGAGTCAGACGTGTATGGACTGTGGAGAACAGACTATAGAATAAAACCAGAGCCACCAACCTGGAGCCATCTAACTGAGACCTGCACGCTGCACCGGAGAGGAGGTCAGTGACAGCGCCATCAGGTCAGTCTGAGGGGGGGGGGTCACTGATGTAAGGGGGGAGTGAATGCAATTATGTAAGGGGGCACTGATATAAAGGTTTTCCCTTATATCAGTAACACCCCCCCCCCCTTACCTTAGTGTATTCACTCTGCGGAAGGTGGTCTCTGGTCACCAGAGTCCCCCTTCCCCCCTACATCACATTTTCCGTCATTCCCCTTTACATCAGAGTCGGCAGGATTCCCCCTTACAGTGCAAGGGAACTCAGATGTAAAGGAAAATGCTGCAGAGCATAATCTAAGGAAAAACTCTGATGTAAGGGGTGCTCTGGTCACCAGAGACCACCTTATATCAGAGTCCACTGCATTCCCATTTACATCAGAGTTCCCACTTACATCAGGGTCTGCAGCATTGCCCTTTACATCAGTGTTCCCCTTTACATCAGGGTTCGCAGAGTTCCCCCTGTAAGATTAGAAGGGATGGAGGCCCGGAGACATGTCCAGAGTACACAGAGGATACATGGGATAGATTAGAAAGGATGGAGGCCCGGAGACATGTCCAGAGTACACAGAGAATACATGGGATAGATTAGAAGGGATGGATGTCCAGGGAAAACAGAGGAGGCCTCCATCCCTTCTAATCTATCCCATGTATCCTCTGTGTTCTCTGGACATGTCTCTGGGCCTCCATCCCTTCTAATCTATCCCATGTATCCTCTGTGTACTCTGGACATGTCTCTGGGCCTCCATCCTTTCTAATTTATCCCATGTATCCTCTGAGTACTCTGGACATGTCTCCGGGCCTCCATCCCTTCTAATCTATCCCATGTATCCTCTGTGTTCTCTGGACATGTCTCCGGGCCTCCATCCCTTCTAATCTATCCCATGTATCCTCTGTGTACTCTGGACATGTCTCTGGGCCTCCATCCCTTCTAATCTATCTCATGTATCCTCTGTGTACTCTGGACATGTCTCTGGGCCTCCATCCTTTCTAATCTATCCCATGTATCCTCTGTGTACTCTGGACATGTCTCCGGGCCTCCATCCCTTCTAATCTATCCCATGTATCCTCTGTGTTCTCTGGACATGTCTCCGGGCCTCCATCCCTTCTAATCTTACAGGGGGAACTCTGCCAACCCTGATGTAAAAGGGAACACTGATGTAAAGGGCAATGCTGCAGACCCTGATGTAAGTGGGAACTCTGATGTAAATAGGAATGCAGTGGACTCTGATATAAGGTGGTCTCTGGTGACCAGAGCACCCCTTACATCAGAGTTCCTCCTTAGATTATGCTCTGCAGCATTTTCCTTTACATCTGAGTTCCCTTGCACTGTAAGGGGGAAGCCTGCCGACTCTGATGTAAAGGGGAATGCCGGGAAATGTGATGTGGGGGGGGACTCTGGTGACCAGAGACCACCTTCCGCAGAGTGAATACACTAAGGTAAGGGGGGGGGTGTTACTGATATAAGGGAAAACCTTTATATCAGTGCCCCCTTACATAATTGCATTCACTCCCCCCTTACATCAGTGACCCCCCCCTCAGACTGGCCTGACGGCGCTGTCACTGACCTCCTGTCCGGTGCAGCGTGCAGGTCTCAGTTAGATGGCTCCTGGTTGGTGGCTCTGGTTTTATTCTATAGTCTGTTTTCCACAGTCCATACACGTCTGACTCCTCCCGTAATCCCAATCCAGGCGACGCTCTCACTCTTGATTCCTCTCCAGACTCTCCCTAAGAGACTGCAGACACCATAAAAGACAAGAGATAGTCAGAGATTGCAGACAGGATACAAGAGATGGTTAGAGGCTGCGGACAGGATACAGGAGGTGGTTAGAACATGTGTACAGGATATAGGAGGCATTCAGAGGATGTGGAAATGGTACAGGTTGTGGTCAGAGTATGCAGACATGTAGGGGTAGCAAACAGAGGGGTTCCCCGTGTAAGGGGTGCACACAGAGGGATCAGTCATGTAGGGGGATCACAAAGTGGGATGAAGTTCTGATAAGAGCTGTCACAGGAGGGCCCTCACACAGGACACATGGCAGGCAGGGCAGTGAGGTTGGCACACACAGGGTGATCAGGTCCCTGTTATTAGGGGGGGGATGGGGTCCCGATCCCCAGGGAAGATGGGGGTCCCTGTCCCCAGGAGAGAAGGTAGTCCTTGTCCCCAGGAGAGAAGGGAGTCCCTGTTCTCAGGGGGGAGAAGGTTTCCATGTCCTCGGGGGGGGGTCCCTGTTCTCAGAGGGGGGAGAGGGTCCCTGTCCTCGGGGGGGGTCCCTGTCCTCAGGGGGGGTCCCTGTCCTCAGGCAAGATGGAGTGGGATATGGGATGATCTCACTCACCATGACCAAGTTTGCAGGTCCCTCGTCTATGGTGGTCTGGGCTCCCTCCAGCAGCACGAATGCGCGAGCAGCATATCCCGAAGGAGCACAGCTACGGCTTAACATCACACTTTTCAAAAGATCAAAGAGTACGCAGTGGCGGTGCTTCCATAAGGGGAGCATGGGTGCCGCCCCCTCTCTCCTGGCACCACTCTATCACCATAGATAGAATCATGCATTGCATGAATCTATCTATGGTCACTGCTGACACCCCCTATTCAGGTGTCCGGCCCCTTTTCGGGCGCCGGGCACCTGAATTACAGCGGCGGGGGTGTTTTTTGGAAGCACCTGATTAGAGCCATAGGCTCTAATAGGCGCCCAAAAAGGTGAACAGCGGGCGCCATGCTGGGCATTCTCTGTTCACTCAGCGTTGTGTTAGCAAAGCAAAGGAATTCGCTTTGCTAACACTAATCCGCCTCTTAGCCAATCAGGTGCTCGAGTCGGTTACCGGTCCCCTGATTGGCTGAAACGTCAGGCGCTGTGATTGGATGCCTGAGAGAGGACGGAAGAAGACATGGAGGACGTGCAGGACACCGCCGCTGACCCGCTGCGAGACAGGTAAGTGCCGGGCAGCATTTGATGGGGCACATTAGTGGTAATTGATGGGCACACTGGCAGCATTTGATGGGGCACAGTAGCGGCAATTGATGGGGCACACTGACAGCAATTGATGGGTACAGTAGCTGCGTTTGATGGCACAGTGGTGTCAATAGTGGGTGCGTTTGATGGGCACAGTGGCTGGGTTTGATGGGCACAGTGGCAGCGGTTGATAGGCACAGTGGCTGCGTTTGATGGGTGCAGTGGCTGCGTTTGATGGGCACAGTGGCTGCGTTTGCTGGGTGCAGTGGCTGCGTTTGCTGGGTGCAGTGACTGCGTTTGCTGGGCGCAGTGGCTGCGTTTGACGGTCGCAGTGGCTGCGTTTGACGTCGCAGTGGTTGCGTTTGACGGGCGCAGTGGTTGCGTTTGCTGGGCGCAGTGGCTACGTATGACGGGCGCAGTGGTTGCGTTTGCTGGGTGCAGTGGTTGCGTTTGCTGGGCGCAGTGGTTGCGTTTGCTGGGCACAGTGGTTGTGTTTGCTGGGCACAGTGGTTGCGTTTGCTGGGCACAGTGGTTGCGTTTGCTGGGTGCAGTGGTTGCGTTTGCTGGGCGCAGTGGCTGCGTATGACGGGCACAGTGGTTGCGTTTGCTGGGCACAGTGGTTGCGTATGACGGGCACAGTGGTTGCGTTTGACGGGCACAGTGGTTGCGTTTGCTGGGCACAGTGGTTGCGTATGACGGGCACAGTGGTTGCGTTTTCTGGGCACAGTGGTTGCGTATGACGGGCACAGTGGCTGCGTTTGACGGGCACAGTGGTTGCGTTTGCTGGGCGCAGTGGTTGCGTTTGCTGGGTGCAGTGGTTGCGTTTGACGGGCACAGTGGTTGCGTTTGACAGGCACAGTGGCTGCGTATGATGGGCACAGTGGTTGCGTATGACGGGCACAGAGGTTGCGTTTGACGGGCACAGTGGTTGCGTTTGACGGGCACAGTGGTTGCGTTTGACGGGCACAGTGGTTGCATTTGACGGGCACAGTGGTTGCGTATGACGGGCACAGTGGTTGCGTTTGCTGGGCACAGTGGTTGCGTATGACGGGCACAGTGGTTGCGTATGACGGGCACAGTGGCTGCGTATGACGGGCACAGTGGCTGCGTATGACGGGCACAGTGGTTGCGTTTGCTGGGCACCGTGGTTGCGTATGACAGGCACAGTGGTTGCGTTTGCTGGGTGCAGTGGTTGCGTTTGATGGGTGCAGTGAGGCAGCATATCTGATGGCAGAACAATGCACAGTACTGTACTTGGACTCAGTGCTATGCACGGGGGCCCGCCCCCCTTCAGTAGAGCAGGCTAGGGGCGGGGGCAGGGCTGGAGGCGGTGCAGCTCTATATTTTCTCTCGACCTCGGTCCCAATAATATACAAGCCAGGGGCGTGTTGGGGGCGGGTCTGGAGGGGGTGCTGGCGACGATGTTAAGCAATCCGCAACGCCTCCGCCCGCCCGCTCGAGTCTAGAATTTTCACAGACTAAACCGAGCGTCTGCGCATGCGCGGTATAGGTGCGGTGAAGCCGCGCAGTTGAGGCCGCCATCAGCTGTGTTTTTGACGTAGCTGCACCGGAAGTGACGCGGTCGAGACCCTGCATAGGTCGAGACTCTTTTTTACATCACCGGCACACGTCAGTCTAGGTTCACACTTGTGTGATGACAGACATTGCATTGATTCGCACCGCATTGCTGTGCAGATCACATGCGATGTCTGTGTGATGCAAATTCAGCCATACAAATTGTATGGCTGAAATTGCATCCGCACCAAAATGGTGCAGGACCCTTTTTTTGGTCCACACTGGAATCGGATCGCATGGGTGTTCCGATTCCTGCACCATTTGACAGTTCGCACTGCGATCTGCGAACTGATCTGGGGATGTCATGAACTTTACATTGACACGACCAGCGGTTCGCAGAGGGCAGTGTGAACCAGTGTACGATTCAGGTGAGATGTGGGTACTGGCTCTGAATCGTAGGGTTCCCGCATCACACCAGTGTGAACCCAGCCTAAGCGTTCTAACAACCAGTGACTCATCCCTGCTTATTTTGTAATCAAAAGAGGTAGCATAAAAAAAAAAAATGGCATGAGGTCCACCCCCAAAATCGATACCAGACCCTTATCCGTGCATGCAGCCCAGCAGGCCTGGAAAGGGAGGGGGTGAGCTTTTTTTTTATTATGGCTAGGATACATAAAAATGTAAAAATAGGATTTCTTGTTCATACATCACGGGACACAGAGCAGCATAGTCATTACTATGTGGGTTATATAGAATTACCTTCAGGTGCTGGCACTGGCAACTTCCAAAACAGGAAGTACCCTCCCCTATATAAGCCCCTCCCATCCAGGAGTACCTCAGTTTTTTGCCAGTGTCTAAGGTGTTGGCCAAGGTTAACATGTATTCATCTGGGCTTGTGTACAGGTTCTCTGGGCCTTAGCAAGCTATTCCGGATCCGACCAAAAAAGCTTCATAGCTAAACGGTCGGTACCCGGGCCTTGCAGAGAAGAGCAGGGTTTTGCCTGTAATGCCTCTCTTAGGAGGGCTGGACCCTGGGATCCAGAGCTCTGGTCATACCCAAAACCAAGAGGCTATCTGTGCAGGGTGCTATACAGGTCCAGGGGAGTGGAATCCTTGGGAACCCGGTCCCTGAAGGTCTAGTACAATGCCTGCCGTGAGAGGTGAAGTTTGGGCTTCTGTGGACCAAACAAAGTCCTGCGGCGGGGAAAAGGTAAGTGGGGGCCCCTCAGGAACTTGGTTCTATTGAGGGGACCCCCAAGCCTAATATGTCTTTCTGCCTGTTACCTAAAGGGTATTCCCGCTAATAGCTGTATATGCCTAAGAAATCCTAGAAATGTTTTTTCATAAGGGAAGTTTAAAAAAAACTGTAAACCTGGAAATGTTTTTCATAAAGGAGGTTTTAAAAAAAAAAAAAAAAAAAGACAAAAGTGCGGTACCTGTGTTTGTCCACTAGAGGCCGCTGTGGAACGTCTTTTTTCTTGGGACTATTCCTTCCATGGTGAAAGTCCAGGCAGATGAGTGAGCTCTCTATCAGGGAAGCTGCATTCCTCTGTCATGCTGCCAAGTAGTTTCCTTCCATCCCCGAGTCCTGGTGAAACAGGGACCCTGGCTCCTCTCCCTACATGGCGCCAAGAGCGCACACGTGCACGCGCGCGCACGCGCACACATGCTTTCCTTTTATAAGGTTTAGCTTCAAAAAAGGGGGCGGAGCCTGGCGGATGACGCGCTCTGTGCGCCCAGCGCTTCTGCGCATGTGCGGGCGTCCCAGCAAGATAAAAGGACTCAGTCCACGCTGCTTGCTATGGACACAGAGCATGAAAAGGAGCTGGTAGCATGGTATAGGGGCTTACAGCGGGCGGTTGATACAGGCATCCCCAGAAAGACGCATTAGTAGACACCCACTGATGTACATAGCAGCAAATTGCATTAGACTATTTCAGTAAGGGGTGTATTGCGGCTGGAATACCTCAGCTTTGAACTAAGGAATATGCCGCCTAAAAAACTCCGAGATATACCTCTCAGGAAGTGTAGGGGGTCTCCATCGGGCTCTGAGGATTTGGAGCAGTCATCTGCACCCTCCTCCCCTGAGAAATCAGAGGTTAATACCCATAAGGAACCCCCGGGAGTGCCAGGTACTGCGGCTGTCCTCAGTCCACCTGCTCCTGCATATATAACAGAGGAGGTTTTTTCCTCAACTCTGGAGGGATTGGAGCAGAGATTGGCTGCATTGATCGCTTCTTCTCTACAGGAAAGAAAGCGCGCCAGATCTCCATCGCCTCCATTAGAGTGCCTGTTGGCAGAGCAACAGTCCCAGGAAGGGACCGACCTACCTGAAGGGGATCAGGAGGAGGTTAGCTCTGTTTTTGAGGAATCGACAGTAGATGAACCATTTTCAGCATCACAGACTGAAAGATTGTGGGTCCAGACCCTAACTGACATGGTTCGATCTGCATTTAAAATGCCTCTTGTTGAACCATCAACTACTGCTGTCTCCTCATTGGGGTCGCTAAAAGCTCCCCAGGTTAATTGCTCCTTTCCAATACATCCATTATTGGAAGGACTTATATACCAGGACTGGGAACATCCTGATAAACTGTTTGTTCCGCCTAAAAGGTTTCCGGTGATCTATCCCATGGAGGAAAAGTTCACCCAGAGATGGAATGTTCCTACGGTGGATGCAGCCATCTCTTCTGTGAATAAATCACTGACATGTCCAGTAGATAATGTTCAAATGTTCAAAGATCCAGTGGATAAAAAATTGGAATCTTTATTAAAATCTGCTTTTTCCACAGCAGGGGCTGTTACACAGCCAGCAGTGGCAGCTATTGGGGTCTGCCAAGCTTTAAAGGATCAAATGAAAATGGTCCTGAGGGATTTGCCAGACCAGCAGGCCCAGGCTCTGGCTGATCTGCCTAGAGCATTATGCTTTGCGGTTGACGCCATCAAGGATTCTATCCATCAGGCCTCCCGCCTCACGCTGTCTTTGGTACATATGCGTAGGCTTCTGTGGCTCAAAAACTGGTCTGCTGAAGCTCCCTGTAAGAAGCTCTTAGTTAGCTTCCCATTTCATGGGGAACGCCTTTTTGGCGAAGACCTGGATAAGTATATCCAGAAGATTTCCAGTGGTAAAAGTACTCTCTTACCGAGTAAGAAGAGGTCTAGGGGTCCATCTTTTAAGAGGACTACCTCTCCTATCCCTGCGACGTCTGCTACTAAGCAGTTCCGACGGCCTCCTCGGTCAAACTCAGGAGGTAAAAATCAGGGACAGCCACAGGGTAATAAAAAGCCCTGGATCCGAAGAGGTACTAAACCAGCCTCCAAGTCAAGCCTATGAAGGGCTGCCCCCACTCAAACGGGTGGGGGGAAGACTTCAGTTGTTCGCAGAGACCTGGCGGGAGACGATCAAAGACAGATGGGTGCTCTCCGCAGTAACTCTGGGATACAAGTTGGAGTTAAAAGAGTCTCCTCCGTCCCATTTTATGTGGTCAGGCATGCCAAGAGACCCTCTGAAAAGAGGGTCTCTCCTATTGGCGTTAGAACAACTATTGCTCCAAGGAGTAATTATGGAGGTTCCTATGGAAGAGTGGGGGTTGGGTTTCTACTCAAACCTTTTCACAGTCCCGAAGCCAAACGGGGACATAAGACCCATATTGGACCTAAAGAGTCTAAACAAATTTCTAAACGTCCGGTCTTTCCGGATGGAGTCGATCCGATCGGTCACCGCTGCCCTACAAGGGGAGGAATGGTTAGCCTCGATCGACATCAAAGATGCTTACTTGCATGTTCCCATCTTTCCAGGTCATCAAAAATTCCTACGCTTTGCAGTAGAAGGGCGCCATTTTCAGTTCAGAGCCTTACCATTCGGTCTGGCCACAGCACCACGAGTGTTCACAAAAATTCTGGCCCCACTGTTGGCCGATCTAAGAACACGGGGTGTAACGATAATGGCATACCTAGACGACCTGTTGTTGATGGACCACTCAGTTGCCAAGCTAGAAGTGGTAATTGTCGATACAATCAAGTATCTAGAATCTCACGGTTGGGTCATCAACCTGGACAAGTCAGCCCTACAGCCAGTGAAAAACCTGGTATATCTAGGGCTACGGCTGGATTCAGACCAGAGGAAGATTTTCTTACCTCTAGACAAGGTATCCTCTTTGAGGGGCTTGGTCCGTCTGCTTTGTGCAAAAAGACAGCCGTCCATACGCCTGTGCATGAGGCTGCTAGGAAAGATGGTAGCATCATTCAAAGCTGTGCCATACGCCCAATTCCACTCAAGGAATTTACAAAGGGCCATATTGTCAGCCTGGAACGGAAAAGTTCAGGCTCTAGACTTCCCGATGGCTTTGTCCCCTTCCGTTCGGAAGAGTCTCTGCTGGTGGTTGATCCCCCAGAATCTCCAGAAGGGAAAACCCTTCAGCCCGATATCTTGGAAGGTGGTCACTACAGATGCCAGCCTTATAGGCTGGGGGGCAGTACTGGAGCAATGGTCTCTCCAGGGCAGATGGTCAAATGTAGTAAAAACCCTGCCCATCAATCTCTTAGAGATACGAGCAGCCCGGTACGCCCTAGTAGCCTGGACATCCAGACTCCAAGGGTCCCCTGTCAGAATTCAATCAGACAATGCCACAGCAGTGGCATATATCAATCATCAGGGAGGCACCAGGAGTCGTGCAGCCCAGAGGGAAGTAAGTCACATCCTGGAATGGGCAGAAAAGCATGTCCCATGTATATCAGCTGTCTTCATTCCAGGGGTGGAGAATTGGAAGGCGGACTTTCTGAGTCGCCAACAGTTATGCCCAGGGGAATGGTCCCTTCATCCCGAGGTCTTCCGAGCAATATGTCAGCGGTGGGGAACACCGGATGTAGATCTGCTAGCATCCAGATTCAACGCAAAGGTGGACAGATTTGTCTCCCGGACAAGGGATCCCCTCGCTTGCGGCTCGGATGCTCTGGTGTTCCCTTGGGATCAGTTCAGACTGATATATGCGATCCCTCCGCTACAATTGTTGCCTCGACTCCTTCGCAGAGTCAGGTTGGAAAAGAAGCCGGTGATCCTGGTGGCTCCAGCGTGGCCCCGAAGGGCCTGGTACGCGGAGATCATCAAAATGTCTGTGGGGAGTCCTTGGACCCTTCCACGTCGTCCGGACCTGCTTTCGCAAGGACCGATATACCACCCTTCCTTACTAACTCTAAGTTTAACGGCCTGGCTATTGAATCCCACATCCTAAAGAAGAGAGGTCTCTCTAACTCTGTGGTATCAACTATAATCAATGCCAGGAAGCCTGTATCCAGGCAGATCTACTATAGAGTTTGGAAGGCGTACATCACTTGGTGCGAGGCCAGAAAATGGCATCCACGTAAGTACGTTATAGGCAGAATTCTGGACTTCCTGCAGTGAGCTGTAGACAGGAAGTTTGCCTTAAGTACTATCAAGGGCCAGGTTTCAGCCTTGTCAATACTATTTCAAAGGCCCCTGGCTATGCATTCACTTGTCAAATCCTTTATGCAAGGTGTGACTCGTATTATTCCACCGATTAAGGCTCCCATATGCCCATGGGATCTAAATTTGGTTCTGTCGGTTCTGCAGAAGCAGCCATTTGAACCTTTGCGGCACATTTCCTTGGTTCTACTCACCAGGAAATTGATATTTTTAGTAGCCATATGCTCGGCTAGAAGAGTGTCGGAATTAGCCGCCATGTCCTGTAAAGAGCCATATCTGGTTATCCATAAGGACAGAGTAGTATTACGTCCTCACCCAGCCTTTCTTCCTAAGGTGGTATCGAGGTTTTCACTTGAACCAGGATGTGGTTCTTCCTTCTTTTTTCCCCAAACCAAGCTCGGTAGAGGAAAAGTTATTGCATTCTTTGGATGTAGTAAGAGCAGTTAAAACTTATCTAAAAGCCACTGCTCAGATTCGTAGAACGGATTCTTTGTTTGTTCTGCCGGAAGGCCCCAGAAAGGGTCAGGCAGCATCAAAATCTACTTTAGCCAAGTGGATTCGACAGGTCATAATACAAGCCTATGGCTTGAGAAGTAGACCGCCTCCGTTCAAAGTTAGGGCGCACTCCACGAGAGCAGTTGGAACTTCATGGGCAGTGCATCACCAGGCCTCCCTGGCGCAAATTTGTAAGGCCGCAACATGGTCTTCAGTACACACGTTTACTAGGTTCTACCAGGTGGACGTTAGAAGTCAGGAGGATGTCGCCTTTGGGCGCAGTGTGTTGCAGGCCGCAAAAGATCCTCATGCCTGATGGCGCCCAGCTTATGTATGGTGTATCCCCCCCCTCATGTGGCATTGCTTTGGGACGTCCCACATAGTAATGACTATGCTGCTCTGTGTCCCGTGATGTATGAACAAGAAAGTAGGATTTTTAAAACAGCTTACCTGTAAAATCCTTTTCTTGGAGTACATCACGGGACACAGAGCTCCCACCCCTCTTTTGGGGACACGTATTGCTTTGCTACAAAACTGAGGTACTCCCGGATGGGAGGGGCTTATATAGGGGAGGGTACTTCCTGTTTTGGAAGTTGCCAGTGCCAGCACCTGAAGGTAATTCTATATAACCCACATAGTAATGACTATGCTGCTCTGTGTCCCGTGATGTACTCCAAGAAAAGGATTTTACAGGTAAGCGGTTTTAAAAAATCCTACTTTTTTTGTCATGCTCTGTTTTGTTTGCTCCTGATTTCGTGGCTTCTGGAGATACTATCCTTAACCACTTTAGCCCCGGACAATTTTGTAGCTAAAAGGACCAGGCCACTTTTTGCGATTCGGCACTGCGTCGCTTTAACTGACAATTTCGCGGTCGTGCGACGTGGCTCCCAAACAAAATTGGCGACCTTTTTTTCCCACAAATAGAGCTTTCTTTTGGTGGTATTTGATCACCTCTGCGGTTTTTATTTTTTGCGCTATAAACGAAAATAGAGCGACAATTTTGAAACTATGACAGGGAACAGACGATCACTGCCACTGCCACTAGGAAGAACGGGGAAAGGTTTGTTTACACTTACCTCTCCCCATTCTTCAGCTCTGTGACCCGATCGCGGGACACCGGCGGCGATCGGGTCCGCGGGTCCCGTGGGCGCAGTCACGGAGCTCAGGACCAGGTCGCGAGTGTGCCGCCGGCGGCGGGTGCGACCCATGGCTGGGATCTTAAAGGGGACATACCTTTACGCCCTTGTGCCCAGCCGTGACATTCTGTCGACCTACATCGTCGTGCGGCGGTCCTTAAGTGGTTAAAGGAAAAAAGCTGGAGGGATTGGATAAACAGCCACAGAGATCCCTTATCCTGATACCCGGAGGAGGATACAACAACCGTGCCCGGTGATCGGTATTCCTTGATGCATCATTAGACCCATTGGGGTCTTCTTATAAGGTGAGAGGCTGGTACTACTGGGGGAGGATTGTAGAAGAACTTATGCATTTCCAAGCTTCTATTTGTAATTTGGACTCCCTTACCTCTCCCTTTCCCCTCATCTCCATTTGTTTACCTGGGAGGTGATCCCATTCAGAATAAGGACTAAGTTTCTCTGTCTAAAACATCAGATTATCTTGGATGCACTTTACAAATTGACTTTATTTAACATTGGAATACACTTTTATTCTATGGCTATATTGCAATGCACTTTATTTGAATATTGACTTTTTTATATATTTATATTTTTATATAGGATTATGTATTTTAGGATTGTCTTTACTCATTAGCACATGATTGTTTATTTGTGTTTAATATTAAGCGCCACTTCACTCTATTATTCATTTTTTTGTCATACTTACCTGTAAAATCCTTTTCTTTGAGTACATCATGGGACACAGAGTCAGGCTAATATTTATTACCTGCTCATTACCTTTTGGGACGTCCCAGAGCAATCGCCTTGAGGGGAGGGAGACACCCTGCCAAACAATAGCCATCAGAACTTGTACAGCAGCCCACAGTACACTGCGGCCAAAAGCCGAATCCTCGGCTGCTTGAACATCCACATGATAAAATTCTGTAAACGTATGCACTGAAGACCAGGTAGCAGCCTTACAAATCTGAGTCACAGATACCTGATGGCGAAAAGCCCAGGAGGTTCCTACACCCCTGATAGAATGAGCTCTCATCCTAAAGGGAGGAGCTTTATATGTTTTAGACTGTAGGCCTGAATGACCAACTGACGGACCCAATTGGCAATGGAAGCTGCCTGCCCCTTCTTGGGTCCTTTTGGTAAAACAAAAAAGGATTCTGATCCTCGGATCTCCGCAGATCTAGACAAATAAACCTTGACTGCCTGGACAACGTCCAAAGAATGCAGTCGTCTCTCTTCCGCCGAACATGGCTGAGAGAAAAAAAGAAGGCAAAATAATGTCCGAATTTAAATGAAAGGCTGACACCACTTTTGGCAAAAAGGATAGAACAGGTCATAACATGACTCTGTCGTGGTGAAGGATCGAGTACGGTTCCCTGCATGAAAGGGCCGCCAACTCCGACACCCTTCTAGCCGAGGTGATGGCCATCAGGAAAGCAAACTTGCGTGATAGCAAGTCTAATAATGGAATTTCCTTAATAGGTTCAAATGGTTGCTTCTGTAACACAGACAGCACCAAGTTTAAGTCCCAAGGACACATAGGTGACCTAATGGGGGGAAGCCAAAGAGTTTTCCCCTGCATAAAGGTTTGGATCAGTGAATGGGAGGCTAAAGGCCTTTGAAAGAATACTGACAGGGCCGAAACTTGACCTCTGATTGTACTCAAAGCCAATTTGATTTCTACAGCTGACTGTAGAAGAGAGAATTCTCCCAATCATGTATTTCCTTGGATGCCATTTTTTGGCTTCACACCAATCAATACAAATCTTCCGGACCTTAATGATAGATCTTCCTAGTAAAAGCTTTTCTAGCATTCACTAGGGTAGACACTACTGGTCCCGAGATGCCACAGTCCTTTAACACCCTGGCTTCAATAGCCATGCCTTCAAATTTAGAGACTGTAAATTGGGGTGGAATATAGGACCTTGAGACAGTAGATCGGGGCAACGTGGAAGCGTCCATGGCCCGTCTATTGTCAGTCTCACAATCTCTGGGAACCAGGGCCTTCTGGGTCAGGATGGTGCCACCAGAATGACTGGAACCCCATCGTTCCAGATTCTGCGCAACAAGTGTGGGAGGAGAGGGATCAGAGTGAAAGCATAAACCAGGGAGTACTGGCTCCATGGAACTATCAGAGCATCTGCTTCAATTGCCAAAGGAAGCAGATGTTGTTTGAGACACAAACTGCTGCAGTTTGTTGTTGAACCTGAATGCCAGTAGGTCGACCTCTGGCCATCCCCAACATTGGCAAATTTTTCTGGAACACATCTGAGTGTAGGGACCATTCCCCGGGCAGATCTGCTGGCAGCCGAGATAATCTGCCTTCCAGTTCTCTACTCCCGGGATATGGACTGCTGATATAATTGCCACATGTCCCTCTGCCCTGGCTAGTATGTAGTTCACCTCCTTTAGAGCTGAACGACTCCTGGTACCACCTTGGTGGTTTATATAGGCCACTGCAGTGGCATTGTCGGACTGTACCCCCTTATGGGGCAGTCCTAAAGCTCCACCATCCAGGACTGCAGGACCAGAAGTACTGCCCGTAATTCCAGGACGTTGAAGGGCAGGGTCTGTTCTATCCCTAACAATTTCCCCTGAGCTGTGAGCCCTTCTAGGGTTGTTCCCCAGCCTGAAAGATTGGCATCTGTAGTCAGTACTCTCCAAGTTACCGGTAGAAAGGATTTTCCCATTCGCAGGTTCTGATTCTGCAAGCACCAGTTTAGGCTTAAACATGCCTGAGGAGATAAGCACATTGGATAATCCAGGGCCTTTCTTCTTCTGTTCCAAGCCAACAAGATGTCTTGTTGTAGAGGCCTGGAATGGAACTTGGTATAGGGCACTGCATCGAAGGAGGATACCATTCTCCCTAGAAGACTCATACAGAGCCGAATGGAGGGTTGTCTGGTGCCCATTATCTGACGCACATGATCCTTCAGGGCACAGATCCTCACAGGTGGCAAGAATACTCTTGCTTGGACCGTGATTAGGATCAGACCTAAATACTTTAGACTTTGAGCTGGTCTCAAGGCTGATTTTTTGGTATTTATGATCCAGCCTATGCTTTTTAAATACGGCACTGTGTATATTATGCTCTGTTCTGTCATCCAGATACCCGAGCACCAGGATCCTTTGGGCCTTTAAAAGACTCAGTACTGGTGCTAGGACCTCTGTGAACACCCGGGGAGCTGTAGCAAGCCCGAAGTGTAAAGCCACAAACTGAAAATTACGTTCCTCTACTGCAAAACGTAGGAATCTCTCATGAGGCTAAAAGGTACTGTAGGTATGTGTAAATACGCGTATATCCATATTAATGGAGGCTAGAAAGTCTCCTCTCTGGAGTGAGGTTATTACTGAGCGGACAGACTCCATCAATAGATACTTGTTCAGGGACCTTGGGTCCAAAATGGGCCTTGTGTCCCATTTGGTTTCTGAACCGTAAACAGGTTTGAGTAAAACCCTGTGCCCCTTTCGAATACAGGAACCTCTACAATCACTCCTTGATGCACTAGATGATGTAGTGCCTGAAGCAATACGTTTCTTTTTAGAGGATCCGAGGGAACGTTGGATCTTAAAAACCTGAGGGGGAACCCCCCCAACTCCAGCTTATAACCGCAATATATAATTGAGGTGACTCACTCGCCCTGAATTGTTGTTCACCAAATGTCCGCAAAGTGCAGCAGCAGCCTTCCCCCTACCCGATAGAGTTAGGGCGTCCCCTCAAAAGGAGGGCTTGGTGCTGGGTTTAGAAGAATTTTTGACCCAGGGCCTTTTCTGGCCCTGGCCTTGCTGCTTGCCCCTGGCCCTAGAACCCTGTTGGCGGTGGAACCGCCCTGACACTGAGACATTTGAGGGACCAGCCCCTGAGGTTTTTAACGAGGGACGTCTGGTGCTTTTCTTCACAGGAAGTAGAGAGCTCTTCTCTCCGGAAATCTTTTCGATGTATTTGTCCAAGTGATCACCAAATAAATGTTTCCCATGAAAAGGGAAACCTGCCAATAACTTTTTACAAGGAAGCTTGTTGACCAGTTCTTAAGCCATAAAAGTCTGCGCATATGTACAGACAAGAGAGTCAGATGAGAAATCTGTTGTATTGAATCCTTTAAGGCATCAACAGCAAAACACAGCGCTCGAGGAATATCTGTCTTACTTTCAGGCAGATCATCCTCCTGGTTAGGCCTATCAGACCATTTGACCTGATCCTTTACGGACCGGCAATTACCAATTGCTGCAACACCTGGCTGAATAGCTAAACTGGCCAAAGAAAAGGAAGCCTTTAATAACTTGTCAACAGGGTCTTTCAAGCCCTGTGCGTTATCTACCGGATAACAAACTTTTCATCCATGGGATATAAGAGGGAAAACCCTTTAAGAGGAACAAAAGTCCTGTCAGGATGTTCCTAGTCATCATACACCACCTGTTCCAACAGGGGGTGTAGTGAGAAAGTCTGTGTGACCTGAAGAGGCCTCAGAGATCCCAAAGAGGACCAGGGGGGCTCAGTCACCTCTGCAAGAGGCAACTTAAAAAGGCCAAATGATCCATTTTGGTCAGAGTCAGGATCAAAAGCCTCTGCGATTGAGAGGCAGACATCGACTGGATATCTTTTGTCCAGATTGTTCAGAAGCAGACTCATCTGCCGGGCACTCCACTGAATCCTGAGCTTTAAGTTCTTCCCCATCCTCAACCCATTCCTGCTCCAGACTAGGAGGCCCGGGAGGGGGATCTGTCACGCTTCTTGCCACCCTGTGGGGTGGAGGCAATCATGTCAGCAATCCTGTGCTCTAACCCTGCTAGGGCTGAGAACAGCTCATCCTTAGTGATAAAGAGTGAAGCAGCAGCATTGACTGTAGGCACAATACCAGATAGGCGCCACTGCTCAGATTGCCCGGAAGCCTCTGGTCCTTCAGGGAATACAACACTAGGGATACAACTAGGTTCATCAGGAACTACTGACGACATAGGTGTGCCTTTCCCTGTAGTGTTAGTCCCACTCCTCTTTTTTGAAGACATTTAAAAGCCACAAATAAAAAAAGAGTACTTGGTTGTAGTATTTAAAACACTTCAGAAGGGAGACCCTTTAATAGGGCTCATCAGGCCCCTATGCAACAATCCTGCTAAGCACCTTTAGCCTGCCAAGCAACACTTGGTGACTCATGAGACCCGGGTAAGGAGAAATGAACCACTGCAAGTGTCTGTTCAGAGCCTGCGCTGTGTCCCACAGCTGCCTTCAGGATGCACCGCATGCTTGGCCTACACAGCTTAAATAAGCTGGGTGTGTGCCGGAACGTTCTGTGCGTGTGCATGGCTGTGCGTGGTCTCGGCGAACAGGCGTGATTGGATATGCATACGACACAAATCTTCATGCGCCCAGAGAAGGCATGTGCGGCCAAACAAACTGCTAAGTTCAGCGACGCTTCTGCGAATGCACGTGCACCACGAACGATCGTGCCCTAACATACAGGTAAAAAACAGCCAGACACAAGCAAAAAAGGTACACTTTGCAAACACCCACAGCTAGCCCAAAAACTCCTTTGTATGGTCACCACACTCAGATGTCCAGCCTTTAGCTGGCTTGACTGATTGTTACAATCACTGGGACACCCCACAATAATAATAAAAGGGGATTCACCTACCCGTCCAGGCGCAGGGCCACTTAGAAACTAAGGGCCCAATCTTCACACTTCACGGCGGTTTTTTCCTGTCACTTGGACCCAGGGCGGCTGGTACTCAAAATTTTGGGGGGGGGGGCGCAAACAAACTGGAAAAAAAAATCAATTGCCGCCACTGTGCCCATTAAACGCAGCCACTGTGCCCAAACGCCACCAGTTTGCCCTCTCAAATACAGCCAGTTTGTTTCCATATACAGCCAGTTTGTCCCCATATATATATATATATATATATATATATATATATATATATATATATATAACCAGTGTGCCCCCATATATACAGCCAGTGTGCCCCCCATATACAGACAGTGTGCCCCCATATACAGCCAGTGTGCTCCCATATACAACCAGTTTGTCCCCATATATAGCCAGTTTGTCCCCATATATAGCCAGTGTGCCCCCATATATATAGCCAGTTCCCCCCATATTCAGCCAGTTTGTCCCCCATATACAGTCAGTTCCCCCCAAATGCAGCCAGTGTGCCCCCATATACAGCCAGTTCCCCCCAAATGCAGCCAGTGTGCCCCCATATACAGCCAGTTCCCCCATATTCAGCCAGTTTGTCCCCATATACAGCCAGTTCCCCCCAAATGCAGCCAGTGTGCCCCCATATACAGCCAGTTCCCCCCATATTCAGCCAGTTTGTCCCCATATACAGCCAGTTCCCCCCAAATGCAGCCAGTTTGTCCCCCATAATACAGCCAGTGTGCCCCCATATTCAGCCAGTTTGTCCCCCATATACAGCCAGTTCCCCCCAAATGCAGCCAGTGTGCCCCCATATACAGCCAGTTCCCCCCAAATGCAGCCAGTGTGCCCCCATATACAGCCAGTTTGTCCCCATATACAGCCAGTTCCCCCCAAATGCAGCCAGTTTGTCCCCCATAATACAGCCAGTGTGCCCCCATATTCAGCCAGTTCCCCCCAAATGCAGCCAGTGTGCCCCCAGATACAGCCAGTTCCCCCCAAATACAGCCAGTGTGCCCCCATATACAGCCAGTTCCCCCCAAATGCAGCCAGTTTGTCCCCCATAATACAGCCAGTGTGCCCCCATATTCAGCCAGTTTGTCCCCCATATACAGCCAGTTCCCCCCAAATGCAGCCAGTGTGCCCCCATATACAGCCAGTTCCCCCCAAATGCAGCCAGTGTGCCCCCATATACAGCCAGTTCCCCCCAAATGCAGCCAGTGTGCCCCCATATGCAGCCAGTTCCCCCCAAATGCAGCCAGTTCCCCCCCCATAATACAGCCAGTGTGCCCCCCATATACAGTCAGTTCCCCCCAAATGCAGCCAGTCCCCCCCCCCAGCCCTGCACTTACCTTCCTCGGTCCGCGCCGTCCTTGATATGTTCTCCCGCCCTCGATGTCACTTCATCCAATCAGGTCACCGGTAACCAGATCCGGTGAACCTGATTGGCTGAAACCTCCACAGTCTTCTCCAAGGAACGCACCCCCGTGCGTACCTGGGAGGAGTTTTTGGAAGCCGAATACAGCATGAGAGCTGTATTCGGAAAGCCTATCAGAGCCGCTGGCTCTGATAGGCACTTCCAAGCCACACCCACCGCCGGCCGCCGCTCTAATTCATATGGCCGGCGCTCACCGGGAGGCCGGCCATATGAATAGTGGGCAGCGCGGCAGTGGTGACAATACACAGATTCATGCAATGCATGAATCTGTGTATTGTCTTTCAGTGGCGGTGCGGGAGCGAGAGGGGGCGGCGCTCTGGCGCCCTCTATGGACGCACCGCCACTGCTTGGACCTTCAAGGACTGGGTACCCTTTTCACGTTTAGGGTCCACTCCCTTGGACCTGTACAGCACCCTGCAGGAAATGCCTTAGCGCTCTAGTGTCCAGGATTTCCACTCCGCAGGGTCCAGCGCCCGGGGGCCGCATTACAGTCAAAACCTTGCAGGATCTTGAGTCTTCTTTGCGAGGCTCGGGTATCCAAGCATAAAGGTCTGTCTCAAATGGATCCGATCGGTCAATCCCTTGATTAATTTTGGAACCATTTGTTGGACTAGAGACCTGGAGCTCAGAGAGATAAAAACGAACCATGCCATCCACCTTGCAGACACTGGTAAAAAACTAAAGTACTTCCTTTATGGGAGGGGTTACATAGGGGATAACTTCATGTTTGAAGACCTTTGGTCTACCAGTGTCCATTCACCTGGAGATGGAGTATAATCCAGCAGATAATGAATATTAGGCTGACTCTGTGTCCCATGATGTATGAAAAAGAAACATACATTTTTTATCTAGTTAGGTTACGCTGAACTCCAGGTAGATATAAAAAGACACAAATGAACGCAGCTCTGTATTCTTACATTTTCTGTAAAGTTATTGATCATTGCAAATCTTATACATCCTCTAAAAATGCCTGTAGATGAACATTAAAAAAAAAGCAGTGTAAAAACTTTTTTCCCCCTAAAAGTTTAGTGGCGATCACGACTGCCAAGACCTCTCTTCTCTCCGTAGCCCTTAGGCAGGGTCTCAAAATGGTGCTTAGCAAATTCATTAATTGACAGTGGTATGCCAAACAGGAGCTGCTGTCAATCTAAAACAATTGCCAGACTAGGAGACTAAAGCTAGGTGCACACAGGCCGAAAACGGTCAGTTTGGCAGGAACCGGACAATTTTCGGTCTGTGTGTACAGCTTCCTCGTGTGTTCTAGTGGGGAAAGGGGGGCAGTCCCACTGTCAGAACACAATAGACGCACTAACGTCAGATGTGTATGTACGGCGGTCTAAGTTTTATTTCATTCAGCCAGCTGGGTTAAATGAAAAAATAACTTCCTGTGTGTACCCAGCATAAGTTAGTGAACAGCCTCATTCATTGTACAGGATACCTTACCAAGGCACAGAGCCCTGTACAATAAATAAAAGAGTACATGGGGCTGCATGACAATGAAAAAGTAGAAAGTATCCAGTTGCTGTCATACCGATCCAGGAAGAGGTGGCTGGAGCAATAATTTGAGGAAACATTTCTATTATTTTGCATATAGGAACAAAAGGACTTGCAGGGAAAACATCAATTAACTATTTTAAGCATAATGAGGTTTACAAACTCTTTAACCACTTGACCTATGGAAGATTTACCCCACCCTTCATGACCAGGCCATTTTTTGCGATACGGCACTGCGTTATTTTAACTGAAAATTGCGCCGTTGTGCGACACTGTACCCAAATAAAATGTATGCTATTTTTTTCAACAAATAGAGCTTTATTTTGGTGGTATTTGAGCACCACTGCATTTTTTGCGCTATAAACCCAAAAAAAACAACACTTTTTTACTTTCTGTTATAAAACATTTCCAATAAAAAAAATCTAATTTCTTCATAAATTGAAGCCAATATGTATTCTGGTGCAAAAACTAAAGCAAAAAAACTGCGCTAATCTTTAACAATAAAATGACAGCAGCACCTGTGATATGTGATAACATACAAAACAGACAAAAATGGAAAAAACAAGTGCGCTATGATGTGAATAATGACTAATAATAAATCAGTAACAAAGGTTCACAGATATACTGACAAATAAAAAAGTCCAATTAAAAAGACCGTTGATATAGTGAATATAGCATGTGTCAGTCCCATCAAAACCAAAAATAGAAGGAAGCCATGGGGAGGTGAACTGAAGTACACTGAAGAATTGGTGCATGCAACACCCCTGTCCACCACCACCAGTACAAACTGCTTACCAGAGGTAAGAAACAAATAAGCCCATCTGCAATCCCAGGAATTGGTCCAAGGAAATCCAACCGCCGGTTCGACCACAGTGGATGTAACAGAGGTTTCCCAAAAAGACAGAGGAGGCTCGATAGTGCATTACCCAATATTACATTTATTATAAAAAGCGGGTATAAAAACACTTACAGAAAATCGAAATATTAAGACAAAACAACCGGCCGGTCCGCCGTACCTGTCCCGTGATGATGTCGTCAGCACGCACACCTACCCGACGTACGTTTCGTGTTCATACACGTCGTCCTGGGGATCAGGTGACGTGCTGACGCATCACAAGATATAGCAAGAAAAGAGCCAAGCCTCGCTATGAGCGGCCTATGGAGACATAGCAATTTGACCAAGCCTCCACTCCGCTACACAGACGAGGCCCGGAACCATCATGCAAGCCAAGCCTCACTATGAATTATAGGCAACGGCGTGCAGAGTAGAACAAATGAAAACCTAATTTTAATCGAGTTAAGATAAAAAAGGCAACATTCATAAAACATACAATTTATGTGTATAAAATCAAGTTAAAAATAACCATGACAAGTGGATAGATAGGATCAATATTCAATATGAGAAACACTGTCCGCACATCCACCTCAGCATAGATTATTGTTAAGAAGCATAAAAAATGCTACAAATATAAAAAATCCAAATATGTGATAATTGGTAAATATTCAATAATACATCTAATAAAGGTCCAAAAAGACAAAAAAAAAACTTATTACATATAGTAAAAAGTAGGATTTTTATAACAGCTTACCTGTAAAATCCTTTTCTTGGAGTACACCACGGGACACAGAGCTAGTCATTACATAATGGGTTAAGGGTCACCAGCGGTGATTGGACACTGGCACAACCAATGGAAGACAGTTCCCCTCCATATAACCCCTCCCATCAGGGAAGTACCTCAGTTTTGTAGCAAAGCAGTAAGGTTCCCATAAGAAGGGGGGGACCTCTGTGTCCCGTGGTGTACTCCAAGAAAAGGATTTTACAGGTAAGCTGTTATAAAAATCCTACTTTCTTTATCGTACACCACGGGACACAGAGCTAGTCATTACATAATGGGACGTCCCAGAGCAATGCTCATATGAAGGGGGGGAGACACAGATCAAACAGGCCGCTTGCGGACCAAAAGCCCTATACTGCTGCCTGCAGCACACTTCGCCCGAAGGCGGAATCCTCATGTCCTTTCACATCTATTTGATAGAATTTGGAAAATGTATGGACTGAAGACCAAGTTGCAGCTTTACAGATCTGAGCCATCGAAGCCTGGTGGTGCACTGCCCATGAAGCACTTATCGCCCTGGTAGAGTGCGCCTTAACAGGAAAAGGAGGAGTCCTGTTCTTTAAACCATAAGCTTGAACAATTACTTGTCTAATCCACCTGGAAATGGTGGATTTTGATACCGCTTGGCCCTTCTTGGGCCCATCTGGTAAAATAAACAAAACATCTGTTTTACGTATCTGAGCGGTTGCTTGCAGATACACCCTTACCGATCTCACTAGATCTAGAGAGTGTAATAATTTTTCCCCCGCCGTCCGCGGGTTTGGAAAAAAGGAAGGCAGAACAATGTCTTGATTCAAGTGAAAAGCCGACACCACCTTAGGCAGAAAAGCCGGATGGGGTCGTAGTACGATTTTGTCCTTGTGACAAATTAGATAAGGCTCTTTACAAGAAAGAGCTGCTAGCTCTGATACTCTCCTAGCAGAAGCTATAGCAATCAGAAAGGCCAACTTCCTACTCAATATAATTAAAGGAATATGGCGAATAGGTTCAAAAGGTTGCTTTTGCAACACTGACAATACCAAATTCAAATCCCATGGACACAAGGGAGACCTAACTGGAGGATTTATCCTCAGTACCCCCTGAATGAATGTCCGAACTAGGGAGTGAGATGCCAATGGTCTCTGAAAGAAGACTGATAGAGCCGATATTTGACCCTTGATGGTGCTAAGGGCTAATTTCATATCCACTCCTAGCTGGCAAAAAGCAAGAATCCTGCTTATTTCATATTTCTGAGGATTCCAACTTCTGGATTCACACCAGGAAACGTATGCTTTCCAGACTCTATGATAGATGAGTCTGGAGGCTGGCTTTCTAGCATTAATGAGCGTAGAAAGAGCCGGACCAGAGACCCCTCTCTTTTTCAAAATGTGGGTCTCAGCAGCCAGGCCATCAAATTTAGCCTTTGTAAGGAAGGGTGGAATACTGGACCCTGTGACCGCAGGTCGTGTCGAAGTGGAAGCTTCCAGGGCCTTCCTATGGCCATCTTTACGATCTCGGCGTACCAAGGCCTCCTGGGCCAGTTTGGGGCTACTAGGATTACTGGTATTCCCTCCTCCTTGATCCTGCGAAGCAGTCTTTGTAGAAGAGGGATCGGAGGGAATGCATAGATCAGTGAGAACTGATTCCATGGAGTTATTAGAGCATCTGTCCCGTAGGCTAGAGGATCTCTTGTTCTGGACACAAAGTTGTCCAATTTCTTGTTGAACCTGGAAGCTAGCAGGTCTACATCTGGGTTTCCCCATCTCAGACATATGGCCTGAAAGATCTCGGGGTGAAGAGACCACTCTCCTGGTAGCAGCTGCTGACGACTCAGGTAGTCTGATTGCCAGTTTTCTATCCCTGGAATGAAGATTGCAGAGATGCAAGGTACATGCTCTTCTGCCCATGCCAAGATCCGGTTCACCTCTCTTTGGGCTGCCCGACTGCGGGTGCCTCCTTGGTGATTGATGCAAGCTACTGCAGTAGCATTGTCGGATTGAACCCGAACTGGGTAGCCCTGTAACCTGTATGTCCAGGTTTTGAGGGCTAGATATACTGCCCGGATCTCTAGCACGTTGATGGGCAGGATCCCCTGAGTCTTGGCCCAGGTTCCCTGGGTAGAAGCCTCCTCGAATACTGCACCCCAGCCCGATAGGCTGGCATCCGTAGACACCACCTTCCAGGCTGCTGGGAGGAAGCACTTTCCCTTCCGTAAATTCTTGGCTTCTAGCCACCAATTGAAGCTGTGGCGTACTTGTGAGGACAGGCGCATGGGTATATCCAGAGCTTGGCTCTTCCTGTTCCAGGAAGCTAAAATATTGCCTTGAAGTAGTCTCGAATGAAACTGGGCGTAAGGGACCCCCTCGAAAGAGGCTACCATCTTTCCCAATAGTCTCATGCAAAGGCGAATAGACGGCCTTTTGTTTGCTTTGACCTTGTGGATCAGGTCTTTCAGAGACTGTATCTTTGGCTCTGGCAGGTATACCCTGTTTTGGGCTGTATCTATGATCATGCCCAGGTACACTATCCTTCTTTGGGCCTGGAGAGAGGATTTTTGTAAGTTTATAATCCATCCTAAATGCTCCAGGTATCCTACTGTAGTGTCTACAGCGTGATCCAATCCCTCCTTTGACTGATCTATTAATAGTAGATCGTCTAGATAGGCTGTTACCGCAATGCCCCGTGTTCTCAGGTTTGCTAACAGAGGAGCTAGCACCTTTGTGAATACTCTGGGCGCGGTGGCTACACCAAATGGCAGGGCCACAAATTGAAAGTGGCGATCTTCTACCGCAAACCTTAGGAATCTTTGGTGAGCGGGGAGGATAGGTATGTGTAGATATGCGTCTTTGATATCTATGGACGCCATGAATTCTCCGCCTTTTAAAGTAGCGACCACGGATCGAATCGTTTCCATTCGAAAATGGCGAACGTTCAGAAACCGGTTTAGAGATTTTAGATCCAGGATGGGTCTGACTTCTCCGTTCGGTTTTGGAATCACAAAGAGGTTTGAGTAAAAACCTGAACCTCGCTCCTTTTGGGGTACCTCTGTAACCACACCTTGAGCTATTAAGTGATTCAAACCTTTGAAGAAGGATCCTCTTTTCTGTGGATCCTTGGAGAGTCTTGAACTTCGGAATTGAGAAGATGGGATCTCTCGAAATTCCAGTTTGTACCCTGAGGATATTGTGGATACCACCCATTTGTCCTGGGTTTCTGTCCGCCAAGTCGCTGAGAACTGACGAAGCCTTCCCCCCACTCGGCCGAGCGGGGGCGCCCCTTCAATGAGAGGTTTTGGGGGCTTGCTTATTAGCTCTTGAACCCCACGGCTTCTTGTTCTTCTGAGCCTGTTCTTTGGCTTTTGTGGGCGGCTGAAAAGGCCGTCGCCACTGGCTGGCGTCTGATTTCCCGGGAGCTGGGGAGAGAGTGCGTTTAAAACAAGGTCTCTTGTTTTTCTTTCTCTCAGGTAAAAGTGTCGTTTTACCACTTGATATCTTTTGGATATATCTTTCTAAATCTTCCCCAAAAAGGCGTTCGCCATGGAACGGGAAACTTGCCAACAACTTTTTGCATGGGGCTTCCGCTGACCAATGCTTAAGCCAAAGTACTCTGCGCATCTGTACCAGCTGGAGTGTAAGGCGTGATGCCTGTATGATAGAATCTCTCATGGCATCCACTGTGAAGCATAAGGCTTTAGGCAAATTCTCCCAATTTTTAGCCTGCTCTGAAGGCAGCTCCTTCAGCCCCTGCTTTACCTGTTGGCTGATGACCTGACACATACCGACTGCTGCTACTGCAGGTTGGATAATTGAGCCGGCCAAAAGGAAGGAGGATTTCAGTAGGGATTCCAACTTCTTCTCAGAAGGATCTTTAAACACTTGTACATTATCCACTGGACATGTCAGGTTTTTATTTACACAAGAAATAGCCGCATCTACCGCAGGCAGGCTCCATTTCTTTAAAAAAATTTCCTCCATAGGATAAAGAATGTTAAACTTTTTTGGAGGTGAAAAACGCTTATCTGGATGTTGCCAGTCTGCGTACATTAGATCCTCTAGTAACGGATAAACCGGGAAGGAGCATGCACCTTGCAGGGATCTTAATGATCCTAGGGAGGAGACAGGTGATTCTGTTACCTCCAAAGAGGGTAACTTAAATGCAGATCGCACGGCTCCTGCATAGCATTGTACCTGTGACTTTAAAATCTGGGATACCGAAAAAGGCTCATCCGATATCCCTGATCCATCTGACTCCTCATCCTCTGCTGATGTAGCCTCCTCCTCATCCTCCTCCTCCTCAGGTACTTCTGAAGGGAGGTCCAATACTGGAGGAGATCTGCTTCGCTTATTGTCCTTTTTAGAGGATTTAGCGATTAAGGTAGCAATTTTCTCCTCCAGATTATTTAGGGCAGCTGATAAAGTGTCCTCAGTGACATATGCAGGCCCAGGCTTCACTGGGGAAGCCGCCATACCTGACAGAGGTAATGGCTCATCCTGTACAGGTGCATTTGGCAACACAGGAGAGGAAGGTACCGAGTCAGCACAGCTAGAGCCTCCTGTCTCAGGTGGCGGTGCTCTTTTATCTCTTTTTGTCCGCATTACTTCCCCTGGAAGACTTACTGTTTAGACAAAATACAAGGTACCTAAATGCATATACTACCGTGTTTAGTTTAGCAATTACATTAAGTATGCAACTTTTAACACATAACTATGCATAACATGGATGTCTTCTAGGAAGTACCCAGTCCAACCACATGGAGTCTTACGTCCCTGTATAGCTGCTGTGTTTCTCTGCCAGGAACAAGAGAACTAACGAGCTTGCTTGCTGCTGCAGTGCTTCTCACACTGACAGTCTTTTAAATTTGGCGCCGTTTCTGTGCCGGCGCGTGCCACGTGCCCGCGCACGCCTTCGCCCCCCCCCCCCTCCGATAAAGCGCGCTCCCGCGCGCGCGGCCTTTAGCGCTATGGTGGTGGCCATAGTGAGAGAGGACTCTCATCAGCCCCTGTTCCCACTTACCTGCATCTGCAGGTGTCTGGTCGGCCACCGAAAGGAGGAGCGGGGTGCCCAAGCTAGCTCAGCAGCGGAGGGACGATCAGTGTACTTCGCCGAAGCCGACACTGATCAGAGTGAGGTGAGTATATTCAGCTCTTTACTCCCCCCAGTGGTGGAAAAAAAGAAGACATCCACTTCTTGAAAAAGGTCCCAACCTAGTTATGGACCTTCTAATCTCACCTTATCCACGCCGCAGGTTTTTCTGCTGAAAGTTTTCAGACAGATACCAAACTTCACCCTTCACGGTGGGCTATGTGTGCCAACCTTCAGGGATATGGGTTCCTATTTAAAGGATACCTCTCCCCTGGGCCTTGTACAAGACTCTTACCAGGACTTTATAGCGAAATAGCGAAAGTGCTGGATCTTAGAGCCCAGTCCTCCGAAGAGAGACATTACAGGCGACGCCTCATGGATGAGGCCCGGATCCCATCCAGTTTTGGCTTAACTTGTAGGCGTCTTGGATGGATCCGAAAGCATAGCTCTTTTACCCCCAGAGGGTCTCTTTGGTAGAGTTTTCCTTTAGCACCTCCTAACGCGTCCAACACCTTTCGACACTGGCGAAAAAACTGAGGTACTTCCCTGATGGGAGGGGTTATATGGAGGGGAACTGTCTTCCATTGGTTGTGCCAGTGTCCAATCACCGCTGGTGACCCTTAACCCATTATGTAATGACTAGCTCTGTGTCCCGTGGTGTACGATAAAGAAAATAAGAGGGAAATGACAAGACTCATGAATAGCACAAAGGGGGTCAATAATAAAGTTAACACTAACATATATAGATATATATTATGAAACAGCTTGGTCCACCAGGACCACAGACTACCCACAATTCAAATGGATAGGGAATTTATATACTGTATAAGCATATAACCCAATTACACCAACCAACCTAAGAGTTATCGATGAAAGCGTTGAGATCTACCTCAACGTTCATCCCAAACGGTACATAACTCTTCAACCTGTGGATCCAGGCCATCTCTAATCTGGAAATACTCCGAATCATGGAGTCTTCTCTCCATCTGGGAGAATATTTATCTATCCCCAAAAATATCGTGTTGGTGGGATCTTTAGCGTGAATCTCTAAGTACTGTCGGGATACCAGATGTTTGGGAAAACCTGTGAGTATATTTGTGATGTGTTCATTCAATCTCACACGGAGAGGTCGTTTAGTCCTGCCCATATATTGAAGTCCACATGGGCATTGTAGGAGATAAACGACTCTCTCCGTGAAGCAGGTAATGAAAGGGACTATTTTATGTTCAACATTAGTCACAGTAGACCTAAACGTATTGGTACGTCTATGGGTACAACAACTCAACGAGCATACTCTACATCTCTTGCACTGATAGAAACCCACCAACTGATCAAGAAATGTCTTATTCACAGAAGGGGGATCTAAGATATTGGGTGCCACTCTCCCTCGTAAGGAAGGCGCACCTTTATAAACAACCTGAGGGTGAACTGGTAGCACTGCCTGCAGGACTGGATCGTTGGTAAGTATATGCCAGTGTTTTTTAATCAACTGTTTAACACCCCTATATTGAGACGAATAGGTAGTAACAAATGGAATAGATGGTGTTCTTAATTGGGACCTGGGCCTATCAGCAAGAAGATCCCTCCTGTCCAATGATGCCACTTCTTTTAGGGTGTTAGTGAGGGAATCATTAGAATACCCTTTTTCCACAAATCGACCAATCAGAATCTCTGCTTGTGTTAGAAATTCGTTATGGTCTGTACAATTCCGTTTAAGCCTGATGAATTGGCTCTTCGGTACGGACTTAAGCCATGATGGATGATGACAGCTATTAGTAGGAATATATGAGTTCCTGTCCGTATTTTTGAAAAAAGTGGAGGTGTTAAAGGAGCCATTCTTAATACATATTTTTAAATCCAAAAAATGGATCTCCTCCTGACTGGCCTCAAAATTGAAAACAATGCCCCTGGCGTTATTATTGAGGCCCTCCATGTAGAAGTCCAAATCATGGCGATCACCGTCCCATAGGAGGAGGACGTTGTCAATGTACCTAGCCCACAACATGAGTTCGGGTGGGCGTTGGGCATAAACAACGTCCTCCTCCCATAAGGCCATGAAGAGGTTGGCCAAACTGGGGGCGTTTATCTCCAACAATGCCCATGTGGACTTCAATATGTGGACAGGACTAAACGACCTCTCCGTGTGAGATTGAATGAACACATCACAAATATACTCACAGGTTTTCCCAAACATCCGGTATCCCGGCATTACTTAGAGATTCACGCGAAAGATCCCACCAACACGATATTTTTGGGGATAGATAAATATTCTCCCAGATGGAGAGGAGACTCCATGATTCGGAGTATTTCCAGATTAGAGATGGCCTGGATCCCCAGATTGAAGGGTTATGTACCGTTTGGGATGAACGTTGAGGTAGATCTCAACGCTTTCATCGATAACTCTTAGGTTGGTTGGTGTAAGTGGGTTATATGCTTATATATAAATTCCCTATCCATTTGAATTGTGGGTAGTCTGTGGTCCTGGTGGACCAAGCTGTTTCATAATATATATCTATATATGTTAGTGTTTAGCTTTATTATTGACCCCCTTTGTGCTATTCATGAGTCTTGTCATTTCCCTCTTATTTTTTACTATACGTAATAAGGTTTTTTTTTTTCTTTTTGGACCTTTATTAGATGTATTATTGAATATTTACCAATTATCACATATTTGGATTATTTATATTTGTAGCATTTTTTATGCTTCTTAACAATAATCTATGCTGAGGTGGATGTGCGGACAGTGTTTCTCATATTGAATATTGGTCCTATCTATCCACTTGTCATGGTTATTTTTAACTTGATTTTATACACATAAATTGTATGTTTTATGAATGCTGCCTTTTTTATCTTAACTCGATTAAAATTAGGTTTTCATTTGTTCTACTCTGCACGCCGTTGCCTATAATTCATAGTAAGGCTTGGCTTGCATGATGGTTCCGGGCCTCGTCTGTGTAGTGGAGTGGAGGCTTGGTCAAATTGCTATGTCTCCATAGGCCGCTCATAGCGAGGCTTGGCTCTTTTCTTGTTATATCTTGTGATGCGTCAGCACGTCACCTGATCCCCATGACGACGTGTATGAACACGAAACGTACGTCGGGTAGGTGTGCGTGCTGACGACATCATCACGGGACAGGTATGGCGGACCGGCCGGTTGTTTTGTCTTAATATTTCGATTTTCTGTAAGTGTTTTTATACCCGCTTTTTATAATAAATGTGATATTGGGTAATGCACTATCGAGCCTCCTCTGTCTTTTTGGGAAACCTCTGTTACATCCACTGTGGTCGAACCGGTGGTTGGATTTCCTTGGACCAATTCCTGGGATTGCAGATGGGCTTATTTGTTTCTTACCTCTGGTAAGCAGTTTGTACTGGTGGTGGTGGACACGGGTGTTGCATGCACCAATTCTTCATTGTACTTCAGTTCACCTCCCCACGGCTTCCTTCTATTTTTGGTTTTGATGGGACTGACACATGCTATATTCACTATATCAACGGTCTTTTTAATTGGACTTTTTTATTTGTCAGTATATCTGTGAACCTTTGTTACTGATTTATTATTAGTCACTATTCACATCATAGCGCACTTGTTTTTTTTTATTTTTGTCAATATGTATTCTGCTACATGTTTTTGGTAAAAAAAAAAAAAAATTAAAAATCACAACAAGCGTATATTGATTGGTTTACATGAATGTTATAGCAGCTACAAACTATGGGATATATAGATAATTTTTTTTTACAATACTAGTAATGGTGCTGATCAGTGACTTATAGTGGGACTGCGTTATTGCATGGATATTCTGACACTGACACTTTGCCTGGAACCTGTCACTGTACTAATGACATTGGCTAGGAAGGGGTTATCTAGGGTAATCAAGTCTCTCACTAGTGGGTTCCCCAACATATTCTGCCTCTGCTAGTAATACTCCTGCCTCCTTAAACTGCACTGTAGAGGTTAACTGCTTTTTGAACCCATTCACCTCCGCTATAAACACCCCCCTCAGAGTGTTCTTAAAGGCCTCTCATTGGAGAAGAGGAGACCCAGTATTTCCATTTTCAGCCCAGAAATGCTTGATAAGCCTCAGTACATTTAATCGTTGCGTATTCCTCTTGGAGCCAACTAGCCTCCATCCGCCAGTGACGTATACCCAGCTTCGGCCCCAGATTGAGTTCCAGCAACATGGGAGAATGGTCAGATAGGGCTCTAGGTAGATAGAAGACCTCCCTGACCAGCTCCATACCCTCCCCCTCAGCCAGGATAGTGTCTATTCTGGAGAGCGTCTTGTACGTTTCTGAATAACAGGAGTACTCCTTAGTATCAGGATGGTGAAAGCGCCAGACATCCCTAAACCCATGTGTAGACCCAGATGACGCATCCAGCCGATCCATGGCTGAATCCGCCACTGTATTACAATCGCCTAAAATTAAGGTCTTCCCTTCCGCTACCTCATATGTGGCCCATATCATGTCATCCAGATGAGATAGCGAAAAGGGAGGAGGTCTGAGGTTTGTGATTCGGCTGACATACTAAGAACGTATGCTCAATTCTTTAAGGAACTTTATGTGTCCTGTGCTGCTGCGGGGGGAGAGGCATTGGAGACTTACCTGGCAGACATTGACCTACCTATGCTGACAGATGAGGACAGTGCTGCTTTGGAAGCAGATATCACTGTAGAGGAAGTGGAGGGGGTGATTTCTTCCTTTGCTCCTTGAAAATCTCCAGGTCTAGATGGCCTTCCCTCGGAGTGGTACAGCACCTTTAGGTATGGTCCAGCGTCCGCCTGCTAAGAGTGTTTAATGCGGCTAGGTCAGACGGTAGATAACCTCCCTCCATGAGAGAAGCGTTGGTCGTTCTGATCCCTAAAGGGGGGGAAGGATCCTTGGGAGTGTGACTCATATGGTCCGATCTCGATGAATGTAGATACCAAAATCCTGGCCAAAATGCTTGCAGGGAGATTACAAACAGTTATCCTAAAATTGGTAGATGCGGGTCAGACGGGATTTATCCAGGGGAGATGTGCACAGATGAACATTAGGAGACTCTTTGTGAACCTCCAGACTGTACATGACAACTCCGGGACAAGAGTAGTAGATACAAAAGAGGCTTTTAACTCAGTAGAGTGGGCATACTTGTTTCGCCTCTTAGAATCCTTTTTTTTGTGACACTACGGATTTTCAGAACCATTGACTCCATTATTGTGGGATTCCTGTGGGGATCACGAGCCCCCAGAGTCTCTCTAGCAGTTCTAAAATGACCAGTTACAATGGGGGGGTGGCCCTTCCAGACTTGTGCTCCTAGACACGGACACAGCCCACTCTACTCTATGGGCCCTCCCATATGATCAGACGGAAAGGGACAGATCCCCTTCTGTTTTTTTTTAGCGGATTGGATTGGAGGTAGGCAGGTGTAAATGAACACAAGTCCATTTACATCTGCTGCTCCATAGAGGTGAATTGAGGGTCCAATTGGGTCAGACCAATTGTGTGAAAGGGTGCAGAGCAGTGCACCTGTGGCTTCCCTGCAGGTTAGCTGCACTTTGCCATAGACCTAATATATGTTAAAGTTTTTTTATCCCATTGCCCATGGCTTTCAAAAACTGAATGTTGAAATCCCTGGGATGGGGGGGGGATTGGGGGTTTTGCCCTTTATGGAACAGGGAGGAATGGTTACTTCCCTCTCCTAATGGGCAAGTTGGGGGGGGGGGGGGTGTTGGTTCAACTGATGCTTTTCTTCTACAAAAAAAAAAAAAAAGGAGCACGTATATCGGAGTGCAGGAGAGGGTTGGAGATGCAGAAAAGTAAGGCTATGGACTGCTGGTGATTACACAAATGTCTGGATTACTGTGGAATTCATTCATTGCTTTATATACTTGCTGTAACACCTACCCGATGCTTGTATGTCTATTTTTTGATATGCTCAATAAAAAAAAACAATTAGGGGAAATGTATAAGGAGGCTCCTGAAGATGCGCTATTGTGTGAAACAGCTGTTGAGCAAGTGAGGATAACTGCCTGAGGTCCCGCTGCTCCATTGTGGTGGCAGTCATATTCAGTGGCACTTTTCTATTTTTATCCAGATGAGGGTACTAGTCCGAGATCCGGCCTGCCAGTTTTCCTGTGGTGACTGTGATACAGTGGCTTCTGTCTATTGTTATGGCTGAGGACATGTCAGTTCTTTTTGTTTTTACTTTGCATGTTCTAATAAACAGACATACTACACTATGGTCAGTATCCCTCTTTTTATTTTCAGGCTGGATGTGTTTACCATTGAGATCGATTGATTTACATATGCTCTGAACAAGTGAATATTCTTTATCCCTGGTGGCCCCCTGGTACCTCAGACCACGCCTACGTCATTGGCTGAGCGGACCTGATGGGCAACTTCCTCCGCAGCGCAAGAAATGAATAGACCCGCCCCTTCTCACATTCCCATCAGGCCCGCTCAGCCTTACACCTACGTCATTAGCACTTTTGATTTTGAATGTTCGAGTCCATTGTATTTAATAGGGTTCTAAAGTTCGCGCAAACTTTAGGTCTGTTCGCAGGTCCTGGTGCGAACCGAACAGGGGGGGTGTTCGGCTCATCCCTAGTAATGGCACAGCACCATGGATATACTGTATGGTGAAGGAGCCGATATCAATGTGGATCACTAAATTTTTCTGCACTTCTTTGGACTCTTATTTTCCGTGTTAGTTTTTCTTCCTTGTAGAATCAGCACTATTTATGAGAACATTGATGTACATCCTATTACACATCGTAAAGCGTTTGTAACCCCAACACTTCATATTCCTGATATGTGCCTGCTGTACCTGTAGGTCCCCTTGCTTTCCTATTAAAAACTGACCACACTAAGCAGGAGAGCACACAGTGGTCAGTTCTCTAGCTATGCTGGGAACTCAGTATGCTCTCCTCCAATTATCAGACTTGTGCTGATACGCCCCTGCTGCACAGCCATTCAATGAGCAGATCAGTGTGCGGTTGCTTCTCCTCCCCCCAGCTCTAATGCAGCTGAGAACAGAAGGAATTTGATCACTTATAAAAAAAGAAAAAAAAGCTATTTATAATGTTTTTTTATATCTTTACAAAAATGTTTTGCATTTCATTTCTATTTTTAACTGAATGGGTTGTTTTACAAGGTGATCATTTACAATCACTTTAATACAGTATATAATAATTGATGTACACATCTTAAGATGTTTAGATTTGTCTTTTTTCTAGCTGTGCATTTCATGGTTTTATTTGTTTCTTGTGCCATACCTTTGTGCGTTTTCTATGAGCTCCAGATCTTCTTTGTGTCTTTGTTGGAGTGTTTCTAATAACATCTTTTGCTGTTCCTTCTGTAGCTGAAGCTTTCTGATCTATGATAAATAGAAAAACAAAAAACACAATGTTAGCGCCTTCCTTCTAGATATACAAAAATGTAAATTTGGATACACCTGAAATAGTACCTGGGCCTCCAGATCCAATATCCTGCCCTCTGACTGCAGCATCTCCCTTTCGGAGTTCTTGTCATTTTCTAGTGCCCTGATCATAGGAGGAGCAAGCTGCAAAAAGAGAGAAAAAAATCATTATTCTGAGCATTATTGCTGGGTTCTTTGGCAAAACAAGGTTATCTGGGCCTATAAAGAACCCTTCAACTCTAATTTGGAAATGTTAAAATTTTAATAGGGAGTTGAGGTAGTTACTTTAAATATAATGCTAGCTGCTTTTCAAAAAACATCAAGTAGTGCTGATGCATAGACTGCTGAAGTTCAATAACCGCTTTTACCCACTTGCCTACCAGGCACTTCCTGCCCAAGCCATTTTTCAGCTTTGAGCGCTGTCGCACTTTGAATGAGAATTGCGCGGTCATGTAACACGGTACCCAAACAATTTTTTTTTATCATTTTCTTCACACAAATAGAGATTTCTTTTGGCAGTATTTAATCACTGCTGGGTTTTTTATATATAAAAAAAATAAAATGTAGAAAAATAGGATTTTTATAACAGCTTACCTGTAAAATCCTTTTCTTGGAGTACATCACGGGACACAGAGCGACATAGTCATTACTAATGGGTTATATAGATACCGTCAGGTGCTGGCACTGGCAACTTCCAAAACCGGAAGTACCCTCCCCTATATAAGCCCCTCCCATCCGGGAGCACCTCAGTTTTGTAGCAAAGCAATAAGTGTCCCCAAAGAGGGGCGGGAGCTCTGTGTCCCGTGATGTACTCCAAGAAAAGGATTTTACAGGTAAGCTGTTATAAAAATCCTATTTTCTTTCTCGTACATCACGGGACACAGAGCGACATAATCATTACTAATGGGATGTCCTAAAGCAATGCCCAATGAGGGGGGGGGATACACCATATATAAGCTGAGCGCTATCAGACATGAGGATCTTTTGCGGCCTGCAACACACTGCGCCCAAAGGCGACATCCTCCTGACTTCTAACGTCCACCTGGTAGAACCTAGTAAACGTGTGTACTGAAGACCATGTTGCGGCCTTACAGATTTGAGCCAGGGAGGCCTGGTGATGCACTGCCCATGAAGTTCCAACTGCTCTCGTGGAGTGCGCTCTAACTTTGAACGGAGGCGGTCTCCTTCTCAAGCCATAGGCTTGTATTATGACCTGTCGAATCCACTTGGCTAAAGTAGATTTTGACGCTGCCTGACCCTTTCTGGGGCCTTCCGGCAGAATAACCAAAGTATCCGTTCTGCGAATCTGAGCAGTGGCTTTAGATAAGCTTTAACTGCTCTTACTACATCCAAAGAATGCAATAACTTTTCCTCTACCGAAGTAGGTTTGGGGAAAAAAGAAGGAAGAACCACATCTTGGTTCAAATGAAACCTCGATACCACCCTAGGAAGAAAGGCTGGATGAGGACGTAACACTACTCTATCCTTATGGATAACCAGATATGGCTCCTTACAGGACATAGCTGCTAATTCCGACACTCTTTTAGCCGAACAAATGGCTACTAGAAAAATCAATTTCCTGGTGAGAAGCACCAAAGAAATATGCTGTAATGGTTCAAATGGTTGTTTCTGTAGAACCGACAGAACCAAGTTTAGATCCCATGGACATATGGGAATATTAACCGGAGGACTAATACGCATCACTCCTTGTATAAAGGCTTTGACTAGTGAATGCGAAGCCAAGGGCCTTTGAAAAAATATTGACAAGGCCGAAATCTGACCCTTGATAGTACTCAAGGCAAGCTTCCTATCTACAGCCCATTGTAGGAAGTCCAGAATCCTACCTATTACGTACTTATGTGGATGCCATTTCTTGGCCTCACACCACGCGATGTACGCCTTCCAGATTCTATATTAGATCTGCCTGGATACCGGCTTCCTGGCATTGATCATGGTAGATACCACAGGATTAGAGAGCCCTCTCTTTTTTAGAATGTGGGCTTCCATAGCCAGGCCGTCAAACCTAGGGCTGGTAAAGAAGGGTGGTATATCGGTCCTTGCGAAAGCAGGTCCGGACGACGTGGGAGAGTCCAAGGACTCCCCACTGAAATTTTACAATCTCCGCGTACCACGCTCTTCGGGGCCACGCTGGAGCCACCGGAATCACTGGTTTCTTTTCTACCCTGATTCTGCGGAGTAATCGAGGTAACCATTGTGGCGGTGTGAATGCATATATCAGCTTGAACTGATCCCAAGGGAACACTAGGGCATCCGAGCCGCAAGCTAGGGGATCCCTTGTCCGAGAGACAAACCTGTCCCCCTTTGCGTTGAATCTGGATGCTAGAAGATCTACATCCGATGTTCCCCACCGCTGACATATTGTCCAGAAAACCTCGGGGTGAAGGGACCCTTCCTCTGGGCCTAATTGCTGGCGACTTAGAAAGTCCGCCTTCCAATTCTCCGCTCCTGGAATGAATACCGCAGATATGGCTGGGACATATTTTTCTGCCCATTTCAGGATGTAATTTACTTCCCTCTGGGCTGCACGACTCCTGGTGCCCCCCTGATGATTGATATATGCCACTGCTGTGGCATTGTCTGATTGAATTCTGACAGGGGACCCTTGGAGTTTGGATGTCCATGCTACTAGGGCATACCGGGCTGCTCGTATCTCTAAGAGATTGATGGGCAGGGCCTTTTCTGCATCCGACCATCTGCCCTGGAGAGACTATTGCTCCAGTACTGCTCCCCAGCCTATAAGGCTGGCATCTGTAGTGACCACCTTCCAAGAAATCAGACTGAAGGATTTCCCTTTTTCCAGATTCTGGGGAACCAACCACTAACGGAGGCTCTTGCGAACGGAAGGGGACAAGGACATTGTAAGTCTAGGGCCTGAACTTTTTTGTTCCAGGCTGACAGTATGGCCCCCTGCAAATTCCTTGAATGGAATTGACCGTAGGGTACTGCTTCGAATGATGCCACCATTTTTCCCAGCAGCCTCATGCACAGGCGTATGGACGGCTGTCTTTTTTGTACCCACTAAGTGGATCAAATCTTTCAAAGACAACACCTTTCCTCGAGGCAAGAATATTTTTCTCTGGCCTGAATCCAACCTTAGCCCCAAGTATTCCAGACTTTTGACTGGTTTTTAGGGCTGACTTTTCTCGGTTGATAATCCAACCGTGAGATTCCAGATACTTGATTGTCTTGTGAACGACCACGTCTAGTTTTTTCACTGAGTGGTCTATCAGCAACAAGTCATCTAGATATGCCATTATCATTACACCTTGTGTTCTCAGATTGGCCAATAAAGGGCCAGAATTTTTGTAAACACTCGTGGTGCTGTGGCCAAACCGAAGGGTAAGGCTCTGAACTGAAAATGGCGCCCTTCTACTGCAAAGCGTAGAAACTTTTGGTAGACTGGAAAGATGGGAATGTGCAGATAAGCATCTTTGATGTCGATCGCGGCTAACCAATCCTCCCCTTGTAGGGCAGTGGCCACCGATCGGATCGACTTCATCGGAAAGTCCTGATATACAGGAATTTGTATAGCCCTTTTAGAATTAATATGGGCCTCCCGTCCGCGTTTGCTTCGGGACTGTAGAGAGGTTTGAGTAAAACCCGAACCCTCATTCTTCCAGGGGAACCTCCATAATTACTCCTTGGAGCAATAGTTGTTCTAGTGCCAACAGGAGGGACTCTCTCTTCCGGGGATCCCTTGGCACGTTTGACCTCAAAAATGGGAAGGAGGAGAGTCTCTTAACTCCAATCTGTATCCTCAACATACTGCGGAGAGCACCTATCTGTCTTGATCGCGTCCCGCCAGGTCTCTTGTGAACAACTGGAGTCCTCCCCCCACCCGACTGAGTGGGGGCAACCCTTCAATGAATTTAACTTTGGGGGAGGTTTTGTACCTCCCCTGACCCAGGGTTTCTCATTACCCTGCTATTGTCCCTGTTTTTTACCCCCGGGAATTGACCGAGGAGGCCGTCGGAACTGTTACACAGCCGATGCCCCAGGGACTGGAGAAGCAGGCCTCTTAAAGAGGGACCTCTAACTCTGTTTTTAACCGGCAAGAGCGTATTTTTACCGCTGGAAATTTTCTGGATATATTTGTCCAGGTTTTCCCTGAATAAGCGTTCACCATGAAATGGGACGCTAACCAGCCATTCCTTACAGGGAGCTTCAGCAGACCAGTTTTTGAGCCATAGAAGCCTACGCATATGTACTCTAGACAGCGTAAGGCGGGAGGCCTGATGGACTGAATCCTTTATGGCGTCAACCGCAAAGCCTAAGGCTCTAGGTAGATCAGCTAGGGCAAGGCCTGCTGATCTGTCAAGTCCCTCAAGACCTGTTTCAACTGATCCTTCACTGCTTAGCAGACCCCAATAGCTGCTACTGCTGGTTGTGTCACCAAGCTTGCTGTAGAAAGAAGCAGACTTTCATAAGGACTCCAATCTTTTATCTATTGGGTTCTTGAACATTTGGACATTATCCACTGGACATGTCAGTGATTTATACATACAAGAGATGGCTGCGTCCACTGTAGGGACCTTCCATTTTTTTTTTTTTGATGAACTTATCCTCCATGGGATAGACCACCGGAAATCTCTTGGGGGAATAATATTTTCTCAGGACGTTCCCAATCCTGGTAAATAAGCCCTTTCAGTAAAGGGTGAAGTGGAAAAGAACAGACAGTCTGGGGGATTCTAGCGACCCCAACGAGGATACAGTAGTGGTTGATGGTTCCGCAAGGTGCATTTTTAAATGCCGATCGGACCATGTTAGTCAGAGACTGAACCCATAATCTTTCAGCTTGAGCTGCTGAGAAAGGTTCCTCCACTGTTGATTCCTCTATAACAGAATCAACCTCATCCTGATCCCCTTCAGGCAGGTCGATCCCTGTATGGGACTGTTGCTCTGCTAACAGGCACTCTGAAGGAGGAGACGGAGATCGGCGTGCTTTCCCTGACAGGGAGGCAGCGATCAATGTTGACAATCTCTCTCTAATCCTCCCAGAGCTGAGGAAAAAACCTCCTCTGTTACATACACAGGAGCAGGTGAACTGAGGACAGCCACAGTACCAAGTACCCCTGCGGGGTCTCTATGGTCACTTACCTCTGAACTTCAGGGGAGACTGGTGCAGCAGAAGCATGCCCACCTCAGAGCCCGATGAGACCCCCTTCGCTTCCTGGAAGATTCAGTTCCGGAGCTTCTGGACGGCATATTCTTAAGCCTAAAGCTGAGGTATTCCAGCCGTAATACACCACTTTTACTGAGAATAGTCTAGCACAATTGCTGCTATATCACAGTTGGTGTCTACTAAAGTGCCTTTCTAGGGGATGCCTGCATCAACCGCCTCTGTGTGCCTTTATCTGTTGCTAGCTCTGTCTGTGCATTCAATAGCCAGCTATAATGTGCTTTAAAACACGCTGGACGCCCGCACATGCGCAGTAGCGCCGCGGCGCACACCTGAGCGTCATCCACCCGCTCCGCCCCTTTTTTCAGATCGCCTCTATGAATAGAGGCGCGTGCACGCGCACGCGCGCGGGCACGTGCGCCTTCGGCGCCCTTTTTTAAAAACAATAAGGAGCTAGATGGGAGCCAGGGCCCCCTTTGCCGCAGGGCCCGGGGATGGATGAGCGCAGCAACAGGGCAGAGGAGACAGCTTCCCAGCAGAGAACATACCAACTGCCTGGATTTGATTCTGGAAGAAAAAAATCCACATTACAAGAAAAAGAACCATAGCGGCCTCTAGTGTCTAACACAGGTACCGCGGTCTTACATTTTTTATTTTATTTTTTTCTTGCCTACTATTAAAATTTTTACATTTTCTCAGTAGTAACAGGCATACACAGAATATTAGCGGGAATACCTTAGGTAACAGGCAGAAAGACAAAATAGGCTTGGGGGTCCCTCAATAGAACCAAGTTCCTGAGGGCCCCCACTTACCTTTTCCTCGCCGCAGGACTTTGTTTGGTCCACAGAAGCCCAAACTTCACCTATCACGGCAGGCATTGTAATCAAACCTTCAGGGACCGGGTTCCCAAGGATTCCACTCCCCTGGACCTGTATAGCACCCTGCACAGAAAACATCTTGGTCGTGGGTATGACCAGAGCTCTGGATCCCAGGGTCCAGCCCTCCTAAGAGAAGCATTACAGGCAGAACCTTGCTCTTCTCTGCAAGGCCCGGGTACCGAC
The DNA here is from genome assembly GCA_029206835.1 of Rana muscosa. Taxonomy (NCBI): domain Eukaryota; kingdom Metazoa; phylum Chordata; class Amphibia; order Anura; family Ranidae; genus Rana; species Rana muscosa. Next base: position 111,411,467 of record CM055128.1, on the reverse strand, counting down.
CGTTTAGCTATGAAGCTTTTTTGGTCTGATCCGGAATAGCTTACTGAGGCCCAAAAGAACCTGTACGCAAGCTCAGTGAAAAACACATGTTTCTTCTTGGCCAACACCTTAGACACTGGCAAAAAACTGAGGTGCTCCCGGATGGGAGGGGCTTATATAGGGGAGGGTACTTCCGGTTTTGGAAGTTGCCAGTGCCAGCACCTGACGGTATCTATATAACCCATTAGTAATGACTATGTCGCTCTGTGTCCCGTGATGTACGAGAAAGAAAAATATGTTTCTGTCAGTAAATTTTGTAACTAAGTAATTTTTCACCTTAATTGATGTGTGCTGATGAGGCGGCACTGATGGGCACTGATAGGCTGAGCTGGTGGGCATTGATGAGGTGGCACTTATGGGCACTGATTATGTGCCACTGATGAGGAGGCACGAATATGCCGCACTTATGGGCACTGATAGGTGGCACTGATATGTGGCATTGATGAGCACTGATAGGCGGCACTGATGGGTACTGTTAGGCGGCACTGGTGGGCACTGATAGGTGGCACGGATACATGGTACTGATGGGCATTGATTGACAGCAGTGCTGGGCATTGATGGGCAGCACTAATAGGCGTCACCGATTGCCAGCATTGACTGGCATTGCTAATGGGCACTGATTGGTGGCACTTGTGGGCAGTGGTGGGCACTGATTGGTGCCACTGGTGGGCACTGATTGGCAACACTTATTGATATACTGTAATCAGGGCACTGATGATCAGTGCCCTGATTACATTCCTTTTTTTAAATCAAATACTTTTTTTATTTCTTTACCATAACATTTATACATACATCCATTTCATTTCTGTATTCCAATGTATATATGTGTTTTATCATATATTAGTACATTCTCCTACTCATTCCCATTCCCCCTCCATCCACCCCTCCCCCCCCCCGTGCCTCCACTTCTATCCATTTATCCCATATATTATTAAATTTATTTTTATTACCTCTTTTAGTGTATATGAATTCTTCTTTACTTATAGTGTCCTGTACTACTACCTCCCATTCTGTTGCTGTGGGGGGACTTACTGCTTGCCACTTCTGTGCAATAAGTTTTCCCTGAAACAAGCATCTCCTTATCGCTGTGCGCTCATCCTTTGAGGGTCCCCACTCTTCCACAAGACCCAGCACACATAGCCTAGCCTCCGGCTGCAGAGATGTCCCAAATACTATATTTATCTTTTCGACTATTTGCTTCCAATATTGGTACAATTTAGGGCATCTCCAGACCATATGTATTAGGTCTCCTTTATCCTGACCGCATCTCTGGCATCCTGGGTCTGGCCTCCTGCCAAACTGGAACATTCTTTGGGGCGTATAATACGCCCTATGTATCAGGTAGAGCTGGGACATATTCTGGGAGGGAGACATTGACAGTCCGGGCCCTGTTTCCAGTATTTGTTCCCATTGATCTTGTGAGATTGTGCCCACATCCCTCTCCCATTTGTCCCTGATTTTATTAACCAATATCTCACTTCGATCAGCCCTTTCTAGGCAGTCATAGATAGTAGAAATCGCTCCTCTAGCAGTCTCTGCGTTTACTAAGCTTCGGAGGATGACCATATCATTCCATTCCGGTAAGCTATGACCGAACTGTGCATTTAGCGCATGCCTAATTTGTAAATATCTGTAAAAGGATCTATTTGGGACCGCAAACTCCTCTCTTATTTCTTGAAATGTTTTTATTCTGCCGGTGGCAAATAGTTGTTCCAGCAAGTGTACACCTAGTCTGTCCCATTCCTCAATCTTTCCCATGTCTTTAAGTTCCTGTAGGTTTCTATTATCCCAGATGGGGGAGAATTCAGAGAAGCCTGTGTATCCCAGAATCTTCTTGCCCTCTTTCCAACATTTGACCATCAATCAAGCTGTGGGGCATCTAGAGTAGAATGAATCTGCCTCTACTGCCTCAACTTCCGTGTCATGGTTTGTGTTGTTCAGGACTACACTTGTTCCTGCTCCTCTTCCTTCCCTCTGATTGCTGCCCCTCATATTCTGCAACTGAGCGGCTAGGAAATAATATCTGGGGTTCGGGAGGGCCAATCCCCCCTTCTCCCTTGGATGTTGTAGGGCTCGGAGTGAGATCCTTGCTGCTCCTCCCCTCCAGACCAATTCCCTGAATACCCCTTCTATCTTCCTAAACCACCGTTTTGAGATCCATACTGGGGAATTATGTAAGATGTATAGGATTTGCGGCATCCACACCATTTTTACCAAGTTGCTCCTTCCAGCTACTGATAGAGGAAGCCGGTTCCAGACCCTGCATTTTTGTCTCAACTTTGTCACTAATGGCACTAAATTTCCCCCTATGTATTGCCCAGGGTCTTTTGTCATATTTATTCCTAAGTATCTTATCTGGGACACCACCTTCACTTGGTCTATTTGCCCTCTCAGGGGGTCTAACGGCAAGAGTGCGGATTTATCCCTGTTTATTGTTAGCCCAGAGAATCTCCCAAATTCCCCTATGATATTCATTGCTGTCACCAATGAGGTCTGTGTATCCCCCAGAAAGAGCAAAATATCATCCGCATACAATGCGACTTTCTCCACTCCTAGCTTCCTTTTAAACCCTTTTATCTCCGGTGATGTCCTTATCGCCGTGGCTAATGGCTCCATGGCTAGGGCGAAAAGCAGGGGCGACAACGGGCATCCCTGTCTTGTCCCCCTCGCCAATCGGAACCAGTCTGAGCACTCACCGTTGACCTTTATCTTTGCCCTGGGATTCCCATACAATAACCTAATCCATTGAATGAACTTAGGGCCAAACTGATACTCTTCTAGCACCTTCCACAGATATTGCCACTCAAGGCTATCAAATGCCTTTGTGGCATCCAAGGACAGTATTGCTCTCGCCCCTCTTTCTTCTACTGGCAACTGGATATTTAGGAATGCTCTTCTAATATTAGAACTAGTGGACCTTCCTGGTATAAATCCTGTTTGATCAGGATGTACCAGTTTTGTAACTATCTTATTTAGCCTTGTTGCCAGTATTTTAGCCAGGATTTTTGTGTCTGCGCACAGAAGAGATATTGGTCTATAGCAGCGGTTCTCAACTCCGGTCCTCGGGACCCACTAACAGGCCAGGTTTGCAAGATAACTGAACTGCATCACAGGTGAGATCGTTTTCTGCTCAGTGATTGCCATACTCTAGTCGGCATCTCCCCCAAGGGAATACCTAAAACCTGGCCTGTTAGTGGGTCCCGAGGACCGGAGTTGAGAACCACTGGTCTATAGGAATTTGCCTCCAGTTGGTCTTTCCCATCCTTCAATAGTGTTATTATGGTTGCCTCTTCCATGGACCCAGGCATTTTCCCCTCCTCAACCGCCCAGTTAAATACCTCCAGCAGTTTTGGAAGCAGCACCTCACTGTAGGTTTTATATATTTCTATTGGCAAGCCATCAGGCCCCGATGTCTTTTGACCCGCCATTTCTTTTGTTGCCAACTGTATCTCTTCCAGTGTCAGTGGTGCCTCCAACCCCTCTCTGTCTTGCCCTGACAACCGATATATCTTCAGGCCTGCGAAGAAAGTGTCCATTTCCCCCTATCTACTGTTATGCCAGGTACTGCTGTACAGCTTCTGGTAGTATTTCTTAAACACTTGCGTTATTTCTGGTGTGCCTCTCTTGATTTCTCCGTCCTCGTCATAGATCGCCGGGATGGTAGATAGGGGATTATCGGCCCTCGCAGTCAAGGTCAAAATCCTCCCCACTCTCTCACCCTCGGCAAAAAAATTCTGTTTCTGAAATAATTTTTTATTTTCCACCTTTCTTCTTATTATTTTTTTGTATTCTTCCTGCACCTCTAGCCATTTCTTATGTTCCTCCTTGCTTGGGTTGCTTATATAACTCATCTCTGAGCTCCTCACCTTTTTACTCGCTTTGAGTTCCTTGGCACGCGTCTGTTTTTTAATAAGCAATATTTTTTGAATCAGGATTCCCCGCAGAAATGCTGTCAAAGTATCCCAAATTATTCCCGTCGAGGCAGAGCCAGTGTTTGCTGCTATAAACTCTTTCAAGCTACCACTTATTCCCTCCGGTTCTTTAATTACCTCCAGCCAGAATGGATTTAGCTTCCAGTCCCTTTTATTATATCCTCTATTCATCCTAATTTCAAAGATCATTGAGGAGTGGTCCGAGATGCTTCTGGGTTCATATGCCACCTCTCCTAGCTCCCCCATCGCTTCTTCATTACAGAGTACGAGATCTATCCTGGACAGAGTCGAGTGTGTCCTTGAGTGGCAGGAGAATTGTTTTTCCTCTGGGTGTCTCCTCCTCCATACATCAATCAGTCCCATCTCCCCGCAAAATTGGAAAAGAGGGCTACCGACCGTCTGTACAGAGGGGGGACCCGCCGGGAATCTATCCAAATTTTTGTTCATGGTCATGTTAAAGTCTCCTGCCACTATTACAGGCACTCCCGGCCTGTCCACAACAAACTCCATCAAGTCCCACAAAATTTCTGTGCCAAACGGAGGGGGAATATATATATATGCTTGCCACCACATATTCCCTTGTCTCTATCCGGCAGTGAAGAAACACATAGCGTCCTACGGTATCGATCTTGCTATGGCTGCAGGAAAACACCATCCCGGAATCTATCAACACGCTCACACCCCTTGAATAAGCGGTGTGTGTAGAGTGGTATTGAGTCTGATATTTCCTGTGTTTTAACAAATTAACAGTTCCCTTATCCAGGTGTGTTTCCTGCAGACATAGTATTTTGATGTTATTGCTATCGGCATCTGAGAAAATTGCCTGTTTTTTTATTGGATCTTTTACCCCTCGGACATTCCATGAACACACCTTAATGCTTTTTCCCTGATTGGGAGATCTATTCTCACTATTATGCATCACCCTCCCCCCTTTCTGTTTCTTCCCCTTTTAGAATACCTCCCACCATGCCCGTGTATGCTTTAATAATATCGGTTTACATAAACGTGTTTTTTGTGGATCTGCTCTTTCTAGTGCCCTATTCAACCATACCTTTCTTCTCACTACCCCCCACCCTAAAAAAGATAAATGCATATTTTAGTGAATTCAATCGTCCCTATGTGCCATTCACACCCTCTCCCCTCCCTCCCCCCCCCCCACCCCCCCTCCCCTCAACCCCCCCCACCTGCCCTATTTGGGGCCCTTGTAGAGGACCTCTAAGGTGACCGAACTCTCCTTTCACTGTGAAACCTTTCCCCCTCCCCCTCCCCCCTATTGGCACTTCCTTTAGTGTTTTGCATGTATTCCTTTCTCTATTGCATCTCTTCCATATTTCTTGACGTGTAGTGTTGTTTCTCCACCTTTGTACCACTCTCCACAAAAACCAAAACATTTCCATCAACCCCTTCCCCACTATCGCTCCCCGCCCCCCCCCTCCCCGCTCCCAGATCAAAACCGCAACAGAAAAAAAAAAGAGAGAGAAAAACCCCCCCAAAAAAAAAAAAAAAAGGAGGATGAGAGTCTAAGTTCTGCATATTGATGACAATAATCAAGTCAGTAACTGTTTCCAGCTTCCTATGTCTCCCCTTCTTTTGTATTCATCCAGGTCATCAATTCGGCAGGCGTATTAAAAAATAGGATTTTTATAACAGCTTACCTGTAAAATCCTTTTCTTAGGAGTACATCACGGGACACAGAGCGACATAGTCATTACTAATGGGTTATATAGATACCGTCAGGTGCTGGCACTGGCAACTTCCAAAACCGGAAGTACCCTCCCCTATATAAGCCCCTCCCATCCGGGAGCACCTCAGTTTTGTAGCAAAGCAATAAGTGTCCCCAAAGAGGGGCGGGAGCTCTGTGTCCCGTGATGTACTCCTAAGAAAAGGATTTTACAGGTAAGCTGTTATAAAAATCCTATTTTCTTTCTCGTACATCACGGGACACAGAGCGACATAGTCATTACTAATGGGATGTCCTAAAGCAATGCCCAATGAGGGGGGGGATACACCATATATAAGCTGAGCGCTATCAGACATGAGGATCTTTTGCGGCCTGCAACACACTGCGCCCAAAGGCGACATCCTCCTGACTTCTAACGTCCACCTGGTAGAACCTAGTAAACGTGTGAACTGAAGACCACGTTGCGGCCTTACAGATTTGAGCCAGGGAGGCCTGGTGATGCACTGCCCATGAAGTTCCAACTGCTCTCGTGGAGTGCGCTCTAACTTTGAACGGAGGCGGTCTCCTTCTCAAGCCATAAGCTTGCATAATGACCTGTCGAATCCACTTGGCTAAAGTAGATTTTGACGCTGCCTGACCCTTTCTGGGGCCTTCCGGCAGAATAAACAAAGTATCCGTTCTGCGAATCTGAGCAGTGGCTTTTAGATAAGCTTTAACTGCTCTTACTACATCCAAAGAATGCAATAACTTTTCCTCTACCGAAGTAGGTTTGGGGAAAAAAGAAGGAAGAACCACATCTTGGTTCAAATGAAACCTCGATACCACCTTAGGAAGAAAGGCTGGATGAGGACGTAACACTACTCTGTCCTTATGGATAACCAGATATGGCTCCTTACAGGACATAGCTGCTAATTCCGATACTCTTTTAGCCGAACAAATGGCTACTAGAAAAATCTATTTCCTGGTGAGAAGCACCAAGGAAATATGCTGTAATGGTTCAAATGGTTGTTTCTGTAGAACCGACAGAACCAAGTTTAGATCCCATGGACATATGGGAATATTAACCGGAGGACTAATACGCATCACTCCTTGTATAAAGGCTTTGACTAGTGAATGCGAAGCCAAGGGCCTTTGAAAAAATATTGACAAGGCCGAAATCTGACCCTTGATAGTACTCAAGGCAAGCTTCCTATCTACAGCCCACTGTAGGAAGTCCAGAATCCTACCTATTACGTACTTATGTGGATGCCATTTCTTGGCCTCACACCACGCGATGTACGCCTTCCAGATTCTATAGTAGATCTGCCTGGATACCGGCTTCCTGGCATTGATCATGGTAGATACCACAGCATTAGAGAGCCCTCTCTTTTTTAGAATGTGGGCTTCAATAGCCAGGCCGTCAAACCTAGGGCTGGTAAGGAAGGGTGGTATATCGGTCCTTGCGAAAGCCGGACGACGTGGGAGAGTCCAAGGACTCCCCACTGAAATTTTACAATCTCCGCGTACCACGCTCTTCGGGGCCACGCTGGAGCCACCGGAATCACCGGTTTCTTTTCTACCCCGATTCTGCGGAGTAATCGAGGTAACCATTGTGGCGGTGTGAATGCATATATCAGCTTGAACTGATCCCAAGGGAACACTAGGGCATCCGAGCCGCAAGCTAGGGGATCCCTTGTGCGAGAGACAAACCTGTCCCCCTTTGCGTTGAATCTGGATGCTAGAAGATCTACATCCGATGTTCCCCACCGCTGACATATTGTCCAGAAAACCTCGGGGTGAAGGGACCCTTCCTCTGGGCCTAATTGCTGGCGACTTAGAAAGTCCGCCTTCCAATTCTCCACTCCTGGAATGAATACCGCAGATATGGCTGGGACATATTTTTCTGCCCATTTCAGGATGTAATTTACTTCCCTCTGGGCTGCACGATTCCTGGTGCCCCCCTGATGATTGATATATGCCACTGCTGTGGCATTGTCTGATTGCATTCTGACAGGGGACCCTTGGAGTTTGGATGTCCATGCTACTAGGGCATACCGGGCTGCTCGTATCTCTAAGAGATTGATGGTCAGGGCCTTTTCTGCATCCGACCATCTGCCCTGGAGAGACTATTGCTCCAGTACTGCTCCCCAGCCTATAAGGCTGGCATCTGTAGTGACCACCTTCCAAGAAATCGGACTGAAGGATTTCCTTTTTTCCAGATTCTGGGGAACCAACCACCAACGGAGGCTCTTGCGAACGGAAGGGGACAAGGACATTGTAAGTCTAGGGCCTGAACTTTTTTGTTCCAGGCTGACAGTATGGCCCCTTGCAAATTCCTTGAATGGAATTGACCGTAGGGTACTGCTTCGAATGATGCCACCATTTTTCCCAGCAGCCTCATATACAGGCGTATGGACGGCTGTCTTTTTTGTACCCACTAAGTGGATCAAATCTTTCAAAGACAACACCTTTCCTCGAGGCAAGAATATTTTTCTCTGGCCTGAATCCAACCTTAGCCCCAAGTATTCCAGACTTTTGACTGGTTTTTAGGGCTGACTTGTCTCGGTTGATAATCCAACCGTGAGATTCCAGATACTTGATCGTCTTGTGAACGACCACGTCTAGTTTTTTCACTGAGTGGTCTATCAGCAACAAGTCATCCAGATATGCCATTATCATTACACCTTGTGTTCTTAGATTGGCCAATAAAGGGCCAGAATTTTTGTAAACACTCGTGGTGCTGTGGCCAAACCGAAGGGTAAGGCTCTGAACTGAAAATGGCGCCCTTCTACTGCAAAGCGTAGAAATTTTTGGTGGACTGGAAAGATGGGAATGTGCAAATAAGCATCTTTGATGTCGATCGTGGCTAACCAATCCTCCCCTTGTAGGGCAGTGGCCACCGATCGGATCGACTCCATCGGAAAGTCCTGATATACAGGAATTTGTATAGCCCTTTTAGAATTAATATGGGCCTCCCGTCCGCGTTTGCTTCGGGACTGTAAAGAGGTTTGAGTAAAACCCGAAACCCTCATTCTTCCAGGGGAACCTCCATAATTACTCCTTGGAGCAATAGTTGTTCTAGTGCCAACAGGAGGGACTCTCTCTTCCGGGGATCCCTTGGCACGTTTGACCTCAAAAATGGGAAGGAGGAGAGTCTTTTAACTCCAAACTGTATCCCAAACCTACTGCGGAGAGCACCTATCTGTCTTGATCGTGTCCCGCCAGGTCTCTTGCGAACAACTGGAGTCCTCTCCCCACCCGACTGAGTGGGGGCTTCATGAATTTAACTTTGGGGGAGGTTTTGTACCTCCCCTGACCCAGGGTTTCTCATTACCCTGCTACTGTCCCTGTTTTTTACCCCCGGGATTTGACCGAGGAGGCCGTCGGAACTGTTACACAGCCGATGCCCCAGGGACTGGAGAAGCAGGCCTCTTAAAGAGGGACCTCTAACTCTGCTTTTAACCGGCAAGAGCGTATTTTTACCGCTGGAAATTTTCTGGATATATTTGTCCAGGTTTTCCCTGAATAAGCGTTCACCATGAAATGGGACGCTAACCAGCCATTCTTTACAGGGAGCTTCAGCAGACCAGTTTTTGAGCCATAGGAGCCTACGCATATGTACTATAGACAGCGTAAGGCGGGAGGCCTGATGGACTGAATCCTCTATGGCGTCAACCGCAAAGCCTAAGGCTCTAGGTAGATCAGCTAGGGCAAAGCCTGCTGATCTGTCAAATCCCTCAAGACCTGTTTCAACTGATCCTTCACTGCTTAGCAGACCCCAATAGCTGCTACTGCTGGTTGTATCACCAAGCAGATTTTCATAAGGACTCCAATCTTTTATCTATTGGGTTCTTGAACATTTGGACATTATCCACTGGACATGTCAGTGATTTATACATACAAGAGATGGCTGCGTCCATTGTAGGGACCTTCCATTTTTTTTTTTTTTTTTTTTTTTTTGATGAACTTATCCTCCATGGGATAGACCACCGGAAATCTCTTGGGGGAATAAATATTTTCTCAGGACGTTCCCAATCCTGGTAAATGAGCCCTTTCAGTAAAGGGTGAAGTGGGAAAGAACAAACAGTCTGGGGGCTTCTAGCGACCCCAACGAGGATACAGTAGTGGTTGATGGTTCCGCAAGGTGCATTTTTAAATGCTGATCGGACCATGTTAGTCAGAGACTGAACCCATAATCTTTCAGCTTGAGATGCTGAGAAAAGGTTCCCCCACTGTTGATTCCTCTATAACAGAATCAACCTTATCCTGATCCCCTTCAGGCAGGTCGATCCCTGTATGGGACTGTTGCTCTGCTAACAGGCATTCTGAAGGAGGAGACGGAGATCGGGCGTGCTTTCCCTGACAGGGAGGCAGCGATAAATGTTGACAATCTCTCTCTAATCCTCCCAGAGCTGAGGAAAAAACCTCCTCTGTTACATACACAGGAGCAGGTGACTGAGGACAGCCACAGTACCAAGTACCCCTGCGGGGTCTCTACGGTCACTTACCTCTGAACTTCAGAGGAGACTGGTGCAGCAGGAGTATCCCCAAGATCCTCCGAGCCCGATGAGACCCCCTTCGCTTCCTGGAAGATTCAGTTCCGGAGCTTCTGGACGGCATATTCCTAAGCCTAAAGCTGAGGTATTCCAGCCGTAATACACCACTTTTACTGAGAATAGTCTAGCACAATTGCTGCTATATCACAGTTGGTGTCTACTAATGTGCCTTTCTAGGGGATGCCTGTATCAACCGCTTGCTGTATGCCTTTAAATGTTGCCAGCTCTGTCTCTGTACTTCATAGCCAGCTCACTACAATATTGTGTTTTTTTTAAACTGCTGGGACGCCCGCACATGCGCAGAAGCGCTGCGGCGCGCACAGAGCGTCATCCCCCAGGCTCCGCCCCCTTTCCCGGCTCACCTCTATATATAGAGGCGCGTGCACGCGCACGCGCGCGGGCACGTGCGCCTTCGGCGCTAATTTCAAATATGGTAACAAGGGACAGGAGCCAGGGCCCCTCTTTGCCGCAGGCCGGGGGATGGACGAGCACTGCAACATGGCAGAGGAAGCAGTTTCCTATAAGAGAACTCACCATCTGCCTGGACTTTGCTCTGCTGAGAAGAAGCTAGTCCACATGACAAGAAAACATTCCACAGCAGCCTCTAGTGGACAAACACAGGTACCGCAGTCTAATATATTAAATATATATATATATAAAAAAATTTTTTTTTATTTTTTCTTGACCACCATTAAAAATTATTACATTTTTTTAGTAGTTACAGGCATGCACAGAATTTTGCGGGAATACCATTAGGTAACAGACAGAAAGACAAATTAGGCTTGGGGGTCCCCCAATAGAACCAAGTTCCTGGGGGCCCCCACTTACCTGTTCCCCGCCGCAGGACTTTGTTTGGTCCACAAAAGCCCAAACTTCACCTATCACGGCAGGCATTGTAATCAAACCTTCAGGGACCGGGTTCCCAAGGATTCCACTCCCCTGGACCTGTATAGCACCCTGCACAGAAAACATCTTGGTCGTGGGTATGACCAGAGCTCTGGATCCCAGGGTCCAGCTCTCCTAAGAGAAGCATTACAGGCAAAACCTTGCTCTTCTCTGCAAGGCCCGGGTACCGACCGTTTAGCTATGAAGCTTTTTTGGTCGGATCCGGAATAGCTTACTGAGGCCCAAAAGAACCTGTACGCAAGCTCAGTGAAAAACACATGTTTCTTCTTGGCCAACACCTTAGACACTGGCAAAAAACTGAGGTGCTCCCGGATGGGAGGGGCTTATATAGGGGAGGGTACTTCCGGTTTTGGAAGTTGCCAGCACCTGACGGTATCTATATAACCCATTAGTAATGACTATGTCGCTCTGTGTCCCGTGATGTACGAGAAAGAAAATGTGTTTTCCCCGTTTATAGTTATCCGCAGACGTGCCGGATAGAACATTGCATATTTAATCCCCTTTTCCTGCAGTCTATGTTTACACTCAAAAAATGTGGCCCTTTGCCTCTGTAACTCTGGGGAGAAGTCTGGATAAAATGAAATTCTTGTTCCGTTAACCAATACCTCTTTCATCTCTCTTGCCTTTTGGAGAATTGTAATTTTATCTGGAAAGTGCAGGAGTTTGATAAGCATGGGTCTAGGGCGCCCGCCCTCAACTGGAGCTCTAAAAGGTACTCTATGGGCCCGCTCAATTGAAAAGTGCTTTGATAAACAATCCTGACCAAACACTCCCAGGAGCCAGTTTTCCATGAATTCAGTGGGGCGGCTACCCTCGCTCTTTTCAGGGAGACCCAGTACCCTTATGTTTTTCCTTCTTAACCTGTTTTCCATATCGTCAATTTTATTGACGTACAGGTTCAGCTGTTCTTTCATTATTTTCATGTCCATTATCATAGGGTTAACGTCATCTTCCACCTGACTGAGTCTTTCCTCTAAATCTGAGGTACGCTCCCCAACCCCCTGTACATCATGTTTTAAAGTAGACATTTCCTCCTTTATCCCTCTGAGCTGGTCAAATATTTCCGTTAGAGAGGATTTGCAATTGTTTATTGCGGATAGAATCTCTCTCAGAGGGCTCATCCTCCGTCCATGTTCCCGTGTTTGACTGTGTCACTTTTTCCTGTACCATTACTTTTGGCCCTCGCTCGCCTGCTGCCTTTCCTGCCATCTCTGTATTTGATGTTTGGCCCAGACTTTACCGTTGGGAGTTTGCTTGTTGGGCCCCTTGCCCCCTTGTTGGCGTATGGCCTGTTGTGCTTCCTGGGATATGTATATATTATTTTTCGAATTTAGCTGCCGCTGCTCTCTGACCTGTTCTAGTTCCCAATAAGGGCTGAGGCTGGGGCTGGGAGTGAGGCTAAAATTGGGGCAGCTGGGGCTGGGACTTGGACTGTAGCTGTGCGTTCCTGGTCATCACCGACTTTGTACCCGGCATTTTCTTTTCTTTTCCTTCCTTTCCCCTTCTGCTCCTCCTCCCTCTTCCTTTATAGGTATACTCTTATAGTTGATCTATATATTGTTCTGTATATGTTAGCGTCCTTCTGCCTGTAACACTCCAGCTACGCCTGTTGTAGTCCTCCACGGTTTGATCCCCCACCAGCTCTATCAACTGATTGGAAGCTCCTCACACCTACTTGCCCCAGCCTCTTCCTCTAAAATGTATGGCAGCGCAAGCAGAGGATTATGCACGTCAGGTATATAACATTTTTTTATGCTGCTCACCTCCGGCTCTGGGTTGTAGTGGAGGGAGAAAAAAGGAAAGGAAACCCTTCCGCAACGTCCTTCGTCCTGAAAGTGGCCGTATCCAGCGTAAGTAGTATAGAGCCGATGCGCTCGTGGTAAGGATGACGGCCAAATGTTGTAGTGAGAAGCGGTGCAGACAGGTAATGTCAAACAGACAGGCAGAGCAGTTTCACCGGGTCAGGGAGGGTCAGGGAGCATGGCTCCAGCTTGTTCCTCCAGCTTGTTCCTCCAGCGAGTCTCGGGTTGCGCTGATCAGCTGACCGGATCGAGTGTGGTCACGAAGGGCGTGTATGCTGGGTCATGCTCGGGGGATCAGTATGTCTCGCTGTCTCAGTATCTCCGCTTCCGACCTCACGCTGGAAGTGGTCAGCCAGTCACCCCTCTTCTTCTCTCTCTTTCTCCTGTCCCCTCCCGCCGATCTATTCAGACATTGCGGCGTATGTTGTGGAGCGGGGTCCGAGGTGCGAGGAGCGAGCGGGCAGCAGCTCTCCTCTCACAGCTACATCCGGTCACGCCCCCCGGCTGCACCACAACTTACAAGCCGTGACACCTCCTCCTGATTACATTCCTACATGTGCCCCTGTGAGGAGATGCTGCTGATCGGCTCTCCTCACCACACTCTGTCAGTGTGAGGCAAGGAGAGACGATTACCGGCATCTCCATGTTTACATGTGACCGGCTGAGATTGGACACAGACGATCACATGGTAAAAGAGCCGCGGACGCGACTCTTTACAGAGATCGGGGTCGCGCCGTGTCCTAGCAACAGAACGAGAGCCGCACCGCTCTGCCATCATTTGACGGTGGACGGGCGGCAAGCAGTTAAAGAATTGCCCCAGGCACACGCTCCAGTAAGTCAACATAAACCTACTGTAATTGAACACATTTCCACATTTTAGGTTAAAAGTTGTTTTTTTGTAGCAGGGAATTGCAAATACATATGAACATAGTGCCAATTCAGAGCACAAGTGTGATCCTTAAATACTAGTTTAGTTAACTAAACTCCAAACTTGGGACATATACAGTGACAAGAAAAAGTATGCAAACTCATTGGAATGAACTGGTTTGCTACAGTAATTTGCCATAAAATGTGATCTGAACCTACACACATACAAATTCGAATTTCTCTTCCTAGAAGTGGGCGCCCGGCAGAATCCTCTAAAGAAGAACCCGTGAGTAACCAGTAAAGGCTTGAAAACATCACTGGAACTGGCACACATCCCTGTTCATGAGTCTACCATACTTAAGTCTTTGAACAGACAGGGTGTCCATGGCAGAACACCACAGAGGAAGCTGCTGCTCCCCCCAACAAAAACAACAACATTGCTGCACGCCTAAAGGTTGCCATAGAGCACCTTAGGAAACTGCAACTCTACTGGAAAAATGTTTTTGTGAACTGATGAAACAAAAGTTGACCTGCTCTGGAAGAATACTCAGCACTATGTACAGCTTAAATCCGCTTTAAAGTTTATATAAAACACTACCTATAACACATCCGAGGGCTTTCTTCCGGTTTCTAAGATCTAGCCTACTAAGGTATCTCTGGCGGAACTCTACAGCTAGGCTCCGTTATGACATCTTAGTAAAGTGGAAAACAGAGGGGGGAGCAGGTTTACCGCATATGGAACGCTAACATATAGCATCCATATTGACTAGAATAGTGGACTGGTTTTATCACAGTAAATCTAAAAACAGTGGGTAACTATTGAGCAACAAATAACATCAGTCTCTTTGACCTCTCTTCCATGGATTACGCCTAAATTTTGCCCCCCTAAACACTTTCACCTTTGACATCATCATTATTAAAAGTTTGGAATTTAACTATCCAAAAGCTAGGTATCTCTTCAACCTCTGGCCATCTTACTCCAATTATAGGTAATCCAGAATTTTAGCTGGGTTTATTCTTAAAGGGACACTAAAGGTTCCCGTTTTTTTTATTTTATAAAAATAACAAACATGTCATACTTACCTCCACTGTGCAGCTCGTTTTGCACAGAGTGGCCCCGATCGTGGTCTTCTGGGGTCCCTCGACAGCTGTCTCGGCTCCTCCCTGCAAGAGCTAACCCCCTTCATGGGAGTTCTCTCCCATGGGGGTTAGTTCTTGCGGGCGCGCTCCCGTGATACAGCCTGCGTCTATAGCTGCTGACTGTATCACTCGGCCCCGCCCCCGTAACGCCGCGTCATTGATTTGATTGACAGCAGCGGGAGACAATGGCTGCGCTGCTATCAATCAACCAATGAATGAGCCAGAAGCCCGGCCGAGAAGCCAGCGTGTTCACGGCGCGGAATTTTCGAGTGGTCAGGTAAGTAAACGGGGGCTCGGGGGGGCGCTAATCCTCGGATGTTTTTTCACCTTAATGCATAGAATGCATTAAGGTGAAAAAAACATGAACCTTTACAACCCCTTTAACCGGGTTCCTACGATGGACAATACTGACCCCTTCACTGATTAAACAATCGCTAAGAACTAAGGGACTGCAATCGTTAAATACAATAGAAACTGCAGAATTTATCTATTTATTGACAAGCTATCTGTGGAGCCGCTATTTTAAGTCAGTTGCGTCATGATGTAAAAACTATTTATAGGAAAGATCCTAGAACATCAGAGCCTAATATATCCACGCTGCGGAGAGGAGAAAGTGAAGCAGCCCCTTTTTAGTCTCTCTCTTAGAGCCCGGATAGATAGGCCATTTCTGGAGATTTCTGGTATGGCATACCAGTAGCAATAGAGCAAATTTGAAACCAAAAAGTTGTAATCCGGGTGCAAGTCCACCATATGTAGATCATTGTGCCTTTATCCCCCCCACAGCACCAACACTTTTCAGGATAGATTGAAGATATTCTATGAAGCCTTCTTTTCTTGTATATATGTTGAGAGGCTAGATTTAAAGGTTGGGAGGAATGACTTTTTCAAATATTCTAAGGTAATACAATGGCCCAATTCCCTCTCCCAATCTTTGATGTAATTTGGATAATTTGGGAATGCATGGGATAACAATATATCATATATTTTAGAAATGGTGTGAAAACACTATGAGAGCCCAGTGCAAAGAGATTCAAATGGATTTAATTCCCTATGAAGTGACCCCTTGTTCGATAATTGTATGGCTGAATTTGCATCGCATTCGGACCAAAGTCGTGCAGGACCCTTTTTTTGGTCCACACCAGAATCGGATCCGATTCATGTCCGAATTGACAGTTCGCACTGCGATATGCGAACCGATCTGGGGGTGTCATTAACACTCCCAGCGGTTCGCATATGGCAATTTAAACTGCCTACGGGTCGGGTGTGATGCAGGAACCCGCAGCGGATTCGCAGGGCTTCCTGCATCGCACCAATGTGAACCGAGCCTAAAAGCTTCAAGAATGCTGCTTGCAACTGGATAAAAGCTTTGTAAAATGCTTCTTATACGCATCTCTCTTCAGACTAGCATTTAAAAGCTGAAATTTGTGCGAGAACAGAAATTTGGGGTAATCTTCACTGACAAAGAAACTTCCAACCCAGTAAGGATGAATTACAATGTAAACACACCTGAATTTGTTCTCTGTGAGTATCTGAAGGTCCAGCTAAAGGAACTAGAAAACAAGAATGCACAAATTACTATATATCAAAATTGAGATAAAATATATTAAAAAATACTACAAAAAAATAAAAAAAAACACACAGAACTGTTGATAGCATCAGCAGTCGCTTAAACAAATGTTCATTTTGAATAGTATACTGTGGATGTGATTAAGCGCTAGCAAGATAAAAAAAAAAACTTAAAATGAAAAGGTGAACTAACTCCAAATATCCTGGCTACCCCTCCGGACCCCTGCACATAGCAACTGTGATTCCTTGTAGCAGTCTGTGCACCAAAATACACAGAGTGAGTATCTATCATAAGGCTCACAATGTCAAGTGCTCACTGGTTAGTATGACCAATGAGAAGCACTTCTCTCTTATGGGACCCCTTACCAGAAGATGATGCACTTCTCATTGTTCAGCACAGCCAAGTGGCTGCAGTGATCAGTGTGGCTCCCTTTTAATTTATTTTCCCCCATAAACAGCTGAAATATAACAAATGAAAAAAATTTACATTGTCAAGAAGCTGAAATAATTAAAGCCCAATTGAACCTTCTTAATTTAATACTGTAATGCAGTCAGGTTGCATATACATAGGAGATGTATAGGCTTTGTATCAGGTTAAAAGCAGCAGCACTAGGAGAGTCAGATTGCTACTATCAAACATAAACAGCAGTCCTACTCTCTAACAGCAGCACTTAACGGTTTCAAACATGTAAAAACAAGAGGTGTATATATTTGCAAATGTTTTATTTCATAATGTGCTATGTGCCATTTTGTCTAATGGGGGCTTTCAAAAAGCACTTGGTGCATTTTGCATAGCCGACAGGAAACTGGCTACAAATAAAATGTCTGTCCTCAAGACTATTTTTTGTTACTCTGGAAAGCTCATGAAAATAATCACTAGCATAAATTTGATGTAGATCTAAAAACAACTTAAATCTTCTGTCCCTTTTCTTTAAGATGGAGAAGTGTACCTGTCTCAGGGCTTCCCTTAGGTCTAGGAGCTGCAGGATTAATATAAGAATGAAGTGAGGGCGTTCCTTTCCTAGGACTTTCCCAAGGTAGAGGGGTCCTATGAGGAGAGATGAACATGACGTAGTTAGTTTACATGTTATAGATTGAAAGCTTTGTGAAAACAAATACAGCAATACACACCAAGATACTTCTGCTGCAGCTGGTACAGCCTCATTAACTGTGCTGCCAAGACGGGGCTGCTGAGTACTCACTAATACAGCTGGGGCTCTGAAAATATAAGTTACAACAAATTTTACATAATCACTCATAAAAAAACACAAAAAAAAAAACACAACTCTCTATTTCTTCTAGGTATTTCTAAGGGAAGATTACCACTTATGCATTTCGGCAATGCAAGTAACATATATTGGTGTTTTGTGGTGCCATTTATTTTAAATAGCACCCCCAATGTACCAAGACAATGCACCTGTCTCTTGTGCTGCTAGCTGTAGTTTTAGAAGAAATCCTCTGTTCCCCACCCAAATACCCCACAGCCGTAATCTTCTGGGACTGCAGGAAGCCAAGGGACCTGTCACATGCACTTATCAAGAGTGCCTACTATGCCCGCCCTTTCCACCCCCCTCCTCTATTCATAGAGTCCATACTATAGCCATAGCTCCAAGCTGTCCCTGATTTGGAACAAAGTCCCTCTGTCCCTTATTTTGGTCTGATCTATATAGATTGTACTTTTTATCTTTCAAAACATGCTTTCCTAACACATCATGGCAGTACACACACTGGGTTGTGACTTCGCCCCCACAACCTGATAGGACTGATTAGCTATAAGTGTTGAAGAGGAGCCCCCCGCCACATTTTCCTTTTTTTCCTCATCTGTTAAGGACTGACAATCAAGTAGCAGATCTCTCACCGCTTTTTGCCCCAGCTAGGTTCAGCCTCTCCTAGTTTGGAAGCCCTGACTGTACAGTCTCTAAACGAGCTTTATGCGGGGACCCCACTCTGATGGTCTCAGGGGAATTGTGAGTATATCTTACTTTATCACAAGCCTTGAACAGGCTTTAAAATCACTGGGCACGGCCTCCACTCTTTCTCCATGCTCCTTTATTTTTTTCTTTCACAGCGCTTGCTGGGCTCTCTGGTCCAACAGGCTCACTGACCCATTCCATCATGGCGGCGGGCTCCTCTGCGTCGCGCAGGAAGTGACAACAGAACTCTTCTCACCTCGCCAGTTACTAAGATGGCGCTCGGTGCAGCAAACCACTAGTGCGCATGTGTGGTGCCGCGTCATTCCAACAGCGACGGCGGCTTATTTAAAAGAGACTGAAATGTCAGTATTATGGCCGCACATATGACCGCACACACCACGCTTGTAGATACGCTGCTGCCTCTTACAAACAAGCTCCTTAACCTGGTAGGTGACGTTTTAAAGTGGTTGTAAACTCACTTTGTAAACCACCACCTACAGGTAAGCCTAGATTAAGGCTTACCTGTAGGTGCATGAAATATCTCCTTAACCTACATGGTTAAGGAGATATTTGCATTTAAAAGCGGCGCCGCTGACGTCACACGCATGCGCACTAGCGGGCCTGCTTAGTAGCCGGATTTCTGAATGGAGTTAGCCGGCCCGAGCGTGCGACGTCATCGCCGCTCCGGGGCCAATCACAGCGCCGACGCGACGATACACGGAAGGCAGATGGGAGCGAGATGGCGGCGGTGTCCGAGCACCGCTTCGGGGGCTTCGATCTCAGGTAAGTGATTCATAATGAGCTAGTATGCTATGCATACTAGCTCATTATGTCTTTATTTTGCAGGTTGTATAAAAAAAAAGGCCAGGGGGGGTTTACAACCACTTTAAGCTGCATATATCTTGTGCAAGGATACCACTTGGGAAACCTTCCTTTACTAGAATCTATCCGCTCCTCCTCCTTCAGGTACACTCTATCTCCTATGGAGGCCGCTGCCCCAGCAGACCATCCACAGCCAGTAAGGTAAGAGGCAACGAAGTGGTAAGTAGTGAAGAGGAGACAAAAAAGAGAAGCCATTAATATCACTTTTTTTGGTAGCCCTGGCAGATCTTTAAGATCGTCTCATTCCAGACGCAGGGAATGATCTCCCTCCAGACACTCACATTCCAGGAGAAGCAGGTCAAGAACCTCCTCTCACCATCATAATAAACGATCATCCTCCCACAAAGCAAGGGATAGCCATCAAACCCGTCCTGCGGCTAATGCCTGCTGGGTATGCGGAGCACAGGCTCTTCCCAATAAATTGGCCTGCCAGTCCTGTGCTGATGAAGCCACCAGAGACAAGGAGTCGGGTGCAATGGAGGTATCAAATATTATCAGAGATTCGGTTAAGGAGTCGATTTTGGAAGCCTCTCTCACAGAACCAGTGAGGTTGGCCCAGGCAACACCAGCATCAACCTCTTACATTCCGCAAGGATCAGACAAATCCGTAGCTGAAGAGGATTCTCCAGTATCGATCGGTTTTGATTTTACCCTGACAGATCCTTTTACAAGATCAGTAAAAGAAGCTATTGGATGGGATGAATCTAAAGAAACACCTCGTAAGCTCAGGAAATATTTCCCTAACCTAAAGTGTGACCCGGAAACCTTTCCCTTCATTGACGAACTTGAGGAATTAATTAAGGATGAGTGGGAAAACACTGACAAAAAAACAAGCCTTAACAATAGGATAGCAACACTATATCCTTTAAAAGAGCCAGCAGTAAATTCCCTCATCTCAGCACCTATAGTAGATTCTTCTCTAATGAGATTGGCTAGACACGTGACCCTACCAATAGAGGATGCGGTAACTTTCAGAGACGTCTTGGACAGGAAAATTGACCTTGAACTAAAAAAAGCCTATTCATCGGCAGGAGGTGCCTGCAGGACCCACAACCGATGACTGGATAGGGTATGGATGGTGGTAGGTGTCTCAAAATATAAAAAGAAAAGACTCCATAGTGTAATGCTGCTGGAACATTTATTGAAAAATAGGAAGTATTGCACTTACAGAATGAATCTCGATACACAGATACGAACGAGTGCCACGACCGGAGGAAGCCTGGATGAGACGCCGCGAATCACCGTGCCGCATCTTTTACTAACCGCTTTCAATTGATCGTCATTCTGTAAGTGCAATACTTCCTATTTTTCAATAAATGTTCAAGCAGCATTACACTATGGAGTTTTTTCTTTTTATATTTTGAGACACCTACCACCATCCATACCCTATCCAGACATCGGTTGTGGGTCCTTGGGGAGACCTAAAATCCCTGCGCCTACACAGACCGCCGTCATAGCGGTCAATTTGATCTGGTAAGGGGACTATATTATCATTTTTTGCGGTGTCTCCACTGGTGGATGGAAGCCTTTTCTATTACAAGTTTCTCTCATCACTGCATACCGAGAAGATCTGTTTTAAGGATTAATTTTCCTTTATGATTTACTTTTCTCCTTTTTTGCATCCACTTCGGGTTAATAGTATGCAATTCACATCATTTATTTGATTTGGGACTTTTTGTATGTTTATTTGTTCTTATCTTTAACAATCATGTCAATTTTTTATTAGTGTTTTGTTTTTTGCCATATGGGTCATCACTTTCCATTAACAAGTCATTTATGTTATTGATGAGGTGTTTTTGCATACATGTGAGATTGTGTTTGTCCACTTTGACATATATATCACTGGTGCATTTATTTCATTTTTTATATTCCTTTCATTAAGGTTTATGTTCAATATTTTAGCGCTGTACCTCCCTCCTTTTTTTTTTTTTGCATATGTTTTAAATTCTATATCTGAATTTTGGTACTGGCAGCTTTTCAAATTATTATATTTATTTCACAATTTTTTATTGTATCTAGCGCATTGTTTCCAAAATATTTTTTGTTTTTTTCACATCTTAACACAGAAACCCAAGCTTGCCATAACAGGAGAGCAACAGAAGTCGTTTTGATGGATCGGTCACCCAACCCGTACCAGTGGGAGCCAGGCTCAAACTATTTACACGGGTATGGGCAGACCATATAAAGGACCCATGAACAATATCCATGATCAGAGAAGGACACAGATGGGGTTTCAAAAGCAGAACCCCCAAAGACCATTTTCAAGTTACCCAGATGCCATCATCCCTACTAAAAAGAAAACTTCTAATCAAATACGTATTGGAGTTAACTCAGAAGCAAGCAGTGGTGGAGGTACCCCAACACCAAAAAACAAAAGGTTTTTATTCCCCTCTCTTTCTCGTAAAGAAAAAGACGGGGGACCTGAGACCGGTTCTAGATCTAAAGAACCTCAACAGATCGATACGAGTGGAATCCTTCAAAATGGAGAGTCTCCATTCCATACTACTAGCCGTCAATACAAAAGATTGGATGTTATCAATAGATTTATCCGACGCCCATCTCCTTATTCCTATACACCAAGACTTCCAAAAGTACCTACGCTTTGCGATAGGACATCAACAATTCCAATTTCGGAGTCTTCCATTTGGAATATCGATGGCCCCCAGGACGTTTACGAAGGTTCTGCTTCCGGTAATAGCATATCTGAGAGAGAAAGGACTCAGAGTCCACCACTATCTCGACGATATCCTCCTCCTGACCGGCAGCCAGCAGCTATTACTCCAGCATCGAGAGATACCAATATCCACCTTACAACACTTCGGTTGGATAATAAACTGGAAGAAAAGCAGTCTAGAACCAACCCAGTCTATGATCTTCCTAGGCGCGGAAATCAACACCAATGCCAATACTGTGGGTCTACCTCAGGAGAAAATAGGACCGCTGATACAGAAAATAAAAGGACTAATGGCAGCGACGCATCTGCAAGCCAGAACATGCCTAAGCATTCTAGGTTCCATGTCCTCCGCCTTCCCGATTGTCCAGTGGTCCCAGTGGCATACAAGGACATTCCAGGTTTAGTTTCTGAGGCAATGGAACGGAACATCGTTAACCCAACGGATACTCATCAGCAGATCAGTGAAACAGTCGGTATGGTGGTGGACACGAGTCAACAACCTAAGGCATCATCGACACATCGTACCCCCTCGGGCGGAAATAGTCACATCAGGTGCCAGCCTCCAGGGCTAAGGTGCACATTACCAGGATCTGGCAGTACAGGGTCGCTGGTCCTTCCGTCCTCAGGGAGTAGTCTCGAACATCCTGGAACTCAGGGCCGCCTTTCAAGCGCTACTTGCGTTCAGACCATTTCTCACAGGAAAGAGTGTTATATTACGCATGGACAATACTGTAGCAGTAAACTACATCCGCAGACAAGGCGGAACGCGAAGCAACTCTCTCATACAGGAGGTGCGCCCTATTCTTGAGTGGGCCCAGGTTCACCTAGAAGATTTGAAGGCGGTATACTTTCCAGCTGCTCAGAACCAGCTTGCGGACGATCTAAGCAGGATATATATCTCAAACAACGAATGGTCGCTAAGTCACCGAGCATTCTCCCTCATAACACAGAAGTGGGGAATTCCCGACATCGATTTAGCAGCAACACCGATGAACAACAAATGCCCCAAGTTTTTAGCGCGAACTGCCAATGGCAGAGGGGGTCGACTGTCTCCTTCACCCTTGGAGGTTTCGTCTGGGTTATATATTTCCGCCCATTCCCTTGATAGCCAGGTTCCTGGCCAGACTGAGGAACTCAACGTCTACAGTGATAGCGGTGATACCTTTTTGGCCGAGGAGGCCATGGTTCACGACCATCCTACAGCTGAGTATAGAAGATCCATTGATTCTTCCAGAGACACCGGACCTACTTTCACAAGGCCAGTTCCTACACCCAGCACCAGAAAGGTTCCACGTAATGGCTTGGAAATTGAGAGGGGGAGGCTATTAGATAAAGGATGTTCCCTAAGAGTAGTGGCTACATTGCAACAGGCCAGAAAAAAAATCAACTAACAGCGTTTATAGCAGGGTTTGGGAAAGATTCACTGCGTTAGCGCAATAGCAGTCTTGGGACCCACTTACTCCTACGGTGGCACAAGTTCTTGAATTCCTTCAACTAGGCCTGGATAAAGGCCTAAGTTCAAGCACCTTAAAAGTTCAAACATCTGCTTTGTCAGCCATGACGGGAGTCAAATGGGCATTTAATCCTCTCATAATTAAATT
This sequence comes from Rana muscosa, assembly GCA_029206835.1. Classification (NCBI taxonomy): domain Eukaryota; kingdom Metazoa; phylum Chordata; class Amphibia; order Anura; family Ranidae; genus Rana; species Rana muscosa. The sequence continues at coordinate 111,387,929 of CM055128.1, read as the reverse complement.
TCAAAGGGCATGCTTAAAGATAAGACCACCAAGAAAACCGACCTTCCCAAATTGGGACCTGTCAATAGTTCTAGAAGCCTTATCGAAACAACCTTTTTTTCCTTTAGAGGAGATATCTTTAGGGGACTTAACACTTAAATTGGCATTTTTGGTCGCAATAACCTCCGCAAAGAGAGTATCCGAACTACAAGCACTGTCTATAAAAAAGTCTCATTTAATCTTCTATCCTGACAGAGTCATTCTAAGGCCATCCGAACAATTCATACCGAAGGTAGCATCTGCCTTCCATTTCAATCCACAAATAAATCTAACAGTTTTTCTCACTAGCCAGGGGGATCCACATCCATTGGATATCAAGTCCATTATATCCTCATACCTGGAGGCTACTAACCCATTTAGAAAATCGGAGAGTCTGTTTGTCATACCAAACAGCCCTAAGAAAGACCAAGCAGCCTCTTCCAGGACAATAGCATCTTGGCTGATCAAAATCATCAAAAGAGCATATGCAATTCAACTCCTTCCAATTCCCAACAACTTAAAGGCTCACTCAACCAGGGCAGTGGCGACATCTTGGGCAGCATATTGTAGAGTGTCACCAGAAACGATATGCAAGGAAGCGACATGGTCTTCTAGAACCACGTTCATGTCTCACTATAGAATTTGGAAGAGCGGTCATTGAAACTAATTCTTCCATATCTTGTGGATAAAAATAAATAAAAATAACAATAATAATATACGCGTTTAAAAGCATCCACCCTTGTTGCGAGTTATTTCCCAGTGTGTGTGCTGCCATGATGTGTCAGGAAAATGGAAAAATTGTATACTCACCTTTCCGTAATTTTCCTTTCCTGACGCATCTCATGGCAGCACACAGATATCCGTATGAGGTAATATATACTGAGAATGTGGCGGGGGGCTCCTCTTCAACACTTATAGCTAAATCAGTCCTATCAGGTCGTGGGGGGCGGAGTCACAACCCAGTGTGTGTGCTGCCATGAGATGCGTCAGAAAAGGAAATTTACGGAAAGGTGAGTATACAATTTTCAGTTTTCCGGTGCTAAACCTTTCATCCAATTTCTACATTGCTGCATTTACAAATTTTAAGAGCCAGTATAAAGGAATAGTAGTGATAAAAATAAATAAATAAATAAATAAATAAATAAAGACACTTGTGGGTCTAATCATTTTTTTTTTTGTAGAATTCTTTTTTAACCACTTCAGTTCCGGAAGGTTTTACCCCCTTCCTGACCAGGCTATTTTTTGCAAAACGGCACTACGTTGCTTTAACTGAAAATTGCGCGGTCGTGCGACGCTGTACCCAAATAAAATTGATGTCCTTTTTTCCCCACAAATATAGCTTTCTTTTGGTGGTATTTGATCACCTCTGCGGTTTTTATTTTTTGTGCTATAAACAAAAAAAGATTAAAAAAAAAATATGTATATATATCTATATAGATATATATCTATATCTATCTATCTATCTATCTATCTATCTATCTATATATATATATATATATATCTATCTATCTATCTATCTATCTATATATTGTAGCGTTCGGGGAACCAGCTAGATCGCAGGACACAGGCTTTTCAAACAAAGGGACGTTTATTAAACTTAAATGGTTTCACAGCAGCAAAACAAAAATAAATAACAGTCTCACCGACTTGTAGAGCTTATAACTGCTGTTGCAGTTAAACAGTCCTTACTTGGTGTTGCAGGTAAGTTTCCCAGCTAGAAGGCTTCCATGCAGGCCACTGCCATGTACATTCACAGCTTCCCAGAGCTTTTCACAGCCTCCACAGCTTTTGCAGTGTCCACCATTCACCATGCACAGACATCACTACACTCCTTCCTCTCACCTAAAACTTCCTGTCTCTCTTAAACCACTTCCTTGGACAGGTGTGTTAACCCTTTCTGTTCCCTTAAAGGAACCACAGCCCAAACAGAGGGGAAATATAGCGTCCTTCCAGGACCCAGTCACGGCGTCCTGTACATATCCCCCCCTGTGCCCCAACGCCAAGGAGGTGGAGGCAACAGTGGAGATAAAACAATGGACTCGTGAGAGGGCATCTGCATTTTGATGCAGTCTCCCGGGCCTATGCTCCACTACAAATTAAAATTCCTGAAGCGCCAGGAACCAACGTGTAATGTTAAAGGGGCATGGTCAGAAATCAACCTAAACTTCCTTCCCAAGAGGTAATATGTGAGGGATTCCAGAGCCCACTTAATGGCCAGACATTCTCGTTCAACTATAGCATAGTTTTTTTCCGCTGGTTTCAACTTCCTACTGAGGAAGACTACTGGGTGCTCCTCCCCATGAACAACCTGTGACAACACAGCTCCCAATCCTACATCGGAAGCATCAGTCTGGACAACGAACTCGTTTGAAAAATTGGGTGCTATCAAGACAGGGTGTTGGCACAGTGCTGACTTGAGCTCCAAAAAAGCCTGTTCAGCATCTGCATTCCATTCCACCATGACCGATTTCCGACCCTTAGTCAGATCGGTCAATGGAGCCGCCAATGTGGCAAAGTTGGGTACAAATCTCCTGTAGTATCCCACCATGCCCAGGAATGCACGTACCTGCTTTTTTGTGAGGGGGCGGGGCCAATTCTGTATAGCCTCTACCTTGCCAACCTGAGGTTTCACCACCCCTCTACCCACAATATTGTCATGTACCTGGGTGTATTTGAACCGGGATCTTCCTGGTCCCAAAGCTGCAGCCTTACCTGTTGCGCTACTGAGCAGATCTAGACATTTGGAAATGTCCTCTCAGTATTAAACATTACCTTGGACTTACTAGCCCCACCTACAATTTTCAATCAAAGCAGCCCTTAAAAAAGGAAGTGATGCTATCTCTCAGCGCCCATTTGTGTGGAATAGCTCCCTGGGTGTTGTGACTGCTTTTTGATCCTGATTTTCATGTTGAACTTCTGCCTGAATTCCTGACTACTCTCCAGCCTGCTGATTTTGTACTTCACTGCCAGCTCGTGTATGACCTTTGCCTGCCTGACCACTCTCTGGATTTCGATCGTGTACCATTTTGCCTGATCTGTTGCCAACCTAATCTGCCTGACTACGTTTTCGCCTGAATCCTCAGCACACAAGTTCCACTTTGGACACTACCTATCACAGGTACCTTACATTACAAACGGGCCACAATGACAGTGGACCCTGCTGAGATTGTTAAGGCGATTTCACGTCAGGGACAATTGATTGGAGCTCATGAACAGCATCTTTCTTCCCTGGACGCCAAGTTAGATGAACTTTGTACTATGCTTAAATCTTGTTTGCCTGCTTCCTCTGCAACGGTCCAGACTCTGGATCCTACTCCTGCTACGATCCAACCCACCTCTTCTGTACCACCCAAACTTCCTATGCCTGACAAATTTGGTGGTGATACTGAGGACTGCAGAGGCTTTTTAAATGTTTGCCGTTTGCATTTCCGCAACAACCCTGGGACCTTTAGCACTTCTTCTGCCAAAGTGACTTTTGTAATTTCCTTGTTAAAGGGGAAGGCCCTGGCCTGGGTCTCTCCTTATCTGGAACGCAATGATCCTGTGCTGCAAGACGCTGACAAATTTCTGGCTTCTCTCCAGACTGTATTTGACAAGCCAGATAGAGCTTCTGCAGCTGAGTACTCACTCTTGGACATGCAACAAGGCACCAGGTCTGTGGCACAATATGCTATTGAGTTTCGTACCCTTGCTGCTGAGACTACTTGGGACTCAAGGGCATTACGTGCAGCCTTCTGAAAAGGTCTTGCAGATCGCATCAAAGACGAATTAGTCTATAAGGATTCCCCAGAAGACCTAGAGAAATTCATAGAGCTCTGTGTTCGTCTGGATGTCCGGTATCATGAAAGGTGCCAAGAGAGACTTAGAACTCGCAAGTTTCCTCGGCCAGTCTACCGTTTGGCCCCTAACTTCCAAGCACCACCTCAGCCAGAACCTGAAATCTCAGTTGAACCCCAGACACCTGTGGAACCCATGGATGTAAGCCGTCTCCACCTAACTGAGTCTGAGAAACAAAGGAGGCGTGCATTGGGCCTATGCCTATACTGTGGACTTAAAGGACATTTATTATCTGTCTGCCCTTCTCATCCAGTAAAAGGCAGGGTCTAACCAGTGTTGGAGGAGCTGGCTTAGACCTTACAGGTATATCCTCCAAGACCAAGATTACCATTCCTGCAATTATCCATTTACCCTCTAAACTTGTCTCCTGTGAGGCTTTTGTGGATTCTGAAGCTGCTGGCATATTCTTGGACTACACTTTTGCTAAAAAAAATAATATCCCATTTGTTCCAAAATCTAGACCCCTGAACATTACCACCGTGAATGGACAACCCTTGGGAGATGGCATTGTAAAATTTGAGACTATGACAATCACCCTTCAGGTAGGCGTACTCCACAAAGAGGAAGTTGTCTTGTCTCTTATTGATTCTCCACTTCTGCCTGTTATCCTTGATTACCCATGGTTACAACAACATAACCCTTCTTTTGATTGGGAAAATGGAGAACTAACCTCTTGGGGGTCGTTCTGTCATTCAAACTGTTTGTCTCAACCCAAAAGACTTCCTGCTTGTATGTTGGCTTCCGTGGCCGTCCCACCTACCTTGCCTCATGAATACCATGCGTTTGCAGACGTATTTTGCAAGCAAAAGGCAGAGGTTTTACCTCCACATCGTTCTTTTGACTGTGCAATTAAATTGATTCCTGGAGCACCTCTTCCCAAAGGAAGGACCTATCCCCTGTCTTTGCCTGAACAAAAATCCATGGAGGAATACGTAAAAGACAACTTGGAAAGAGGTTTTATCCGACCCTCTTCTTCTCCAGTAGGGGCAGGTTTTTTCTTTGTTGAAAAAAAAGATGGGGGTCTTCGACCATGCATAGACTATCGAGGGTTAAATCAAATCACTGTAAAAGACTCCTACCCTTTGCCTCTCATTCTTGAACTGTTTGATGTACTTAAGGAGGCTGTTATCTTCTCCAAGCTAGACCTACGAGGGGCTTATAATCTAATTCGAATTAAAGACGGGGACGAGTGGAAGACAGCATTCAACACTCGTAATGGACATTTTGAATATCTGGTTATGCCATTTGGGTTGTGTAACGCCCCTGCTGTCTTCCAACGTTTCATGAATGAAATTTTTCATGATTTCAGCAACAGTTTTGTGATCATCTACTTGGACGACATTTTAATCTTTTCCAAGACTCATCTAGAGCACATCTCGCATGTAAAGCAGGTATTGCAACGACTGAGAGAAAACCATCTTTACGCGAAGATTGAGAAATGCAGTTTCCATCAAAGCCGTATTCCTTTCCTTGGATACATTATAAGTGCTGCCGGTTTCCAAATGGACCCTCAAAAACTTTCCGCTGTCTTGCAATGGCCCCAACCGACCACTTTAAGAGGGCTCCAAAGCTTTCTAGGGTTCGCAAATTACTACAGACGCTTCATCAAAGGTTTTGCCTCCATTGCGGCCCCCCTTACTGCTATGACTAAGAAAGGTACAAATTGCAAGGTATGGTCCTCAGAAGCAGAATCGGCTTTCCAGCAATTAAAAGACATGTTCAGCAAAGCTCCAATTCTTCAGCATCCAAATCCCGATCTCCAGTACATAGTTGAGGTTGATGCCTCTGAGGTAGGAGCAGGTGCCGTGCTCTCCCAGAGACAGCCTAAGTCTGGTAGAATCCATCCAGTAGCATTTTTTTCTAGAAAGTTTTCTCCAGCGGAGATGAATTACGATGTTGGAATCGAGAACTACTGGCCATCAAATTGGCATTGTCTGAATGGCGACATCTTCTGGAAGGGGCTCCCAAACCTTTTTCTATCCTCACTGACCATAAAAACCTACTGTACCTTCAGACTGCAAGACGTTTGAACTCACGTCAGGCTCGATGGGCTCTGTTTTTCTCCCGTTTTAATTTCGTTCTTTCTTATGTTCCTGGGCATAAAAACAAGAAAGCCGATGCTCTTTCCAGACAGTTTGCTACCTCTGAAGAAGACCAACCTACCAAGCAGTATATAATCCCACCTCACAAAATTGTCGCACAGATCTCTACGGCTCTTTCCCAACAGTTACAAGAAACCCAGAATTGTGTTCCCCAAGGCTTGAAGATACCACCAGGTCGCCTGTTCATAGCCCCTAGCCTCAGAAAACCTGTACTCCTCTGGGCACATGATGGTGTTTTATCTGGTCATCCTGGTGTCACCATCACTCTTAAGACCTTGCAGCGTCATGTCTGGTGGCCTCATATGAAAAGGGATGTTACTGACTATGTGGCTGCCTGTCCAACTTGTGCTGCTAATAAAGTACCCCGTACATTGCCTACTGGACTGTTACAACCACTTTCAGCACCTCGTCAGCCTTGGACCCATTTGACTATGGACTTCATTACAGACTTACCCAAGTCCGAGGGCATGACTGCTATATGGGTCATAGTGGATCGCTTTTCAAAAATGTCTCATTTTGTGCCGCTCCCGGGATTACCTACAGCGGAAGCACTGTCTACTCTCTTCCTTTCCCATATTGTGAGATATCATGGCATACCTACCAATGTCATCTCAGACCGCGGATCCCAGTTTGTTTCCCGATTCTGGAGAGCGTTCTGCAAGAAACTGGGAGTAACGCTTTCACTCTCTACCTCACATCACCCTCAAACAGATGGTCAAACCGAACGCATGAACCAGACCCTAGAAACCTATCTTCGACATTATGTCAATGCCTTACACTCCAACTGGTCTGAGTATTTGCCTTTAGCTGAGTTTGCCATTAATTCCCGTTGGCACAGTGCTCTTCATACCACACCATTCTACGCAGCCCTAGGCTATCACCCTCAGACTTTTCCCCTACTTCAGCCTTCTTCTGGTGTACCAGCAGCAGATCAGCGGGTTAAAAATATTCTGCTACATTGGAAAAAGATTTGCTTATTACTACGGAAGTCAGCAGGCAAGTATGCACTTTTTTCCAACAAACGAAGACGCCATATACCTCCATATGTGGTGGGGGACAGAGTTTGGCTATCAACCAAATATGTGAGACTGAAACAACCTTCTACCAAATTGGGCCCTCGATTCATTGGTCCTTACAGAATTATTGCTCGAGTCGGGCCAGTCTCCTATCGGTTGAAATTACCCTCCTCTCTCCGGATTCATCCTGTGTTCCACGTTTCCCTCCTCAAAAAAGCAATTTTCAATCGCTACTCCAGAACGCAACAGCTACCTCCTCCTGTTCTTGTTGATGGACAAAATGAGTTTGAAGTCTCCAAGATTCTTGATTCTAGAAGACAGGGTCGTGGCCTTCGGTATCTGGTTCATTGGAAGGGATATCCTGTCACAGACCGTTCCTGGGTTCCAGCCAAAGATCTGCATGCCCCTTCTCTTATTCTGGGTGTATTTGAACCGGGATCTTCCTGGTCCCAAAGCTGCAGCCTTACCTGTTGCGCTACTGAGCAGATCTAGACATTTGGAAATGTCCTCTCAGTATTAAACATTACCTTGGACTTACTAGCCCCACCTACTGCCAGCTGTGGACAATTTTCAATCAAAGCAGCCCTTAAAAAGGAAGTGATGCTATCTCTCAGCACCCGTTTGTGTGGAATAGCTCCCTGGGTGTTGTGACTGCTTTTTGATCCTGATTTTCGTGTTGAACTTCTGCCTGAATTCCTGACTACTCTCCAGCCTGCTGATTTTGTACTTCACTGCCAGCTCGTGTATGACCTTTGCCTGCCTGACCACTCTCTGGATTTCGATCGTGTACCATTTTGCCTGATCTGTTGCCAACCTAATCTGCCTGACTACGTTTTCGCCTGAATCCTCAGCACACAAGTTCCACTTCGGACACTACCTATCACAGGTACCTTACAAATATAGCCCAGGTATTTCACCTCCTCCATTCCCAAAGCACATTTTTCAGGGTTTATTGTAAACCCCTCCTTCCAAAGAGAGTCCAGTACTGCCTGGACTTTGGGTAAGTGTGATTCCCAGTCTCTGCTAAAAATGACTATGTCGTCCAAGTACACTGAGGCATACTCCCGGTGAGGTCGTAAAATCTGTGACAGCAGGAAGGTAAAGTCACCTGGTTGCATCCAGGGGGGTAGATATATTTCGCCCAGATTCAGGCTTTACGCCGACTTATACAACTAGGTGGAGAGTTGTATAAGGCTAGTGGGCTCATGGATGACTCATACCTCTAGGGAGAGTGTGGGGCGTCGTGCAGACAGGGAGTTGATGAGACCAGCTGAAGCTTGTCAGCTCATTTAGGCCTCTATAAGAACTCCCAGCTTCATTAGATGTTAGCTCATGCCTGGACCCAGACCTGTGTGGACTGTCTAGGGAGAGTGAACCCCTGTGCGGTGAGACAAAGCCTGTGTGGCTATTTGCTTGGACATTTAAAACCAGGGACTTAGGGGCTAGGACAGCACTAGGCTGATCCCAGTTGTTAGTTAGGAAACCTGTATGTTTAGTCAGAGGTCAAGTTGACCAGGATTTATTTTGTTTATGTTTCTTTTGCTTTGCTGTGTTTTGTCACTGTAAATAGAAAATAAACCGCACCTTTTTGATTTTGAAAACCACAACCTCCGTTTGCTGGGCCTGTTTTTGTGTGGGGAGCCCATCTCGGGGGTCACACACACCCGCTGCCGAGCTAACCCCCTCACAGTTGGTGGAGAACCAGTGGCAGTTTTTTTTTAAGCCAGCATGGAGGAGATACTGAAGCAGCTGGCTTTAGCAAATGCCAATCAACAGCAGACAAATGCAGGTTTGCAAAAGAGCCTTGCAGCTCAACAACAGAACTTCGCAGCCCAGCAGCAAGCTCATCAACAGAGCCTTGCAGCCCAGCAGCAAGCTCATCAACAGAGCCTTGCAGCCCAGCAGCAGACAAACGTAACTTTGTAACAGAGTCTGGAGGCTCAGCAACAAGCCCAGCAGCAATCTGAGGCCCGCTTCATAGACCTGTTGCAGAAGCAAGAGCAGAGACTACAACAACATATGGAAGCAGTAATGCAGCAACGTCCGCAGACCAGTGAGGAAAGCCGTCCCACTAATACCGCGTCCTTTGGGGTGAGTCGTTTATTGACAAAAATGACTGGAGAGGATGATCCAGAGGTATTTTTGACCACATTTGAAAGGACCGCTGAAAGAGAAAAGTGGCCTGAGGAGCAGTGGGCTGGACTGGTGGCTTCTCTGTTAACTGGTGAATCGCAGAAAGCTTACTATGACCTAGAGCCTAACCAAGCAAAAGACTATGTGATGCTAAAAGCTGAAATATTGGCAAGGCTGGGTGTCACCCAGGCTGTCCGGGCTCAGCGTGTGCATAACTGGACTTTCCAGCTTGGAAAACCCCCCAGGTCTCAAATGTATGATCTCATTCACCTGAGCAGAAAGTGGCTACAGCCAGAGACTTTGTCCGCACCAAAGATTGTGGAACGTGTTGTAATGGATCGGTTTTTGAGAGCTCTTCCTACTGCCATCCAAAAGTGGGTAAGCCATGGAGACCCAGAGACGGCCGGTGGTCTTGTGGATCGTGTGGAGAAATACTTGGCTACAGAGAACCTGACGGCCTCTTCCAGAGACACTCGGACTTTCCACCCTAAGACCAGACCATCCCCAGGGGCGGATAAGAGGATTCCAAGGGGTGAGGGTGGAGAGAGTGAGAGGGTGGGAGCTCTACCCCAAGTTTGGCGAGAACAGCCTGGGAAATCAGCGGCTCAAGAGGCCGCAAGAAGGATCGTTTGCTACCGCTGCCGGCAAGCGGGACATATTGCAGCCAATTGCCCGGTTGTGGAGGAACCCATGCAGTGTGACTTTCTGACGGGCAGACGTCAGTCGCTGTGTGCGACAGTCGCATGCACTGCCATTCGAGGAACTGAGAAACATTTATGCAAAATGTGTGTTAATGGTAGAAATGTTGTGGTATTGCTGAATTCAGGTAGCCTTGTGACCCTGATAAAGGCTGAGTTAGTTAAAACAGAGGTCTCTGGGAATAGCAAGGTAGCTGTTATTTGTGTGCATGGGGACACCCGAGAGTATCCAGTGACTACAGTGTGTTTCGAGACCCCCAAAGGTACCCTCTCTCATCCAGTGGGCTTAGTATCTCAGTTACCGCATGACGCCATTGTGGGAAGGGATTTTCCGAAGTTCTGGGAACTGTGGGATGATCCTGAGCCCCCCACTGGTGCCCCTATGTACCAGGAATGTGATAGCCAGAACTCCCCTGAGAGTGGTGAGGACTCTCCGGAATTTCCCTTATCAGTATTGGCAGGGGAGACTCAAGAAACTGGAGAGGAGCCCACCTCCTCAGACGAAAACCTACCGTCTGTGGAGTTTTCTGATCTTGAGGTTCACAGGGAAAACTTTGCCACAGAACAGTTGAAAGACCCCGCCCTAATAAAGGCACGGGAAAACGTAGTGAAAATAGATGGCGAGTTAGTGAACCCAGATAATACCTGCACTTACCCATACTTCAGCGTAGAGAAGGACCTACTGTATCGGGTGGCAAAAAGGGCAGAAGAAACCGTTGAGCAGCTTGTGGTGCCCAAACCTTACAGGAAGTTGGTGTTGGAGTTGGCCCATGGGCACATTCTTGGAGGTCATCTGGGGACAGAGAAAACCCGAGAGAGGGTATTACAGAGATTCTATTGGCCGGGGGTGATGAAGGACATAGAAAATTATTGTTCCTCCTGCCCTGTGTGTCAGAGGTCGGCCCCGATGCCACATTTCCGTAGCCCGCTGGTCCCTCTACCCATCATTGAGGTCCCGTTTGAGAGGATCGCCATGGATTTCGTAGGTCCTATAATCAAGTCCGCTAGGGGGCACCAGTACATATTAGTTATAATGGACTATGCCACCCGTTATCCAGAAGCGATCCCTCTCCGAAATACCTCGGCCAAAACCATAGCCAAAGAGCTATCTCTTGTGTTTAGCCGGGTGGGTATTTGTAAAGAACTGCTTACGGACCAAGGTACACCCTTTATGTCCCGGGTTATGAAGGAGCTGTGTAAATTGTTCAAAGTGACGCAATTACGTACATCTGTGTATCACCCCCAAACCGATGGGCTGGTTGAAAGATTCAACAAAACCCTAAAACAAATGTTGAAGAAAGTGGTGGATAGAGATGGAAAGGATTGGGACTGTCTACTTCCTTATCTGATGTTTGCTATTAGGGAGGTGCCCCAATCCTCTACGGGATTCTCCCCCTTTGAGTTACTGTATGGGAGACACCCAAGAGGGCTGTTGGATATTGCCAAGGAAACTTGGGAAAGTGAGAGTTCTCCCCACAGGAGTGTGATTGAGCATGTCGCCCTGATGCAAGACCGAATTGCACAGGTAATGCCCATCGTGAAGGAACATTTGGCCCAAGCGCAGTTAGCACAGCAGAGAGTGTACAACCGTGGAGCCAAGACCCGTACCTTTTCCCCGGGGGATAGGATACTGGTACTTGTCCCTACAGTTGAAAGTAAATTCCTTGCCAAATGGCAAGGCCCCTACGAGATAATGGAAAAAGTGAGCGAAGTGAATTACAAGGTCAGACAACCAGGAAGGCGAAAGCCCGAACAGATCTATCACGTTAATCTGTTGAAAGCCTGGAGGGATAGAGAGTCCCTAGTCGCAGACACTTGGTCACCAGCTCAAACTGGTTGCGTGACTCCTGAGGTTGGAATAGCAGCCACCTTGTCACAACCCCAACAACAGGAGGTTAAGGAGTTTGTGCTTCGCAACAAGGAGGTATTCTCTGAGCTGCCGGGACAAACATCTGGGGTAGAGCATGACATCATTACCCCGCCCGGTGAAAGGGTGAAGTTAAAACCCTATCGGATCCCAGAGGCCCGACGGGAGGCAATACGGGAGGAAGTACAGAAAATGCTGAACTTAGGGGTGATAGAGGAGTCCCAAAGTGATTGGTCTAGTCCCATTGTGTTGGTGCCTAAACCGGATGGGAGCTGGCGATTTTGTAACGATTTTCGTCAGTTGAACAAAGTTACAAAATTTGACACCTACCCCATGCCACGTATAGATGAGTTGATCGACCGGCTGGGAACAGCCCGATACATGACGACTCTTGACCTCACAAAAGGGTATTGGCAAATCCCCCTGGCCAAGTCGGCCAAAGAGAAAACCGCATTTGTAACCCCAGACGGGGCGTTCCAATATAAAAGAATGCCGTTCGGGTTACAGAATGCGCCGGCCACATTCCAGCGGAAAATGGACCAGATGCTGAGGCCCCATCGGAAGTATGCTGCGGCTTACCTGGATGACGTAATTGTCCATAGCACAGATTGGGCCTCACATCTGCCAAAAGTGCAAGCAGCCCTGGACTCTGTTCGGGAAGCGGGGTTTACGGCTAACCCCAAGAAGTGTACCATTGGGCAGGAGGAGGCCAAATATCTTGGGTACACCATTGGGAGGGGAGTAATAAAACCCCAACTCAACAAAGTCGAGGCCATCCAGAGTTGGCCACGTCCCAACAGCAAGAAGCAGGTACGAGCCTTTCTGGGAATCGCTGGGTATTATCGGCGATTCATTCCCCACTTTGCTTCTAAGGCTGTGCCCCTAACCAACCTGACGAAGGGGAAAGGGTCGGTCATGATTAAATGGACCCCCGAGGCTGAGGCAGCATTCCAATTCTTGAAACAAGCCTTATGTAGCCAGCCAGTGTTGTACTCACCCGACTTCTCTAAAGACTTTGTCGTACAAAGTGATGCGTCAGATGTGGGGTTAGGAGCAGTATTGTCCCAGGTCTGGAACGGGGAAGAGCACCCAGTCATTTACCTCAGCAGGAAGTTGAAGTCCCATGAGGTAAATTACGCCACCGTTGAAAAGGAGTGTTTAGCGGTGAAGTGAGCTCTAGATTCCCTTCGGTACTACCTGCTAGGTAGGCACTTTGACATGGTTACGGATCACGCTCCGTTAAAGTGGATGGCTCAAAACAAGGAAACAAATAGAAGAGTGAATAGGTGGTTCCTGGCCCTCCAGGAATTCAACTTCACAGTAAAGCATCGCCCTGGCGTTCAAATGGGGAATGTGGATGCTTTGTCTCGAGTACATGAATGCCTGATTGCTGGTGTTCCAACCCCGAGGTTAAAACAAGAGGGGGGGTATGTGACAGCAGGAAGGTAAAGTCACCTGGTTGCATCCAGGGGGGTAGATATATTTCGCCCAGATTCAGGCTTTACGCCGACTTATACAACTAGGTGGAGAGTTGTATAAGGCTAGTGGGCTCATGGATGACTCATACCTCTAGGGAGAGTGTGGGGCGTCGTGCAGACAGGGAGTTGATGAGACCAGCTGAAGCTTGTCAGCTCATTTAGGCCTCTATAAGAACTCCCAGCTTCATTAGATGTTAGCTCATGCCTGGACCCAGACCTGTGTGGACTGTCTAGGGAGAGTGAACCCCTGTGCGGTGAGACAAAGCCTGTGTGGCTATTTGCTTGGACATTTAAAACCAGGGACTTAGGGGCTAGGACAGCACTAGGCTGATCCCAGTTGTTAGTTAGGAAACCTGTATGTTTAGTCAGAGGTCAAGTTGACCAGGATTTATTTTGTTTATGTTTCTTTTGCTTTGCTGTGTTTTGTCACTGTAAATAGAAAATAAACCGCACCTTTTTGATTTTGAAAACCACAACCTCCATTTGCTGGGCCTGTTTTTGTGTGGGGAGCCCATCTCGGGGGTCACACACACCCGCTGCCGAGCTAACCCCCTCACAAATCCTATCCATTGCTCGCTGGAAAGTGGCTGGAGCAGTTTGCAGTCCAAAAGGCATTCGTTTGTACTGAAAACTCCCCTCTGGGGTAGAAAAAGCAGTTTTCTCTCTAGCAGCCTTAGTCAACGGGATTTGCCAATACCCCTTGGTAAGGTCTAATGTTGTGATATACCTGGCTGGACCTAGTCTCTCAATAAGTTCATCTACCCGGGGCATGGGGTAAACATCAAACCGTGAAACCTCATTAAGTTTCCGGAAATCATTGCAGAATCGCAGAGTCCCATTGGGCTTTGGTACCAACACAATCGGGCTCGACCACTCACTCTGTGATTCTTCAATGATCTCCAGGTCTAGCATCTTCTTCACTTCCTCTGAAACGGCCTTCCTTTGAGCCTCTGGGATGCGGTAGGGCCGGACAAAAACTTTGACTCCAGGTTCCGTGATAATATCATGTTCTATAACACTAGTTAGCCCTGGCAAGTCTGAAAACTTTTCTTTATTTCTCTGCAAAAACTCCTTTGCCTGCTGACTTTGGATTTTAGACAGGGTACTTGCTACTTGGACACTCTCCACCCCAACCTGAGGCTCAAGTCTTGCACTAGCCAGGGAGGTCACCGGTTCCCTGTCGGTCCAGGGCTTTAACAAGTTGACATGATATATCTGATACGGTTTCCTCTTGCCTGGCTGGTGGACTCTATAATTTACCTCTCCCACTTTTTCCACAACTTCAAAAGGGACCTTGCCATCTGGCCAAGAATTTACTTTCCACAGTGGAAATTAGCACCGCTACTCGATCCCCCACTTGGAAGTGCCTTATTTTAGCAGCCCTGTTATAGACCCGTCGTTGAGCCTCCTGGGCTTTTTGCAAATGCTCCCTGACTAGTGGCATCACAGTTTGGATCCTTTCCTGCATTTGGGAGACATATTCAAGAACACTCTTATGCTGAACAGGTTCACTTTCCCATTACTCTTTAACAAAGTCAAGTAGTCCGCGAGGTCTCCGCCCATATACCAACTCAAAGGGCGAAAATCCCGTGGAGGCCTGGGGCACTTGCCTGATAGCAAACAGGAGAGCTGGTAACAGGCAGTCCCAGTCTTTCCCATCCCTTTGTACCACTCTCTTGAGCATAGACTTAAGGGTCTTATTAAAGCGTTCCACTAACCCGTCCGTTTGGGGATGGTAGACCGATGTGCGCAGCTGTTTAATCCGGAACAGCTTGCACACATCGGCCATAACTCTTGACATAAACGGGGTGCCCTGGTCTGTTAGTATTTCCTTGGGAAAACTAGTCCGTGTAAACAACTGGAACAATTCCCGGGCAATAGCCTTAGAGGAGGTATTCCGAAGGGGAAGCGCCTCAGGATATCGGGTGGCATAGTCAAGAATCACCAATATGTAGGAGTAACCTCGAGCTGACTTTACCAAGGGACCCACTATATCCATGGCTATCCTCTCGAACGGGGCCTCAATTATGGGCAGAGGGATCAAAGGGCTCCGGAAGTGGGTCACCGGAGCGGTCAACTGACAGGTGGGACAAGAGGTACAGTATTTCTTTACCTCTGCTTTCAGACCTGGCCAGTAAAACCGGTCGGTGATCCGTGCCTCTGTCTTCTCAACTCCCAGGTGTCCCCCTAACACATCGTCATGGGCCAGGTCCAGAACCTTTTGTCTATATTGTTGGGGTACCAACAATTGTTCTACCACATTTTCTCTCACCTTGGTAACCCGATACAATAACTCATTATATATTGCGAAGTGTGGCCACCACTCATTCGCACCTGGCTCTTGGGGAACCCCATTTACTACTACAACTTGTTCCCGTGCATGGGCCAAAGTGGGGTCCTGCATCTGAGCAGTACCAAACGCCCCCTGGGGAACACCCAAATCTGTCAGGGCAGGGGTAGAGGCCACTTCCTCGTCCTCTTCCCCCAGCATTACCTGAAGTGGGGAAGGTCCTCCCCCCTCAGTGTTTTGGTAGGTCTGTGGACCACATATCTTGACATTCTCAACAGTATCAGCTCTACTTTCATCACCATTAACCCAACCATTAGCAATTTCATCATTTGGATCCACATTAAGAACATTTGGCAGTTCAGGGTTATTCCTCTCAGCAGCAGGAACAGGGAGGCTAGTTTCTCCCCAATCTCTGAACTGTTCTCCTTGTTCCCACAGTTTTGTAAACAACGGACAGTCTCGTCCTATTATAACATCATGTACCAAGTTCTTTACCACCCCCACCTCTTGAGTACCAGTGCCACATGCTGAGGAGATGGTCACCGAGATGAGAGGGTACTCTCTAGTGTCCCCGTGAATGCACACCACCCGTAAGGTTTTTCTTACCGGACCGATCTTCCCAATTACTCTAGGACAGTGGTTCTCAACTCCAGTCCTCAGGGCCCACCAACAGGCCAGGTTTGCAAGATAACTGAAATGCATCACAGGTGATATAATTTGCTGCTCAGGGACTGCAGTATTCTAGTCTGCATCTCACCAAGGTAATACTTAAAATCTGGCCTGTTAGTGGGTCCTGAGGACAGGAGTTGAGAACCACTGCTCTAGGATGAACCAGGGTTACCATGCTTCCGGAGTCCAACAAAGCCCGGGCAGGGAGATGGTTCACTTGGACTTCACACTCAAATTTTTCCTCACCCAGGTCGAGCTGTGTGGTGCATACTTTATGGGCATAAAAAGACCCCCTCCGAAGAACCCCGCATTCCATGGGCTCCTCTTGAAGTGGGCAGTGTGCCCGGGTATGACCCCAGGAATGACTTCGCCAACATTGTACATCCCCTCCTCTCCGAACAGGAACAGAACGCTGAGGAGGTACCGGGAGTGACTCTTGACCTTCCGGGGTGTTTGCTCCAGGACTCCTTGGAACATCCTTTCGAAGGGCAGCAGTTGGTCGAACAGGCCGTGGTAGACTGGGGCCTATGCGCTTGGTAGGTCCGAGCAGGTCCTCCACCACTGTATATCGTTCCACTATCTCGACAAGGAGGTTTGCTGTTTTGGGGTCTCCATGGCTGACCCACCGTATAAGGTCGTCTGGCAGGGATCTCAGGTATCGGTCCAGCACAACCCGTTCCACGATTTGGGGGCATGACAACACCTCAGGCTGCAGCCATTTTTTTACCAGTTGCACCAGGTCATGCATTTGAGACCGAGGTGGCCGATCTGGACGATACTTCCATTGGTGTACTCGTTGGGCCCGAGCGGCTGTAGTCACCCCCAGACGAGCCAGAATTTCTGCCTTTAACTTTTGATAGTCTTTAGCATCATCGGGTGGCAGGTCAAAGTAGGCTTTTTTGAGGATCTCCGGTGAGAAAAGGGGCAATGAGGCCGGCCCACTGGTCCTGAGGCCACCCTTCTCTCTCTGCCGTCCTCTCAAATGTAGCAAGAAATGCCACTACATCATCGCTCAGGGACAATTTCTGCAAAAAATGGCTTGCCCTCACTGTCACCTGGTTGCAGGGGCAACAGTCGCTTGCTCCCGAACCTGAGATAGCTGCTGTACTGCTTCCTTTAAGACAGCCACCTGAGCCTGCATAACCTCTTGTTGGGCTGCTTGCTGGGCTGCCAACTGGGTCACCAACAGGCGAGTATTTTCTTGCTGCAGCTGATTTGCTTCCTCATGGCGAGTTTGCGCTTGCATATTAGCCAGGGACAGCTGTTTAATTAGTTCCTCCATTGCTTCAGCTTTCAACGTTTGTGCAGCTTTAACCCAGGACATATATCCAATGTACTGTCCCTTTTAACTGTTCAATGTCAAGTTCAATGCAAAGATAAATAAAAAAAAAGTTTTTGTTTTTTTCTTCTTCTGCCTGTTATTCTGTCCTGTCCGCATTCGAGCACCAGTGTAGCGTTCGGGGAACCAGCTTGATCGCAGGACACAGGCTTTTCAAACAAAAGGACGTTTATTAAACTTAAATGGCTTCACAGCAGCAAAACAAAAAGAAATAACAGTCTCACCGACTTGTAGAGCTTATAACTGCTGTTGCAGTTAAACAGTCCTTACTTGGTGTTGCAGGTAAGTTTCCCAGCTAGAAGGCTTCCATGCAGGCCACTGCCATGTACATTCACAGCTTTCCAGAGCTTTTCACAGCCTCCACAGCTTTTGCAGTGTCCACCATTCACCATGCACAGACATCACTACACTCCTTCCTCTCACCTAAAACTTCCTGTCGCTCTTAAACCACTTCCTTGGACAGGTGTGTTAACCCTTTCTGTTCCCTTAAAGGAACCACAGCCCAAACAGAGGGGAAATATAGCGTCCTTCCAGGACCCAGCCACGGTGTCCTGTACAATATATATATATATATATATATATATATATATATATATATTGTGACAGCAGGAAGGTAAAGTCACCTGGTTGCATCCAGGGGGGTAGATATATTTCGCCCAGATTCAGGCTTTACGCCGACTTATACAACTAGGTGGAGAGTTGTATAAGGCTAGTGGGCTCATGGATGACTCATACCTCTAGGGAGAGGGCTGGGCGTCGTGCAGACAGGGAGTTGATGAGACCAGCTGAAGCTTGTCAGCTCATTTAGGCCTCTATAAGAACTCCCAGCTTCATTAGATGTTAGCTCATGCCTGGAACCAGACCTGTGTGGACTGTCTAGGGAGAGTGAACCCCTGTGCGGTGAGACAAAGCCTGTGTGGCTATTTGCTTGGACATTTAAAACCAGGGACTTAGGGACTAGGACAGCACTAGGCTGATCCCAGTTGTTAGTTAGGAAACCTGTATGTTTAGTCAGAGGTCAACTTGACCAGGATTTATTTTGGTTATGTTTCTTTTGCTTTGCTGTGTTTTGTCACTGTAAATAGAAAATAAACCGCACCTTTTTGATTTTGAAAACCACAACCTCCGTTTGCTGGGCCTGTTTTGTGTGGGGAGCCCATCCCGGGGGTCACACACACCCGCTGCCGAGCTAACCCCCTCACAGTTGGTGGAGAATGCGGGCAGTTTTTTTTTAAGCCAGCATGGAGGAGATACTGAAACAGCTGGCTCTAGCAAATGCCAATCAACAGCAGACAAATGCAGGTTTGCAAAGGAGCCTTGCAGCCCAGCAGCAAGCTCATCAACAGAGCCTTGCAGCCCAGCAGCAAGCTCACCAACAGAGTCTGGAAGCTCAGCAACAAGCCCAGCAGCAATCTGAGGCCCGCTTCATAGACCTGTTACAGAAGCAAGAGCAGAGACTACAACAAATGGAAGCAGTAATGCAGCAACGTCCGCAGACCAGTGAGGAAAGCCGTCCCACTAATACCGCGTCCTTTGGGGTGAGTCGTTTATTGACAAAAATGACTGGAGAGGATGATCCAGAGGTATTTTTGACCACATTTGAAAGGACCGCTGAAAGAGAAAAGTGGCCTGAGGAGCAGTGGGCTGGACTGGTGGCTCCTCTGTTAACTGGTGAATCGCAGAAAGCTTACTATGACCTAGAGCCTAACCAAGCAAAAGACTATGTGATGCTAAAAGCTGAAATTTTGGCAAGGCTGGGTGTCACCCAGGCTGTCCGGGCTCAGCGTGTGCATAACTGGACTTTCCAGCTTGGAAAACCCCCCAGGTCTCAAATGTATGATCTCATTCACCTGAGCAGAAAGTGGCTACAGCCAGAGACTTTGTCCGCACCAAAGATTGTGGAACGTGTTGTAATGGATCGGTTTTTGAGAGCTCTTCCTACTGCCATCCAAAAGTGGGTAAGCCATGGAGACCCAGAGACGGCCGATGGTCTTGTGGATCGTGTGGAGAAATACTTGGCTACAGAGAACCTGACGGCCTCTTCCAGAGACACTCGGACTTTCCACCCTAAGACCAGACCATCCCCAGGGGCGGATAAGAGGATTCCAAGGGGTGAGGGTGGAGAGAGTGAGAGGGTGGGAGCTCTACCCCAAGTTTGGCGAGAACAGCCTGGGAAATCAGCGGCTCAAGAGGCGGCAAGAAGGATCGTTTGCTACCGCTGCCGGCAAGCGGGACATATTGCAGCCAATTGCCCGGTTGTGGAGGAACCCATGCAGTGTGACTTTCTGACGGGCAGACGTCAGTCGCTGTGTGCGACAGTCGCATGCACTGCCATTCGAGGAACTGAGAAACATTTATGCAAAATGTGTGTTAATGGTAGAAATGTTGTGGTATTGCTGGATTCAGGTAGCCTTGTGACCCTGATAAAGGCTGAGTTAGTTAAAACAGAGGTCTCTGGGAATAGCAAGGTAGCTGTTATTTGTGTGCATGGGGACACCCGAGAGTATCCAGTGACTACAGTGTGTTTCGAGACCCCCAAAGGTACCCTCTCTCATCCAGTGGGCTTAGTATCTCAGTTACCGCATGACGCCATTGTGGGAAGGGATTTTCCGAAGTTCTGGGAACTGTGGGATGATCCTGAGCCCCTCACTGGTGCCCCTATGTACCAGGAATGTGATAGCCAGAACTCCCCTGAGAGTGGTGAGGACTCTCCGGAATTTCCCTTATCAGTATTGGCAGGGGAGACTCAAGAAACTGGAGAGGAGCCCACCTCCTCAGACGAAAACCTACCGTCTGTGGAGTTTTCTGATCTTGAGGTTCACAGGGAAAACTTTGCCACAGAACAGTTGAAAGACCCCGCCCTAATAAAGGCACGGGAAAACGTAGTGAAAATAGATGGCGAGTTAGTGAACCCAGATAATACCTGCACTTACCCATACTTCAGCGTAGAGAAGGACCTACTGTATCGGGTGGCAAAAAGGGCAGAAGAAACCGTTGAGCAGCTTGTGGTGCCCAAACCTTACAGGAAGTTGGTGTTGGAGTTGGCCCATGGGCACATTCTTGGAGGTCATCTGGGGACAGAGAAAACCCGAGAGAGGGTATTACAGAGATTCTATTGGCCGGGGGTGATGAAGGACGTAGAAAATTATTGTTCCTCCTGCCCTGTGTGTCAGAGGTTGGCCCCGATGCCACATTTCCGTAGCCCGCTGGTCCCTCTACCCATCATTGAGGTCCCGTTTGAGAGGATCGCCATGGATTTGGTAGGTCCTATAATCAAGTCCGCTAGGGGGCACCAGTACATATTAGTTATAATGGACTATGCCACCCGTTATCCAGAAGCGATCCCTCTCCGAAATACCTCGGCCAAAACCATAGCCAAAGAGCTATCTCTTGTTTTTAGCCGGGTGGGTATTTGTAAAGAACTGCTTACGGACCAAGGTACACCCTTTATGTCCCGGGTTATGAAAGAGCTGTGTAAATTGTTCAAAGTGACGCAATTGCGTACGTCTGTGTATCACCCCCAAACCGATGGGCTGGTTGAAAGATTCAACAAAACCCTAAAACAAATGTTGAAGAAAGTGGTGGATAGAGATGGAAAGGATTGGGACTGTTTACTTCCTTATTTGATGTTTGCTATTAGGGAGGTGCCCCAATCCTCTACGGGATTCTCCCCCTTTGAGTTACTGTATGGGAGACACCCAAGAGGGCTGTTGGATATTGCCAAGGAAACTTGGGAAAGTGAGAGTTCTCCCCACAGGAGTGTGATTGAGCATGTCGCCCTGATGCAAGATCGAATTGCACAGGTAATGCCCATCGTGAAGGAACATTTGGCCCAAGCGCAGTTGGCACAGCAGAGAGTGTACAACCGTGGAGCCAAGACCCGTACCTTTTCCCCGGGGGATAGGATATTGGTACTTGTCCCTACGGTTGAAAGTAAATTCCTTGCCAAATGGCAAGGCCCCTACGAGATAATGGAAAAAGTGAGCGAAGTGAATTACAAGGTCAGACAACCAGGAAGGCGAAAGCCCGAACAGATCTATCACGTTAATCTGTTGAAAGCCTGGAGGGATAGAGAGTCCCTAGTCGCAGACACTTGGTCACCAGCTCAAACTGGTTGCGTGATTCCTGAGGTTGGAATAGCAGCCACCTTGTCACAACCCCAACAACAGGAGGTTAAGGAGTTTGTGCTTCGCAACAAGGAGGTATTCTCTGAGCTGCCGGGACAAACATCTGGGGTAGAGCATGACATCATTACCCCGCCCGGTGAAAGGGTGAAGTTAAAACCCTATCGGATCCCAGAGGCTCGACGGGAGGCAATACGGGAGGAAGTACAGAAAATGCTGAACTTAGGGGTGATAGAGGAGTCCCAAAGTGATTGGTCTAGTCCCATCGTGTTGGTGCCTAAACCGGATGGGAGCTGGCGATTTTGTAACGATTTTCGTCAGTTGAACAAAGTTACAAAATTTGACACCTACCCCATGCCACGTATAGATGAGTTGATCGACCGGCTGGGAACAGCCCGATACATGACGACTCTTGACCTCACAAAAGGGTATTGGCAAATCCCCCTGGCCAAGTCGGCCAAAGAGAAAACCGCATTTGTAACCCCAGACGGGGCGTTCCAATATAAAAGAATGCCGTTCGGGTTACAGAATGCGCCGGCCACATTCCAGCGGAAAATGGACCAGATGCTGAGGCCCCATCGGAAGTATGCTGCGGCTTACCTGGATGACGTAATTGTCCATAGCACAGATTGGGCCTCACATCTGCCAAAAGTGCAAGCAGTCCTGGACTCTGTTCGGGAAGCGGGGTTTACGGCTAACCCCAAGAAGTGTACCATTGGGCAGGAGGAGGCCAAATATCTTGGGTACACCATTGGGAGGGGAGTAATAAAACCCCAACTCAACAAAGTCGAGGCCATCCAGAGTTGGCCACGTCCCAACAGCAAGAAGCAGGTACGAGCCTTTCTGGGAATCGCTGGGTATTATCGGCGATTCATTCCCCACTTTGCTTCTAAGGCTGTGCCCCTAACCAACCTGACGAAGGGGAAAGGGTCGGTCATGATTAAATGGACCCCCGAGGCTGAGGCAGCATTCCAATTCTTGAAACAAGCCTTATGTAGCCAGCCAGTGTTGTACTCACCCGACTTCTCTAAAGACTTTGTCGTACAAAGTGATGCGTCAGATTTGGGGTTAGGAGCAGTATTGTCCCAGGTCTGGAACGGGGAAGAGCACCCAGTCATTTACCTCAGCAGGAAGTTGAAGTCCCATGAGGTAAATTACGCCACCGTTGAAAAGGAGTGTTTAGCGGTGAAGTGGGCTCTAGATTCCCTTCGGTACTACCTGCTAGGTAGGCACTTTGACATGGTTACGGATCACGCTCCGTTAAAGTGGATGGCTCAAAACAAGGAAACAAATAGAAGAGTGAATAGGTGGTTCCTGGCCCTCCAGGAATTCAACTTCACAGTAAAGCATCGCCCTGGCGTTCAAATGGGGAATGTGGATGCTTTGTCTCGAGTACATGAATGCCTGATTGCTGGTGTTCCAACCCCGAGGTTAAAACAAGAGGGGGGGGTATGTGACAGCAGGAAGGTAAAGTCACCTGGTTGCATCCAGGGGGGTAGATATATTTCGCCCAGATTCAGGCTTTACGCCGACTTATACAACTAGGTGGAGAGTTGTATAAGGCTAGTGGGCTCATGGATGACTCATACCTCTAGGGAGAGGGCTGGGCGTCGTGCAGACAGGGAGTTGATGAGACCAGCTGAAGCTTGTCAGCTCATTTAGGCCTCTATAAGAACTCCCAGCTTCATTAGATGTTAGCTCATGCCTGGAACCAGACCTGTGTGGACTGTCTAGGGAGAGTGAACCCCTGTGCGGTGAGACAAAGCCTGTGTGGCTATTTGCTTGGACATTTAAAACCAGGGACTTAGGGACTAGGACAGCACTAGGCTGATCCCAGTTGTTAGTTAGGAAACCTGTATGTTTAGTCAGAGGTCAACTTGACCAGGATTTATTTTGGTTATGTTTCTTTTGCTTTGCTGTGTTTTGTCACTGTAAATAGAAAATAAACCGCACCTTTTTGATTTTGAAAACCACAACCTCCGTTTGCTGGGCCTGTTTTGTGTGGGGAGCCCATCCCGGGGGTCACACACACCCGCTGCCGAGCTAACCCCCTCACAGTATATATATATATAAATTGTTTTACTTTGCGCTATTAAACCTATCCAATGAAAAAAAAAAAGTAAAAAAAAATTGAATTTCTTCATAAATTTAGGCCAATGTGTATTCTGCTACATATTTGTGGTAAAAAAAAATCTCAATAAGCGTATATTGATTGGTTTGCGCAAAAGTTATAGCGTCTACAAACTGTGGGATAGAATCAGCGATTTTTAGCGGGACTGCGACATTGCGGTGGACAAATCTGACACTAAGTCACACTTTCTGGGGACCAGTGACACCAATATAGTGATAGTAAAACAGAGGTGGGGTGAGTGGCGCTACCTACTGGTTACAGATGGTGTATATAATATACTGACACTATGTGAAAGTGTAATATAAGTGCTATATGTCCTCATGCAGAAGACCAACCTTCATGAGGATATGATAACTTAAAAAGTGACAGCTACCATGTGTCTGTGATTGTGATAAAAACCACCTATCATGCCGTGTACACACGACCGTTTTTAATGACGAGAAAAATCTCATTTTTTAATATGGTCATTAAAAATGATCGTGTGTGGGCTTCAGAGCATTTTTCACGACGTGAAAAACGGCCATGAAAAAATTGGAACATGCTCTAATTTTTCACATCGTTTTTTACATCGTCGTTTTTCTCGTCATGAAAAACGGCCGTGTGTAGGCTTTAACGACGTGAAAAAAAATTGCGCATGCTCAGAATCACGTATGAGACGGGAGCGTTCGTTCTGGTAAAACTAGCGTTCGTAATGGAGATAGCACATTCGTCACGCTGTAAGGGGCTGAAAAGCGCGAATCGTCGCTCAACAAACTTTACCAACATGAAGGGTGGCGCCATTCGAATGGAACTTCCCCTTTATAGTGCTGTCGTACGTGTTGTACTTCACCGCGCTTTACTCAAGCATTTTTTTCCCCACGATAGTGTGTAGGCAAGGCAGGCTTGAGAAGAATCACGTCGAGAAAAATGCAGTTTTTTCAATGACATTAAAAACGGTCGTGTGTACGCGGCATTAGAAGTTTAAACCAATACTAGTGAATCAACATAAATCACATAATACAAAAACTGTGTAGGCAGACTCAGTCCATATGGCATGGATAAGCCTTATCAAAAAAAGTTCTCCAAAGGGTTAAGTCCAATAGTGTTTGCAACAAAAATATATGAAAATATATTAATCGACCAAAAATTCCAAAAAAGTTAATCAAAAAGAAAAAGAAAAAAAAGTGTATATATATATATATACACACATATACACACACACACACACACACACACACACATATATATATATATATATAAATACATACAGTGTGTGTATATATATATATATTATATATATATATATATATATATATATATATATATATATATATATCTCTATCCATCTATCTATACATATCGTGAGTTTGTTAAATAAATGAATATATATATATAAGAATAGTTCATATAGAGTCCATCAGAACTGTTGTGCTCCCCCGCTTGGGTCCCCACTCACCAGCTACCACCACCCCTGCAGGGGTAAATGGCATGTAGCGCAAGAGGAAACTTGAATCCTGGTGTGTGTGTTCCCGGGCCAATTGCCTGCAGCCTTCCCGCTGGGATATCCTATGATGTGCCTGGTACCGGGTAGCAGACAGACAGAGGAAGGTGCCTCACCCCTCCACAGACAGCAAACTCTGCAGTCTCTTACACCGGCTTGAAAACAGAAGGAAGTTGGGACTTCTGTTTTCAAGTATTGGGGGTGGAGGCCAATCTTAGGTATTGCCTCATATAAAGTCCCACCCTTTTTTCTCCTATTTCATCTTACACCAGCTTGTCAGCTTGTCCAAGCTATCTCTTCCTTGAGGCTATACTGGAGTGGATCCACATCTCAGCTGCTACCCGGTACCAGGCACATCATAGGATATCCCAGGGGTGGTGGTAGCTGGTGAGTGGGGACCCAAGTGGGGGAGCACAACAGTCACCCGATTTCCATCAGTCTTCACAAGTCACCTGGGATTTTTTGGATTTTTTGCTGGTTCTGATGAATTCTATATGAACTATTCTTATATATTCACAAACTCACGAATATATATATATATATATATATATATATATATACAGAGGGTTGTTAGGGGACTGCGACCAGGTATGCGTGGATACCTTCTAGACAATGTAATGGAAAGATGAAAGGGAGGTGGCCAATAGAGAGGTTCCGAGGCAGTCAGGGACCCATCCTCTGTAGATTATATTATGCAGAGTCTCCAGAGAGGATGCTATAGCCCCCTCCATGGAGGTACAAGCATTTGCTGGGACTGGACACAGCCAATCATGGATGTGCACCAACTGGGATGCTAAGTAATAGAGGAAGAAGATTGGAAATGCCAGGCCCGCCAAGTGTGGCGGTAATCTCAATGTTTCAAGTGTCGCCCTGGGGGAGCCGCCCTTCCACAGGAAAGTTGTGCATATTGTGTCTATGCGTTTAAAGATGGCTTTAGGCACCTTGCAAGGGGAGTTAGCAAGGATATAAAGTAATCTTGGTAAGTAAATCATTTTTAAAACATTGGCCCTTCCCACGAGGTCCAATGGCAAGTCCATCCACTGCTTGGTCTGCTCCTGAAGGCAGACCAATAGGGGATCTAGGTTATTGGTGATATATGAAGATAAAGGGGTTTGCACCACAACCCCAAGGTACCTAAAGGAGGACACCACCTGAAGTTTGGAATCCGGGTGAATTAGAGGGGGCACAGCCACGTCCAGAGCAAAAAGACTTATCCCAATTCACCCAGAAGCCTGAATAATCACCAAAGGCGGTAATATCCATCAATTAAGCCTGCAGTGACCCATCTGTATCAGCCAGATACACCAATGTGTCATCCGCATATAGTGAAATGCGTTCTTCTATAGTGGCAATTGGGAGACCCCTGATGAAAGGGGAGGACCGGATACGTACTGCCAGTGGCTCCATGGCCAGGGCAAACAAGAGGGGTGACGACGGGCACCCCTGTCGCGTGCCCCTAGTTATCGGAAAGGGTTCGGTGATAGAGGAGTTGACCCGCACCCGAGCTACCGGGGAAGTGTAAAAAAGTTTTACACATGCTATCACCCGTGGGCCAAAGCCATACATTTGTAGTACCCAAAAAAGATATGGCCATTCCACACTATCGAACGCCTTGCATGTGTCCAAGGACACAATGGCACGGGTGGAAGGACAGTCGTGTGGATACTGTAGGTTGTGGAACAGCCTGTGAATATTCATTCTGGTGGACCTGCCGGAAATAAAGCCCCCTTGATCACTGTGAACTAGGGACGTTGCTACATCATTTAGGCGGTTAGCTAAAATCTTGGCCAGAATCTTAACGTCCACATTGATGAGAGAAATGGAACGGTAAGATTCACATTTAAGTGGGTCCTTACGGGGTTTTAAAAGAAGCACAATCGGAGCCTCCCGCATCGTTGAGGGAAGGACCCCGGCCTCTAGAGCTTTGTTATATGTCTGCAAAAGGAGGGGGCACAAAAGGTCTTTAAATTGTTTATACCATTCAGTCGGGAAACCATCTAGCCCAGGGGTCTTATGAGCAGGCATTTGTGAAATGGCTGCAGCAATCTCCTCCACCGAGATAGGTGCCTCCAACATATCCCACCCCTCAGTAGATAAGGAGGGGAGAGATATGTCAGCCAGGTAATCAGTCAGTTGGGTGTCGTCATAATCAACCCTAGAGGTATACAGGTCTTTATAGAAACATAAAAAGGAATCCAGGATATCTCCCGGGTCGTCACTGATACGGCCTTCGGTAGTAACGATGCGTGGGATAGAGATGGGGGAGTATTCAGGTCTGGTCAAGTATGCCAAGGGACGTCCAGCTTTATTACCATGTTCGAACGATTTCTTAGCAACATATAACATGCGTTTTTGCGTGAGGTCCAGCAGGCGGAGTTCATACTCCCTACGGCACTGTAACCATGCCTCTCTGGTATAAGAGGCAGGGTTAAAGGCGTATTCAGACTCTGCACTCACCATAGCGGTCTCAAGTTCCTCAGTGAGCATCCGGTTATTTTTACGTAAGACCCCCGTGATGGACATAAAGGGTTGTCTTAAATGCATCCCATTCAGTAGGAGGGTCCACCTTCCCCAAGTTGTCTCTCCATTAGTTTGCAATTCCCGTCTTACATTCACCCTGCACGATATCGTCCTCCAGCAAGTAGGAGTTCAGGCGCGAAATAGCAGGCGCCGAACCTGGAAGGAGATCCACAGAGAGCGGGGCATGATCTGAAACTCCCCTGGGCAGATATGAAGCAGCAGAGACAACAGGAAGGGTCTCGGCCGGGACAAACGCCATATCTAATCGGGACATGGTGTGGAAAGAGTCCGAATGGCAGGAGAAATGGCACACATCCGGATGTTTCCAGCGCCATACTTCTGTAAGGCCATGAACCTGGTTCCAATCGAGGAAGGAGGGAAAGCGTCTGCCCCCACCCCCCAGTCGGTCCAGTGTTGGATCTAAAATAGCATTAAAGTCCCCCACATAAAGTAGGGGGCCAGGAGGTCTAGTCAGCAATTGAAGAGACAGTTTAGAGAGTAGCTCCGCCGAAAACGGGGGGGGGGGGGGGGAATATAAACATTCACCAGGGTAAGTGTCACCTTAGAAATCTGTAGAGTAAGAATGATGAACCTCCCCTAAGGGTCAGTTTTAACCTGAAGCGTCTCAGCTGGGAGAGATTTGGCCAGTAGAATAGAAACCCCCCCCCTGGAATAATTAGTATGAGTGGCATGGTAGGAGTTGGACAACCATGGGCATTTTAAGGCTCTTGTTTTAGAACCTGTAAGGTGAGTCTCCTGGAGGCAGATAATATGAGGGCGACATTTTTTTAAAACGGAAAAGACCAGAGATCTCTTCTGGGGTGCATTTAGACCTCCTTAGGGGCTTCGCCATTGTAAAACATACAGTAATAAGTGCAGTATTAGGTAAGCATAGAAAAACATGGAAACATACACATACAGTGGGGAGAACAAGTATTTGATACACTGCCAATTTTGCAGGCTTTCCTACTTACAAAGCATGTAGAGGTCTGTAATTTTTATCATATGTACTCTTCAACTGTGAGAGATGGAATCTAAAACAAAAATCCAGAAAATCATATTGTATGATTTTTAAGTAATTAATTTGCATTAATTAATTTGCATTTTATTGCATGACATAAGTATTTGATACATCAGAAAAGCAGAACTTAATATTTGGTACAGAAACCTTTGTTTGCAATTACAGAGATCATACGTTTCCTGTAGTTCTTGACCAGGTTTAAAACACACAGCAGCAGGGATTTTGCCCCACTCCTCCATACAGAGCTTCTCCAGATCCTTCAGGTTTTGGGGCTGTCACTGGGCAATACAGACTTTCAGCTCCCTCCAAAGATTTTCTATTGGTTTCAGGTCTGGAGACTGGCTAGGCCATTCCAGGACCTTGAGATGCTTCTTACGGAGCCACTCCTTAGTTGCCATGGCTGTGTGTTTCGGGTTGTTGTCATGCTGGAAGACCCAGCCACGACCCATCTTCAATGCTCTTACTGAGGGAAGGAGGTTGTTGGCCAAGATCTCGCGATACATGGCCCCATCCATCCTTCCCTCAATATGGTGCAGTCGTCCTGTCCCCTTTGCAGAAAAGCATCCCCAAAGAATTATGCTTCCACCTCCATGCTTCACGGTTGGGATGGTGTTCTTGGGGTTGTACTCATTCTTCTTCTGCCTCCAAACACGGCGAGTGGAGTTTAGACCAAAAAGCTATTTTTTTTCTCATCAGACCACATGACCTTCTCTTATTCCTCCTCTGGATCATCCAGATGGTCATTGGCAGACTTCAGATGGGCCTGGACATGCGCTGGCTTAAGCAGGGGGACCTTGCGTGCGCTGCAGGATTTTAATCCATGACGGCGTAGTGTGTTACTAATGGTTTTCTTTGAGACTGTGGTTCCAGCGCTCTTCAGGTCATTGATCAGGTCCTGCTGTGTAGTTCTGGGCTGATCCCTCACCTTCCTCATGATCACTGATGCCCCACGAGGTGAGATCTTGCATGGAGCCCCAGACCGAGGGAGATTGACCGTCATCTTGAACGTCTTTAATTTTCTAATAATTGTGCCAACATTTGTTGCCTTCTCACCAAGCTGCTTTCCTATTGTCCTGTAGCCCATCCCAGCCTTGTGCAGGTCTACAATTTTATCCCTGATGTTCTTACACAGCTCTCTGGTCTTGGCCATTGTGGAGAGGTTGGAGTCTGTTTGATTGAGTGTGTGGACAGGTGTCTTTTATACAGGTAATGAGTTCAAACAGGTGCAGGTAATACAGGTAATGAGTGGAGAACAGGAGGGCTTCTTAAACAAAAAAGAACAGGTCTGTGAGAGCCGGAATTCTTACTGGTTGGTAGGTGATCAAATACTTATGTCATGCAATAAAATGCAAATTAATTATTTAAAAATCATACAATGTGATTTTCTGGATTTTTGTTTTAGATTCCATCTCTCACAGTTGAAGAGTACCTATGATTAAAATTACAGACCTCTACATGCTTTGTAAGTAGGAAAACCTGCAAAATCGTCAGTGTATCAAATACTTGTTCTCCCCACTGTAAATGACCGGATAGGCCACACCACCTGAAGCACATACAAGCACATAAATAAAAAAGTGCATGGAACTGCCTTGCCAGCAGGAGAATAGGAGCCCACATTGGAAAAAATAAAAACAGTAACAATCTGCCTTAGGCAGCAACCTGAGAAGACAATCTCACAGTAAAAATACAAAACTGAGCTGCAAAAAAAAAAAGGAGATTAGATAAAAAGGAAAAAGGGAAAAAACAAAAAAGTCCCAAAAAGAAAGAACCCCCCCCCCCCCTCGTCCCCACCCCGGTCAGCCATCCCAAACACAGCGAGCCTTGGATCCCAAACCGAAAGACCTTCCTGACAAAAAGGGTCAGCAAAGATCACAAAAAAAACGTGTTCCGTGGCCTCGCCACAAGCTGGTGTGAGGGTAGTGTGGAGTCAGGTGTGGCTCTCAACCGGTGGCAGAAAAAAATATATAAACATGTCCGGGTGTAGAGTGCAAAGTCCTGACGGCCGTGGGAAAGTGCAGGATTCGTTGTCCTCCAATCCAGGCAGGGCAGGATAGTAAATAGTGCAAATGGGGGAGAGATTCCAGAAACAAAGGCCTGGTGGGATAAGTATAAAAAAATCACAGCATCCGGCACATCCGGGAAGGGGTATCACCCAGCAAAGGAGATTAAATAGCAGTCAGTGTAAATTGCAATAAAGGCACAGGATACACATAGTGATGCACAGAGGTCTGGTAGTAAGGCAGTTGGTATGTGCTGTTCTGAGACTATGGACACCGTTAGTCATTTCTGCATCTGTAATCAGCTCCAAAACAATCATTCAGCCATGCCATGGCCTCCTTGGGGCTGGTGTAGAAATGAGCCTTACCATCATAAAATGATGCGCAGTTTGGCAGGGAAAAACATGGCATAGGACAGACCTTGCGTGCGCAAGCGAGATTTCACTGCAGAAAAGGAGATTCGCTGGCGTTGAACTTCAGCAGAAAAGTCAGGATAGACAGAGATGGTGTTCCCATTAAATTTGAGAGGGCCTTTCTCCCTAGCTAGGCGCAGGATGGCGACTTCATCCTGGAAGTTGAGGATGCGAGCAATAATGGAGCGTGGCGGGGCACCCTCAGGGGGATGCGCACGTTCAATGACATGGGAGAATGAGGGCGCATCTGTACCAAAAATGTCCCGCAACCAGGAATACATTTTTCAGGATGAGGGCCCTCAGACCTTTCTGGGAACCCTACAAATCTGAGGTTGTTCCTGTTTCCAAATCGTTGATTTTGGCGCGGAGTGCCGCCATCTCGCTAGTGACATCCTGCACGTTAACCGATAGGGGATTGACAGTGTCCTCCAGGGAGCTAATACGGTCCTCTGCCTCTCCAGTTCTATCACGGAGGCTCTGGACATCCTGTTTAAGTAGTAAAAAGTCCATGCGAATAGATACTGAGTAGAAAGGGAGGCCTTACAGTCCTGGATAGCTAGCATAATGGTGGACAGTGTAGGTTCAGCAGAGGTAGGAGAATCCACAGACAGGCCAGTCTCAGTGAATTGCTTGGAGTCTTGGGACATCAGGGGGTCTGCTTGAGAGCGAAAGAGAGCAGGAATAGAAGCACTCACCCCTGTAGCATGGTTCTTGTCAGCAGAGGAGGCGGCCTGCATAGTGTCTGTCTGCCCTGCATGTGTCCCAGCACCATCTTGCCTCCTGAACCAAGCCTGTTGCTCCGCCGTGGGTGGGGGCAGGGGCGGCCCGTATTTTACCATTTCAGCCAGCCTTTCAGATGCCCACCTCCGTGGGGAACAGATCGGTACCTTTGGCGAGGAAAACTGACCCAGGATAAGGTAAGGATGTCGGTTGAGAGCTGGAGCAGTGCGTCTATGTAACTGCTCTTTTCACCATCCGGCCACGCCCCCATATATATTATATATATATATATATATATATATATATATATATATATACACACACACACACACACACATACATATACACAAACACACATACACTTTTCTGTTTTTTCTTTTTGATTAACTTTTTGGGAACTTTTTGTCGATAATATATTTTCATATATTTTTGTTGCAAACACTACTGGACTTAACCCTTTGGAGAACCTTTTTTTGATAAGGCTTATCCACGCCATTTGGATTGAGTCTGCCTACACAGTTTTTGTATTATGTGATTTATGTTGATTCACTAGTATTGGTTTATACTTCTTATAGGTGTTTTTTATCACGATCACAGACACATGGTAGTGGTCACTTTTAAGTTATCATATCCTCATGAAGGTTGGTCTTCTGAATGAGGACATATAGCACTTATATTACACTTTCACATGGTGTCAGTATATTATATACACCATCTGTAACCAGTAGGTAGCGCCACTCACCTCACCTCTGTTTTACTATTCTAAGGCCACTTTCACACTGAGGCGCTTGAAAAACTGCCAGTAAAACACTGAGCGATTTTGACGCGCTTTTCAGGCGCTTTTGAAGCGCTTTCAATTCATTTCAATGGATAGGGGGGTTTTTTCAGCGCACTGCCCCAGTGTGAAAGCATTCATTGATTTTAATGGAAATACGTTTTCAGGCGCTTTTTTTAGGGACCCCTCGCTCGGGGGCATGCGCAACTAATTCCCCCCTAGTAGGTTAACACTCATTTAGGGTAGGAGTGTTTAAAGAGAATGTCTTTGTATATCGCTGGGGAGGAAGGGCAGGGGCGCTTTTCTTCCCAGTTGATATTAGAGTAGGGAAGGGGGGGGGGGTTTATTTTGGTATCTAAATATTTTTTTTTTTGGTCTCCTACTCTCACTCACTGGGTGTCCCCCAGCCTGCCGCCGTTGTTATTTTCTGCTTCTGAGTATAGCTTTGATCGATAAAAAAAAAAAGAGGAAAAAAAAGAAAGAGGAAAGGAGAGGAAAGAGGAAAGTAAGAAAAGAGAAAGAAAGGGGGAAAAAAAATAAAAATGGATGCACTATCGATAATGTTGATCAATGCAAAAGGGTTAAATACTCCAGAAAAGAGACAGATACTTTTACGGGAGCTGAAGCGGGCGGGGAGTGAGATAGCTTTTATTCAAGAGACACACTTCAGAGAGGGAGGTCTCCCCTTTCTTAGAAATAGAGGTTATCCAATTGGATATCATGCGACTAATCCGGTGGCAAAGAAGGGGGGGGTATCTATTTTGATTTCGAACAAGATCCCATGGTCATGCACAGACTCCCTGGTGGATGTCGGGGGACAATATTTGGCCCTGAAAGGGACGATTGGGAGGTCAGTGGTAACGCTGGCCTCGTTCTATGCTCCCAATACACAACAGGACATATTTTTGGGGAAATTTCTGGATAAATTGGGGGCATTTCAGGAAGGGCAGCTGATTTTGGGTGGCGACTTGAATATCCCCTTGGTGCCTAGCGTGGATACCTCTTCCGGGACTTCGGCAGTAGCGGCGGGCAACCGGAAATGGATATTGCGATTGATACAGAAAGGGAGACTAGTAGATGTATGGCGATTGACACACTCAGGAGAGAGAGACTACTCCTTCTATTCCATCCCCCATAAGATATACTTCCGTATAGATTATTTTTTCATTCCAAATAATCAGTTACATGCAGTTAAAGAAGCTGAGATAGGGAAAATCACCTGGTCAGATCATGCGCCAATTACCTTGAAATACAACCTTGCAGATTTCCAGCTTCCTGGGTCGGCGACCTGGAGGCTGAACGAAAGTCTTCTGCAGGATGCTGCAGTATTGGAAGATGTACAGAGAGAAGCAAGGTGGTATTTCCAGATTAATGACACGCCTGATTGTGAGCCAGGGGTGATCTGGGAGGCACATAAGGCAGTGATAAGGGGAGTCTTAATAAAACATGGAGCAAGGATTAAGAGGGAAAGGGAAGCAAAGTTGGCAGAGATCGCACGGTTAGAACATCTACACAAACGGAGTCCCTCTCCAGATCTGGAAAGACTCCTGCTGGCGGTGCGTAGACAGATTACAGAGTTACTTTTGTACAAAGCAAAGAGGGCAATACAGACAGGCAGGAGACAGAATTACGAATTTGGGAACAAATGTGGGAAGCAAATGGCTAGCTCCTTGAGGGAGCAACAACCAAAGACTTATGTACCAATGATTAGAGGGGTGGGAGGGGAAACACTTAGGCTACCTAGAGAGATAGCTCAGCGGTTTGGAAATTTCTACACAGATTTGTACAATCTGCAATTAAGTTCTCAAAACCAAACTACAATGCAAGAGTATATAGCAACCTCAGGCATTCCAAGTTTAACACCAGCAATAAGTCAGGAATTGGAGAGGCCCATTACTATAGAAGAAATTCAAGAGGCAGTGAAAAGGGGGAAGAGAGGTAAAGCTCCAGGTCCGGATGGCTTTACAATTCAATATTACAAACTTCTTCTCCCTATCGTAGGACCATTCCTGCTAAAAATGTTTAATGGGTTAGGAGACAAAAGTTCCTTTCATGCAGAATCCCTTAAAGCGTTGATAACGGTAATACCGAAGGAAGGTAAGGACCCATCCCAATGTGGGAGCTACAGCCTGATATCGTTACTGAATACGGACTTGAAGCTCTTTTCTAAAATCCTGGCAATGCAACTCGAGCAGCACATGCCCTGCCTGGTTCATAGAGATCAGGTAGGGTTTGTGCAAATGCGAGAAGCCCGGGACAACACGATCAAGACCCTGAACTTGATCCATTTGGTAGGCACATCCCGAACCCCATGTGTCTTCCTGGAAACAGATGCGGAAAAGGCTTTCGATCGCATTAATTGGCAATTTATGCTCTCAGTACTGAGACACATGGGGTTCGGGAATAAGATGCTGCAATGGATTTCAAGCAATTATACTCAGCCTACAGCGCAGGTTAAAGTGAATGGAGTACTGTCTCCACTCTAAGTTATCTAACGGGACAAGACAAGGGTGCCCGTTATCACCCCTTTTATTTGGCCTGTCAGTAGAGCCATTATTGAGTAGGATTCGACTGAACCCAGACATTAAGGGGGTGTCTGTGGAAGGTATAGAGCATAAGATATCGGCATATGCGGATGATATGATGTTTAATTTGACTAATCCGATGGTTTCCCTCCCTAACCTGCTCCAAGAACTGGAGGCATATGGAGACTTATCAAACTTTAAGATCAATTATGTAAAATCTGAAGCAATGGGAGTTGTGATCCCTAAGGAAGAACTGAATACCCTGAAAGCTAACTATAAATTTAAATGGACAGATCAAGCATTGACGTATTTAGGGACCTCCATCCCGGCGGATCTTTCAGAAATATATAAGCTTAATTTTTTACCATTATTGGCTAGAGTACAGATCCTTCTGGATGGATGGCAGAAAGGGTTTCATTCGTGGTTTGGGAGGTGCAATATCGTGAAAATGAACATCTTGCCGAAATTCTTGTACCTCTTCCAGACGCTCCCTATTGCGATACCTAAACAGTTTTTTAAACAGACACAGTCTCTGATTGGAAGATTCATATGGGCAAATAAACACCCAAGAATTAGGGGATCCTTGATGTCGTTACCTAAACGATATGGAGGTGTGTCAATGCCAGATATATATAAATATTACCAGGCGGCCCTATTGAGCCGCCTGATTGACTGGAGTCGACATAATGAGGGGAAAATCTGGCCAGAGCTAGAACAAGCTCAGTGTAGTGGATTACTTCAGTGAGTGGCATGGTGTTATAAGGACCTCCCGGGGGGTATGAAGACACACCCCTTGATAGGCCCGACACTTCGGATGGGATATGGGCTATTTGTGAAGGGGAAATTATCAACATTAGATTCACCACTTTTCCCCATTTTGGGGAATCCACAGTTCGGACCGGGACTGAAGAAGGGACCCTTTAGTAAATTGGTTGAACAGGGGTTGTTTCAAGTATCTCATTTTCTGAGGGCGGGTGTTTGGCCTACGATTCAGGAGAAGATAACGGGACAAAGATCATATCAATTGGACTTTTGGAGAGCAATGCAATTAAGACATTTCCTCGATACCCTGAGCTTACCGAGTAAATATGAACGAAAGTTAACAAAGTTTGAGGAGTACTGTAATGGGAGTGGTATACTGCGGCATACTCTCTCTAAAATGAGTGAATTGCTGAATACCCCTGGTGAAGAGTTTCAGTTGCCATTCTTTAGGAGGTGAGAGAGGGAGTTAGCTAGGGAGTTTTCGGAAGAACAAAAGAATAGGATAATACGCAACATGTTTGAATCCTCAGTTTGTATAAAAATGCAGGAGATGAACTTTAAGATTCTTTCACAATGGTACCGTACCCCGGCCGTATTAAGTAGATGCTATCCAGATATATCAGATAAGTGCTGGCGGTGCGGGGGAAATGAAGGGACGTTAATACACATCTTCTGGGCCTGTCCCAGAATACAGAGTTTCTGGAAAGAGGTTCGAGAAATCGCCCAAAAGTTTAGAGAGGAGGAGCTGCCGGAGGATCTGACTTTTTTCCTGTTACAAGACTCGGATACTGCGGTGAAACAGTACAGGAGATCGATCCTCTGTCACCTCCTGAATGCGGCAAGAGCCTGTATTCCAGCAATGTGGAAGCAGACCCAGCCACCCTCAGTAGGGATGTGGCTTAAGCGAGTAGAAGACCCGAATAGGCTGGAGGACTTGGTCTGGACCTCCCGGCAGAAACGGGGAGTTTACCTTAAAACATGGTCAGAATGGAATCTTTTTAAATACTCAGAGGAGGGGAAAACACTAATAGACCAGAACTGAATGCTTTCAGGGGGCTGGGGGGACGCAGAGGAGAGAGAGTGGGAGTTTTAGGGGTCTGGGTTTGTTTGTTTTTTGGGGGGGGGGATAAGTTGAAGTGAAGAGAGTGGCAATAAGATAGAGGAACAAATGGAGCAGAAATCCCCCGGCCAGCCTGAGGACAAAGTAGGACCTTGGGGGGGGGGGGGGGAGGCCCAATGGTGGGGACACGAATGACTTAATAGGTTTGGGAGTAATATGAGTAAGTCCCAGGTGAGAGGTGAGGACCTAACACACATAGAGTGGTGGATATTGTATATTAGGATGTATGATATATTTAGGAGTAGATAAAGGGATTTTTATAACAGCTTACCTGTAAAATCCTTTTCTTGGAGTACATCACGGGACACAGAGCGACTTAGTCATTACTAATGGGTTATATAGTTTACCTTCAGGTGCTGGCACTGGCAACTTTCAAACCGGAATTACCCTCCCCTATATAAGCCCCTCCCATCCGGGAGCACCTCAGTTTTGTAGCAAAGCAATAAGTGTCCCAAAAAGAGGGGTGGGAGCTCTGTGTCCCGTGATGTACTCCAAGAAAAGGATTTTACAGGTAAGCTGTTATAAAAATCCCTTTTTCTTTTTCGTACATCACGGGACACAGAGCGACTTAGTCATTACTAATGGGACGTCCCAAAGCAATGCCCAATGAGGGGAGGGATACACTATACATAAGCTGGGCGCCATCAGGCATGAGGCTCTTTTGCGGCCTGCAACACACTGCGCCCAAAGGCGACATCCTCCTGACTTCTGACGTCTACCTGGTAGAATCTAGTAAACGTGTGTACTAAGGACCATGTTGTGGCCTTACAGACTTGAGCCAGGGAGGCTTGGTGATGCACTGCCCATGAAGTTCCAACTGCTCTTGTGGAGTGCGCCCTAACTTTGAACGGAGGCGGTCTCCTTTTCAAGCCATAGGCTTGTATTATGACCTGTCGAATCCACTTTGCTAAAGTAGATTTTTGATGCTGCCTGACCCTTTCTGGGGCCTTCCGGCAGAACAAACAAAGTATCCGTTCTACGAATCTGAGCAGTGGCTTTAAGATAAGCTTTAACTGCTCTTACTACATCCAAAGAATGCAATAACTTTTCCTCTACCGAACTAGGTTTGGGGAAAAAGGAAGGAAGAACCACATCTTGGTTCAAATGGAACCTCGATACCACCTTAGGAAGAAGGCTGGATGAGGACGTAATACTACTCTGTCCTTATGGATAACCAGATATGGCTCCTTACAGGACAAGGCGGCTAATTCCGATACTCTTTTAGCCGAACAAATGGCTACTAAGAAAATCAATTTCCTGGTGAAAAGAACCAAGGAAATGTGCCGCAATGGTTCAAATGGTTGTTTCTGTAGAACCGACAGAACCAGGTTTAAGTCCCATGGACATATGGAAATACTAACCGGAGGGCTAATACGCATCACTCCTTGTATGAAAGCTTTGACTAATGAATGCAAAGCCAAGGGCCTTTAAAAAAATATTGACAAGGCCGTCTGACCCTTGATAGTACTCAAGGCCAGCTTCCTATGTACAGCCCACTGTAGGAAGTCCAGAATCCTACCTATTACGTACTTACGTGGATGCCATTTCCTGGCCTCACACCACGTGATGTACGCCTTCTAGATCCTATAATAGATCTGCCTGGATACCGGCTTCCTGGAATTGATCATGGTAGATACCACAGGATTAGAGAGCCCTCTCTTTTTTAGAATGTGGGCTTCAATAGCCAGGCCGTCAAACCTAGGGCTGGTAAGGAAGGGTAGTATATCGGTCCTTGCGAAAGCAGGTCCGGACGATGTGGGAGGGTCCAAGGACTTCCCACTGACATTTTTACAATCTCCGCGTACCATGCCCTTCGGGGCCACGCTGGAGCCACCAGAATCACTGGTTTCTTTTCTACCCTGATTCTGCGGATTAATCGCGGTGGGAATGCATATATCAGCTTGAACTGATCCCAAGGGAACACTAGGGCATCCGAACCGCAAGCTAGGGGATCCTTTGTGCGAGACACAAATCTGTCCACCTTTGCGTTGAATCTGGATGCTAGCAGATCTACATCCGGTGTTCCCCACCGCTGGCATATTGCCTGGAAAACCTCGGGGTGAAGAGACCATTCCCCGGGCATAATTGCTGGCGACTTAAAAAGTCCGCTCTCCAATTTTCCACTCCTGGGATGAAAACCGCGGATATGGCTGTGACATACCTTTCTGCCCATTCCAGGATGCAATTCGCTTCCCTCTGGGCTGCACGACTCCTGGTGCCACCCTGGTGATTGATATATGCCACTGCTGTGGCATTGTCTGATTGAATTCTGACAGGTGGCCCTTGGAGTTTGGATGTCCATGCTACTAGGGCATACCGGGCTGCTCGTATCTCTAAGAGATTGGTGGGCAGGGCCTTCTCTGCTTCTGACCACTTGCCCTAGAGAGACCATTGCTCCAGTACGGCCCCCCCAGCCTATGAGGCTGGCATCTGTAGTGACCACCTTCCAAGAAACCGGACTGAAGGGTTTCCCTTTTTCCAGATTCTGGCACCAACCACCAATGGAGGCTCTTGCGAACGGAAGGGGACAGGGACATTGGTAAGTCTAAAGCCTGAACTTTTTTGTTCCAGGCTGACAGTATGGCCCTCTGCAAGTTCCTTGAATGGAATTGACCGTAGGGTACTGCTTCGAATGAAGCCACCATTTTTCCCAGCAGCCTTATACACAGGCGTATGGATGGTTTTTCTTTTTTGTACCCACTAAGTGGGTCAAATCTTTCAAAGACGACACCTTCTCTGGAGGTAAGAAAATCTTTCTCTGATTTGAATCCAGTCTTAGCCCCCAAGTATTCCAGGCTTTTGACTGGTTTTAGGGCTGACTTGTCTCGGTTGATAATGCAACCGTGAGATTCCAGATACTTGATTATCTTGTGAACGACCACTTCTAGTTTTTTTCACTGAGTGGTCTATCAGCAACAAGTCGTCTAGATATGCCATTTTCTTTCTCGTACATCACGGGACACAGAGAGACATAGTCATTACTAATGGGTTATATAGATACCGTCAGGTGCTGGCACTGGCAACTTCCAAAACCGGAAGTACCCTCCCCTATATAAGCCCCTCCCATCCGGGAGCACCTCAGTTTTTTGCCAGTGTCTAAGGTGTTGGCCAAGAAGAAACATGTGTTTTTCACTGAGCTTGCGTACAGGTTCTTTTGGGCCTCAGTAAGCTATTCCGGATCCGACCAAAAAAGCTTCATAGCTAAACGGTCGGTACCCGGGCCTTGCAGAGAAGAGCAAGGTTTTGCCTGTAATGCTTCTCTTA
Organism: Rana muscosa; assembly: GCA_029206835.1. Classification (NCBI taxonomy): domain Eukaryota; kingdom Metazoa; phylum Chordata; class Amphibia; order Anura; family Ranidae; genus Rana; species Rana muscosa. The sequence goes on along the minus strand of CM055128.1, from coordinate 111,347,630 downwards.
GGAGAGCTGGACCCTGGGATCCAGAGCTCTGGTCATACCCACGACCAAGATGTTTTCTGTGCAGGGTGCTATACAGGTCCAGGGGAGTGGAATCCTTGGGAACCCGGTCCCTGAAGGTTTGATTACAATGCCTGCCGTGATAGGTGAAGTTTGGGCTTTTATGTGGACCAAACAAAGTCCTGCGGCGGGGAACAGGTAAGTGGGGGCCCCCAGGAACTTGGTTCTATTGGGGGACCCCCAAGCCTAATTTGTCTTTCTGTCTGTTACCTAATGGTATTCCCGCAAAATTCTGTGCATGCCTGTAACTACTAAAAAAATGTAATAATTTTTAATGGTGGTCAAGAAAAAAAAAAATATATATATTTTTTTATATATATATATTTAATATATTAGACTGCGGTACCTGTGTTTGTCCACTAGAGGCCGCTGTGGAATGTTTTCTTGTCATGTGGACTAGCTTCTTCTCAGCAGAGCAAAGTCCAGGCAGATGGTGAGTTCTCTTATAGGAAACTGCATCCTCTGCCATGTTGCAGTGCTCGCATCCCCCGGCCTGCGGCAAAGAGGGGCCCTGGCTCCTGTCCCTTGTTACCATATTTGAAATTAGCGCCGAAGGCGCACGCGCCCGCGCGCGTGCGCGAGCACGCGCCTCTATATATAGAGGTGAGCCGGGAAAGGGGGCGGAGCCTGGGGGATGACGCTCTGTGCGCGCCGCAGCGCTTCTGCGCATGTGCGGGCGTCCCAGCAGTTTAAAAAAAAAACACAATATTGTAGTGAGCTGGCTATGAAGTACAGAGACAGAGCTGGCAACATTTAAAGGCATACAGCAAGCGGTTGATACAGGCATCCCCTAGAAAGGCACATTAGTAGACACCAACTGTGATATAGCAGCAATTGTGCTAGACTATTCTCAGTAAAAGTGGTGTATTACGGCTGGAATACCTCAGCTTTAGGCTTAGGAATATGCCGTCCAGAAGCTCCGGAACTGAATCTTCCAGGAAGCGAAGGGGGTCTCATCGGGCTCGGAGGATCTTGGGCATACTCCTGCTGCACCAGTCTCCCCTGAAGTTCAGAGGTAAGTGACCGTAGAGACCCCGCAGGGGTACTTGGTACTGTGGCTGTCCTCAGTCACCTGCTCCTGTGTATGTAACAGAGGAGGTTTTTTCCTCAGCTCTGGGAGGATTAGAGAGAGATTGTCAACATTTATCGCTGCCTCCCTGTCAGGGAAAGCACGCCCGATCTCCGTCTCCTCCTTCAGAGTGCCTGTTAGCAGAGCAACAGTCCCATACAGGGATCGACCTGCCTGAAGGGGATCAGGATAAGGTTGATTCTGTTATAGAGGAATCAACAGTGGGGGAACCTTTTCTCAGCATCTCAAGCTGAAAGATTATGGGTTCAGTCTCTGACTAACATGGTCCGATCAGCATTTAAAAATGCACCTTGCGGAACCATCAACCACTACTGTATCCTCGTTGGGGTCGCTAGAAGCCCCCAGACTGTTTGTTCTTTTCCACTTCACCCTTTACTGAAAGGGCTCATTTACCAGGATTGGGAACGTCCTGAGAAAATATTTATTCCCCCAAGAGATTTCCGGTGGTCTATCCCATGGAGGATAAGTTCATCAAAAAAAAAAAAAAAAAAATGGAAGGTCCCTACAATGGACGCAGCCATCTCTTGTATGTATAAATCACTGACATGTCCAGTGGATAATGTCCAAATGTTCAAGAACCCAATAGATAAAAGATTGGAGTCCTTATGAAAATCTGCTTGGTGATACAACCAGCAGTAGCAGCTATTGGGGTCTGCTAAGCAGTGAAGGATCAGTTGAAACAGGTCTTGAGGGACTTGACAGATCAGCAGGCTTTGCCCTAGCTGATCTACCTAGAGCCTTAGGCTTTGCGGTTGACGCCATAGAGGATTCAGTCCATCAGGCCTCCCGCCTTACGCTGTCTATAGTACATATGCGTAGGCTCCTATGGCTCAAAAACTGGTCTGCTGAAGCTCCCTGTAAAGAATGGCTGGTTAGCGTCCCATTTCATGGTGAACGCTTATTCAGGGAAAACCTGGACAAATATATCCAGAAAATTTCCAGCGGTAAAAATACGCTCTTGCCGGTTAAAAGCAGAGTTAGAGGTCCCTCTTTAAGAGGCCTGCTTCTCCAGTCCCTGGGGCATCGGCTGTGTAACAGTTCCGACGGCCTCCTCGGTCAAATCCCGGGGGTAAAAAACAGGGACAGTAGCAGGGTAATGAGAAACCCTGGGTCAGGGGAGGTACAAAACCTCCCCCAAAGTTAAATTCATGAAGCCCCCACTCAGTCGGGTGGGGGGAGGACTCCAGTTGTTCGCAAGAGACCTGGCGGGACACGATCAAGACAGATAGGTGCTCTCCGCAGTAGGTTTGGGATACAGTTTGGAGTTAAAAGACTCTCCTCCTTCCCATTTTTGAGGTCAAACGTGCCAAGGGATCCCCGGAAGAGAGAGTCCCTCCTGTTGGCACTAGAACAACTATTGCTCCAAGGAGTAATTATGGAGGTTCCCCTGGAAGAATGAGGGTTCGGGTTTTACTCAAACCTCTTTACAGTCCCGAAGCAAACGCGGACGGGAGGCCCATATTAATTCTAAAAGGGCTATACAAATTCCTGTATATCAGGACTTTCCGATGGAGTCGATCCGATCGGTGGCCACTGCCCTACAAGGGGAGGATTGGTTAGCCACGATCGACATCAAAGATGCTTATTTGCACATTCCCATCTTTCCAGTCCACCAAAAATTTCTACGCTTTGCAGTAGAAGGGCGCCATTTTCAGTTCAGAGCCTTACCCTTCGGTTTGGCCACAGCACCACGAGTGTTTACAAAAATTCTGGCCCTTTATTGGCCAATCTAAGAACACAAGGTGTAATGATAATGGCATATCTGGATGACTTGTTGCTGATAGACCACTCAGTGAAAAAACTAGACGTGGTCGTTCACAAGACGATCAAGTATCTGGAATCTCACGGTTGGATTATCAACCGAGACAAGTCAGCCCTAAAAACCAGTCAAAAGTCTGGAATACTTGGGGCTAAGGTTGGATTCAGGCCAGAGAAAAATATTCTTGCCTCGAGGAAAGGTGTTGTCTTTGAAAGATTTGATCCACTTAGTGGGTACAAAAAAGACAGCCGTCCATACGCCTGTATATGAGGCTGCTGGGAAAAATGGTGGCATCATTCGAAGCAGTACCCTACGGTCAATTCCATTTAAGGAATTTACAAGGGGCCATACTGTCAGCCTGGAACAAAAAAGTTCAGGCCCTAGACTTACAATGTCCTTGTCCCCTTCCGTTCGCAAGAGCCTCCGTTGGTGGTTGGTTCCCCAGAATCTGGAAAAAAGGAAATCCTTCAGTCCGATTTCTTGGAAGGTGGTCACTACAGATGCCAGCCTTATAGGCTGGGGAGCAGTACTGGAGCAATAGTCTCTCCAGGGCAGATGGTCGGATGCAGAAAAGGCCCTGCCCATCAATCTCTTAGAGATACGAGCAGCCCGGTATGCCCTAGTAGCTTGGACATCCAAACTCCAAGGGTCCCCTGTCAGAGTTCAGTCAGACAATGCCACAGCAGTGGCATATATCAATCGTCAGGGGGGCACCAGGAGTCGTGCAGCCCAAAGGGAGGTAAATTACATCCTGAGATGGGCAGAAAGATATGTCCCAGCCATATCTGTGGTATTCATTCCAGGGGTGGAGAATTGGAAGGCGGACTTTCTAAGTCGCCAACAATTATGCCCAGGGGAATGGTCCCTTCATCCCGAGGTTTTCCGGACAATATGTCAGCGGTGGGGAACACCGGATGTAGATCTGCTAGCATCCAGATTCAACGCAAAGGTGGACAGGTTTGTCTCTTGGACAAGGGATCCCCTAGCTTGCGGCTCGGATGCCCTAGTGTTCCCTTGGGATCAGTTCAAGCTGATATATGCATTCCCACCGCCACAATTGTTACCTCGATTACTCCGCAGAATCAGGGTAGAAAAGAAACCAGTGATTCTGGTGGCTCCAGCGTGGCCCCGAAGGGCATGGTACGCGGAGATTGTAAAAATGTCTGTGGGGAGTCCTTGGACCCTCCCACATCGTCCGGACCTGCTTTCGCAGGGACCGATATACCACCCTTCCTTATCAGCCCTAGGTTTGACGGCCTGGCTATTGAAGCCCACATTCTAAAAAAGAGAGGGCTCTCTAATACTGTGGTGTCTACCATGATCAATGCCAGGAAACCGGGATCCAGGCAGATCTACTATAGAATCTGGAAGGCGTACATCGCCTGGTGTGAGGCCAGGAAATGGCATCCACGTAAATACATAATAGGTAGGATTCTGGACTTCCTACAATGGGCTGTAGATAGGAAGCTTGCCTTGAGTACTATCAAGGGTCAGATTTCGGCCTTGTCAATATTTTTTCAAAGGCCCTTGGCTTCGCATTCACTAGTCAAAGCCTTTATACAAGGAGTGATGCGTATTAGTCCTCCGGTTAATATTCCCATATGTCCATGGGATCTAAACTTGGTTCTGTCGGTTCTACAGAAACAACCATTTGAACCATTACAGCATATTTCCTTGGTTCTTCTCACCAGGAAATTGATTTTTCTAGTAGCCATTTGTTCGGCTAAAAGAGTATCGGAATTAGCAGCTATGTCCTGTAAGGAGCCATATCTGGTTATCCATAAGGACAGAGTAGTGTTACGTCCTCATCCAGCCTTTCTTCCTAAGGTGGTATCGAGTTTTCATTTGAACCAAGATGTGGTTCTTCCTTCTTTTTTCCCCAAACCTACTTCGGTAGAGGAAAAGTTATTGCATTCTTTGGATGTAGTAAGAGCAGTTAAAGCTTATCTAAAAGCCACTGCTCAGATTCGCAGAACGGATACTTTGTTTATTCTGCCGGAAGGCCCCAGAAAGGGTCAGGCAGCGTCAAAATCTACTTTAGCCAAGTGGATTCGACAGGTCATAATACAAGCCTATGGCTTGAGAAGTAGACCGCCTCCGTTCAAAGTTAGGGCGCACTCCACGAGAGCAGTTGGAACTTCATGGGCAGTGCATCACCAGGCCTCCCTGGCTCAAATCTGTAAGGCCGCAACATGGTCTTCGGTACACACGTTTACTAGGTTCTACCAGGTGGACGTTAGAAGTCAGGAGGATGTCGCCTTTGGGCGCAGTGTGTTGCAGGCCGCAAAAGATCCTCATGTCTGATAGCGCTCAGCTTATATATGGTGTATCCCCCCCTCATTGGGCATTGCTTTAGGACATCCCATTAGTAATGACTATGTCGCTCTGTGTCCCGTGATGTACGAGAAAGAAAATAGGATTTTTATAACAGCTTACCTGTAAAATCCTTTTCTTAGGAGTACATCATGGGACACAGAGCTCCCGCCCCTCTTTGGGGACACTTATTGCTTTGCTACAAAACTGAGGTGCTCCCGGATGGGAGGGGCTTATATAGGGGAGGGTACTTCCGGTTTTGGAAGTTGCCAGTGCCAGCACCTGACGGTATCTATATAACCCATTAGTAATGACTATGTCGCTCTGTGTCCCGTGATGTACTCCTAAGAAAAGGATTTTACAGGTAAGCTGTTATAAAAATCCTATTATCGTTACACCTTGTGTTCCTAGTTTGGCCAATCGTAGGGCCAGAATTTTTGTGAACACTCGTGGTGCTGTGGCCAGACCGAAAGGTAAGGCTCTGAACTGAAAATGGCGCCCTTCTACTGCAAAGCGTAGAAATTTCTGGTGGGCCGGACAGATGGGAATATGCAAATAAGCATCCCTTATGTCGATCGAGGCTAACCATTCCTGCCCTTGTAGGGCGGTGGCCACCGATCGGATCGACTCCATCCGAAAAAGTCCTGATATGTAGGAACTTGTTTAGCCCTTTTATATTTAATATGGGCCTCATGTCCCCATTTGGTTTGGGGACTGTGACAAGGTTCGAGTAAAACCCGAACCCGTTTTCTTCCAAGGGAACCTTCATGATTACCCTTGGGGCAATAGTTGCTCTAGTGCCAGAAGGAGGGATCCACTCTTCTGGGGATCGCTTGGCACGTTTGACCTTATAAAATGGGCAGGAGGAATGTCTTTTAACTCCAGCCTGTATCCCAGACTTACTGCGGAGATCACCCATCTCTGATGGTGTCCCGCCAGGTCTCTGTGAACTGAAGTCTTCCCCTCACCCGATTGAGTGGGGGCAACCCTTCATGACTTGGGGGGAGGTTTTGTACCTCTCTTGACCCAGGGTTTCTTATTACCCTGTGATTGTCCCTGATTTCTGCCCCCTGGATTTGACCGCGGAGGCCGTCGGAACTGTTTCACAGCCGATGTGCCAGGGACTGGAGAAGTAGGCCTCTTAAAAGAAGGACTTCTACCCTTGTTCTTAACCGGCAAGATTGTACTTTTACCGGCAGAAGTTTTCTGGATATATTTGTCCAGATCATCTCCAGATAAGCGTTCTCCATGAAATGGGAAGCTAATCAGCAATTTCTTACAGGGAGCTTCAGCAGACCAGTTTTTGAGCCATAGAAGCCTACGCATATGTCTACAGACAGCGTAAAGCGGGATGCCTGTTGGATTGTATCCTTTATGGCGTCCACCACAACACAAGGCTCTAGGTAGGTCAGCTAGGGCAAGAGCCTGCTGATCTGGTAAGTCCCTTAAGACTTGTTTCAACTGATCTTTCACTGCTTGGCAGACTCCAATCGCTGCTACTGCAGGTTGTGTCACCATGCTTGCTGTAGAGAAAGCAGATTTTAGTAAAGACTCCAATTTTTTATCTATTGGGTCCTTGAACATTGGAACATTATCTACTGGATATGTCAGTGATTTATTTACACAAGAGATGGCTGTGTCCACTGTAGGGACCCTCCATTTTTTTTTTTTTTTTTTTATGAACTTATCCTCCATGGGATAGATCACTGGAAATCTCTTGGGGGGAGTAAATATTTTACAGGATGCTCCCAATCCTGGTAAATAAACCCTTCCAATAAAGGGTGGATTGGGAAGGAACAGACAGTCTGGGGAGCTTTCAGCGACCCCAGCGAGGAGACAGTAGTGGTTGATGGTTCCGCCAGAGGCATTTAAAATGCTGCTCGGACCATGTTAGTCAGAGACTGAACCCATAATCTTTCAGCCTGAGATGCTGAGAAAGGTTCTTCCACTGTTGATTCCTCTATAACTTTATCAACCTCACCTGATCCACTTCAGGTAGGTCGATCTCTGGGACTGTTCCTCCACTAACAGGCACCCTGCAGGAGGAGACGGAGATCGGACGCGCTTTTCCTGTGACAGGGAAGCAGCGATCAATGCTGTTAATCTCTCTTCCAATCCTCCCAGAGTTGAGGATAAAACCTCCTCTGTTATATATACAGGAGCAGGTGGACTGGGGACAGCCGCAGTACCAGGTACTCCTGCGGGGTTCCTACGGCTACTGACCTCTGAAATTTCAGGGGAGATTGGCGCAGTACAGCATGCCCAAAATCCTCAGAGCCCGACGGATACCCCTTTCGCTTCTTGGAAAATCTATTTACAGAGCGTCTGGACGACATATCCTATAAGCACAAAGCTGAGGTATTCCCGTCGTCATACACCAATTTTGCTGGTAATAGTCTAACACAGTTGCTGCTATATACCAGCTGGTGTCCACTAAAGTGCCTTTCTATGGGGATGCCTGCATCAACCGCCTCTGTGTGCCACTGTTTGTTGCTAGCTCTGTTTGCATCCAGCTGACACTTGTACTGTGTCTTTATACAAGCTGGGACGCCTGCACATGCGCAGAAGCGCCGTGGCGCGCATCGAGCGTCATCCACCCGCCCCGCCCCTTTTTTTTTATAGGAGGCGCGTGCCCGCGCGCGCGCCCGTGCGCCATTGGCGCCCTTTTCGAAAATCAAACAGGGACTAGGAGCCAGGGCCCTTTTTGCCGGAGGGCCTGTGCGGTGGATGAGCGCAGCAACAGGGCAGAGGAAGTGGATTCCCACAGAGAAACTTACCAACTGCCTGGATCTTTTGACTTGAGAAAACCAAAGATCCACATGACAAGAAAAATGGACCACAGCGGCCTCTAGTGGTTTAACACAGGTACCGCGGTCCCTTTTTTTTTTTTTTTTCTTGACTACTATTAAAATTTTACATTTTCAGTAGTTACAGGCATACACAGATATTAGCGGGAATACCGTTAGGTAACAGACAGAAAGACAAATTAGGCTTGGGGGTCCCCCAATAGAACCAAGTTCCTGGGGGCCCCCACTTACCTGTTCCCCGCCGCAGGACTCTGTTTGGTCCACAGAAGCCCAAACTTCACCTATCACGGCAGGCATTGTAATTAAACCTTCAGGGACCGGGTTCCCAAGGATTCCACTCCCCTGGACCTGTATAGCACCCTGCACAGACAACATCTTGGTCGTGGGTATGACCAGAGCTCTGGATCCCAGGGTCCAGCCCTCCTAAGAGAGGCATTACAGGCAAAACCTTGCTCTTCTGCTGCAAGGCCCGGGTACCGACCGTTTAGCTATGAAGCTTTTTTGGTGGGATCCGGAACAGCTTACTAAGGCCCAAAAGAACCTGTACGCAAGCCCAGTGAAAACACATGTTATTCTTTGGCCAACAGCTTAGACACTGGCAAAAAACTGAGGTGCTCCCGGATGGGAGGGGCTTATATAGGGGAGGGTACTTCCGGTTTGGAAGTTGCCAGTGCCAGCACCTGAAGGTAAACTATATAACCCATTAGTAATGACTAAGTCGCTCTGTGTCCCGTGATGTACGAAAAAGAAAAATGTCCGTCAGTGATATAAGAAGTATATAGAATGTACCTTATGATATCTGTTGTGGCTGTCTGTTTGTTTCAAAACAAAACAATAAAAAAGTTAAAAATGAAAAAAAAAAAAAAAGCGCCTGAAAAGCGCCTCAGTGTGAAAGTCGTCTTAGAATCCCCGTATGGGAGCTCTATTAGGGGAGGCTGCAACCAACATCCGTCCTAAGCGCGGTACTTTCTATTTTTTCCTACCAATACAGTGATCAGTGCTAAAAAAATAAAATAATGCACTGTCACTGTATAAATGATACTGTCAGGAACCATGAATCAGACAGACAGAAAATGCAGTAAAAATCACACCTATTAATATAGTGGTAAAAATGGTACAAATAGTAAACGTAATCAATACATAGCCAGGGTTCGGTAATCAAAGCGGGTAGTCAGTGCAAGCCAGTAAATCAGGAAGCCAGATATCAGCGCAGTCGGAGACAGCAAACAGAATCAGCAACCACAAGGGACGTCAGCCAGGCAAGTCTAGCACAGCAGAGAATCTACAGATATGTTGACCAAGGTGAAGGCATGGGAGAAATGAACCAGGCAGTTTAAAATAGCTAAAAGGGGCTGGCTGACAAGCAGGAAATGATCACCAGGTCAACTGTGGGTATAGAATTGGGTATATAGGATTGTAAGATATTTTTTTTATTTTTTTATTTTTTTATATGGTTGAACTAGATGGACTTGTGTTTTTTTTCAACCTGACTAACTATGTAACTATGTAACCAGGTGAGGCACTGTGGAACGATGAGTGCTGGCAATTAACCGACAGATGAGCACAGAGAATGTAGGGCTGAGCCCATCTCTGACAGTACCCCCTCCTCAACGACCCTCCCCCTTGGAGGGTCACCAAGTTTGAGGGAAAAAAAATCTATGGAAAGTACGGAGAAAGACAGGTGCACGTACGTCCAAGGATAATACCCAAGAGCGCTCCTCCGGACTGTACCCTTTCCAATGGACCAGGTACTGTATGCGCCTATGGAAGTCAATGATTGATTGCATCTCATACTTCTCAACCTGAACCGGGCGAGGACGTGGTACCGAGGTGTTGAAGTGTTTGCACACCAAGGGTTTTATTAAGGAGACATGAAATACGTATGTTAGAAGGAAGGTCTAATGCGTAAGCCATTGGGTTGATCTTACGAAGAATACGGAAAGGGCCAATAAACCATGGCACCAGTTTCAGTGAGGAAATACAGAGTCAGAGGTTGCGAGACGACAGCCAGACCCAACCTGGTAGGTAAGGTGCAGGTAGGCGTCTGCGGTCAGCATGGAGTCTGTACCTATCACTGGCACGTTGCAAGGACTCTTGGACCTGTACCCAAGTGGAACGAAGGCCATGGAGATGTTCCTCTAACGCAGGAATACTTTGAGGAGCAAATGAGTCAGGCAACATGAATGATTGGAAACCACAATGCGACAAAAACTGAGAAAATCAGGAAGCGGTATTGATGGCACTTTTGTGAGAAAACTCTGCCCAAGGCAAGAGGTCTAACCAGTTGTTATGGTGGTCAGAATTAGGGTTGTCCCGATACCACTTTTTTAAGACTGAGTACAGGTACCGATACTTTTTTTCAAGTAGTCGCCGATACCGATACTTTTATTTAATCTCATGTGACAGTGGCACATGTGTCAGTATTTTTTATTTATTTTTTTATTACATTTTTTTTACAATTTGTTTTTTTATTTTTTACAATTTATTTATTTATTTTCATTTTTTACAATGCTTTATTTTTTTTAAGGGGGGGGGGGGGGGACAGTGTCACAGTGTTTTTTTATTATTATTAATATTTTTTCCATTATTTTTTTTATTATTTATTGCAATTTTTTTTTTTATCAGCCCTGTTGGGGGGGGGGGGGGGTATGGTGAGATATCAGGGGTCTTAACAGACCTCTGACATCTGCCATTTGAGACAGGGACTAGGGACACAGATTCCCCAGTCCCTTTCTCAGCAGCCTCCGCTGCACTGATAATGAATGGAGAGAAGACAGCGGCTTCTCTTCATTCATTAACTGAGACATCGTAATCACAGGAGGTTACAATGTTTCAGTTATGTGAAAAGACAGAGTCAGTGATCACTGACTCTGTCCATTCAGAAAACGAAGGAGCCGGCTCCTACCTCCGCTTTCCATCCTGAGATACCGAGGGGGGCGGCAGCACGGAGGGGGAGAAGAGAGGGGGACAGATGCACGGAGGGGGAGAAGAGAGGGGGACAGATGCACCGAGGGGGAGAAGAGAGGGGGACAGATGCACCGAGGGGGACACGGAGCAGCATGGAGGGGGACAGCAGCATTGAGAAGGAAGGATGGGGACTGGAGGAGGATAGGGTACAGTCAGCGGTGATCGTGTGTGGGAGAGAAGCACTGATCACCGCTGGAACCCCGCGGTGGGGGGGGGGTTTGAGAGAGAGGACCGGCTGTCAGACTTTTAAATCTATACAGGGTGATCAGTGCTTGTAATTCTCCCACCGCACTGATCACCCTGACTGCCCAGGTATCGGGTGAAGCATCGGAGCATTTGTCCCAAGTACAAGTACTCCGGCAAATGCTCGGTATCGGTACCGATATCGGTACAACCCTAAATCAGAATTATAGCAGCATAGAAACTGCTCCAAGGCTTGGTTGGCCCGTTCTGCTGCCCCATTGGACTGTGGGTGCTACGCATAGGAGAAGGAAAGATAAATTCCCAACTGTGCACAAAAGGCTCGCCAAAATCTGGAGACAAACTGGCTACCCCTGTTCAAGATAGCCCATGTAATCAAAAGATCTCACGAGAAAAAAACGGATGCCAGTTCTTTGGATGTGGGCAACTTCTTAAGTGGAATACAATGACATTTTCGAGAACCGGTCAACCACCATAAGAATAACTGTGTTGCCCTGGGAGTTGGGTAACTCCGCAATAAAATACATAGACAGGTGGGTCCAAGGCCTCTCTCCATTGGGTATGGGTTGTAGGAGACCCACTGGAAGGTATCGTGGCGTCTTACACTGAGCACACACGGAACAAGTGGCTTTGAAGGCGGCTACATCCGCGCGGAGAGATTAGGCCACCAAAACTGTTGGGATATTGCCCAAATGAGTTGATTCTTCCCTGGGTGGCCAGCTGCCTTGGGAGAATGGTAAGTCTGGAGCAAAGCAATGTGGAGACTCTCAGGAACAAAGCAGCGGTCACAAAGTTTCTCTGGAGGAGAGTGAATCTGAGTGGCAGGAATTCTGTCACCTAAGGGTGAAGTGAGACTGGTACGAACACTAGCCAGAATACAAATCGGGAGGTATCACAGGAACAGGAAACGACTCCATCTTGGAAGCAGAGGAAAACTGTTGCGACAATGCATCCCCCTTACATTCTTGCTACCGGGTAGGAACGAGACTATTTAATTGAAGCTTGACAGAAAAAAAAGAGTCCATCGCGCCCTTCTGGGAGATAAACGCTTTGCCTCAGACAAGAATGTGAGATTATTGTGGTCAGTCAAAATGAGAACCGGCACAGTGGTTCCTTCGAGGAGGTGCCTCAATTCTTTAAGAGCTAAAATGGTCGCTAAAAGCTCTCTGTCCCCAATCTCGTAATTGCATTCCACAGGAGACAATTTCTTTGAAAAGTAGCCAAAAGGATGCATGGCGCTCTCAGAGGTAGGATGTTGAGACAGAAGGGCATCAACTCCAGTCTCAGATGCATCAACCTCAAGAATCAAGGGCAACATGGGATCAGGATGTGCCAACACAGGAGCTGAAACAAAGGCAGCCTTGAGAGACTCAAAGGCTTTAATGGAATCTGGAGCCCAATTCTGTAAGTTACTGTCCTTTCTGGTCATATCAGTCAGGGGTTTGACCAGAGAAGAGAGCTTACGAATAAACTTCTGATAATAAATTGGCAAAACCAAGAAAACAGTGTAGCGGACATAGACCTATGGGTCGAGGCCACTGTAGAACTGCAGTTAGTTTCTCTGGGTCCATCGAAAAACCAGCAGTAGAAATTAAATAACCCAGAAATTTAACCTGTTCACGATGGAACTCGCACTTTTCAAACTTGCAATACAGGTTATTATCTCTCAGCCCCTGTAGCACACGGAGACATCTGTAAGGTGGCTCTCTAGGGAATTTGAATATATGAGAAGGTTGTCGAGATAAACCACCACACATTGCTACAACATACAGTGCCTTGCTAAAGTATTCACCCCCTTTGGCTTTTTACCTATTTTGTTACATTACAGACTTTAGTTCAATGTTTTTTTTAATCTGAATTATATGTGATGGATCAGAACACAATAGTCTAAGTTGGTGAAGTAAAATTAGAAAAATATAGAAATAAAACAATTTTTCAGAAATAAAAAACTGATAATTGGCATGTGCGTATGTATTCACCCCCTTCGTTATGAAGCCCATAAAAAGCTCTGGTGCAACCAATTACCTTCAGAAGTCACATAATTAGTGAAATGATGTCCACCCGTGTGCAATCTATGTGTCACATGATCTGTCATATACACACACCTTTTTGAAAGGCCCCAGGGGCTGCAACACCTAAGCAAGAGGCACCACTAACCAACCACTGCCATGAAGACCAAGGAACTCTCCAAACAAGTAAGGGACAATGTTGTTAAGAAGTACAAGTCAGGGTTAGGTTATAAAAAAATATCCAAAATCTTTGATGTTCCCTAGGAGCACCATCAAATCTATCATAACCAAATTGAAAGAACATGGCACAACTGAAGCAACAGAACGTATGTGCCGTTGCTTCAGTTAGTGCGCTGTTACCGGCGTCTCCTGCACGCATGCACGGTAGTGACGTCATTGCGGCTCCGACCAATCACAGCTCTGGAGCCGCGATACCCAGAGTAACCCCCGGGAGAGATGTCGCCGGCCGGAGGTTTTTTTTTTTTTACAAGGGTTTACAACCACTTGAATAGATACCAAATATGTCAAGACCTAAAATTACATGTGCCTTTGAAATGGCTATAAACTATGGCACCTAATAATCCATTGGTGACCCTTTAAAAACCTTTATAGCTCATCATCAAGTTAGGATTAAGCATGCATAATAGTCTAATAATTATTTCTCTTATGCTGTATACCTACGATGTGTTGCATAATTGCCATTACAAAAGCCCTACGTGTGTATTTCTATATGCATGTGTGTGGCATTGACATTTTTTATTTATTCTTTTATTTTTTTAACAAAACTTTATTACTTTCACAAGGGGCTGACAATGCTAGTGATAGTAATTTTCTGGTGACAGGTCCTCTTTATTGAGATATTAGGGGTCTATTAGATCTTTAATGTCTACTTTGTCTCAGCCACAGTAGACGAAGAACAAATTGTTCTCAATCTGCTGTTTTCTACCCACACTGGCCAGGATCTGACAGCTTTAAACCCTGAAGTTGAATCCTGAACTGAACTTGATTACCCTTACTTTTTATTTCCTGCCACTTCCCATTTTGACTACAGGGAAGAAAGTGAAATCTCCCCAATGGTATACAGATGGCATAAAATCTAAAAGGCATTTTAACTCTGCATTTAAAGTTTTGACTTTAGATATACTTTAATTTTGCATACCAATTAGAATACTAACCCCCTTCTGGAATCATCTTTTAGTCCACTTTGATTCTGCCCTATTTGCTCTTCTACCTTCTCTTGCTTCTGGGTTTTCTTTTGAGCCAAGCCAGAAATCAGCCACTCATCATCTTCCTGAGGCACAATAGGGATCTCGGCGCTGGTGCCTCTTGGCTGGGGTAGAGGTTCACCAGTTCCTGGCACAGGTGTAATTTCACCAGCTCTTGGCACAGACGTAGTCTCAGTGGTTCTTGGCGGTGGTGTAGCCTGATTGGCCTTTGACTGGGATGTAGTCTGGCTGGTTCTTGGCTGAGGAGTGGTTCTGTTATCTGGTTTTGTCCCAGATGGGGGACGTCCAGCAGAATTTGGCATTACTACAGATGTCAGGGATGGTTCTTTTAAAGGAACTGAAGGAGACAGATCTGGTATATCATCATCTTTAAGTCCCAACCAATCAGCCCCACTCTTTGCACCATGAGCTGGACTTCGAGCTACTGGAGTGGCAGGGAGCGACCTTGCATCAGATTTCAAGTTTTCATTACCATCCTCAGAAAATCTGTTTGCAAATCAAGAGATAAATGCAGCTTCAGACTCAGATTATGGAGGTTTAGAAAGAAACACGATTTAAAACTCTGCAACCAATAACATGTCTCTGCTCTTGGCAGATTAACATACACTCATGGAGGCATTTTGATATTTGCATAATTTCTCCTAACAGACAACCCACTGCCTGCATCAGGGCTGAGGGCTTGAGTGGAGTACTGAAGTAAGGCACAGTAATTTTTTTCATGAAGCAAGCATTTACAGAATGCTGAAGGCCCCTGCCACCAGCTATATTCTTTCTGCACTGCATAGAGAAGCACATAGAACCACTGATGACACCAATGAACCTAAAAGAAGGTATGTAATGAAAAAGGTTTTATTTAGAATTTTCATTAGCATTTTGATGAGGAGGAGCCAGGGAAGGCAAAATATAAGAAGTAACCATGCAGACTTAAAGTGATATTAAAAAGTATATATATTTTTTAAAATAACAAACATGTCATACTTGCCTTCTCTGTGCACTTTTTTTTACATAGAGCAGCCCTGATCCTTCTCTTCTGGGGTCCCCCGTCAGCGCTCCGGGCCCCTCCCTGCCAAGTGCCCACAGAGCAAGCAGCTTGCAATGAGGGGCTCCCGGGCTGCAGCTCTGCGTGTCCATTCACACAGAGCCATGGCTCAGCCTCACCCCATTCCTCATTGGCTGTGATTGACAGCAGCGGGAGCCGCTGTCTGAGCCAATGAGCCAAGCCAAGGCTCTCGTGCACATTGCTGGAGGAAGATCAAGCTCATGTAAGTATTAGGGAGGGGGGCTGTTGGAGAGAATGCATGAAGGTAAAAAACCCTCAGCCTTTACAAACACTTAAAAAAAAAAAAAACAGGGGGCGTGACCGGCCCACGGGCAAGATGGCTGCATAAGGCTTCAGCTCCTATCACGTGACCGACTTTCACAGAGTCTGCTCGTTTCCCGACGGCTAATGTCCCTAAGGAGCTTCCTGCAATCCGATATGTTCTCTATAATGCACAAATTTGGGCACAGTATCTCTAATGGAAGGCAGAATGTCTCACATTGAAGCCAACATGGGTGACATTACAGCTACTGTAAACAATATCATTGATGTAGAAGACCAGGTACATGACACCAAATGGATCAAAAGATAAATTGGCAGATATCGAGGATAGATCTTGTCGCAACAACATTAAGATACGTGGCATCCCAGAGTCAGATCTATCCTCGTATGCACGAGGCATGATTAAAGTTTTACCAGATTTGAAAAATATCGCATTAGCCATAGATCGAATTCACAGGCTCCCCAAACCACCATTTTTACCTGAAACGGCGCCTAGAGATGTGATTCTCCGGATTCACTTTTCCATGTTAAAGAGCAGGTAATGCAAAAAACAAGAGCACTGGGCACCCTAACTAACCTCTACGGTCGGCTGCAACTATTTGCAGATCTCTTCAAATATACCCTGAACCGACGTAGGCAACTCAATACAATTACCAAAGCATTGCGTAACCACCAGATCCAATACCAATGGATTGCTCCAGCGAAAATATCTTTCAGCCACAACGGCTCCAAACACACAGTGGCTTCACTTCAAGAAGACCTCGGTCTCCTGCAAAGCTATGATATCATCCCGGATCCATCCAACACCTTGCCTATGGACCAAAGCTCTCCAGAGGATCAACCAACCCAACCACTGCCTCAGCGTTCTAACAGACATCGCTAAAAAGCTGTCGTTGATCTTTCTTAACAAGATGGTCCCCTTGTGATGAAGGCCCCACTCGTTTCTTAGAACTTTTTACCCCTGACCTGCCTTCCTTGGCACTAGGTGTGCCTACAATAGGGCTTGTACACTCCACCTACCGTGTTCACTGTCACCTTGTTTGTTCCTTTTTATTCGCTGTTCTCCTTTCTTGGTTTGCTCCAGTTGTCTTCCTTTGACCTGCAACCACAGTTCTCATCTGGTTGTCATGTGAAGCCTCCTGTGCTACTGTCAGGAATGACGTCATTACTGGGCTCACCTGCTGGTGGCACTGTTGCGTTCGGTACCAGTGGGTGTAGTTCTGGTGGCCACCAGCGGGTGTCTCTCCACCAAGACTTTCAACCAGCAATCAAACACACCTGATCTGGGTCTGCTGGACTATATAAACCCGCCCTTAACCAAGGCTCAATGCTCCAGAATTCCTTCTGTAAGCCTTGTCCCTGCCTGAACCTGATCCGTTTGCCTGAACCCGATTCTGATCCGTTTACTGCCTTGTCCTGGACTCCGTTTCTTGTCCCTGAGACCTGTCCCCTGTTACCTGCTTCCAGCTCCCCCTTGATGACTGCTCCCAGTACCTGGACTTCTGCTCCCCTTGTCTCTCTTCCCTGCCTTGCTCATGTATGTGTGTTTCCTTTACTTGTATATATAAGTTAGATAGTAAGATTAGGTGTTTTGGGGTTTATTGTGATCTCTTTGTACTAATTTCTTGTTTATGGTTTGCTGTTTGATTACACGTGTGTCTTTATCTTCACTAAATATGCAGCCCAACAATCTGATCACCTGTATTGGATGTCTGTGTATGGCATCCCCCTGACAGCTACCTTCGGTTATCAGCATTCACTTGCACCCCAACTACCTACCAGTAAACTCTGAAGAAGTTACCTACCTCGTCCAAACCAGCATCTTTAAACCTACTCTGAGTATACAACAGTACCTTACCCACCCACTCCACATCACTATGACCATTAAGATTCTGTCCATCAATACTATGAGATCATCTCTCTGGAAACTTGCAGCACAAGCTCAATGTGACATCCTAGTCATTCAGGAAACCCACTTCATCGAATCACACTCCTTGCAACAACAACAACTATACTAGCATCTACGCTGCCAACGTCCCGCTCAAGAAGAAAGGCGTACTAATCACTGTCAAAAACTCTCTCTCCTTCCAAAGTCATAGCTGCACCACAGATCCTGACGGGCACTATATTATCTTGGTGAGCTCCATCAACAACGCCCCCTACACGATTTCATCTGTCTATGCTCCCAACGCTCATCAGCTAAGATTTTTCCGCAAACTCCACAAAAAACTATTGCCAATGCAACAAAAATCTGTAATTTGGGTGTGGAAACTTCAACATCACCCCTGATCCCCACATTGACTCCACATCTCTGACTAAAAGAGGTAAACCTGCTTTGAATCCACTGCTACCCTCTTTCCGCCTCTATGATGTATTGAGATGCCAGCATGCAGAAGAGCGCAACTTTACTTTTTCTCCTCTTCCCAAAACTCTTACTCACGCATCAACCTATTCTTACTAGACCAATGGACCCTGCAAAAAGTTTCTTCTTCTTCCATACTCACAGCCACCTGGTTGCATTACCATTGAGGACAGCCCTAAGTTCTCTCCCATCTCATTATGGAGAATGAACACCCAGATCCTTCAGACTGACCCTTATGCCAACTCCTTACGCAAACACCCAAAAGGAATTCTTCAGACACAAGGACTCTATATCTAACCCTCACATTGCCTTGTCTGCGCATAAAGCCTATATGCAAGGATTCTTCATACAATATGGGGCACGTGATAAGCAGCAAAGGAAGCAGCACATTGAGAAATTACTAGCCGATATCCAGACCACAGGTTCTCTTAAACAGCGGCCTTTCACGGAACTCGAATCCAAAATTCTCACACTACGCACTGAACTACGCTCTATTCCAGTGGTTCTCAACTCGTAAAGTATTAAAACCCCTTATGGTACATTTTAGGATGTACCACCCTCTTTGTACCACTCTCTTTGTTCTCCTTTCTTTCCTTTTTCCCTTGCATGTATCCCCAGCCATGCCATAAACTGAGTGGGCAGTTGCGGGCTCCAGAAACAGCCCAGCTGGGCGACCACAGGCTCCAGGGTCAGCCCTGCTAGGCGGCCGCAAAAAGGCTGGGAGAGCGGTGCGGGCTTCAGGAACAGCCCAGGATTCGATACTAAACAGAAATTATCCGACTCACAGGCTTTAGCGGATGCCTTCAGCACTTATTATGGCACTCTATATAACCTGAAAAATGATAATTCCCTTGATCAACCAGATACCGCCTCTATTCAGGCATTCCTTGACTCTGTCCACCTCCCGAGCCTATCCAATGACCAACTGATAACCCTCAATGCTCCATTCACAGTATTTGAAATTGGGAAGGCCATTGATTACCTTCCAAACAATAAAGCTCCTGGCCCTGATGGGTTTATAGGAGATTACTACAAACAATTCAAACCTATACTAGTAGAACACATAGTCCAGGTATTCAATGCCGCTGCTTCCTCTGCCACTTTTCCGGCAGAAATGCTAAATGCCTTAATTATCACCTTAACAAAGCCAGGTAAAGAACCCAATTCTCCCCAAAACTTCAGGCTAACCATGCTTAACCATGATACTAAACTGTACGTCAAAGTTATAGCCAACAGATTATTTGACTTACTTATCTCCCTTATTCATCCAGACCAATCCGGGTTCACCAAAGGGAAACATCAGATGCCACACGCAGGATGATGAATATCATTCATCACGCTGAAAGACACAAAATGCCTTCTCTGCTGTTATCCTTAGACGCAGAGTCCACTGGTTATATTTAGAAAAAAACACTGCGTAATTTGGATTCCAAGGTCACATCCTATCAGCAATTATGGCCCTATATTCCTGCCCCTCTGCACGAGTATACTGCTCATCAATGTTATGTACATCCTTTAGTATTTCTAATGGCACCAGGCAAGGTTGTCCCCTTTCGCCTTTAATTTTCAACTTAGTCATGGAGTCATTAGCAGAGAAAATTTGATCCCACAGTGACATTAAAGGATTTACAATAAGCTCTTACATCCACAAAATAAATCTGTTTGCAGATGATGTCATTCTCATGCTAACCAATCCTGACACTTCCCTGGCTTTGGTAAAGAAAGCTCTTGATTTCAGTTCTGTATCTTACTATAAAGGTCAATGCCATAAAGTCCTTTACACTGCCCCTAGGGTTATCACCAGAGCATCATTCCAACTTGAGCAAAACCTACAAGTATATATGGGCTAAAGATTCTATCTCATATTTAGGTATCAAACCTACTAAATCAGTGTCAACGCTGTTTCAAGCAAATTATACCCCCTTCTTAAATAACCTTCCCAGGGAATTGGATGGTATCTTCAAGCTGTATCTCACATAATCAGGCAGACTTGCCACATTCAAAAATGCTCAAACTACCACAATTGCTTTATATATTCAGATCTGTACCTATACCTGTGCTCTTATACTTTTTTACGTCTTTACAATCTACTCTTGGGAAATTTGTGTGGCAAAATACAAAAATCAGAAGCTCCAGGGCTAACCTGACTAAACAGACTAGTTGGAGGAGCCGGATACATATATTTTAGGGACTATCACACCGCTTCCAGCCCAGCACAACTTAAGACCTGGTTTATTAAATCCTTCACGTACATCTGGCAAGACATTGAAGCTACGCAGATCCCGGGTCAGGATTTAAGTGTATGGCTCATCAGCAAGCCCAAAATTAAACCTAATGGCCTAACTTATTCCCCCACTATTGTTGCAATGGTGGCAGTCTTTAATTACTTTATCTTAAACGCAACCAAAGGTTATACGCCTCGTGAAATTCCAGCACCTACCGGTATATCCAACGCTACCTCAGCTTATACCCAACCTCTCCACACATTCATGGCAAAACAAGGGTATTAGACAGATCTCAGAGCTATACTCCGACAATCTTTTGAAACCATTTACATCCCTGCAAAAATAATTTTCTATTCCTGCCAGACTACTTTGAATTCATGCAGATAACCTACTGCATAATGCGCAATCCACACCTTCATCTCTATATACACGAAACAGCATGGAAATATCTATCCTCTGACAAATCTCAAGGGTATCACACAATTCTACAAGATAAAACCACTTTTGTCAAACTTCCTCCAATGATAAAATGGGAAAAGGATATAGGTCGCTCATTCAGTCCCTTTTAATGGTCAGCTGCACTATCCTCTAGTTACAAAGCGACTCAACCTGTCAACCTGTGGGATCTTGCCCTTACATTCAACCTCTGTTGGTACATCACCATATCCCAAATTCACACATTCGTTCCATCAACATCACCTTCCCGCTGGAGGAACTGCGGTGAACTAGGCAGCTTAATACATTTACTTTGGAGTTGCAATAAGCTTTCGACCTTTTGGTCAGAAACATTCACACTTATCAGTAAAGTTACTAAAACCTTGATAGGCCCGGCTCCAGAACTCGCCTTGTTAAGCATAGGTATCGACGATATACCCCATCAATTACGCTATGTGACTGTTCACATACTCCTAGCTTCCAGATTAACCATTACACATCACTGGAAGTCTACCGACCCGATTCTACTAACCAAAGTAATATCCCTTGTGCATAATCACAGCTCTTACGAACGTATGTTTGCAGCCTCCGAAGGCCGCCTCATTAGCAAGCATTGGTCAACATGGCTCAAATGGTATCGACACAACTTTTGATGTATTTCGTACATAGGATTAAAGAGATGCCCCCTTTTGTACTTTATTATTATTGCAAGGGTGTTATGTTTTTTTCTTTGAATTACACTGTTCTCCCACTATAATCGGCTCTCATGGCAACCAATTTCTTTGCCTCTACTATATTCCATCTTGTATGTTCCTATATTTGAAACTCAATAAAAATGTATTGAAATAAAAAAAAATTGTGGATAAGGTAGGGGAGGGTTAAAGTATCAGACAGGCGTTTCAATCTGAGTTTCTATCAGAAGACTTTCCGGTCACACAAAGAGGATCCTAAAAAAAAAAAAAAAAAAAACAACACACACACATTTAACTTGTTTTCCTACTGTATTCTAAACTAAAATTACATTTTGGCTGGAGTCAGGCTTTAAGACTTTTCTATTTGCACAATTGCTTCAGGTCAGTGACTACGTAAGCAGTGAGCCCAGGATCAGTCCCAGAGCTTTTCCCTTTAAAAGCATGTCAACTTCCATATTCAAAGCGGATCTTCAGCCTGACACCCTCTACACAAATATCACTCTCTTATTTTTTCCATTTGCCTACCTTTCTTTTTTCTTTTTTTAAACGGTATAAAACCCAAAACCAAAAATGAATTATATTGCAGTTTATCAAATACACTAACTAATACAGCCATCATATCTTAAAATTGGTAAGCTGCAATATACAGGTAGGTTTGCTTTTGGTTTTATTACTGCTTTAATGTTTTGACGTTTCAGTCCCACTCCTCAAGGGAAATGATATGCACTGTGATCCCTGTGCCTGCTGGGATATACTGTACATGTCACATATCCCAGGAGGCATAGCGTTTTATTCACAAAAAGAGGAGGCGTACCTCGCGGCACATCATCAGGAGGCCTGCTGGCTGAGCACAGAAGAGCTGGCAGCCCAGAAGAGCTGACATCACACAAGAACATGGCGATGCGGGATCCGAGAGGTGGCAGAAGAGAGAAGGATTTCAGCAGGACAATGCTGGATCTGCTGGGTGGGCAAATACCTGAATTGTGCACAACCCTTGCAACCCAGTAAGCAGGAGTTTAAAAAAATGGGCAAGGGAGAACAGGGTGAAGATCCGCTTTAGGCTGGGTTCACACTTATTAGATGCAACTCACAGCAGGGGTCCGGGGTGTGTCCCGGTTCTCCGTTTCAGGGATGAATCAGGCCTGAATTTTTGCCTAAATTCGGCACTGCACCGCTGTGCAATCCGCTCCGCAGCCACCCCGGAGATATGTGAACCAGCTCCATTGAGAGCCAGTCACAGTCTCCTGTCATGCGAATTGGATGCAGGGAAACCTGCATCCAACTCGCACTAGTGTGGACCCAGCCTCAAAGTTCCATTTAAACCTTAAGTGGCAAAACGTGAAAAAACAAGCGAGTGAAAGACAAACTGAGTAGATTTGGTTTATAAAAAGAAAATAAACAGTTTAGCAGCCCAGTATTTCCAGTACCTGACTGATGAACGGCGAGATGGGCGTCCTTCAGGGCTCATGGCTATTGTAGGTTGGTAGGAACCAAAAGCAAAGTTTTCATCGTTCAGTGGATCATCTTTGTCTGTCAAATATAATGCCCTAATTACATTTTAATCTAGTGCATCCTAAAATAATAAAAATAAAATATAGAGGCTTGGCTTACCAGACATTTTCTGGTACTTAGGATCCAGTTTGAATTCTTTCTTCCCACCAGTTGCAGGCCTCTCCAACAGTTTAGGTGAAGTTCCCCTTCCTAATAGTTCATCCATTTTTAATCGTGCAGGCTTTACAGTAGGGCTGAAAAATAAGAAAAAAAATAGGATTTTTATAACAGCTTACCTGTAAAATCCTTTTCTTGGAGTACACCACGGGACACAGAGCTAGTCATTACATAATGGGTTAAGGGTCACCAGCGGTGATTGGACACTGGCACAACCAATGGAAGACAGTTCCCCTCCATATAACCCCTCCCATCAGGGAAGTACCTCAGTTTTGTAGCAAAGCAGTAAGGTTCCCATAAGAAGGGGGGGACCTCTGTGTCCCGTGGTGTACTCCAAGAAAAGGATTTTACAGGTAAGCTGTTATAAAAATCCTATTTTCTTTATCGTACACCACGGGACACAGAGCTAGTCATTACATAATGGGACGTCCCAGAGCAATGCTCATATGAAGGGGGGGAGACACAGATCAAAACAGGCCGCTTGCGGACCAGAAGCCCTATACTGCTGCCTGCAGCACACTTCGCCCAAAGGCGGAATCCTCATGTCCTTTCACATCTATTTGATAGAATTTGGAAAATGTATGGACTGAAGACCAAGTTGCAGCTTTACAGATCTGAGCCATCGAAGCCTGGTGGTGCACTGCCCATGAAGCACCTATCGCCCTGGTAGAGTGCGCCTTAACAGGAAAAGGAGGAGTCCTGTTCTTTAAACCATAAGCTTGAATAATTACTTGTCTAATCCACCTGGAAATGGTGGATTTTGATACCGCTTGGCCCTTCTTGGGCCCATCTGGTAAAATAAACAAAACATCTGTTTTACGTATCTGAGCGGTTGCTTGCAGATACACCTTTACCGCTCTCAGTAGATCTAGAGAGTGTAATAATTTTTCCCCCGCCGTCCGCGGGTTTGGAAAAAAGGAAGGCAGAACAATGTCTTGATTCAAGTGAAAAGCCGACACCACCTTAGGTAGAAAAGCCGGATGGGGTCGTAGTACGATTTTGTCCTTGTGACAAATTAGATAAGGCTCTTTACAAGAAAGAGCTGCTAGCTCTGATACTCTCCTAGCAGAAGCTATAGCAATCAGAAAGGCCAACTTCCTACTCAATATAATTAAAGGAATATGGCGAATAGGTTCAAAAGGTTGCTTTTGCAACACTGACAATACCAAATTCAAATCCCATGGACACAAGGGAGTCCTAACTGGAGGATTTATCCTCAGTACCCCCTTAATGAATGTCCGAACTAGGGAGTGAGATGCCAATGGTCTCTGAAAGAAGACTGATAGAGCCGATATTTGCCCTTTGATGGTGCTAAGGGCTAAATTCATATCCACTCCTAACTGGCAAAAAGCAAGAATCCTACTTATTTCATACTTCTGAGGATTCCAACATCTGGATTCACACCAGGAAACGTATGCTCTCCAGACTCTCTGATAGATGAGTCTGGAGGCTGGCTTTCTAGCATTAATGAGCGTAGAAAGAGCCGGACCAGAGACCCCTCTCTTTTTTAAAAATGTGGGTCTCAGCAGCCAGGCCGTCAACTTTAGCCTTTGTAAGGAAGGGTGGAATACTGGACCCTGTGACAGCAGGTCGTGTCGAAGTGGAAACTTCCAGGGCCTTCCTATCGCCATTTTTACAATCTCGGCGTACCAAGGCCTACTGGGCCAGTTTGGGGCCACTAGGATTACTGGTATTCCCTCCTCCTTGATCCTGCGAAGCAGTCTTTGTAGAAGAGGGATCGGAGGGAATGCATAGATCAGTGAGAACTGATTCCATGGAGTTATTAGAGCGTCTGTATTATTAGAGCGTCTGTCCCGTAGGCTAGAGGATCTCTCGTTCTGGACACAAAGTTGTCCAATTTCTTGTTGAACCTGGCAGCTAGCAGGTCTACATCTGGGTTTCCCCATCTCAGACATATGGCCTGAAAGATCTCGGGGTGAAGAGACCACTCTCCTGGTAGCAGCTGCTGACGACTCAGGTAGTCTGCTTGCCAATTTTCTATCCCTGGAATGAAGATTGCAGAAAGGCAAGGTACATGCTCTTCTGCCCATGCCAGGATCCGGTTCACCTCTCTTTGGGCTGCCCGACTGCGGGTGCCTCCTTGGTGATTGATGTAAGCTACTGCAGTAGCATTGTCGGATTGAACCCGAACTGGGTAGCCCTGTAACCTGTATGTCCAGGTTTTGAGGGCTAGATATACCGCCCGGATCTCTAGCACATTGATGGGCAGGATCCCCTGAGTCTTGGCCCAGGTTCCCTGGGTAGAAGCCTCCTCGAATACTGCACCCCAGCCCGATAGGCTGGCATCCCTAGATACCACCCTCCAGGCCACTGGGAGGAAGGACTTTCCCTTCCGTAAATTCCTGGCTTCTAGCCACCAATCGAAGCTGTGGCGTACTTGTGAGGACAGGCGCATGGGTATATCCAGAGCTTGGCTCTTCCTGTTCCAGGAAGCTAAAATATTGCCTTGAAGTAGTCTCGAATGAAACTGGGCGTAAGGGACCGCCTCGAAGGAGGCTACCATCTTTCCCAATAGTCTCATGCAAAGGCGAATAGACGGCCTCTTGTTTGCTTTGACCTTGTGGATCAGGTCTTTCAGAGACTGTATCTTCGGTTCTGGCAGGTATACCCCGTTTTGGGCTGTATCTATGATCATGCCCAGGTACACTATCCTTCTTTGGGCCTGGAGAGAGGATTTTTGTAAATTTATAATCCATCCTAAATGCTCCAGGTATCCTACTGTAGTGTGTACAGCGTGACCCAATCCCTCCTTTGACTGATCTATTACTAGTAGATCGTCCAGATAGGCTGTTACCGCAATGCCCCGTGTTCTTAGGTTTGCTAACAGAGGAGCTAGCACCTTTGTGAATACTATGGGCGCGGTGGCTACACCAAACGGCAGAGCCACAAATTGAAAGTGGCGATCTTCTACCGCAAACCTTAGGAATCTTTGGTGAGCGGGGAGGATGGGTATGTGTAAATATGCGTCCTTGATATCTATGGGCGCCATGAATTTTCCGCCCTTTAAAGTGGCGGCCACGGATCGGATCGTTTCCATTCAAAAATGGCGATCGTTCAGGAACCGATTTAGGGATTTTAGATCCAGGATGGGTCTGACATCTCCATTTGGCTTTGGAATCACAAAGAGGTTTGAGTAAAAACCTGAACCTTGCTCTTTTTGGGGTACCTCTGTAACTACCCCTTGAGCCATTAAGTGATTCAAACCTTTGAAGAAGGATTCTCTTTTTTGTGGATCCTTGGAGAGTCTTGAACCTCGGAATTGAGAAGGTGGGATCTCTCGAAATTCCAGTTTGTACCCTGAGGATATTGTGGATACTACCCAATTGTCCTGGATTTCTGACCACCAAGTCGCTCAGAACTGACAAAGCCTTCCTCCCACTCGGCCGAGCGGGGGTGCCCCTTCACTGAGAGGCTTTGGGGGCTTGCTTATTAGCTCTTGCACCCCACGGCTTCTTGTTCTTCTGAGCTTGCCCCTTGGCTTTTGTGGGCGGCTAAAACAGGCCGCCGCCACTGGTTGGAGTCAGATTTCCCGGGAGCTGGGGAGAGAGAGCGTTTAAAACAAGATCTCTTGTTTTTCTTTCTCTCAGGTAAAAGTCGTTTTACCACTTGATATCTTCTGTATATATTTTTCTAAATCTTCCCCAAATAGGCGTTCGCCATGGAACGGGAACTTGCCAACAGCTTTTTTGCATGGGGTTTCCGCTGACCAATGCTTAAGCCAAAGTACTCTGCGCATCTGTACCAGCTGGAGTGTAAGGCGTGATGCCTGTATGATAGAATCTCTCATGGCATCCACTGTGAAGCATAAGGCTTTAGGCAAATTTTCCCAATTTCTAGCCTGCTCTGAAGGCAGTTCCTTCAGCCCCTGCTTTACCTGTTGGCTGATGACCTGACACATACCGACTGCTGCTACTGCAGGTTGGGTAATTGAGCCGGCCAAAAGGAAGGAGGATTTCAACTTCCTCTCAGAAGGATTTTTTAAACCCTTGTACATTATCCACCGGACATGTCAGGTTTTTATTTACACAAGAAATAGCCGCAACTACCGCAGGCAGGCTCCATTTCTTTAAAAAAAAAAATCCCCCATAGGATAAAGAATGTTAAACCTTTTTGGAGGTGAGAAACGCTTATCTGGATGTTGCCAGTTTGCGTATATTAGATCCTCTAGTAACGGATGAACCGGGAAGGAGCATGCACCTTGCAGGGATCTTAATGACCCTAGGGAGGAGACAGGTAATTCCGTTACCTCCGCAGAGGTTAACTTAAATGCACTGCTATAGCATTGTACCTGTGACCTTAAAATCTGGCTCCTCATCCTCTGCTGATGTAGCCTCCTCCTCCTCATCCTCCTCCCTCAGGTACTTCTGAAGGGAGGTCCAATACTGGAAGAGACCTGCTTCGCTTATTGTCCCTTTTTAGAGGACTTAGCGATTAAGGTAGCAATTTTTTCCTCCAGATTATTTAGGGCAGCTGATAAAGTGTCCTCAGTGACATATACAGGCCCAGGCTTCACTGGGGAAGCCGCCATACCTGACAGAGGTAATGGCTCATCCTGAACAGGTGCATTTAGCAACACAGGAGAGAAAGGTACCGAGTCAGCACAGTTAGAGCCTCCTCTCAGGCGGTGGTGCTTTCTTATCTCTTTTTGTCCGTATTACTTCCCCTGGAAGGCTTACTGTTTAGACAAAATACAAGGTACCTAAATGCATATACTACCGTGTTCAGTTTAGCAAATACATTAAGAATGCAACTTTTAACACATAACTATGCATAACATGGATGTCTTCTAGGAAGTACCCAATCCAACCACATGGAGTCTTACGTCCCTGTATAGCTGCTGTGTTTCTCTGCCAGGAACAAGAGAACTAACGAGCTTGCTTGCTGCTGCAGTGCTTCTCACACTGACAGTCTTTTAAATTTGGCGCCGTTTCTGTGCCTGCGCGCGCCACGTGCCCGCGCACGCCTTCGCCCCCCCTCCGATAAAGCGCGCTCCCGCGCGCGCGCGCGGCCCTTAGCGCTATGGCGGTGGCCATAGTGAGAGAGGACTCTCATCAGCCCTTGTTCCCACTTACCTGCATCTGCAGGTGTCTGGTCGGCCACCGAAAGGAGGATCGGGGTGCCCCAGCAAGCTCAGCAGCGGAGGTGACGAGCAGTGTACTTCGCCGAAGCCGACACTGAACAGAGTGAGGTGAGTATATTCAGCTCTTTACTCCCCCCAGTGGTGGAAAAAAAGAAGACATCCACTTTTTGAAAAAGGTCCCAACCTAGTTATGGACCTTCTAATCTCACCTTATCCACGCCGCAGGTTTTTCTGCTGAAAGATTTCAGACAGATACCAAACTTCACCCTTCACGGTGGGCTATGTGTGCCAACCTTCAGGGATATGGGTTCCTATTTAAAGGATACCTCTCCCCTGGGCCTTGTACAAGACTCTTACCAGGACTTTATAGCGAAATAGCGAAAGTGCTGGATCTTAGAGCCCAGTCCTCCGAAGAGAGACATTACAGGCGACGCCTCATGGATGAGGCCCGGATCCCATCCAGATTCAGCTCATTTGTAGGCGTCTTGGATGGATCCGAAAGCATAGCTCTTTTACCCCCAGAGGGTCTCTTTGGTAGAGCTTTCCTTTAGCACCTCCTAACGCGTCCAACACCTTTCGACACTGGCGAAAAAACTGAGGTACTTCCCTGATGGGAGGGGTTATATGGAGGGGAACTGTCTTCCATTGGTTGTGCCAGTGTCCAATCACCGCTGGTGACCCTTAACCCATTATGTAATGACTAGCTCTGTGTCCCGTGGTGTACGATAAAGAAATTCCCTATTTCACTGTATAATACATGGGACATAGACAAGGATTATACAATTAAAGCAGAATTCCAGCCTCTCTTTACCTCCCGATTCCCCATCCTCATTTCTCTTCTATGCCTTTTTAACTGGCCATAGATGGATCATCTTTTTTTGATCAGCCAGCCAGCCGGCTGATCAAAAAAACACAAAATGGATTACCCTATCCACACACATTCATACAAATTCCTTCCTGCTGCACCGTTGTATACTGACAACGGGAACTCTTCTGCAGTCAGATTATATCAATCAGTGCTGCAGCCAACTGACTGTAGCACTGATCGAACAAAATTTTTCCAACATTGCCATTCTAACAATTGACTTCTCATGAATTGGAGCGGGCATAGAGGGATCAAAATTCCGCCGGTCTCTGCTGAACCGGATGAAATTCAATCCATCTATGACCATCTTTATCCTGCAGGCTTCTGGCCAGACTGATGACACTGTGAGCCTAGGCTGCATGTTGATGCTCCCACTGGAAGTTTATCATGGGCAGCCTGGGCTCACAGGATGTAGGTTTAATGACACTTGCTCTCATTCAATACAGAAGAGAACCAGAGGCCAGCTGCTGAGGTGGGAGCAGAGGGCATCTGTAACAGAGTTGAGCAGAAAGTTTTTAGATTTTTTTTGTTTTTGTTTTTTTACAGGAAGAGGAAGTATTAAAAAAATTAAAGTGGAGTTTAATCTATAACTAAAACTTTAGTTAAATTAGAGAATCCCTGTTGGGTTTTTGCTGCCGTCTGTGTCCCCGTTAGAGAGATTCGCCCTTTTTACCATTATAATTGAAGGTGAAAGTATGAGAAAACAGAAACATTTGGGTTGTCCCTAGAAAAGTAAAAGAGGAGAAATCTCCCAATGCAAACACTAGTTCTGGTGATCTGGGGGTCCCAATGGATTCCCTTAGTTTTCAGGGATTTCCTCTCACTTCCTGTTTTGGCTATGGGGCAGGAAGTTAAGGTAAATCTCACCAATGGGACACAGATGGCAAAAAAGAAAACAAACTGACAGGGGTATAACCTCCCTTACACTATCCAAAATGAAAAAAAAAAAAGCTTTGCCTATAGTTCTACTTTAAGAAATATGTACCAGCATTTATGCCATGTGCTTTTAAAAGAAAAAAAAAAACACCTTATATTAACAGAAAAAACACAGGTAAAAATTATTGATATGCGTAAACAATCAAAAAATTTGCTCTGGGTCGTATGCAAATACGCGTATGCAAGTGTTCCAATTTTGGATTTACTGATTTGCCAATTTTTTTCTGCAGAGTTTAAAAAAAGCATGCCGTCAAAACCTCCTAGGAAGAAAATGTGGCATACCTGGTATTCAAGCAGGTGCCCCAGAAAAGTAATCTCACACCAGCCCTACATACTCTTCTAAATAAAGGTACTATTGCAGTACCGGCAAATGCAAAAATTACCTACCAATATCGATGATTTTTTAGATCCAGCTCTGGCTTTGGCAGAAGCCAAGAACCAGAGCAATCTAAATACGTATGTACTGAGGACACCCCAAAGGCCAGACATTCAGAGCTAAACATAGTGAACCTCACTAATTTCCATTTAAGTAAAGCCCAAACATCGGTCTTACAAATGGGCTTGGGCTTTTGCCCATCCCAGAATACCGATGTAATGGAAACAATCAAGGATCTTTATATGTTCTCCCGCCGGCTAACATATAAATATATCTTTGACTCTGAACGAAAAACTAAACAAACTGAAAGGGAAATCTCAGATAAAATGAAGGGCTTTAATATGCGAGAATGCAGAGCACTAAGGGATTTAATGATCCTCTATGATGAGGGCAAGATTGAAATTGATCCATCACCTGACACTATTGGGGAGAAGAGCGATCTTGTCCCACACAAAATTAACAAATTCAAACCAAACTCAAGGCATTTCCCGGAACTGTCAACATGCCCCAGTATCTGGATGTTTCTCCAGAAATCTATAAGAGATATAAAGAACATGCAGTGGTCTGTTACCTCCAATGCATCTACCAATCTGTGCCAAAATCTTTCAGATGCTGAATTGACAGCAGTTAAAACTCTCCAAACTCAAAAAGAGATAATAATAAAACCATCCGACAAGGGTGACAACATTGTCCTAATGACACATATACAATATCAAAAAATCTGCTTAGACATTCTTGACAATAGGGACTGGTACACATTGATAGACAGCAATATGAGTCATCTATTTGAGGATGAATTGAGAAAATGGGATTTTTTACTCACCGTAAAATCCTTTTCTCTGAGTCCATGAACCGACACAGCTTCTCTATTGACAAAGTGGGTATTATCCGTTAATTAGGAGTGACTAGGCAGAAAAACTTGTAAAAAGTGTTGCATCACACCTTCTACAGTACCGCCCAGGGGGCGGACCCTCTGGGTATACCCTCTCAGTCTGCACATCGCAGATCAGTTCGTCAAAAAGCAGTACAAACTTAAAAGGAGGGGTGGGTGCTGTGTCGGTCCATGGACTCAGAGAAAAGGATTTTACGGTGAGTAAAAAATCCCATTTACTCTTTCGTCCATGGACCGACACAGCTTCTCTATTGACAAAGTGGGACGTCCCAAAGCAGTGTCAGAGAAAAAACGAGGGGTGGTAACAGCATAAAAACAAACTTCACCCCAAAACACAAAACAGCACTCCTCCAACGGAGGAGTTGCAACTCTAAACAGCCGCCTGCAAAACCTTGCGGCCGAAAGAGGCATCCGAAGATGCACCTACATCAACTTTGTAGAATTTTGTGAAAGTGTGAGCGGACGACCAAGTCGCCGCTTTACATAGTTGGGAGACAGACGCTTGATGTCGGAAAGCCCAAGAGGCACCTATTGCCCTGGTCGAATGCGCCGTGACAGGAAAGGGGGGCGCCTGACCCTTTAAGGCGTAAGCCTGGATTACTATCTGTCGGATCCACCTAGAGATGGTGGCCGATGAGACTGCTTGGCCCTTCTTGGGACCAGCCACCGAAACAAACAGTGAGTCTGACTTCCGGAACAGGGAAGTAGCAGATATGTATACTCTCAAAGCTCGGACAACGTCCAAGGAATGCAACGCCGACTCCTTAGGATTCGACGGCTGAGGACACAAGGATGGAAGTACAATGTCTTCGTTGAGATGAAAAGCCAAAATGACTTTCGGAAGAAAGGAAGGCTGCGGCCGCAGCACCACCTTATCCTTGTGGAAAATCAAATAGGGAGCCTTGCAGGACAGGGCTGCCAGCTCAGAGACTCATCTAACTGACGTAACAGCCACCAAAAAGACCACCTTCTGAGAAAGTATCAACAGGGGAATATCTCTAATATTCTCAAACGGTGCCGTCTGAAGCACCGAGAGGACCAGGTTCAAGTCCCACGGAGGTAACGGGGGAGGACCGGAGGGGCCACATGTCGAACCCCCTGCACAAATGTACTCACGAGAGAGTGAGTCGCCAGGGGTCGCTGAAAAAAGACAGCCAGGGCAGATATCTGTCCCTTAAATCGTACTTAGGGCAAGCCTTTGGTCTACCCCATGCTGTAAAAACAGCAGGATTCTGGAAACCAAATAGGTACGCGGATGCCATTTCATTTCCTCACACATGGAGATGTAGGCCCTCCAAGTGCGGTGATAGACCTTCCTAGAGGACGGTTTCCGAGCACTTATAGTAGAGATTACTGAGTCTGACAGGCCCCGATCTCTCAGTACCTGGTTCTCAACAGCCATGCCGTTAAAGCCAATGACTGTAAAGCAGGATGGAATATGGGACCTTGCGATAGCAGGTCCTTCCGTAGTGGTAGGCGCCAGGGGACGTCTGCTACCAGACGTACTAGATCGGCGTACCAAGGACGCTGAGGCCAATCTGGAGCGATTAGGATCATTGGAATTCCCTCTGCCTCCACTCTGCGGAGCAGAAGAGGAAGAAGCCTTAAGGGAGGGAAGGCATAGATTAGCCGATACTGACCCCACAATGCTACCAACGCGTCCGTTGCGTCTGCCCATGGGTCTCTTGACCGGGCCACAAACCTCAATACCTTCCGATTCAGTCGGGAAGCCAGAAGATCTGCGTCTGGTGTGCCCCATCTTTGGCAGAGGAGTTGGAACACCTCCGGGTGTAAGGACCATTCTCCCTGGTCCAGCATCTGGCGGCTCAGGTAGTCCGCCTGCCAGTTTTCCACACCCGGAATGTACACGGCCGACAGTGCCGGTACGCTCCTCTCTGCCCACTTCAGGATGCGAGCGATCTCCGATGCTGCAGCTGAGCTTCTTGTTCCTCCTTGATGATTGACATATGCCACTGCTGTGGCGTTGTCTGACTGGATCCTGACTGGACGCCCTTGCAGTCTCTGAGACCATTTGAAGAGGCACAGCTTGATCGCCCGGATCTCCAGGACATTGATCGGCAGGAGGGCTTCCTCTGGGGTCCAGCGACCTTGCGCCGACTGGACACCCCAGACTCCCCCCCAACCTGTAAGGCTGGCGTCCGTCGTGATCACTATCCAGTAAACCGGAAGAAATGACTTCCCGGCCATTAGAGCCGGTGCTGTCAGCCACCATACCAGGGATCTCCTGACTAGGTGGCTCACTCGGATTTGATAATCCAGAGATGAAGGGCATCTGTTCCATCTGGACAGAACTTCCTTCTGTAAAACTCGAGTGTGGTATTGAGCATATGGGACCGCCTCGAAGGAGGCTACCATGAGGCCCAACACTCGCATGCAAAAACGGAGTGACGACCAATTCCTGGAAGTCAGCTGCCGTACTGCAGCCCGGAGGGTCTGCAACTTCTCCACAGGGAGGAATACCTTTGCCTCTGAGGAATCCAGAATCAACCCCAGGTACACTAGGTGTTGAGTGGGCACCAATACTGACTTTTGCGTGTTTAGTATCCAACCACAGTCTCGAAGAGTCTGACAGGTAATGGACACGCTTACCTCTAATTCTGAGCTTGAAGGGGCCTTCAGCAGAAGGTCGTCCAAGTAACCTGTGATAGCGATACCCCGCTGTCTTAGAAGTGCCAGAATCGGAGCGAGCACCTTGGTGAACGTCCTGGGTGCTGAGGCAAGGCCAAACGGGAGGGCCACAAACTGGTAGTGGTTCTTCCCGATAGCAAATCGCAGAAACCTCTGGTGTCTGGAGTATATGGGGACATGCAGGTATGCGTCCTTGATGTCCAAGGAGGCCAGAAAGTCCCCCGGATGGAGAGCCGTGACTACGGATCGAACCGACTCCATCCGAAATCTTTGTACCTTCACAAAGCAATTGAGGGCTCTGAGATCCAAGATTGGACGAACCCCCTCCTTCTTTGGCACAATGAACAGATTTGAGTAAAAACCCTGACCCCGTTCCTGTTCTGGAACAACTACCCCGCGTTTCAGTAGACCCTGGACCGCCCCATACAGGGCCTCCCGACGGGTCGGTAGTAGCTGGAGATTGGAGGTGATGAATCTGTCTGGTGGACAAGAGAGAAATTCTATCTTGTAGCCTGAGGAGATTACTTTGCAAACCCACCTGTCGGAGACTAGAGCAGTCCACTGAGTCGCGAATTTGCGAAGACGTCCCCCCACCCGAGAGCTGGGTGGGGGCGGACCTTCATGTGGACGCAGATTTGTCCGCAGGCTTGTTGGGTCTGCGGGACCAAGGACGCTTTTGTCCTTGGGCAGGCGCTTTATCGGCCTGGGGTCTTTTCCCTGTCGCCTTAAGGGGGCGAAAAAAACGCTTACGTGCAGTAAAGGAGGGCCCTTGCCCTTGGCGTGGTCCCCTACCCTTGCTAGTTTGGGGAAGCAAAGTGCTTTTACCTCCTGTGGCATCCTTGATGATGTCATCCAGAGAAGCCCCAAAAAGTCTGTCGCCCTTAAAAGATCCAATAGGGCTTTCTTGGAAGTCTGGTCCGCAGACCAGCCCTTTAGCCAGATCAGGCGGGGTATTGCTACTGCATAAACCGAAGCTCTTGACAGCAGGGGAATAGTATCCATGTCTGACTCGCAGACAAACTTAAGGCCCTGGACCAACTGGTCGGCCAAAGTTATCTCATTAGGAGGAGCATCTCGCTCCTTTAACCCCTGGAGTAGCAATTTTGCCCATTCAGTAAGTGTCTGAGACACTAGGGCCCCCGCCAATGCCAGGCGTACTGCCAAGCCTACCACTGAGTATAGGTAGCGAGCGAGTGCTTCAGCCTTCTTATCCACAGGGTCCTTGAAAACAGGAGCCCCTTCTACTGGAATAGTGGTGGCTCTATTAAGTCTGGACACCGAAGGGTCCACTATAGGGGGAGAGGTCCATATCTTCAGAAAACTCTCCTCAAAAGGGGTACCGTACTGCAAACCTCTTTGGGGCTGTAAAGACCCTCAGTGGGTTCTCCCATTCCTTGTATAAGAGTTTGTCAAAATAAGACACACAAGGGAACACCTTAGCAGTGCGGGCAGGTTTACGAAACCCAAAGGGGACTGGAGTATCTGCTACTTCTTCAGTCCTTTCCAACTTTAGCGTATCCCGCACTGCAGTAATAAGGTCAGATACCAAAGCCGTCTCGCGTACTGACCTGGACTTGGAGTCCTCCTCACTGTCCGATCGGTCACGGTCTGCAGTCTCTGATGCATCAGAATCTGGGCCATGAGCCGTAGCTGGACCTGGTTCTGCATCAGAAATATCCCCAGAAGATTGCAGGGGGCGTTTATTACCCCCTGTATTCCCGTGTGCTGCTTCCACCCTGGCAGCAAACGCCTCTAGGATTGCCGACATAGCGTCCATAGACACCTCAGGGACACCAGCTGCTAAATCTGGTGTTTCAGGGGAGAAGACATCTGGCTCAGATGCCATGCTGACCACACGCTGACACTCACAGGGCTCCAGGCAAGATATCAATAGGCCACCCTCCTGCGCTGCAGAGATGCTGGGTTACCTAGAGGACTCACCACCCTGGATAGGTACTGCTATGCTGCGCCTGTGATGCTGTCCCCTTGCTGCTGTGTCAGTCTGCTTCTTTTATCAGCACTTCCTGTGTGAATTTTCGCGCCAGTGTAATGCACCCTAGAGGCCGGAGGCTCTCGCAAAATGGTTGCCAAAAACGTCTGTATGGAAGATAATGTGGGCTCCAAGAAAATGGCCGCCGACAGAAGATAGAGGTCAGGCAGCCATAGCCCACAAAAAGATGGCCGCCGAACGGCAATATCTGCATACAGGGTGGACCAACATGGCCGCCGATCACCTGATAGGGGCCAGTGGGTGTGGCCGAACCACAGGAAGATGGCCGCCAGGCAGTTACAAGAGGCCAAACTTGGCATGGACCACCTCAAAATGGCCGCCAACAGCATGGAGACACAGAAACACAGGTAAGCAAAAAATAGGATTTTTATAACAGCTTACCTGTAAAATCCTTTTCTTAGGAGTACATCACGGGACACAGAGCGACATAGTCATTACTAATGGGTTATATAGATACCGTCAGGTGCTGGCACTGGCAACTTCCAAAACCGGAAGTACCCTCCCCTATATAAGCCCCTCCCATCCGGGAGCACCTCAGTTTTGTAGCAAAGCAATAAGTGTCCCCAAAGAGGGGCGGGAGCTCTGTGTCCCGTGATGTACTCCTAAGAAAAGGATTTTACAGGTAAGCTGTTATAAAAATCCTATTTTCTTTCTCGTACATCACGGGACACAGAGCGACATAGTCATTACTAATGGGATGTCCTAAAGCAATGCCCAATGAGGGGGGGGATACACCATATATAAGCTGAGCGCTATCAGACATGAGGATCTTTTGCGGCCTGCAACACACTGCGCCCAAAGGCGACATCCTCCTGACTTCTAACGTCCACCTGGTAGAACCTAGTAAACGTGTGAACTGAAGACCACGTTGCGGCCTTACAGATTTGAGCCAGGGAGGCCTGGTGATGCACTGCCCATGAAGTTCCAACTGCTCTCGTGGAGTGCGCTCTAACTTTGAACGGAGGCGGTCTCCTTCTCAAGCCATAAGCTTGCATAATGACCTGTCGAATCCACTTGGCTAAAGTAGATTTTGACGCTGCCTGACCCTTTCTGGGGCCTTCCGGCAGAATAAACAAAGTATCCGTTCTGTGAATCTGAGCAGTGGCTTTTAGATAAGCTTTAACTGCTCTTACTACATCCAAAGAATGCAATAACTTTTCCTCTACCGAAGTAGGTTTGGGGAAAAAAGAAGGAAGAACCACATCTTGGTTCAAATGAAACCTCGATACCACCATAGGAAGAAAGGCTGGATGAGGACGTAACACTACTCTGTCCTTATGGATAACCAGATATGGCTCCTTACAGGACATAGCTGCTAATTCCGATACTCTTTTAGCCGAACAAATGGCTACTAGAAAAATCAATTTCCTGGTGAGAAGCACCAAGGAAATATGCTGTAATGGTTCAAATGGTTGTTTCTGTAGAACCGACAGAACCAAGTTTAGATCCCATGGACATATGGGAATATTAACCGGAGGACTAATACGCATCACTCCTTGTATAAAGGCTTTGACTAGTGAATGCGAAGCCAAGGGCCTTTGAAAAAATATTGACAAGGCCGAAATCTGACCCTTGATAGTACTCAAGGCAAGCTTCCTATCTACAGCCCACTGTAGGAAGTCCAGAATCCTACCTATTACGTACTTATGTGGATGCCATTTCTTGGCCTCACACCACGCGATGTACGCCTTCCAGATTCTATAGTAGATCTGCCTGGATACCGGCTTCCTGGCATTGATCATGGTAGATACCACAGCATTAGAGAGCCCTCTCTTTTTTAGAATGTGGGCTTCAATAGCCAGGCCGTCAAACCTAGGGCTGGTAAGGAAGGGTGGTATATCGGTCCTTGCGAAAGCCGGACGACGTGGGAGAGTCCAAGGACTCCCCACTGAAATTTTACAATCTCCGCGTACCACGCTCTTCGGGGCCACGCTGGAGCCACCGGAATCACCGGTTTCTTTTCTACCCTGATTCTGCGGAGTAATCGAGGTAACCATTGTGGCGGTGTGAATGCATACATCAGCTTGAACTGATCCCAAGGGAACACTAGGGCATCCGAGCCGCAAGCTAGGGGATCCCTTGTCCGAGAGACAAACCTGTCCCCCTTTGCGTTGAATCTGGATGCTAGAAGATCTACATCCGATGTTCCCCACCGCTGACATATTGTCCAGAAAACCTCGGGGTGAAGGGACCCTTCCTCTGGGCCTAATTGCTGGCGACTTAGAAAGTCCGCCTTCCAATTCTCCACTCCTGGAATGAATACCGCAGATATGGCTGGGACATATTTTTCTGCCCATTTCAGGATGTAATTTACTTCCCTCTGGGCTGCACGACTCCTGGTGCCCCCCTGATGATTGATATATGCCACTGCTGTGGCATTGTCTGATTGCATTCTGACAGGGGACCCTTGGAGTTTGGATGTCCATGCTACTAGGGCATACCGGGCTGCTCGTATCTCTAAGAGATTGATGGGCAGGGCCTTTTCTGCATCCGACCATCTGCCCTGGAGAGACTATTGCTCCAGTACTGCTCCCCAGCCTATAAGGCTGGCATCTGTAGTGACCACCTTCCAAGAAATCGGACTGAAGGATTTCTTTTTTTTTCCAGATTCTGGGGAACCAACCACCAACGGAGGCTCTTGCGAACGGAAGGGGACAAGGACATTGTAAGTCTAGGGCCTGAACTTTTTTGTTCCAGGCTGACAGTATGGCCCCTTGCAAATTCCTTGAATGGAATTGACCGTAGGGTACTGCTTCGAATGATGCCACCATTTTTCCCAGCAGCCTCATATACAGGCGTATGGACGGCTGTCTTTTTTGTACCCACTAAGTGGATCAAATCTTTCAAAGACAACACCTTTCCTCGAGGCAAGAATATTTTTCTCTGGCCTGAATCCAACCTTAGCCCCAAGTATTCCAGACTTTTGACTGGTTTTTAGGGCTGACTTGTCTCGGTTGATAATCCAACCGTGAGATTCCAGATACTTGATCGTCTTGTGAACGACCACGTCTAGTTTTTTCACTGAGTGGTCTATCAGCAACAAGTCATCCAGATATGCCATTATCATTACACCTTGTGTTCTTAGATTGGCCAATAAAGGGCCAGAATTTTTGTAAACACTCGTGGTGCTGTGGCCAAACCGAAGGGTAAGGCTCTGAACTGAAAATGGCGCCCTTCTACTGCAAAGCGTAGAAATTTTTGGTGGACTGGAAAGATGGGAATGTGCAAATAAGCATCTTTGATGTCGATCGTGGCTAACCAATCCTCCCCTTGTAGGGCAGTGGCCACCGATCGGATCGACTCCATCGGAAAGTCCTGATATACAGGAATTTGTATAGCCCTTTTAGAATTAATATGGGCCTCCCGTCCGCGTTTGCTTCGGGACTGTAAAGAGGTTTGAGTAAAACCCGAACCCTCATTCTTCCAGGGGAACCTCCATAATTACTCCTTGGAGCAATAGTTGTTCTAGTGCCAACAGGAGGGACTCTCTCTTCCGGGGATCCCTTGGCACGTTTGACCTCAAAAATGGGAAGGAGGAGAGTCTTTTAACTCCAAACTGTATCCCAAACCTACTGCGGAGAGCACCTATCTGTCTTGATCGTGTCCCGCCAGGTCTCTTGCGAACAACTGGAGTCCTCCCCCCACCCGACTGAGTGGGGGCTTCATGAATTTAACTTTGGGGGAGGTTTTGTACCTCCCCTGACCCAGGGTTTCTCATTACCCTGCTACTGTCCCTGTTTTTTACCCCCGGGATTTGACCGAGGAGGCCGTCGGAACTGTTACACAGCCGATGCCCCAGGGACTGGAGAAGCAGGCCTCTTAAAGAGGGACCTCTAACTCTGCTTTTAACCGGCAAGAGCGTATTTTTACCGCTGGAAATTTTCTGGATATATTTGTCCAGGTTTTCCCTGAATAAGCGTTCACCATGAAATGGGACGCTAACCAGCCATTCTTTACAGGGAGCTTCAGCAGACCAGTTTTTGAGCCATAGGAGCCTACGCATATGTACTATAGACAGCGTAAGGCGGGAGGCCTGATGGACTGAATCCTCTATGGCGTCAACCGCAAAGCCTAAGGCTCGAGGTAGATCAGCTTAGGGCAAAGCCTGCTGATCTGTCAAGTCCCTCAAGACCTGTTTCAACTGATCCTTCACTGCTTAGCAGACCCCAATAGCTGCTACTGCTGGTTGTATCACCAAGCAGATTTTCATAAGGACTCCAATCTTTTATCTATTGGGTTCTTGAACATTTGGACATTATCCACTGGACATGTCAGTGATTTATACATACAAGAGATGGCTGCGTCCATTGTAGGGACCTTCCATTTTTTTTTTTTTTTTTTTTGATGAACTTATCCTCCATGGGATAGACCACCGGAAATCTCTTGGGGGAATAAATATTTTCTCAGGACGTTCCCAATCCTGGTAAATGAGCCCTTTCAGTAAAGGGTGAAGTGGAAAAGAACAAACAGTCTGGGGGCTTCTAGCGACCCCAACGAGGATACAGTAGTGGTTGATGGTTCCGCAAGGTGCATTTTTAAATGCTGATCGGACCATGTTAGTCAGAGACTGAACCCATAATCTTTCAGCTTGAGATGCTGAGAAAAGGTTCCCCCACTGTTGATTCCTCTATAACAGAATCAACCTTATCCTGATCCCCTTCAGGCAGGTCGATCCCTGTATGGGACTGTTGCTCTGCTAACAGGCACTCTGAAGGAGGAGACGGAGATCGGGCGTGCTTTCCCTGACAGGGAGGCAGCGATAAATGTTGACAATCTCTCTCTAATCCTCCCAGAGCTGAGGAAAAAACCTCCTCTGTTACATACACAGGAGCAGGTGACTGAGGACAGCCACAGTACCAAGTACCCCTGCGGGGTCTCTACGGTCACTTACCTCTGAACTTCAGGGGAGACTGGTGCAGCAGGAGTATGCCCAAGATCCTCCGAGCCCGATGAGACCCCCTTCGCTTCCTGGAAGATTCAGTTCCGGAGCTTCTGGACGGCATATTCCTAAGCCTAAAGCTGAGGTATTCCAGCCGTAATACACCACTTTTACTGAGAATAGTCTAGCACAATTGCTGCTATATCACAGTTGGTGTCTACTAATGTGCCTTTCTAGGGGATGCCTGTATCAACCGCTTGCTGTATGCCTTTAAATGTTGCCAGCTCTGTCTCTGTACTTCATAGCCAGCTCACTACAATATTGTGTTTTTTTTTTTGTTTTTTTTTAAACTGCTGGGACGCCCGCACATGCGCAGAAGCGCTGCGGCGCGCACAGAGCGTCATCCCCCAGGCTCCGCCCCCTTTCCCGGCTCACCTCTATATATAGAGGCGCGTGCACGCGCGCGGGCACGTGCGCCTTTGGCGCTAATTTCAAATATGGTAACAAGGGACAGGAGCCAGGGCCCCTCTTTGCCGCAGGCCGGGGGATGGACGAGCACTGCAACATGGCAGAGGAAGCAGTTTCCTATAAGAGAACTCACCATCTGCCTGGACTTTGCTCTGCTGAGAAGAAGCTAGTCCACATGACAAGAAAACATTCCACAGCGGCCTCTAGTGGACAAACACAGGTACCGCAGTCTAATATATTAAATATATATATATATAAAAAAAAAAAAATTTTTTATTTTTTTTTCTTGACCACCATTAAAAATTATTACATTTTTTTAGTAGTTACAGGCATGCACAGAATTTTGCGGGAATACCATTAGGTAACAGACAGAAAGACAAATTAGGCTTGGGGGTCCCCCAATAGAACCAAGTTCCTGGGGGCCCCCACTTACCTGTTCCCCGCCGCAGGACTTTGTTTGGTCCACAAAAGCCCAAACTTCACCTATCACGGCAGGCATTGTAATCAAACCTTCAGGGACCGGGTTCCCAAGGATTCCACTCCCCTGGACCTGTATAGCACCCTGCACAGAAAACATCTTGGTCGTGGGTCTGACCAGAGCTCTGGATCCCAGGGTCCAGCTCTCCTAAGAGAAGCATTACAGGCAAAACCTTGCTCTTCTCTGCAAGGCCCGGGTACCGACCGTTTAGCTATGAAGCTTTTTTGGTCAGATCCGGAATAGCTTACTGAGGCCCAAAAGAACCTGTACGGAAGCTCAGTGAAAAACACATGTTTCTTCTTGGCCAACACCTTAGACACTGGCAAAAAACTGAGGTGCTCCCGGATGGGAGGGGCTTATATAGGGGAGGGTACTTCCGGTTTTGGAAGTTGCCAGTGCCAGCACCTGACGGTATCTATATAACCCATTAGTAATGACTATGTCGCTCTGTGTCCCGTGATGTACGAGAAAGAAATGACATTTCTTTTAAATGTTAGTTACAGCCAGCCCCGCTCCAGTGGGACCCCCTAGGTGACCCCCAGCACCCAGCAACCTTTAGCTAGAAGCCCAGGGAGGAGGGAAAGGCAGGGAGAGAGGGAAGAAAGGGGCCACAACCACTTACTTGATCTCTCCAGGAATGTCCAGCTAAATCACCCAGCCGAGGCAGGGGAGTTTTACTTACCTATCCTGCATGTATTCTGCTGGAAGACATTCCAAACAGATCATCGTCCGCGCACGGAAGGTGACTGTTGGCCAGGCATGCTGTGATTGGACCCAGAAGGGACGATCATATGTATGCCCTGGAGCATGACGCTCACCGGACAGGCTGCTGCGACTCGGCCGCAAGGTCAGCCGAAGCTGAGCGGTCCGATGCAGGCCCTGGAGCGTAGGCTCACCGGCCACCCGTGGAGCGACGGGCATGTCGTGGAAAACCCAGCGCGTAGCTAGGGTCGGCACACGCTCGATGGCCAAAACTGGGGAGACTACAAGGATCGAGGATCCAGCCTGTCACCCAGTCGGCAGTTGATCGAAGATCGCAGGAAACAACAAATGTAGCAAAAAAAAAATATATATATATATATATATATATATATATATTGTGACAGCAGGAAGGTAAAGTCACCTGGTTGCATCCAGGGGGGTAGATATATTTCTCCCAGATTCAGGCTTTATGCCGACTTATACAACTAGGGAGTTGATGAAGCCCAGCTGAGGCTAGTGGGCTCATGGATGACTCATACCTCTAGGGAGAGGGCTGGGCGTCGTGCAGGCAGGGAGTTGATGAGACCAGCTGAAGCTTGTCAGCTCGTTTAAGGCCTCTATAAAAACTCCCAGATTCATTAGGTGTTTGCTCATGCCTGGACCCAGACCTGTGTGGACTGTCTAGGGAGAGTGAACCCCTGTGCGGTGAGAAAAAGCCTGTGTGGCTATTTGTTTGGACATTTACTAAACCAGGGACTTAGGGACTAGGACAGCACCAGGCTGATCCCAGTTGTTAGTTTAGGAAACCTGCATGTTTAGTCAGAGGTCAAACTGACCAGGATTTATTTTGTTTATGTTTCTTTTTGGCTTTGCTGTGTTTTTGTCACTGTACATAGAGAAATAAACCGCACCTTTTGATTTTGAAAACCACAACCTCCGTCTGCTGGCCCTGTTTTTGTGTGGGGAGCCCAACCAGGGGGTCACACACACCCGCTACCGAGTTAACCCCCTCACAATATATATATATATATATATATATATATATATATCTTTTTTCCCCGGACCAATGGGCCTGAAGGGAGCCATGTCCTACTCCTTGCTAGACAGAAAAAAACTGATCTGCGATGTGCAGACTGAGAGGGTATACCTAGAGGGTCCGCCCCCTGGGCGGTACTGTAGAAGGTGTGATGCAACACTTTTTACAAGTTTTTCTGCCTAGTCACTCCTAATTAACGGATAATACCCACTTTGTCAATAGAGAAGCTGTGTCGGTCCATGGACGAAAGAGTAATATATGTTTAAAAGCCCATGAAAGGGGTTTGATTGATAGCGACACATTGAGCTATCTAATAAACCCATTTCCTCGAATGCCCACGTTTTACGCTCTACCGAAAGTCCATAAAAGTCTACATTGTCCGCCTGGACGACCTATTATATCCGGGATCGGTTCCATGTCTGAAGCTGCCAGCAGATATGTAGACTCCTTCCTATTACCGCATGTCACTAGTCTGCCTTCGTTTATCAAGGATACTCCTGATCTCCTTCGCCATGTGGGGGGTACCCATGTCCCACCGGGTGCCCTGCTCGTTGCTATAGATATCGAGTCATTATATTCAAGTATCCCGCATGAGCAGGGCATCCGGACGGCGGGTGCTTTCCTCATGGAGGAGGTTAAAAATTTGTGGCCACGGAATAACTTTATTCTTGAGCTTCTATCATTTATTCTTACCAA
Organism: Rana muscosa; assembly: GCA_029206835.1. Lineage (NCBI taxonomy): Eukaryota > Metazoa > Chordata > Amphibia > Anura > Ranidae > Rana > Rana muscosa. The sequence goes on along the minus strand of CM055128.1, from coordinate 111,303,409 downwards.
AAACATTTTTGTATTCATGGACCAAATGTACCTGCAGGCTCAGGGGGTAGCCATGGGCACATGCTGTGCACCCTCCTATGCCAATTTATATCTTGGGGGCTGGGAGAGGGAGATTTTTAACGGCGATCAGCATGTGCCGTGGCTCCCCCTGATCCTATGCTGGTACAGATTTATAGATGACCTCTTGGTCATCTGGACTGGTTCCGAACTTGAATTACGTAAATTCATGGAAATCTTAAACACAAATGAATTTAATCTTAAATTCACTTACAACACCAGCCAGACTGAAATTTCATTTCTGGATTTGAACTTGTCAATAGATCATGAAGGATATATACAATCAGATCAGTTTCGTAAACCAAGTGCAGGTAATACATTATTACATGCAACAAGCTCGCATCCAGAATCTTTAAAACGGAGCATTCCTTATGCGCAATATCTGCGTTTGCGCAGAAACTGTACATCAGATACAGACTTTAAAAACCAAATCAGATGGACTGCGGAATAGACTATTAGCTAGAGGCTATTCAAAAACGTTACTGAGACAGGCCTTTAACAAGGCACATGGAAAAACAAGAGGGGCTTTATTGTATGATCCCCCGAAAAAACGGGAACACAAAACTGTAGGAATTATAACAAAATTCTCCTCAAATGAAACTCAATTACGCAACCTCATTTCTAAGAATTGGCATCTTCTCACAGAGGACCATATCCTGGCTAAACATGTTAAACCAAATGCAGAATTTATATTCAAAAGGGCCACTACCCTTAGACAAAAATTGACTGAAAGTCATTATCTTCCATGCCAAGATGCCCCTTCACTTCCAAAAGGTACCTATTCATGTGGGGACTTCCCAAATGCCCTCTAATAAAAGACGGAACTGGGATCATGTTACCCAATGGAATGTGGCACAAATCTATGACCCATGCCGATTGCTCCACAAGGGGGGTCATTTACATAATGACCTGCCTTTGTGGGGCTTTTTATATCGGCAAAACGAAAAGAGAATTAAGACAAAGAATAGGTGATCACACCTATCTATCAGAGGGTGGCAAAATCATTACACCTATAACAAGACATATTGGTCTTCACCATAGGTACAGTACCAGGACAATAAGTTTTTTTGCTCTGGAAACAATACCTATGAATCCCAGGGGTGGCAACTGGGATAAAATCATTTTGCAACGCGAAACCCTCTGGATAGAGTGGCTAAATGCCATGATACCACCAGGAATAAACTAAGTGAATTCATATAAATCTTTCTTATAGGGGCTGTGCCTATCACAGGCCTCTATTTGAGATGATGGTTGTATACATTTCTATGCTGAATAATATCAACAGCTGTTTCATGTCCCTTTTCCCTATTGAGACATTTTATTTTATTTTATTTTATTTTACTCTACTATTGTTACCATATCTGTCTGCTTGCTCTTCATGTGTTTTTGTCTCCCCTCCCTCTTCCCTCTCCATGGGAATATTGTAAATATGTATAAATATTTGCCGAATCATGTAGTCTTGTGGCGCTGATTTTAATTTAATATAATGTGCATCTAAATTAGGTTATTAGACTATGTATGTTTTTTTGTTTATTAAAAACATTAATGATTATATCAATATTATTGTTATTATATCACAATGATACTACTTCTACTTTATCCAGGTTATATCTCCAGGCTTTACTTCCAGACCCAGTGCAGTAACTGACATAAGTGGATTGCAGAATTGCTGCTTTGCTAATGGGAGAGATTTGCGCCATGTATTCACAGCTTTTTCTCCATTTTGTGAAAGATTCCCTGATCCAAGATGGCGATCTGTGCATCAACCCGGGTCTTTCACTATTGAGGGCTGACCGTGCATCATTCATTCATTTTCTATTATATGCGGATTTACCTGCTTTACCACGTCATGTGGATGTGCCCCTGCACTTTACTGCATGGGGCACGATTGTCCATATGGTGGAGCGCTTAGCGTATCCACCACTCAGGACATCGGGCGTGTGTCATCTGACACACGCGCACCACGTGACCTAGGTAATGACGTCAGACGCAATACCAGCGTCGGCGGGCGGGCTCTCCATGCATATAAAAGCAGTCACAACAGCTGATAGTCAGCTGTGTGCTGCTCGGGGGACACATCCACATCCATCTCTCGGTTTAACAGGTAAGCAACCTTATTTCACACTCTCTCAATACCAATAGTAGAGGGCCTCTGGACTACTACTGAGTTCCTTGAAACTTCTCTGAAACATATTATTGCTATTACAGACTCCCTCCCTATCCGGGAAGGCTGATTCACATATGGACTTTTTTGAATCAAGGACAATGATATGGTAAATGACCATCTTCTTCTTACCATAATATACATTCTACACATAATCTCCATATCTTTTATTCATTGTCTCCGTGTCACTCCCACCCACATACTTATTTATTTGTTTATATTTGTAAATCCTTTCTTTCTTAAATTCTGTTTCCTATATATATATATATATATATATATATATATATATATATATATATATGTGTGTATATATTCTCTCCCCACACCCCCCCCCCCTTTCTCCTTTTCCCTCCCCTTTCCGTTCTTCCGGTTTACCTTCATTATCACCCTCACTATATCACCTCTCACCATTGGTTTAATTAGCAATTAAATAGGCACATGTCTTTTTCACATCCTCTTATATAATTATTTTTTATATACTTTATATATATTTCCCACAGATTATCACTTGCTACCACAGAGATTACTTCCAAAATATCTTACCTAATTATTAATCCATGTCCGTCTGCTCAAAACTTGAAGGTATATTAATGTATCATTTTTACATACATAAGCTTTCACATGTGTGTGATTATTCATATCTATGTGTGTCCTTTACATGTGCACATATATAATTACTGATCACATATACCCGATATATACTTATTTCTGTATAAATTACTTATATATTTTTCAGAGAGTCTCTCTATATATAAGGGGTTCAGCCTTCATCTGAATTCTCCTCCATACAAAATCTTTTTCTGTTTACACGCTGCCTACCTATGAGATGCCTATGGATGTGTCCTCCCATGAGGTTGGTGATCTGTGTATATATGAAAGCGATAGATTCCTTATTCATTACATCCCCTTCAGCTTTCTTTATGCTGAAGACCCTAGATATGCATTTACTTCTATCGTTCTCAATTTCAGATCACCTTTACCCCTGCTTTTATGTCCTGAGTGGTAATACCCACTCCCTCATGACATAACGGGAATTTATGGTTCGCGGCCTGCCCTATCTGGTTCAGCACCTTTGGTAAGACTGTATGATATGGCGCACATCTATGGCCAAGGTTGGCCTGGTGTTTTATACTAAAATATACTATTTATATCCACTACAATTTTGCTTATAATGTTTTCTTCTATTTCATTTCATAGTTACACGACAACTTAATCTTTCATTCTATGTCCATTGAAAATCCATACATATATACATAGCTCCTGAAGAAGCGGATTCTGTTTTTGAATCACAACGTGAAACATGTAGAGCACAATTTATGTATGTACAGTTGTATTCTGGTCCATTGTTTGTAATGGTATGATACATGGAAATGTCACGGAATTAACACTATTTCTATGAAATGTCAAAATAATTGTTCCTTTATATATTTTTGTAATAAAAAACCCTTTTTTTACTACTTACTCTCAACTGGTTGTCAGTTAGCATAAGGTGCCAACATAGTCCACCCCAGCCTCATCCTGTTCTCTATAGGTGCCCCATAGCAATATGACTATGACAACACAAGCCCCCTGCTATGTTTTAGGTTATAAAGAACTACATTAATCAAGAAAAAAAATTGTTTTACAATGTAATTATCCTTGTCTTCGGACACATCTCTTCTCTTATCCTTTTAAAGACACTCCATAATCCAATGCCTCTGCCTTTCTGAAAAATTTGCTCATAAATATGGTTCCAGACCTCAGATGCAAGCAGTGTTCTTCTAACCGCCTGGCTTTCCTGGACTAAAGCACTGTTGACATTTAGTATCAACTCCTGGACTTAATAAATGCACATCAGGAGAATGCTTGTTTTTGAAAGTTTATAGGCCCCACATTTTCAATATATGGCCTTTTTATAAAAGACTGTGCCTTATTCTTACCCGTCTACTTTCTGAGAACTTTGTGGTCCATCGCCAAATCCCAAAGCATCCATAATATCATCTCCATCTTCTTCAAAGTTCAGGTCATCCTTTCTTCGAGTCCCTAGGTGTGGTCTGGATTGGGTTCTTGTTGGGCTGACAACTGATGGGTCTGCATAAAGTCCATTCAAAACACAAGAGAGAATAGAAAAAAAATAGCCAAAAACGTCAATCATAAGAACTTGATATATCCCGAGGTGAATAAATATTTCACTTGATCTATTTGCATTATATATTGTAACAAACTTGTCAGTCTTTTGTAAGAACTGGGGGTCCCAGACGCAACCCCTTTACAGTAAAATATACAAGCATAGAGGACCCTACACCTCCTCACTTTCAGGGTAAGTTATTCTGATTATAGAAAAACTGCTCTGGAGATGGTTCCCATAGAACTCCATAGGGATCTACTGTTCAGCTGTGCCAGGGAAAAGAAGATTTCTGCTAGAGGAGATGCTGGTGATGGGGGTTAGTATGTTAAAGCTGGCCATAGATGGATTGAATCTCGGCCGGTTCAGCAAGGTCCGGCTGAGATTCAATCCATCTATGGGCAGGTTGATTGTACCAAAGTCGATCCATTGATCGACTTTGGTAGAACCAGCCGGTCAGCTTTTTTACATGCGATTCCTGCCGGCAGGTATAGTCGTTGGAAGTAATCAAGGTGTCCTGCTGGCCGGGAAGACCCCCCCACCAACAGAACACAAAAGCACTGCGGGAGTGATTCCCCCCCCGCCCCCCCCAATCAACTCTGACTCTTACCCAACAATGAACTCCTCTTTTTTGCTCCCTCTTGGTCTGTTGTGGGAGAGATGACCCGTCTGACCTATATGGTATCAATAAAGCTTGTTGCACAGCAGAGTATGGCTTATGTGTTTGTATGCCTGAAGAGGTGGATCCCAGAGAGTCTGTGCACCCCCGGCTGGCCACTGTATATGTTTGCCTGCAGTAGTATCATTTACACACAACTGCTGCAGTTGGTTCTTTCGATTATTGGACACATGAAACAGAGGGATGTAGTGGTAAATTTCAAACTGTGACAGTTTGCTGGAAGACTCCTATCTCATCTTTCACACGTGGCCTCTGTATAGCATTTTGGCTTAATATGGAGTTCCACCCAAAAATGGAACTTCCGCTTATCGGTTTCTCCCCCTTCCGGTGTCACATTTGGCACCTTTCAGGGGGAGGGGGGGCAGATATCTGTCTAATACAGGTATTTGCTCCCACTTCTGGCGATAAATCGCAGCAGAACCTGCGGCGATCTACGCTATGTCCAGCCTCTCCTCCACCCCCCCGCTGTCTTCTGGGAGACACACAGGTCCCAGAAGACAGCAGGGACCAGTCAGGATGCGCAGGGCGACTCGCGCATGCGCAGTAGGGAACCAGGCTGTGAAGCCGCAAGGCTTCCCTTACTGAAGATGCCAGCGCCTCCACCCAGGAGCCGAAGGACAGGTCAGCTCTGGATGAGGACATCGCAGGCGCCTTGGACAGGCAAGTGTCCATATTTTAAAAGTAAGCAGCTGCAGTATTTGTAGCTGCTGACTTTTAATTTTTTTTTGGTGGAACTCTGCTTTAAGTACATGACTGTGTTTGAGCCACATGGATTTTGAAGCCCAACGTCTCCCTAGACTGGCTCTTAAAAATAACATCAAGGATAAAACAAGTGGCAACATCATACATCTTCCTCCATGGAAGAAGCATAAGGAAGAGACTGAAGGCTTCTTGCCCTCTGTCAAAAAATGACCCTTTCATTTCTCCCAAAAATTGAAAAAATTGACGTAGGCACACATAAAAACAAACACAGTTGGAATTGCACTCACAAGCATATGAGGAGTGACCAGCATGTAAGAGCATAGTGACTCCTGGATATAACACACAGTCCAGAGCCTAGGCTGTTTTTACTGGATGTTTAGACACTGCTACTATGCCGTGGGGGAACAGTGAACCGAACCAGACCGCAGTCCACACCAAGGGTTATTGCTCCTGCTGCTTCCTGCTTCGTCTTGGGTCACAAAGAATTCTGGGAACGGGTTTCCGGAGAGAAAATCCTCCCCTTCATGAGCCAGCACTGAGTCTGAAAAGCCCCTCATGTGGAAAAATAGGATTTTTTTGTACTCACCGTAAAATCCTTTTCTCTGACGTCCATGGACTGACACAGCATCTTCATTCTTGACAAAGTGGGTTATGTTCCTGCTCATAGGAGAAGACTAGGAAGAATGTTAGATGTTTTAACATACATTCCATTACCAGAGCTGAACAGCCCCGCCCAGGGCGCGGTCCCTCCGGACATAACCCTCCTACCTGCAGCCAGCTGCCTCAGTTCGTATCAAAGCAGTACAAACTATAAAGGAGGGGTGGGTGCTGTGTCAGTCCATGGACGTCAGAGAAAAGGATTTTACGGTGAGTACAAAAAAATCCTATTTTCTCTTTCCGTCCATGAACTGACACAGCATCTTCATTCTTGACAAAGCGGGACGTCCCAAAGCAGTGTCAAAAAACAAGGGGTGGGAACAGTATCAAGGAAAAAAAACAGACTTCACCCCAAACAAGCAGAGCTCCTCAATGGAGGAGGTGCAACTTTAAACAGCCGCCTGCAAAACCTTGCGGCCGAAGAAAGCATCAGAAGATGCGGCCACATCAACCTTATAGGACTATGAAAAGGTATGTGCGGACGACCAGGTCGCCGCCTAGCACACTTGTGCAACAGACGCTTGATGTCGGAAAGGCCAGGAAGCTCCAATTGCCCTGGTTGAATGCGCCGTAACCGGAAAGGGAGGTGCCCGCCCCTTAAGGGCATAGGCCCGTATGACAGTCTGTCTGATCCACCTAGAAATGGTGGCAGACGAAACCGACTGGCCCCGTTTTGGCCCAGACACGGACACAGTGATTCAGACTTCCTAAATGAAGCCATAACAGACAGGTACACCCGTAAGGCACGTACCACGTCTAACGTGTGAAGCGCAAACTCTCTGGGATGCGATGGACGAGGACATAAAAAAGGGAAGCACAATGTCCTCATTAAGGTGAAAGGCCGAGACCACCGTCGGCAGAAAAGAAGGCTGTGGGCGTAGCACCGCCTTATCCTTATGGAGGATCAAGTATGGCGGTTTGCAAGACAAGGCCGCCAAATCAGAAACCCTTCTGACAGAAGTAATGGCAACTAGAAAAGCCACCTCCTGAGATAAAGGTAAGAGAGGAATCTCCCTGACGTTCTCAAAAGGAGGTTCTTGAGGAACCGAGAGCACCAAATTCAAATCCCCAAGAGGAAGAGGTGGGTAATAGGGGGGAGCACATGGCGGACCCCCTGTACAAAAGGTACTAATCAAAGAATGGCCCGCTAGTGGCCGCTGAAAGAAAAACAGCAAAAGCTGAAATCTGACCCTTAATGGTGCTTAAAGCAAGCTTTTGGTCCACACTACGCTGTAAAAACAGCAGGATCCAGGAAACGGACTACGTCCGTGGACGCCAATCCAGCTCCTCGCACATAGCGATGTAGGGCCTCCAGGTACGGTGGTATATCTTCCTGGAGGAAGATATCCGTGCCATCAGCATGGTCGAGATGACCGAATCCGAAAGACCTCGGACCCTCAGCACCTGGCTTTCAATAGCCATGCCGTTAAAGCCAGCGCCCGTAAAGCAGGAGGAAGTATGGGACCTTGAGATAGAAGGTCCTCCCGCATAGGCAGTCGCCACGGAACGTCCGCCACTAGGCGCACAAGATCGGCATATCAAGGACGCAGAGGCAAATCCGGAGCGATGAGGATCAGCGGAATCCCCTCGGCCTCCACCCTGCAAATCGAGAAGCCAGCAGGTCCACATCCGGCGTGCCCCACCTCCCGCAAAGGAGTTGAAACACCACCGGATGTAAGGACCAATCCCCCTGGTTCAACAACTGGCGGCTCAGATAGTTCACCTGCCAGTTGTCTACTCCTGGAATGTAAATGGCCGACAGAGCCGGCACGCTTCTTTCCGTCCATTTCAGGCTGTGAGCGGCCTCGGACGCTGCTGCCGAGCTCAGCGTTCCCCCCTGATGGTTAACATAAGCCACCGCCGTGGCGAAGTCCACCCCTGTAGTGTCCCAGACCACGAGGAGAGCCACAGTCTGATTGCCCAAAGTTCCAGGGCATTGATCGGCAGACGGGATTCGTCCGGAGTCCAAAAGCCCTTGGGCTGATAGAACTCCCCAGACTCCGCCCAGCCAGAAAGACTGGTGTCCGTCGTGATCACAGTCCACTGGACAGGAAGGAACGACGTCCCTGACCGAAGGGCCGGGGATCTCAGCCACCATGTCAGGGACGCCCTGACCAGGTGACCCAGCAGGATCTGACGATCCAGCGAAAATGGAGACTCATCCCAGCAGGACAGGATCTCCCATTGTAAGGCTCGAGTGTGGAATCGGGCATGCGGTGCAGCCGCAAAGGAAGCCACCATGAGTCCCAGGACCCTCATGCAAAAATGGAGAGACGACCCTTTGTGGGACGGCAGGACCCGTACCGCAGATTGAAGAGTCAGCAATTTTTTCCAAGGGGAGAAAGACCCTCGCCTCTGAGGAGTCCAGGATCAACCTAGGCACTCCAGACGCAGAGTCGGAACCAGGACCGACTTCTGAATGTTCAGCAGCCAACCGAATTCTCGGAGAGCCCGGCTGGCAATCAACACATTTACCTCTAATTCTGAGCCATAGTCTGCTCTTAGAAGAAGATCATCCAGATAGCCCACGATACCGATGCCCTGCTGTCTCAGCAAAGCTAGAATCGGGGCAAGCACCTTGGCGAAAACCCGCGGTGCTGACGCTAAACCGAAGGGGAGAGACACAAACTGATAGTGGTCTACACCTATCGCAAAGCGCAGAAACTTCTGGTGACCCGCGCAGATTGGGACATGCAAGTAGGTCCAAGGACGCCAGAAATCCCCCGGGTGAAGCCCAGCAAACACCGAGTGAATGGATTCCATGCGGAATTTCTTAAACCTTCACAAAGGCATTCTAAGGTCTTGAAGTCCAGAATCGGACGAACCCTGTCCCTCTTTTGAAACCTCTTCTTTGACAGTACTGGCAACAGTACCTCGCACTTCAGCAAGTCCTGTACTGTCCCCAATGGGGCAGCCAGATGCGCCGGAAGGAGAGAGAGATTTGAAGGAAATAATCTGTCTGGTGGCCAGGAAAGGAACTCTATCCTGTACCCCGAGGTGACCACCTCACATACCCACCGGACAGAGATCCAGGAGGTCCACCGATCCGTGAACCTGCAAAGTCGTCTTCCCCACCCCAGAGTCAGGCGGGGGCAAGACTTCATGCGGTGGAGGGTTTGTTAGCCGACTTGTTTTGGCTCACTCACCCAGGGACGATTCCATCCTCCAGCCGCACTCTTGTCAGTCTGGGAGAATTCACCCCATGCTCTGACTGACGCAAAAACCTCATCAGTGAGAGAAAAGAAGGGCCCGGTTTACGGCGCAGCTCCTTCCCCTCAGTAGGCTGAGGAAGAAGCGTGCACTTACCTCCCGTAACATTTTTACTAATGTCATCCAGGGAAGCACCAATAACCTCCCACCCCTAAAGGTTAAATCCGTCAGGAGCTTCTTAGGAGGCCAGGTCAGCAGACCAGCACTTTAACCAAATAAGGCGACGCAATACCGCCGCAGACACTGAGGCCCTTGATCTTAAGGGGGCAGCGTCCATAGTGGCATCACACACATACACCAGGCCCTGTACCAGTTGGTCGGCCAGTGCAATGCAATCTGGAGGAAGATTAGCTCCTGCACAGTTTGGTGCAAAATCTATGCCCATACCGCGTTTGTCTGAGACACTAGGGTCACCTCCCAGCATGGTGAACATGGCCTTGCTCACCCATTCCGACCTCCTACCAGTAGGGTCCTTAAAGGCAGGAGTCCCCTCAACCGGGAGAGCCGTGGCTTAAATTAACCAGGTGACCGTTGACCGGAGAAGAGGCCCATGTTTTAATCAGGCTCTCCTCAAAGGGGTACCTAACCGCCAGACGCTGCGAGACCGCAAAGGTCTTTTGCGGTTTGTCCCATATCTGGTCTATGAATTTGTCGAAGAAAGGTGTACAGGGAAAAACCTTTTTTAAAAGGATGAACCTTAAATGAACCAAAATGAGACGCAGCATCCAGCTTGAGAGTGTCCCTCACAGCATCAATGAGTTCACTAACAAGAGACCTTTCATTAACTGACCCAGAGAAGGAGTCTTCCTCATAAGGAATGTCCTGGTCAAAATAATCAAAAAATTCAGAGCTAGGGTCCTGTGCAGCAGCAAGGCCCATAACTGAATCAAAGCACCCCCCCCCCAGGAGATGGTGGGGGGAGAGGGCGCCTCTCAGCCCCCCTGCGCTCGCACGCCGCTTCCATCCGGGCAACAAATGTGCAGAGACACTGCTAGTTGCCTTGACATGTTATGGGAAGCAGGTGAAACCGACTGCATAAAACCGCCCTCTGTGATATTGTTAAGAAACAAAAGTCCACCCTCCTGCTGCACTGACTGAATGGGAGATTGCCCAGGGGACTCACCGAACGAGGTAGGACTGCTCAGCGCCGCTGCCCGAACCTCCACAGCAGGAAATAGCGAAGAGGATGTGAGGAGATTACTCGCGCCGCTATAGTCAGCACAAGGGGCCAAAATAGTGCCCAAAAAGCGCGCGGCTCCAAGAAAATGGTCTCCGCAATTATAAGTGCGCCATGGCGGGCCCCCGCAAAATGGCCGCCAAGCGGTTTTACACAGTAACACAGTGATACACAAAACATGGCGCCTGACGGCGTGAAAACTGCGATAAAACCCAGGGCTGACTAGCGGGCATCCCCCACACACATTTCACACCCCCGACACCACCCGGGACAGCGTGACCCTCCGGCACCCCCCAGTCAGGGCATGCACAGAAGCAAAGGTGATAGAGAGTATGAAAACAACAAGGGGGGGGTCAGGGAGCCCCCCTACAGTAGGAACACACAGTATGTACTCACCTGCTGAGGCAGGAGAAACAGTACTTACCCGTCCTGCAAGGACCCACTGGTGTGTTCCTGACAAGACTATCACAGTGCAGTACTGAGTAGCTGTCGGCCCGGTCCACTGTAAAAGATACAGCATAACTGTTCAGACATATGTGGACCCTGGAGCAAAAAAGCTCACCGGCCACCCCTGGAGTCGCGGGGTATGTCGTGGACTGATCTCACGCAGAGCGAGGATCAGCACGCTCGATGGTCGGACTAGGAAGACTACGAGGATAGCGAACTACCCAACCTGTTGCCCAGCCGACTGTTGATATAAGATCTCAAAAATAAAATAATAACATTGTAAAAGAATAAAATATTTCTTCAAGAGACTGGCTCTGAAGAGAGCCACGTCCTCTCCTCTGCTAGGCAGAAAAAAACTGAGGCTGCTGGCTGCAGGTAGGAGGGTTATGTCCGGAGGGACCGCCCCCTGGGTGGGGCTGTTCAGCTCTGGTAATGGAATGTATGTTAAAACATCTAACATTCTGCCTAGTCTTCTCCTATGAGCAGGAACATAACCCACTTTGTCAAGAATGAAGATGCTGTGTCAGTCCATGGACGGAAAGAGAAATAGTACTGATGAAGTGGGTTGTGGCATAACCCAAAAGGGTTGAAGGGGAACTTTGCCCCAAAAGGGGAAGTTCTGCTCTCCCACCCCTCACCCTCATTTTAGATTGGTTGGCACTTCATTTTATTAAGGGGGAGGGGCACGGGTACCTGGTTTTGACAGGTACCTGCTACCACTTCCGGTCTGAAAACTGGGAATTAGCGCTAATCGCATTTAAAATCCAGCAGGCTGGTTGTACCCAAGTTGATCAGACGATTGATTAACTTGGGTGCATTCATCCTACCCGTATGTGGTTCATTCTAACAGTCTATGGCTGGCCTAACTTTTGTAGAGAAAATTTGGGTCTCCAGCTGTGCCAGACATGGTTGAGCCCTGTGACAGAATTGTGTAAATCTTAGAACTGGATAGGCAGAAATACAAATCCTTTGGCAGGTAAATAATCATCCCCCATATATGCATCTCATCTGTGTATTTACTCTTTGTCTAGAATTCAGCTTTAATATCTGTCAGTAAGTCTGTGTCGATATTGGCCAAGTTTATCCATCTACAGTGGCGAAAATAATTATTTAATTCCCTGCAGATTTTGCAAGTTTGCCCACATACAAAGAAATGAACAATCTATAATTGTTCTGATCATAGGTGTATTTTAAATGAGAGACAGAATATTAACCAAAAATCCAGAAAAATCACATGATACCAATGTTATAAATTTAGTTGCAGTTCAGTGAGTAAAATAAGCATTTGATCGCATACCAACCAACAATAATTCTGGCTCCCACAGACTGGCTACCGTATGTGCTCATGTGGTACAAAGAATAGTCCTGTAAATTTAACGTGTTCCTAACGATGACTCGTTATGTGTATAAAAGGACACCTGTCCACAGAATCTTTCTTCCATTTAAACCCCACCATCATGGGCAAGACCGAAGAGCTGGCAAAAGACATTAGGGACAAGATTGTAGACCTGAACAAGGCTGGAATGGGCTACAAGACCATAAGCAAGAAACAACTGTTGGAGCGTTTATTTTCCAATGGGAGAAATACAAAATAACCAACATTTGCCCTCGGTTTCAAGCTCCATGCAAGATTTCACCTCATGGGGTAAGAATGATCATGAGAAAAGTGAGGGATTAGCCCATAACTACACAGAAGGAGCTTGTGAATTATCTCAAGGCAGTTGGGACCACAGTCACCAAACAGACCATTGGTAACACAATACGCTGCCATGGATTGAAATCCTGAAGCACCCACAAGGTCCTCTTCCTCAAGAAGGCCCATGTACAGGCCCATCTGAAGTTTGCTAATGAACATCTGAATGATTCAGAGAAGGATTGGGAGAAAGTTCTGTAGTCAGATGAAACCAAAATTGAGCACATTGGCATTAACTCGACCCGCCGTGTTGGGAGGAATAAAAATGCAGACTATGACCCTAAGAACACCATCCCTACAGTCAAGCACAGGGGTGGAAACATTATGCTTTGGGGTCGGTTCTCTGCTAAAGGTACAGGCTGACTTTGTCGCATTGAGGGGCCAATGGACGGGGGCCATGTATTCTTCTTCTTCTTCCCTGAGCCAGAACACTGAACATGGGTCATGGATGGGTCTTCCAGCATGACAAATGACCCAAAACATACCACCAAGGCAACAAAGGAGTAGCTCAAGAAGAAGCACATTAAGGTCATGACGTGGCCTAGCTAGTCTCCAGGCCTTAATCCTATATAAAGGATAAGGAGGGAGCTCAAACTTCGAGTTGCCAAGCGACAACCAAGAAACCTTAAAGGGGTTGTAAACCATCATGTTTTTTCACCTTAATGCATCCTATACATTAAGGTGAAAAAACATCTGGACAGTTACCAGCCCCCCCCCCAGCCCCCCGTTTTATTACCTGAGCCCTGGAAAGTCCCGTGTCGAGAACGCGATGGATCTTTGCCTGGGGTTCTCAGCTCTTCATTGGATAGATTGATAGAAGCGCAGCCATTTGCTCCCGCTGCTGTCAATGAAATCCAATGACGCGGGCGCCGGGGCCGACTCCTGCTATGGACGCCGAATGCAGGACTCGGGAGCGTGCCCGCAAGGTAACCCCCTTGGGAGAGTGCTTCCCTTTGGGGGTTATCTGAAGCGAGGAGGAGCTGAGAGAGCTGCCGAGGGACCCCAGGAAACGGCGTTCGGGGCCACACTGTGCAAAACGAGCTGCACAGTGGAGGTAAGTATGACATGTTTGTTATTTTTTTAATTTTTTATTTGAACCTATAGTATCACTTTAAGTATTTAGAGAAAATCTGTAAAGAGTGGACCAAAAATCCCTCCTGGGATGTGTGCAAACCTGGTAACCTTACGTCTGTGCTTGTCAACAAGGGTTTCTCCGCCAAGTACCAAGTCATGTTTTGCTTGGGGATCAAATACTTATTTTACTCACTAAACTGCAACTCAATTAATAAAATTTGTATCGTGTTTTTTTCTGAATTTTTGGTTGATATTCTGTCTCTATCATTTAAAATACACCCATGATAAAAATTATAGACCCTTATTTTCTTTGTAAGTGGGCAAACTTACAAAATCTGCAGATCAAATAATTTTCACCACTGTATCTGTATTAACGGCTTTTTTTCCTAGGTTTAGATATAAAGAAAAGTGAAATTCTTTTATACGGTCATCTTGCGTTTTCCATGTGTTACCACAAAAGCAGATTAATAGGAAATTGTTTCTATGCATATGACATGCAACAGACAGATAGAATAGGTTTCTTAAACAGGGTTTGGTGGTTCCTCTGCTACATTTTTTATCCTGCAGATTACTTACCATTGGTCTTTGCTGATACAGGTTCTGATTTTACTGGGGGAGATTCCGACTTGGCACTAGAAGCTTTTGACTTCTTAGGAAGACTAGCATCTTCATCAGGCAGAAGACCTTCAAGTGGGTCATTTACATGTTTAACCACAAGTACATAAATAAATAAGATAGAAAAAAACTGAATGACTGAGTGAAAATAAATTACTGTATATAAACCCACAAAAAACAGTGATGGAATTTTCACCATATCAATTAACCACTTCAATACAGGGCATTTTCACCCCCTTCCTGCCCAGGCCAATTTTCAGCTCTCAGTGCTGTAACATTTTGAATGACAATTGCGTGGTCATGCAACACTGTACCCAAATTACATTTTGATAATTTTTTTCCCCAGAAATAGAGCTTTTTTACTTTTTGCTATAATAAAATATCCCAATTTTTTTTTAAAACAAAAACAAATTTCTTGCTCAGTTTAGGCAGATATGTATTCCTCTACATATTTTTGGTAAAAAAATTAAAAAATTAAAATAACCAAAATTAAAATAACCGTGTATCGAAAAAGTTATAGCGTCTACAAAATAGGGGATAGATTTATGGCATTTTTATTATTATTTTTATTTTGTTACTAGTAATGGTGGCAATCTGAGTTTTTTGTCAGGACTGTGACATTGCGGCGAACAGATCGGACACTTTTGACACTATTTTGGGACCATTCACATTTATACAGCGAACAATGCTATAAATATGCACGGATTACTGTATAAATGTCACTGGCAGGGAAGGGGTTAACACTAGGGGGCGATCAAGGGGTTAAATGTGTTACCTAGGGAGTGATTCTAACTGTGGGGGGGAGGGGACTGACTGGGGAAGGTGACCGATTAGTGTTCCTATATACAAGGAACACACTATCTCCTCTCCTCTGACAGGAAGTGGATCTGTGTTTACACACACAGATCTATGTCCCTGCTCTGTGGCAAGCAATCGCAGGTGCACGGCGGACATCATGGCCGCCAGGCACGCGCATCGGCTCCCGAGTGACGCGGCATGCGCGCACGCCCCCTAGATGGCCGGGAAGCCTAGGACGTCATATGACCGCCGCCCGGGATGGCAGAGCCACCTTGCGGCCGTTATATTACTATGGCTGGGATGGGAAGTGGTTAAAGAGATTAGAACATCATCACTGTGCTTTGCAATCCAATTTTTCTTTACTGCTGGAAGACTTGTTTCATGGAGATGAACTCCACAACCAAAGCTAGGGTCTCTGTAAATAAACTGTGGGGTCCTGGATGTTGGACTGATGTATTACTGGATACACTCTCTGTGTTCTCAGGCTGTATACTGATGCCAATAGATTAGCCCTGCCTTTTGATATAAAAAAATAATTAAAAAAATAATGCAATAACTTTGCAGCAAACAGCAACTGCAGTTGGAAAAAAAAAAATGGAAATGCCTTACGTAATGAAATATCTACATCCTGGGCATCCTCTGACAAGCATTAAAAGCAGAGAAGAAGGTAAGAATCATGTCATCTCATTCATATAATCAGTGCACTCATATACTGTACATATGCATTTACTTACCATCAAAAGAAAATGTCTTATACTGTCTGGCTTGGCCTGCAGGTGCAGACTGTGGCTTCTTCTCACTCTCAGGAGCATGGTTTCCTGCAATAAGAGAAAAGGTTAGAGTATGGAGTTTATGAATTTTAAGGACTTTTTCTGCACTGTTCACATAACATCAACTTTTTTACAGTATTACACTGTTAAAGCAATGTTGTCATAAAAACAAGGACTAGACCAACAGTTACTGCCTAATCAGTTATAATCAAAGTAAATTAATCCAACTGGACTAATATGTTTCTTTAGATATATTTAGTAAAATCACAGTTGGGGAACTTCATATTTAAACCAAAACGGCACAGTTTAGGTATTTAGGCCCCTTTCACACTGAGGCGTTGCAATAAAGCGCTAAAAACTATTAGCGTTATTAGCGCTATTGCTAACGCGGTAAAAATGCGGTAACGTGTATGCGTTTTTAAGACATTTTACTGCGTTTTTACTGCGTTAGCGCTATTTTTAGCGCTAACGCAGTAAAAACGCGGTAAAACGCATAGGCGTTATCGCTTTTTAAAAATAGCGATAACATCTATGCGTTTTTACCGCGGTACTCATTCATTTCAATGGAGATAGGCGTTTTTACAGCGCTATTTTATGCGCCCCAAAGACGCTCCAAAAAAGCTGTTTGCAGGATTTTTTCCAACGCACAGCCAGCACAACGCCTCAGTGTGAAAGCCCTCAGGGCTTTCACATTGAGAATGCTGGGGCAGGATTATTTCAGGCCTTTTTACAGCGATATTTTTATTGCTAAAAACACCGGGAAAACGCCTCAGTGTGAAAGGGGCCTTAGTGATATGTTCAATTTTCTTCTTTCTGTAGTCTAGAGAATTTGCCAAATTTTCTGGTATGGAGAACAAACGTTTTTTTTTTTCTGTGGCCTTGCAGAACACGTGCAGAAAAACGGACGTCTCTGCAACATGGTGTGAACAAGGCCTTACCCTCTGTTTGATCTGCAGTTGCTATGGTGCTGCACAGGGTCAGTTGTGACAGCAGCTATTTGATGGCTTGACAGTTTAGTTGAGAAGCACTGGCAGATGACAGCTATCATTCACAGCATATCTTAAATGCAACAGTTTTGGGAAGCAGTTAAATCGATGGGTTTAGTTCCTGCTTTAATGCACCATGAATACCCCACCTTGTGTTAATACAGGATATTTAGGCTGGGTTCACACATATGCGATGCGAGAACCAGCGCGATTCCTATGCGGGTTCCCGCATTGCATGTCACTCGCAGGCAGTTCACACTGCTCTCTGCAAACCGCTGTGGGTGTCAACAGAAAGTTAATGCCACCCCCACACCGGTTTGCAGATCGCAGTGCGAACTGTCAAATGTTACAGGAATCGGATCACATGGGTGTGAACACCCATGCAATCCAATTCTAGTGCAGAGCAAAAAAATAAAGAGTTCTGCGCCATTTTGGTACGAACGCGACGCGATTACAGCCAATGCGGTGCAAATCACATGCAATGTCTGTGTTCGGTGCTTTGGCCAGGTTTCAGAATCATTGGTGTACATGGAATGAGCTGTGGATACACTTATAAAGAATTATGTTTCTGTATTTGGATTTTACCATTTTTAGTACCAGTCTTGTTTTGAGCTTTTTTGTCACTGGCAGTACTTCGGGTCACCCCAGAATCCTTTGCAGGAGCCGAGTTTGGCTTTCTAGATGCAAATATCTCTGCATCCATATCTTCCAAGTCCTATAAATCAAGAAAAATATATTGCACTCCAATTTGTGGTAGTTTACAATACACATGGCTAATGAACATTTCACCTTAAATCGGAATACATTGATTTTATAATAGATTTATTTTTTATGATTTATGTTTATCAGTTGCAGCCAATAGGTGGTGAGCTTAAAAGAGGTTGTAAAAGTAATTTTTTTTTTTTTTAACCACTTAAGCCCCGGACCATTTGGTAGCTAAAGGACCAGAGGTGATTTCAGAATTTTGCACTGCGCTGCTTTAACTGTAAATTGTGCGGACATGCAATGTTGTACCCAAACGAAATTTGCGTCCTTTTCTTCCCACAAATAGAGCTTTCTTTTAATGGTATTTGATTGCCCCTGCGATTTTTATTTTTTGCGATATAAACGGAAAAAGACCGAAAATTTAGAAAAAAAAAAAGATATTTTCTACTTTTTGTTATAAGAAAAATCGAATAAACTCAATTTTAGTCATACATTTGGGCCAAAATGTATTCAGCCACATGTCTTTAGTAAAAAAAATGTCAATAAGCGTATATTTATTGGTTTGCGCAAAAGTTATAGCGTTTACAAACTAGGGTACATTTTCTGGAATTTACACAGCTTTTAAGTCAGGGATATGCAATTAGCGGACCTCCAGATGTTGCCAAACTACAAGTCCCATGAGGCATAGCGAGACTGACAGCATATCAAGCATGACACCCAGAGGCAGAGGCATGATGGGACTTGTAGTTTGGCAACAGCTGGAGGTCCGCTATCTGCATATCCCTGTTTTAAGTTATGCCTGCCTATCTCATTTCTTGAGGTGCTAAAATGGCAGGGCAGTACAAACCCCCCCCCCCCCCCATATGACCCCGTTTTGGAAAGTAGACATCCCAAGGAAATTGCTGAGAGGCATGTTGAGCCCATTGAATATTTTTTTTTTGTCTCAAGTGATTGAATAATGACAAAAAAAAAAAAAAATTACAAAAAGTTGTCACTAAGGCCCCTTTCACACTGAGGCGCTTTGCAGGCGCTATTGCGCTAAAAAAAGCGCCTGCAATGCACCCCAAAAAAGGCTCTCAATACTATCCAATGTGAAAGCCCGAGGGCTTTCACACTGGAGCGTTGCGCTTGCAGGAGGGTCAAAAATAGCGCTCCTATAGTGCCCCTGCCCATTGAAATCAATGGGGTAGCGCCTCTAATCCAAGATTGGCCGAACCCCCTCCTTCTTCGGCACAATGAACAGATTTGAGTAAAAACCCTGACCCCGTTCCTGTTCTGGAACTGGAATAACTACCCCGCGTTCCAGTAGACCCTGGACCGCCCCATACAGGGCCTCCCGACGGGTCGGTAGTAGCTGGAGATTGGAGGTGATGAATCTGTCCGGTGGACAAGAGAGAAATTCTATCTTGTAGCCTGAGGAGATTACTTCGCAAACCCACCTGTCAGAGACTAGAGCAGTCCACTGAGTCGCGAATTTGCGAAGACGTCCCCCCACCCGAGAGCTGGGTGGGGGCGGACCTTCATGTGGACGCAAATTTGTCCGCAGGCTTGTTGGGTCTGCGGGACCAAGGACGCTTTTGTCCTTGGGCAGGCGCTTTATCGGCCTGGGGTCTTTTCCCTGTCGCCTTAAGGGGGCGAAAAAAACGCTTGCGTGCAGTAAAGGAGGGCCCTTGCCCTTGGCGTGGCCCCTTACCCTTGCTAGTTTGGGGAAGCAAAGTGCTTTTACCTCCTGTGGCATCCTTGATGATGTCATCCAGAGAAGCCCCAAAAAGTCTGTCGCCCTTAAAAGGCAGATCCAACAGGGCTTTCTTGGAAGTCTGGTCCGCAGACCAGCCCTTTAACCAGATCAGGCGGCGTATTGCTACTGCATAAACCGAAGCCCTTGACAGCAGGGGAATAGTATCCATGTCTGACTCGCAGACAAACTTAAGGCCCTGGACCAACTGGTCGGCCAAAGTTATCTCATTAGGAGGAGCATCTCGCTCCTTTAACCCCTGGAGTAGCAATTTTGCCCATTCAGTAAGTGTCTGAGACACTAGGGCCCCCGCCAATGCTGGGCGTACTGCCGAGCCTACCACTGAGTATAGGTAGCGAGCGAGTGTTTCAGCCTTCTTATCCACAGGGTCCTTGAAAACAGGAGCCCCTTCTACTGGAATAGTGGTGGCTCTATTAAGTCTGGACACCGAAGGGTCCACTATAGGGGGAGAGGTCCATATTTTCAGAAAACTCTCCTCAAAGGGGTACCGTACTGCAAACCTCTTTGGGGCTGTAAAGACCCTCAGTGGGTTCTCCCATTCCTTGTATAAGAGTTTGTCAAAATAAGACACACAAGGGAACACCTTAGCAGTGCGGGCAGGTTTACGAAAACCAAAGGGGACTGGAGTATCTGCTACTTCTGCAGTATTTTCCAACTTTAGCGTATCCCGTACTGCAGTAATAAGGTCAGATACCAAAGCCGTCTTGCGTACTGACCTGGACTTGGAGTCCTCCTCACTGTCCGATCGGTCACAATCTGCAGTCTCTGATGCATCAGAATCTGGGCCATGAGCCGTAGCTAGACCTGGTTCTGTATCAGAAATATCCCCAGAAGATTGCAGGGGACGGGAGCGTTTATTACCCCCTGTATTCCCGTGTGCTGCTTCCACCCTGGCAGCAAACGCCTCTAGGATTGCCGACATAGCGTCCATAGACACCTCAGGGACACCAGCTGCTAAATCTGGTGTTTCAGGGGAGAAGACATCTGGCTCAGATGCCATGCTGACCACACGCTGACACCCACAGGGCTCCAGGCAAGATATCAATAGGCCACCCTCCTGTGCTGCAGAGAGGCTGGGTCACCCAGAGGACTCACCACCCTGGATAGGTACTGCTATGCTGCCGTGTGCTGCGCCTGTGATGCTGTCCCCCTGCTGCTGTGTCAGTCTGCTTCTTTTATCAGCACTTCCTGTGTGAATTTTCACGCCAGTGTAATGCACCCTAGAGGCCGGAGGCTCTCGCAAAATGGCTGCCAAAAACGTCTGTATGGAAGATAATGTGGGCTCCAAGAAAATGGCCGCGGAGCCGAAGATAGAGGTCAAGCAGCCGTAGCCCACAAAAAGATGGCCGCCTAATGGCAATCTATACATACAGGGTGGACAAACATGGCCGCCGATCACCTGATAGGGGCCAGTGGGTGTGGCCGAATCACAGGAAGATGCCCACCGGGCAGTCACAAGAGGCCAAACTTGGCATGGACCACCTCAAAATGGCCGCCGATAGCATGGAGGAGGAAGCACACACACACACAGATACGCAGAAATGACATTTCTTTTAAATGTTAGTTACAGCCAGCCCCGCTCCAGTGGGACCCCCTAGGTGACCCCCAGCACCCAGCAACCTTTAGCTAGAAGCCCAGGGAGGAGGGAAAGGCAGGGAGAGAGGGAAGAAAGGGGCCACAACCACTTACTTGATCTCTCCAGGAATGTCCAGCTAAATCACCCAGCCGAGGCAGGGGAGTTTTACTTACCTATCCTGCATGTATTCTGCTGGAAGACATTCCAAACAGATCATCGTCCGCGCACGGAAGGTGACTGTTGGCCAGGCATGCTGTGATTGGACCCAGAAGGGACGATCATATGTATGCCCTGGAGCATGACGCTCACCGGACAGGCTGCTGCGACTCGGCCGTAAGGTCAGCCGAAGCTGAGTGGTCCGATGCAGGCCCTGGAGCGTAGGCTCACCGGCCACCCGTGGAGCGACGGGCATGTCGTGGAAAACCCAGCGCGTAGCTAGGGTCGGCACACGCTCGATGGCCGAAACTGGGGTGACTACAAGGACAGAGGATCCAGCCTGTCACCCAGTCGGCAGTTGATCGAAGATCGCAGGAAACAACAAATGAAAAAAAAAAATATCCGAAGGGAGCCATGTCCTACTCCTTGCTAGACAGAAAAAAACTGATCTGCGAGATGCAGACTGAGAGGTTATACCCAGAGGGTCCGCCCCCTGGGCGGTACTGTAAAAGGTGTGATGCAACACTTTTTACAAGTTTTTCTGCCTAGTCACTCCTAATTAACGGATAATACCCACTTTGTCAATAGAGAAGCTGTGTCGGTCCATGGACGAAAGAGTAATTGTCTTTTCTCCGCAACTTGTGTCAACATATAAAATATTCCATGGACTCGACATGCCTCTCAGCAAATAGCTTGGGGTGTCTACTTTCCAAAATGGGGTCATTTGGGGGGGTTTTGAACTGTTCTGGCATTTTATACACAACATTAGGAAGCTTACATCCACTCTTCTAACCACTTGAAGACAAAGCCCTTTTTGACACTTTTTGTTTACATTAAAACATTTTTTTTTTGCAAGAAAATTATGTTGAACCCCCAAACATTATATATATTTTTAAAGCAAAGGCCCTACAGATTAAAATGGTGGGTGTTGCATTTTTTTTTTCTACACAGTATTTGCGCAGCGATTTTTCAAACGCATTTTTTGGGGAAAAAAATACCCTTTTTTTAATTTTAATGCACTAAAACACACTATATTGCCCAAATGTTTGATGGAATAAAAAAGATGATCTTAGGCCAAGTACATAGATACCAAACACGACATGCTTTAAAATTTCGCACAAACGCGCATTGGCGACAAACTACATACATTTTTAAAAGCCTTTAAAAGCCTTTACAGGTTACCCCGTTAGATTTACAGAAGAGGTCTACTGCTAAAATTACTGCCCTCGATCTGACCTTCGCGGTGATACCTCACATGCATGGTGCAATTGCTGTTTACATATGACGCCAGACCGACGCTTGCGTTCGCCATTGGGCAAGAGCAGAGCAGGACAGGGGTGCTTTTTTTTTTTTTTTTTTTTTTTTTTTATTAATTTTGTTTTTTTATTTTATTTTTAAATTGTTCCTTCCATATTTTTTTTTTATCATTTTTATTGTTATCTCAGGGAATGTAAATATCCCCTATGATAGCAATAGGTAGTGACAGGTACTCTTTTTTTGAAAAAACTGGGGTCTTCTAGACCCTAGATCTTTCCTCTGCCCTCAAAGCATCTGACCACACCAAGATCGGTGTGATAAAATGCTTTCCCAATTTCCCAATGGCGCTTTTTATATCCGGGGGGGACATTCCCTCCCACTGCTTGTAAAAGCAGTCCAGAGGCTAAGTAGCCACTAGGATTGCTTTTACATGAAAGCCGGCCGCTGGCTGAAAAGAATGATACCAAGATGATACCTAAACTCGCAGGCATCATTCTGGTATAAACATTCAAAGTCCAGCAACATACCAGTACGTTGCTGGTCCTTGTTGGACATGTATTGTAATCTTTTTTTTTTCATGCAGCCAGTTGGCTGAACGAAAAAAGAGATTGATCTGTGGGTATGCCCACCATTAGAATACCGCCCTTCATCCACCCACTTTTAATGATGGGCATACATGCACCATTTATATATACCAAAGCATGGGGGCATACTCCCGCAAAAAAGTTATGCCGCACACACATGGTCGGACTTTTCCACGGGCAAGCCTCCGTCGGAATTTCGACTGTATGTACGCGGCATTAGGAGCAAAATCGCTCCTCCGCCCCTGATGCCCCAATGCTTCGGCATATATGCTTTTTTTTTTTAACTGTGGTGGTGAAATCACCTCCTACAGCACTGGAGTCGCAGGGATCAGGCCTGTCTCTGCGAACGCTGCAGTTATGTGTGTTGTGTTTTGTAAGTGACAGTGATCGATTGATACTGCACTTGGGTGGCCTGGGCTGGACGGAGGGGCAAAACGCAGGTGCTAGCAGGTATCTGGGCTGATCCCGCTAACACTGCATTTTTGGGAACCCTAAACTGCTGGGGACGCTAGTATAGATCTGATCAGATCAGATCAGATATTGATCTGTTCAGATACTATACCACTAAGGGGGGTGTATGCTTCACGCGTGGGTGTTGGCGTTACTGGCACTAACCTGACGCTGCCTGGGGTGTGACGCAGACCCTCTCTGACGCTAAAACCTAATTGATATCACCCGCCGGGCGATCAGGGGGTTAAACCTTTATTGGGTTATATATACGGCGGGTTCCCTGACACTATAAAAAGCAAACTAACCAGCGTCACCCGTAACACTTATATGGTGATCTCTGGTGAAAGGGTTAACTAGGGGCAATTAGGGGGTTAAACCTTTATTAGATAATATATGGGGGTACCTAACGCTATAAAAACCTGCGGCGAACCTAAAAAAAATTACTGGCTACCGATCTGCATCACCGACACTAAGACAGCGATCAGAAAAACGATCGCTTAGCGACAGTGGTGATAGGGGGTGAAAGGGTTACCTGGGGGGCGATCAAGGGGGTTAAACCTTTATTAGATAATTTATGGGGGTACCTTACGCTATAAAAACCTGCGGCGATCCTAAAAAAAATTACTGGCTACCGATCTGCATCACCGACGCTAAGGCAGCGATCAGAAAAAAAGGGATTTTTATAACAGCTTACCTGTAAAATCCTTTTCTTGGAGTACATCACGGGACACAGAGCGACTTAGTCATTACTAATGGGTTATATAGTTTACCTTCAGGTGTTGGCACTGGCCAATTCCAAACCGGAAGTACCCTCCCCTATATAAGCCCCTCCCACCCGGGAGCACCTCAGTTTTGTAGCCAAGCAATAAGTGTCCCAAAAAGAGGGGTGGGAGCTCTGTGTCCCGTGATGTACTCCAAGAAAAGGATTTTACAGGTAAGCTGTTATAAAAATCCCTTTTTCTTTTTCGTACATCACGGGACACAGAGCGACTTAGTCATTACTAATGGGACGTCCCAAAGCAATGCCAAATGAGGGGGGGGTACATAAGCTGGGCGCCATCAGGCATGAGGATCTTTTGCGGCCTGCAACACACTGCGCCCAAAGGCGACATCCTCCTGACTTCTAACGTCTACCTGATAAAATCTAGTAAACGTGTGTACCGAAGACCATGTTGCGGCCTTACATACTTGAGCCAGGGAGGCCTGGTGATGCACTGCCCATGAAGTTCCAACCGCTCTTGTGGAGTGCGCCCTAACTTTGAACGGAGGCGGTCTCTTTCTCAAGCCATAGGCTTGTATTATGACCTGTCGAATCCACTTGGCTAAAGTAGATTTTGATGCTGCCTGACCCCTTCTGGGGCCTTCCGGCAGAACAAACAAAGAATCCGTTCTGCGAATCTGAGCAGTGGCTTTTAGATAAGCTTTAACTGCTCTTACCACATCCAAAGAATGTAATAACTTTTCCTCTACTGAGCTAGGTTTGGGGAAAAAAGAAGGAAGAACCACATCTTGGTTCAAATGAAACCTCGATACCACCTTAGGAAGAAAGGCTGGATGAGGACGTAATACTACTCTGTCCTTATGGACAACCAGATATGGCTCCTTACAGGACATAGCTGCTAATTCCGACAATCTTTTAGCCGAACAAATGGCTACTAAGAAAACCAATTTCCTGGTGAGAAGAACCAAGGAAATGTGTTGTAATGGTTCAAACGGTTGTTTCTGTAGAACCGACAGAACCAGGTTTAAGTCCCAAGGACATATGGGAATACTAACCGGAGGGCTAATACGCATCACTCCTTGTATAAAGGCTTTGACTAGTGAATGCGAAGCCAAGGGCCTTTGAAAAAATATTGACAAGGCCGAAATCTGACCCTTGATAGTACTCAAGGCCAGCTTCCTATCTACAGCCCACTGTAGGAAGTCCAGAATCCTCCCTATCATGTACTTACGTGGATGCCATTTCTTGGTCTCACACCACGTAATGTACGCTTTCCAGATCCTATAATAGATCTGCCTGGATACCGGTTTCCTGGCATTGATCATGGTAGATACCACAGAATTAGAGAGCCCTCTCTTTTTCAGAATGTGGGCTTCAATAGCCAGGCCGTCAAACCTAGGGCTGGTAAGGAAGGGTGGTATATCGGTCCTTGCGACAGCAGGTCCGGACGAAGTGGGAGGGTCCAAGGACTCCTCACTGACATTTTTACAATCTCCGCGTACCATGCCCTTCGGGGCCACGCTGGAGCCACCAGAATCACTGGTTTCTTTTCTACCCTGATTCTGCGGAGTAATCGCGGTAACAATTGTGGCGGTGGGAATGCATATATCAGCTTGAACCGATCCCAAGGGAACACTAGGGCATCCGAGCCGCAAGCTAGGGGATCCCTTGTGCGAGACACAAACCTGTCCACCTTTGCGTAGAATCTGGATGCTAGCAGATCTACATCCGGTGTTCCCCACCGCTGGCATATTGCCTGGAAAACCTCGGGGTGAAGAGACCATTCCCCCGGGCATAATTGTTGGCGACTTAGAAAGTCCGCTCTCCAATTTTCCACTCCTGGGATGAAAACCGCGGATATGGCTGGGACATATCTTTCTGCCCACTCCAGGATGCAATTTGCTTCCTTCTGGGCTGCACGACTTTTGGTGCCACCCTGATGATTGATATATGCCACTGCCGTGGCATTGTCTGATTGAATTCTGACAGGGGACCCCTGGAGTTTGGATGTCCATGCTACTAGGGCATACCGGGCTGCTCGTATCTCTAAGAGATTGATGGGCAGGGCCTTTTCTGCTTCTGACCACCTGCCCTGGAGAGACCATTGCTCCAGCACTGCCCCCCAGCCGATGAGGCTGGCATCTGTAGTGACCACCTTCCAAGAAACCGGACTGAAGGGTTTCCCTCTTTCCAGATTCTGGGGCACCAACCACCAATGGAGGCTCTTGCGAACGGAAGGGGACAGGGACATTGGTAAGTCTAAAGCCTGAACTTTTTTGTTCCAGGCTGACAGTATGGCCCTTTGCAAATTCCTTGAATGGAATTGACCGTAGGGTACCGCTTCGAATGAAGCCACCATCTTTCCCAGCAGCCTCATGCAGAGACGTATGGATGGTTTTCTTTTTGTACCCACTAAGTGGGTCAAATTTCTTAAAGACGACACCTTCTCTGGAGGTAAGAAAATCTTTCTCTGATTTGAATCCAGCCTTAGCCCTAAGTATTCCAGACTTTTGACTGGTCTTAGAGCTGACTTGTCCCGGTTGATAATCCAACCGTGATATTCCAGATACTCGATTGTCTTGTGAATAGCTACTTCCAGCTTTTCCACTGAGTGGTCTATTAGTAGCAGGTCGTCTAGATATGCCATTATCGTTACACCCTGTGTTCTTAGATTGGCCAATAATGGGGCCAGAATTTTTGTGAACACTCGTGGTGCTGTGGCCAGACCGAAAGGTAAGGCTCTGAACTGAAAATGGCGCCCTTCTACTGCAAAGCGTAGAAATTTCTGATGGGCTGGAAAGATGGGAATATGCAGATAAGCATCCCTTATGTCGATCGAGGCTAGCCATTCCTGCCCTTGTAGGGCGGTGGCCACTGATCGGATCGACTCCATCCGAAAGGTCCTGATATTTAGGAACTTGTTTAGCCCTTTTAGATTTAATATGGGCCTCACGTCCCCATTTGGTTTGGGGACTGTGAAAAGGTTCGAGTAAAACCCGAATCCGCTTTCTTCCAGGGGAACCTTCATGATTACCCCTTGGAGCAATAGTTGTTCTAGTGCCAGAAGGAGGGATCCTCTCTTTTGGGGATCTCTTGGCACGTTTGACCTCATAAATTGGGCAGGAGGAGTGCCTTTTAACTCCAGCTTGTATCCCAGACTTACTGCGGAGAGCACCCATCTGTCTCTGATGGTGTCCCGCCAGGTCTCTGTGAACAACTGAAGTCTTCCCCCCACCCGATTGAGCGGGGGCAATACTTCATGCCTTAGGGGGAGGTTTTGTACCTCTCTTGATCCAGGGCTTCTTGTTACCCTGTGATTGTCCCTGATTTCTGCCCCCTGAATTTGACCGCGGAGGCCGTCGGAACTGCTTCACAGCCGATGTGCCCGGGACTGGAGAGGTAGGCCTCTTAAAAGAAGGACTTCTACCCTTGTTCTTAACCGGTAAGAGTGAACTTTTACCGGCAGAAATTTTCTGGATGTATTTGTCCAGATCTTCTCCAAATAAGCGTTCTCCATGAAATGGGAAGCTAACCAGCAGTTTTTTACAGGGAGCTTCAGCAGACCAGTTTTTGAGCCACAGAAGCCTACGCATATGTACTATAGACAGCGTAAAGCGGGAGGCCTGTTGGATTGTATCCTTTATGGCGTCCACCGCAAAACACAAGGCTCTAGGCAGGTCAGCTAGGGCATGAGCCTGCTGATCTGGTAAGTCCCTTAAGACTTGTTTCAACTGATCTTTCACTGCTTGGCAGACTCCAATCGCTGCTACCGCAGGTTGTGTCACCATACTTGCTGTAGAGAAAGCAGATTTTAGTAAAGACTCCAATTTTTTATCTATTGGGTCTTTGAACATTGGAACATTATCTACTGGACATGTCAGTGATTTGTTAACAGAAGAGATGGCTGCGTCCACTATAGGGACCCTCCATTTTCTTATGAACTTATCCTCCATGGGATAGATCACCGGAAATCTCTTGGGGGGAGCAAATATTTTATCAGGATGCTCCCAATCCTGGTAAATAAGCCCTTCTAATAAAGGGTGGATTGGGAAGAAACAGACCGCCTGGGGAGCTTTTAGCGACCCCAGCGAGGAAACCGTAGTGGATGGTGGTTCCGCCAGAGGCATTTTAAATGCTGATCGGACCATGTTAGTCAGAGACTGAACCCATAATCTTTCAGCCTGAGAAGCTGAGAAAGGTTCTTCCACTGTCGATTCCTCCATAACTGAATCAACCTCATCCTGATCCCCTTCAGGTAGGTCGATCTCTGTGTGGGGCTGTTCCTCCACTAACAGGCACTCTGAAGGAGGAGACGGAGATCGGACGCGCTTTTCCTGTGACAGGGAAGCAGCGATCAATGCTGTTAATCTCTCTTCCAATCCTCCCAGAGTTGAGGATAAAACCTCCTCTGTTATATATACAGGAGCAGGTGGACTGGGGACAGCCGCAGCACCAGGCATTCCTGCGGGGTTTCTACGGCTACTGACCTCTGCATTCTCAGGGGAGATTGGTGCAGTGCAAGCATGCCCAATATCCTCAGAGCCCGATGGAGACCCCTTTGGCTTCCTGGAAGATCTATTTCCGGAGCGTCTGGACGACATATCCTTTAAGCACAAAGCTGAGGTATTCCCGTCGTCATACACCAATTTTTGCTGGTAATAGTCTAACACAGGTGCTGCTATATACCAGCTGGTGTCCACTAAAGTGCCTTTCTATGGGGATGCCTGCATCAACCGCCTCTATGTGCCACTGTTTGTTGCTAGCTCTGTTTGCATGCAGCTGACACTTGTACTGTGTCTTTTAACCATGCTGGGACGCCCGCACATGCGCAGAAGCGCCGCGGCGCGCATCGAGCGTCATCCACCCGCCCCGCCCCTTTTTTTTCATAGGAGGCGCGTGCACGCGCCCGCGCGCGCGCCCGTGCGCCAATGGCGCCCTTTTCGAAAACCAACAGAGGACTAGGAGCCAGGGCCCTTATTTTCAGTAGTTATAGGCAAACACAGATATTTAGCGGGAATACCGTTAGGTAACAGACAGAAAGACAAATTAGGCTTGGGGGTCCCCCAATAGAACCAAGTTCCTGAGGGCCCCCACTTACCTGATCCCCGCCGCAGGACTTTGTTTGGTCCACAAAAGTCCAAACTTCACCTATCACGGCAGGCATTGTAATTAAACCTTCAGGGACCGGGTTCCCAAGGATTCCACTCCCCTGGACCTGTATAGCACCCTGCACAGACAGCGTCTTGGTCGTGGGTATGACCAGAGCTCTGGATCCCAGGGTCCAGCCCTCCTAAGAGAAGCATTACAGGCAAAACCTTGCTCTTCTGCTGCAAGGCCCGGGTACCGACCGTTTAGCTATGAAGCTTTTTTGGTGGGATCCGGAACAGCTTACTAAGGCCCAAAAGAACCTGTACGCAAGCCCAGTGAAAACACATGTTACTCTTTGGCCAACACCTTAGACACTGGCAAAAAACTGAGGTGCTCCCGGGTGGGAGGGGCTTATATAGGGGAGGGTACTTCCGGTTTGGAATTGGCCAGTGCCAACACCTGAAGGTAAACTATATAACCCATTAGTAATGACTAAGTCGCTCTGTGTCCCGTGATGTACGAAAAAGAAATGATCGCTTAGCGACAGCGGTGCTAGGGGGTGAAAGGATTATCTGGGGGGTGATCAGGGGGTTAAACCTTTATTAGGGGGGGTTAGGGGGCTACACTGGACCTAAAACTAAATGTAGTGACACTTTTACAGTCACAAATGTCACTGATTGCAGTGATCAGTAAATAAATGGTCACTGCAATCAGTGACACTGTGACTGGGGGCTGATCTGGGGGGGCGATTTGTGTGCCTATGTGTCCTGGTGTCAGTGCACTGACCTATGTGTCTTCTCTTGTACGGCGCTCGGTATATGTGAGCGCCGCATGAGAGATGACATCACTTCCTCCTGCTTCCTCTGCCTGTGTTTACATTACACAGCAGAGGAAGCATTTTCATTCGCCGGGAGCGATCGCGGGGGGGGTGGCCGGAATCGAACGGCCGTCCCCTCATGTCGGATCGCTCCCCAACGAATACCGACTGCTCACTGTATAGGAGGGGGGTCCGATCGGACCCCCCAACTGTACAAAGGCAATCACGTACACTGTACGTGATTGTGCCTGTCGGTGCCATTCTGCCGACGTACATATACAGTGAGCGGTCGTTAAGTGGTTAAATAACAAACATGTCATACTTACAGTGCCTTGCAAAAGTATTCACCCCCTTTGCTTTTTACCTATTTTGTTACATTACAGCCTTTAGTTATTTTTTTTTTAATCTGAATTATATGTGATGGATCAGAACACAATAGTCTTAGTTGGTGAAGTAAAATTAGAAAAATAAATATATACATAAAACAATTTTTCAGAAAACAAAAAATAGGATTTTTGTACTCACCGTAAAATCCGTTTCTCTGACGTCCGTCCATGAACTGACACAGCCTCTTAACACTTTACCAGTGGGTTTATGTCCCTGCTTGCAGGAGAAGGCCTAGGCAGAATGTGAGATGTTACACATACATTCTAAAAGCCAGAGCTGAACAGCCCCGCCCAGGGGGTAGGTCCCTCTGGACATAACCCTCCCACCTGCAGTCAGCAGCCCTCAGTTCGTAACAAAGCAGTACAAACCTTGAAAGGAAGGGTGTGTGCTGTGTCAGTCCATGGACGTCAGAGAAACGGATTTTACGGTGAGTACAAAAATCCTATTTTCTCTTATCGTCCATGGACTGACACAGCCTCTTAACACTTTACCCATGGGATGTCCCAAAGCAGTGTCAAGAGGGATGGGAGCAGTATAAATGGAAAACCAAAAACTTCACTCCAAACAAGGCAGAGCTCCTCAACGGAGGAGATGCAACTTTAAACAGCCACTTGTAACACCTTGCGGCCGAAGGAAGCATCCGAAGATGCAGCCACATCAACCTTATAGAACTTAGAAAAGGTATGAGCGGACAACCAGGTCACCGCCTTGCACACTTGTGCAACCGACGCTTGATGTCGGAAAGCCCAGGAAGCACCAATTGCCCCTGGAGTCTGGGGACGGAATATGTCCGTGGACGCCAGTCCAGCTCTTCGCACATAGCGATGTAGGCTTTCCAGGTATGGTCATATATCTTTCTGGATGAAGACTTCTGCGCCCTTAACATGGTCGAAATTACCGAATCCGAGAGACCTCGGTCCCTCAGCACCTGGCTTTCAATAGCCATGCCGTTAAAGCCAGAGACTGTAAAGCAGGATGAAATATAGGACCTTGAGACAGAAGGTCCTCCCTCATTGGCAGTCGCCAAGGAACGTCTGTGACGAGACATACCAGATCGGCGTACCAATGACGCCGAGGCCAATCCGGAACAATGAGGATCGCCGGAATTCCCTCGGTCGCCACCCTGCGCAGCAGGCGAGGAAGCAGCTGCAGCGGAGGGTAAGCATATATCAGGTGATACTGACCCCACGGGGCAACCAACGCATCCGAGGCGTCCGCCCAAGGGTCCCTGGACCTGGCCACAAACCTCAACACCTTGCGATTGAGTCGAGAGGCCATCAGGTCCACATCCGGCGTGCCCCACCGCCGGCAAAGAAGATGAAAAACCTCCGGGTGCAAGGACCACTCTCCCTGGTCCAGCTTCTGGCGACTCAGATAGTCCGCCTGCCAGTTTTCTACGCCCGGAATGTAGATGGCCGACACGCTTCTTTTCGGCCCACCTTAGGATGTGGGCGACCTTGGATGCCGCAGCTGAGCTCCGAGTCCCCCCTTGATGGTTGACATATGCCACCGCCGTGGCATTGTCCGACTGGATCCTGAGGGAGCGGCCCTGTAGTCTCTCTGAACATGAGGAGAGGCACAGTCTGATTGCCCGTAGTTCCAGGACATTGATCGGTAGACGGGCTTCGTAAGGCTGGCGTCTGTCGTGATCACCGTCCACCGGATGGGGAGGATCGACTTCCTGGACCGAAAAGCCGGGGACCTCAACCACCACGTCAGGGACGCCCTGACCGGGTGACTCACCTGGATCTGAAGATACAAGGACAACGGGGATTTGTCCCAAGTGGACAGGATCTCCTTCTGCAATGCCCGTGTGTGATTGGGCATATGGAACAGCCTCGAAAGAGGCCACCATGAGTCCCAGGACTCTCATGCAAAAAAGGATTGACGACCATTTTCGGGACGTCAGGACCCGCACTGCAGACTGAAGTGTCAGTAACTTCCCTGGGGGGTAGGAAGACCTTCGCCTCTAAGGAGTCCAGGATCAGACCTAGATACTCCAAACGCTGAGTCGGGACCAGGACTGACTTCGGAATGTTCAGGAGCCACCCGAAGTCCCGGAGGCTCTGACTGACAATAGTCACACTGTCTTCTAATTCTGAACCATTGTCTGCTCTTAGAAGATCGTCCAGATAGCTCACGATAGCAATGCCTCGCTGTCTCAGCAAAGCTAGAACCGGAGTGTAACGAGCCCCTTGCTCGCTCGGTTCCACTCTCCCGACACTCCTCTGCTACTATTGGATCATATTGCAGATCGCAACGTCTGATGGTTCGGTCATCCGATGCTCCAGGATTCAAACTACAGCTATGTGCCGTTCTAATCCATTTGTGATAGCTCAGAACAATGCTTTTCTTCCAGACCATGAAGCTGTCTGGAGGGGGGGTTAGCCTTAAGACTGGGCAGAAATCCCACCACTGTGTAATACATTCAAAGGAGAAATACTTCAGTATTCCAAGGTTCATGACAATACTCCCTCCTGGGAAATAGTCCAACAGCCACAGTGGGATCCCAAACGGGTCAACTCGAGGATGTTGGAAAAGTAGTCTTAAGGTTCCAGGTCTGTCTGCCGGGATAACCCATCCGCATTCCTGTCCTGAGGCCCTGCCCATAATCGGAAGGCAAGAGCGTAGCATTCAGTCCTCTTCAAAAGCCTCTGTCCCGGCTAGGTCTGTCACACATCTCCCCTTTCGGCAGGAGACTAACACAGGAGGAGACCCCAGACGGGTTGACTCCGAAGTTAGTCCATAGTTCTATTCCCCCAATGCCGGTATCCACACAGTACCCCAAACAAATTGCTCCAAACAGAGCATTACTCACCCAGCCAACCTCTGCCTCTCTCAGAGAACATACCCGCCGTTGGGGAGAGGCCTGGACTGGCCCTTCTCCCTGGAGTCCTTTCAGCCGCTGGAGAGAAGACAGGGTGACTGGGCTCAGTCCGTCATGCTGTTGGGGATCTGGGCCAACTGCCCAGCATCCCTGGGGTATACAAGTGAAGACTGAATTCCCATCCACTTGTGGTAGGTGAAAATCCCCTAGTGCTTGCAAAGCAAGGTTGACATCCTCCTGTCTCAGTGTCACACCATTTTCTGGGGTTGTGTGAGTGAAGACCGAAGTCCCATCCAGTCCCACAGGAACTCCCTCTTCTGTTCGTTGAGAGCAGAGGCCCGCGGCACTCTGCTCTGTTGCCAGTTCTTCTGCTGGGGACTCCTCACCATCTGTTCTGGCTAACTGTTGGGGAGGGAAAAGGGCTGCTTCTCCTCCCTGCATCTCTGAAATCCCCTCGGAAAGAGGAACCATCACCTTCTCCCCTCGGGCCTCCAAAACTGCCACGGGTGTAGAGCAGGGGTCTGCTATACTCTGTCCTGCTGCCAGTACTTGGGCAGGCGATGCATAATCCCTAACATCCTCTGAACAGTCCCTTAAGTCCATACCTTCTGTAATCTGTGGCTGGGGAGATGAGCCAACTGCCCTAGCTCCTTGGAACTCCATATCATCCACTTCGGCTTTAGGGATGGCAATCTTCAGATTTTCCACTGCCGATTCTTCAGACAGGATTTCTGAGTTGTCCACTGGTATTTCCCGATAGTCCCAGGCAAAGGTAGCACCACCCTGCTGCTGAGCAGATTCTAGCAGCTGTCTGTAGGCGATCTCCGATTGCCGTATTTCCGCCATTCTCCGCTCATGTTGTCGCTCTAACTCTCTCTTTTGTCGCGCATCCTGCAGCTGGATGCCTCTAATGGCTTCCTGTATGGCGGTCTCTGATGGGTTAGCACCATATAATGCCAAGCGCTGTCGAACTCGTTGCTGAAACAAGTCTTCAACTGACCGGGGTCCTGCATCACCATCCCTCTGATCCATCTCGGCTAGCTCCCTGATCAAGGTGGCCTTGTTCTTTGTCCCACCGGTCCCTCCACGGCTCTCAAGTAAGTCTTTCAGCGTGGCTTTCCTGCAGGCTGCATAGCTGGTCATTCACTGTGGTGGTTTGGAGTGTCCCAGTAACTGGAGAGCAAATCCCACCGCTGCCAACCAATGTAACGAGCCCCTTGCTCGCTCGGTTCCACTCTCCCGACACTCCTCTGTTACTATTGGATCATATTGCAGATCGCAACGTCTGATGGTTCGGTCATCCGATGCTCCAGGATTCAAACTACAGCTATGTGCCGTTCTAATCCATTTGTGATAGCTCAGAACAATGCTTTTCTTCCAGACCATGGAGCCGTCTGGAGGGGGGGTTAACCTTAAGACAGGGCAGAAGACCCCCCACTGTGTAATAGATTCAAAGGAGAAATACTTCAGTATTCAAAGGTTCATGACAATACTCCCCCCTGGGAAATAGTCCAACAGCCACAGTGGGACCCCGAACTGGTCAACTCGAGGATGTTGGAAAAGTAGTCTTAAGGTTCCAGGTCTGTCTGCCGGGATAACCCATCCACATTCCTGTCTTGAGGCCCTGGCCCATAATCGGCGGGCAAGAGGCTAGCATTCAGTCCTCTCCAAAAGCCTCTGTCCCGGCTAGGTCTGTCACACGGAGCAAGCACCTTGGTGAAAACCCGTGGTGCCGAGGCTAGGCCGAAGGGAAGAGCCACAAATTGATAGTGAACTTCGCCGATCGCAAAGCGCAGAAACTTCTGGTGACTTGCGCAGATCGGAACATGCAAGTAGGCGTCCTTGATGTCCAAGGACGCCAGAAAGGGGGCGTGGCCAACGACCGGGATGTGAGGACGTGCTTAGCCTGAGCTCCGTCCGTGCCGCACACATCCTGCTTGAATCCTGCTGACCC
Organism: Rana muscosa; assembly: GCA_029206835.1. NCBI lineage: Eukaryota > Metazoa > Chordata > Amphibia > Anura > Ranidae > Rana > Rana muscosa. The sequence goes on along the minus strand of CM055128.1, from coordinate 111,267,998 downwards.
GATCGCCATCCAGGGGTCCCGTTTGTCCCCACAGCATCCAGGGAACCTTGTGCCCACCGGGAGATGGTCAAATACGGCCCACCGATGGAGGAAGCCTCAGGATCTGTCCCGCCACCGCCGCCATGCAAACCGAGGCAAGATGGCGCCGGTCACCATGCTGCAGACACACGCAGCCAGCCATCCTCCTACTCCTCAGCGCTGAAACCGAAGCATGCAGGGAAGGGTGAGTCACACTGTTCCCCCCTGTTCTAAACCCGGAGGATCCTTTCCTGCTCTCTCCGGCTGAGGACATTGCCCCTGCTACCCCCAGCGAGGACACTGCTGATGCAGGCCATGCAGAGCCCTCCCTGTCCCAGATCATGGAGGCCATCCAGCACAGCCATGCTTCTCTCACCACCCAAATGGACTCCATAAAAACTAACTTATCCTTCCTAAAACAGGATGTCCATAACCTCCGCCACAGAGTGTCTAATGCTGAGCAGCGCATTAGCACGCTGGAGGATGAGACCCGACCATTACAGGGCTCTGTTAGGGAGCTACGCCAGGCCCAGGAATATACAGCAGATAAGCTCACTGAAATGGAGGACCATTTACGGAGGAGCAATTTACGTTTCCTGGGGTTCCCAGAGGGAGCTGAGGGTAGAACCCCGGAGGTCTTTATGGAAAGATGGCTAGTGACCACATTTGGCGCCTCAACCTTTTCACCGCTATTTGCCATTGAACGGGCACACAGGGTTCCTCTGCGCCCCCTACTACCTGGGGCCCAACCACGAGCCATGATTATCAAGCTACTTCACTATAGGGACAGGGAGGCAATTCTTGGTGCTGCCAGAGAAAAGGGAAGGGTGTCCTTTAATGGGAGTGTAATTACTATTTTACCTGACTTCTCTGTAGCTACACAAAAGCAAAGGGCCACTTTCCTGGCTATTAAACGCAGGCTCTGTGAGCTTCATCTCCCCTATGGCATGCTATATCCTGCTCAATTGAGGATTGTTTACCAGGGTAAGGCCTACTTCTTCACGGATCCTAAGGAGGCATCTCACTGGGTGGATACCCTGGGACATCCTGAACGCCGGAACCAGAATCAAAGATCCCCTCCGCGCTGACAACGCACCTAATTTGTATTCCTTGTTGGCTACATCTTGTGCCTTATTTGGCCTACGTTACCCTTTTCCAGCAGAGGACAGCTGAAGGGGGGTAGGAGTGGGCCTGAATATCCTTACACCTGTGATCATCTCGTTCCCCTCTTTCCAGTTATATTAAGGTGGCGAACTACATTCCACTAACTCTGTTTGTTTCCTACTTGTTTGATCTGGATGACTGTTGCACTCTCTCCTTCAGACTCAGGGTCAACTAGCGTATTTGTCCTGTGCGGACACGGACGGTGGCCCGCGTCTAAGGGACTTTAACGCTCCTCAGGGTTGGTTAGTTAGGGGTCTGTGTCATGACCCCCCTGCTTCGCAGTTTTGGTTTTTAGAACAAAGCTCTCATATGTTTGGGTTTGGGAGCCGGGAGGGTTAGGGTGGGTGGGGATTTTTGTTTGAAGTTTTTATTTTTCTGTGTTTTGTTTTACATTGCTGGTACTCATTTGTGCATGTCCATCTCCAGGCTGGTATAACTGACCCTTATAATATGCATCTGATCGCTTTATTTCCTCTGCCCTTATCTTATCTTTTTGACCTGTTTTTCGCCTTGCGCACTTTCCCTGGTTCGCGGAACTCCGGGCTCTGGTTGTTTCCGGCGAGCCATGGGAAGTGGGTTCGGTTAGTCATGTACTTTACGCCTCCTTGTGTCTAAGCTACGTTTAGTGTCTTGGAATGTAAGGAGGCTGAATTCCAAGATGAAAAGATCTCTGATGTTTGACTACTTAGCACGCCACAATCCACATGTAATCCTACTCCAGGAAACCCACCTCCAGGGCTCTAGATTCATGGCCCTCAAAACGGGCAAAAATTGCCTATGCCCTCCATTCCACATACTCCACATATGCCAGGGGAACCTCCATCCTAATAGCCAAATCATCCCCGGTTAGTATTAAGCATGTTAAACTAGATCCGCAGGGGTGTTTTGTAGTTGTTGTACTTGAACTTATGGGTAGGCCATATACAGTGACTAGCCTGTATGCCCCTCCCCTTCACTAAATTGTTCTTTGAAAGGGTGATGACCTCCATTTTGGCGATAGCAGAGGGTCCTTTATTAATAGCGGGTGACTATAATACAGTATTGGATAATTCCATAGACAGATTACGTTGTTCTACATTACCCCCCACTCCCCTGGGTTCCTTCTTAACTCAATTAGACTTGGTGGAGGCCTGGAGGTGGAAACATGCAGACAAGAGGGAGTATTCGTGTCACTCTGTCTCGTATTGATTTGTGTCTGGTCTCGTCGGATCTGCTTTCCATGGTGTCAGAGGTTAGATACCTTCCTTAGGCGGTGTCTGACCATTCTCCTTTGATAGTGGACCTCACCCTGAGCCCCTCATCCTCCTATCGGGTGTGGCGACTGAGCCCATTTTGGATGGCGGATGAGATTGTGGTGAACCAATGCATGACGGAGATGAAATCCTACTGGCTACTTAATAAACAGAGTGCACCCGCTACACGTGGCTCTTTTGCTGCGGCGGTTGGTCAGACACGCAAGGCCTCTATGTCCAAGTTGATGGATGCAGAGGGGACTCTCAGGGAGGCAGAAGCCGCTTATACCGTGACTCCCTCTCCTGAGACACGTGCTGCCTGGAAGCATGGGTCCAGAGATTTGGACCTAGTGCTTTTGGAACGCACCCAGAAGAAGCTGCTATACCAGAATCAGCGAATCTTTGAGTTTGGTGACAAGAACAGCCGTTTGTTGGCGTATCTTTCTAAACCTGACTATCAGCCATGCAGCATACCTACAATTAAAAACGCAGAGGGCATAGTGGTAGAACAGAACATTGAGATCATGGAAGCCTTTATCTCCTTTTACTCCTCCCTATATGCTACTAGAGCTCACTACACGATTGTGGAATTGGATGACTATCTCGCTGATATTTCGTTGCCCAGACTTCAGACCCAGCAGGCGTCCGACCTTGACGCTCCTCTGATGACTGAGGAAATTGGGGAGGCTATCCAATCCTTTGCCAGAAATAAAATTCCGGGACTGGATGGGTTCCCCATCGAGTGGTATATGCAATACAAAGATTTGCTTATACCCCATCTAAGCAGGGTATATGATTTTGCTATGGAAACGGGACAGCTACCCCCCTCTATGTCGGAGGCATTGATTGTCCTCATTCCTAAACCACATAAGGATCACCTCCTATGTGAATCTTACAGACCAATATCACTCATCAATTCAGATGTTAAGATTTTGGCCAAGGTGCTCGCCCGGCGATTGAACGCAGTTATTACTACCGTTATTGGTGCAGACCAAACTGGGTTCATCCCTGGGCGATCGACCTCCATCAACCTGCGGAGATTGCTTACCAATCTTCAGGCCACTCATGCGGAGATGGGTTCCAGGGCTGTTTTGGCCTTAGACGCACACAAGGCATTTGACTCAGTCGAGTGGCCTTATCTGCTGGAGGTCTTGGCAAAGTTTGGTTTTGGCAACGCCTTCATCAGATGGGTCCAGTTGCTATATTTGAAGCCCACTGCTCGACTGAGGGTGAACGCGGCCATATCTGATCCCTTTCCGATAAAGAGAGGCACCAGACAGGGGTGCCCTCTGTCGCCGTTGCTCTTTGCATTGGCGATAGAGCCCTTGGCAGCACTGATAAGATCCTGCGGGAAGGTTGCGGGTCTGACGATTGGGGGTCTGGAGGAGAAGGTGTCTCTTTATGCCGACGACATGTTAATATATTTTTCGGACCCCCAATCGTCTCTCCCAGTCCTGCTGGAGATTATTGGAAAGTTTGGGCATTTCTCCGGGTTCCGGGTTTGGGTTAACTAGGACAAGTCCATCCTATTTCAGATTGACCAGGCAGAGCCACCCATGCTACCCCTCCTCTTGCCCACTACAAATAGTCACATCCTTCCGATATTTGGGAGTTATGGTACAGCTCCCTATTACCTCTTATGCTAAACTCAATATAGACCCCCTTATAGGGAGAATGAAGACCACATTCAAAACCTGGGCTAATCTTCCACTTAGCTTACTGGGCAGGATTAATATTTTTAAAATTATATTTTTGCCACGATTTCTATATGTATTGGGTAATTCGCCAGTATATGTCACTAAGCTTAAATTTTAAGAAATAGACTCCATCCTTACTTCCTTTTTGTGGAGGGGGGGAGTAGTCAGGATTTGCAAGACCACCCTCCAGTTACCGGTACTGGAGGGCGGATTGGCCTTACCCTGCCTCCACACCTACTATATTGCCTCACAATTAGCTCATGCACATTGGTGGTTTTTTCCTAAAGCCAACGCAGCCACCGCTTTGGAGGCTGCTATTCTTACTTCCTATGAATCCCTGCAGAACCTGATTCATCGTATGTCCCTTAGAGGGCGGGAGGGTACGAGTGTCCTGGCAATCACTATAAGGCTTATTAAAGTGGAGGAGCAGCCAGTTTAAAAAAAAGTCAGCAGCTACTAACAGTGTAGCTGCTGAATTTTAATAAGGACACTTACCTGTCCTACTCGCCCGCGATGTCGGTCCCACTACGGCGATCGATCGCTGCTGGCAGGTAACGGCTCCTCCATCCTGACTAAGGGAAACAGGCTTCACTGCCCATTTCCTACTGCGCATGCGCCACTCGCACGGCGCTTTGTGAATGGGCGGCTTGCCTCTTGGGACACACACAGTTCCCAGAAGGCAGCGCGCCCCAATCACAAGAAGAGGAAACGGAAGTTCTCAATCCGAGGACAAGGAAGAGGCACAGTAGAGGCAGATTAGGGGACTTCCACATAGCAAAAGGCATTTCGGGTGAGTATAAATTTTTTTTTTTTCTATTAATTTTTTTCTTTTCTTTTTAGGATTTTTAAAGCAAAAAAAAATTCTGGGTGGACCTCCGCTTTAAACTAACAAAACTACAGTCATTCACTGACAGTAATACTTACTCACTGAACACTCCACTCTGGGGGAACCCGACTCTACCAGAGTTCTTCCGCAGATCTGACGGGGGATTCTGGTTGAAAAGGGGGGTAAAAACCATTTTGCATTTGTTCTCAGACAACGTGTTTCGTTCTTTTGATGAATTTCATAGAGACTACAATCTACCACGCACGACTTACTTCCTCTACCTACAGATACGCCACACTGCAGCGACGCAGTTTGGTCTTCGTAACATAGCTATTCAGCTCTCCCCACTGGAACGTCTGCTGATTGACTCCTCTCACACCAAACTAATCTCCACATATTATGGGTCCCTTCTGCACTCCACGACTCCAAGGCTGATCAAGGCGGCTGCCAGCTGGAGAGCTGATATCCCTGAGCTGACGGAGGAAATCTGGCAGGAGCTTTTGCCCCTCCAGATTCCCTCTGTCATCTCTTCCCGTGACAAGGTAATACATACAATCTAAATTGTTATACAGATCTTATTTTACTCCATGCTTACTATTTAAACTGAATAGACTACCCTCTGCATTGTGCTCTCATTGCTGTATGACTGATGGCACGTTCTTTCATTTGATGTGGGAGCGCGCTCCGATTAGGAAGTTCTGGTCGGAGGTCACAGCCTTCATTAGTTCATTGACACAATTACCTAATGTATGTAATCCTCTGAGGTGTTTACTGGGATATATTGATGATGATGATAGTATATCCGGAAATACACAAACATTTTTGAGAATAGTATTGTTTTATGCTAAAAAAACAATAACCTTCCACTGGAAGTCTCCATCCTTGCCCACTATTGCCTTCTGGCTCACTAACATCAACCATGCTGTATCGCTATATAAACTGACATATGAGGCTAGAGGGTGTCCGAAAAAATTCAGGAAGGTTTGGGGCTACTGGATAGATTCTGAGAGCACTGTCACTCCTGCTTCTTAAAAATGTGACTGATTATTGTTCTCTTGATATATGGCAATTGTTTACCAGCTTTCTACATTTTTTTTGCACTGTACTGGATTGGGTGATGTTCGCTCCATATGTGTCTGTTTGTTGTCTATTGTATGTCTTGTTTTGAAAAAAAATAAAATAATAAAAACATACCTTTAAAAAAAAAAAAAAAAAGGACGCCAGAAAGTCCCCTTGATGGAGTGTAGCAATCACCGTGCTAATGGATTTCATACGGAATTTTTGCACCTTCACAAAGGCATTCAAGGCCTTGAGGTCCAGAATTGGCCGAACCCCGTCCTTTTTCGGAACAAACAGATTCGAGTAGAACCCCTGAAACCTCTCCTGTGACGGCACCGGCACAATTACTCCGTACCTGAGCAAATCCTGTACAGCCCCCAAGAGGGCCGCCCGACAGGCAGGAAGGAGAGGGAGATTTGAGGGAAAGAATCTGTCTGGTGGCCAGGAACGGAACTCTATCCTGTATCCTGGAGGAGACCGCCTCGCACACCCACCGGTCGGAGACCCAGGAGGTCCACCGATCCATGAACCTGCAAAGTCGTCCCCCCACCCCAGAGTCGGGCGGGGGCAAGACTTCATGCGGAGGCGGGCTTGGGAGCTGGCTTGTTCAGCTTACGCACCCAAAGATGCTTCTGTCCACCAGCCGCACTGTTGTCAGTCTGGGAGGGCTTACCCGTGGATTCTGACTGACCAAAAAAAAAAACTTTTTTGCTGGAAAAGAGCGACCCGGCTTACAGCGGGTCTCCTTTCCCTTGATAGTCTGAGGAGGGAGAGTGCTTTTACCTCCCGTGACATCCTTAATAATGTCATCCAGGGCAGCACCAAAAAGTCTACTACCCTTAAAGGGCAGATCCGTCAGGAGCTTCTTAGAGGCTAGGTCAGCAGACCAGCATTTTAACCAGATAAGATGACGTAACACTACCGCAGAGACGGAGGCCCTGGATATTAAAGGGGCTGCGTCCAAAGTGGAGTCGCACACATATACCAGGCCCTGGTATATGGGCCAGCGCAATAGTGTCTGGAGGAAGATCATGCTCCTGCACAGTCTGGTGCAAAATTTTTGCCCATTCCGTGAGTGTCTGAGACACAAGGATCGCCGCAACGACAGGACGTAAGGCGGATCCCAACAAGGCAAACATGGCTCTGCTCACCACTTCTGACCTCCTGTCAGTGGGGTCCTTAAATACAGGAGTCCCCTCCATCGGGAGAGTGGTGGCCTTGTTCAAACGGGCCACTGGGGGTCGACCACTGGGGGAGAGGCCCACTTTTTAAGCAGGGCCTCTTCAAAGGGGTATCTGATAGACAGATGCCGCGGGACCATAAAAGTCTTCTGCGGCTTTTCCCAAACCGGATCAATGAACCTGTCAAAGAAAGGTGTATATGGAAAAACCTTTTTAGAAGGCTTGGCCTTAAAGGAACCAAAAAGGAGACAGCCTCCGCTTGAGGTTCCGCAGCCACAGCATCCAGCTTGAGAGTGTTCCTCACAGCATCAATGAGTTCACTTACAAGCGCCCTGTCATTTACTGACTCAGAACTGGAGTCTTCCTCACAAGGAATGTTCCGTTCAAAACCATCAAAATATTCAGTGCTAGGGTCCTGAGCAGCAGCAGCTAGGCCCATATGTGAATCGGAGCACTCCCCTTGTGGAGATAATGTGGGGAAAGGGCGTTTTTTTGCTCCCCTGCGCTCGCACACCGCTTCCATCCTGGTAAATAAAAATTCCAGGACTGCCTACAACTGGTCCATAGGGACCGCAGGTGCTGGAGCACTGCCTGTTGCCTCTGACATGCATGGGGAAGCTGGTGAAACAGACTCCATAATTGCCCTTCTCTGAGACTCTCCCAGAAAAAAAGTCTACCCACTGGCTGCGCTGACTGAGGAGGGGATACCCAGGGGATTCACCAACCCTGACCAGGAAGCTCGGATCCGCTGCCTGCACCGCGCTGTACCAGCGCGAGTGAGCTGTGAGGAGAGAGTGGCGCCGTATCAGCAGCGATAGAGGCCAAACAATGTAAAAAGCGCGCGCGGCTTCAAGAAAATGGCCATCGCAATGTGCTCCAGCGATCCACGGCAAGATGGCCGCCATACAAACAAATGTAAAGAGCACTAAACATGGCGCCGCATGGTGCCCAGGCCCCAAAACACACAAAAAACAGCCCCCAGCGATTGCAGACAGCCATGAGCCCAGGACAGAATGACCTCCAGGCACCCCAGACAGCACAGCGCCAGCAATGGTGACAGAGAGTAGCAATAACCAGGGGGAGACAGGGAAAATCCCCAACACAGAGAAACACACAGCATGTACTCACCTGCAACCAGGAGAGACTACTTACCCGTCCCCAGAGGGACCCACTGGTGTGTTTCTGACAGGACTGTCACAGTGCGGTACTGAGTAGTGTCGGCCTGGTCCACCGCGAAAGATACAGCAGGACTGTTCAATCTTGGGAGGACCGCGGAGTATAAAAGCCCACCGGCCACCCCTGGAGTCGTGGGGCATGTCGTGAACTGAGTCTCACGCACACAAGGCGAGGATCAGCACGCTCGGACAGGGAAGACTACGAGGATACCTTGTACCCAACCTGTTGCCCAGCCGACAGTTGATAGAAGATCTCAAAAATAAAAACAAGAAAAATTCCAAAAAGGAATAAAAAAATCGGGCAGGAGACTGGCTCCTGAGAGAGCCATGTCTTCTTCTGCTAGGCAGAAAAAAACTGGGGGCTGCTGACTGCAGGTGGGAGGGTTATGTCCGGAGGGATCGCCCCCCTGGGCGGGGCTGTTCGGCTCTGCCTTTTAGAATGTATGTGTAACATCTCACATTCTGCCTAGGTCTTCTCCTGCAAGCAGGGACATAAACCCACGGGTAAAGTGTTAAGAGGCTGTCAGTCCATGGACGATAAGAGAAATGATAATTGGCATGTGCGTATGCATTCACCCCCTTTGTTATGAATTCCATAAAAAGCTCTGGTGCAACCAATTACCTTCAGAAGTCACATAATTTGTGAAATGATGTCCACCTGTGTGCAATCTAAGTGTCACATGATCTCTCATTGCATATACACACCTTTTTGAAAGGCCCAGAGGCTGCAACACCCAAGCAGGGGACACCACTAAGACCCCTTTCACACTGGGGCGGTTTGCAGGCACTATTGCGGTAAAAATAGCGCCTGCAACCCGACCTGAAACCGCGCCTGCTGTTTCTCCAGTATGAAAGTCCCAGGGCTTTCACACTGGAGCGGTGTGCTAGCAGGACAATAAAAAAAAAAGTCCTGCTAGAGGGCGCACAAGCCCTGCTACTGAGCTTAGCCGCGGAAAAAACATTTGATCGCCTGGGGTGGCCCTTCCTGTTCGCCACACTCCGCCATGTAGGATTTAGGGGACCCTTTTATAGAGCCATCTATACTCGAACCCTTCTTCCCAAGTCAGGACCCCCTTCGCCCTGTCCGCTCCGCTACTGGTGCAGAATGGCACCAGACAGGGGTGTCCACTCTCGCCCCTGCTCTTTGCACTATATGTTGAACCCCTAGCATCAACAATTCGTAATATCCCGGACATTAAGGGCATAATGGTACCAGACAGGGAGTTTAAAATCTCCCTGTTCGCAGGTGACATCATTCTTTCATTAATCCAACCCAGAACCTCCCTTCCAATTCTTCACGTGGAACTAGATCACTATGGGGCTCTATCAGGATATAAAATTAATACTTCTAATCCCGGAGGCCCTCCTAATCAACACATCAGATGGGGAGGTGGCGCACCTGAAAGCCAATTTCCCCTATAGCTGGAAATCTACCACCCTAACGTACTTAGGAATTAATATCACCCCGCAATACTCTACCCTCTACCAGGAAAACTTCCCCCCTCTTTTCCACAATATCAGCACCCTTCAACAATGGAAAAAGCACCACATCTCCTTACTCGGAAGGATCGCATCTGTGAAGATGACGATCCTCCCGAAACTATTGTATCTCTTTCAGACCCTACCCATCCCCGTCCCCTATGGCCAACTGAACACTTACAAGCTGACCTACTGCAATTCACATGGAACTACGGGAGGCATAGAATCCCACGTTCTGTACTGCAAGCGGCTAGGTCGGACGGTGGCCTGGCCTTCCCTAACCTTAGTAAGTATTACCAGGCGGCACAACTGAGGGCGATAACTTCTTGGTACACACTCTGCTCTTATAATAAATGGACCGAGATAGAGAAATTATGGTTAGCCCCGTTACACCCAAACAACCTTCTATGGAGTGCGAACGCGGAGGTAGAACCTGCACGATAGCTGGGCCCGATGGCGCAGCTCAGGAGGCTATGGCGCAAACTGACACAACAAAATAGACTGTCCTCAGACAGCTCGCTCCTGAACTCATTTGCTTGCAACCCCGAACTGCCAGATAGCTTGACCCACCGAATGTCCTCCCCCTGGACTACGAGAAACCTTTTTCATTATGGAAGACTGATAGACCCTTGCACTCGTAAACTGCGTTCCTTTGCAGATCTGCTGTCCCAATATGGCCTCCCTAAGCAGGTTTTCTATGGGTATCTCAAGATCCGTCACTATGCCTTAAAGCGGAGGTTCACCCACATATTTAAGTTTTATTTCAGCAGTCACTCTTATCAAGAAAATAAACCGAACACTAACCTTTTTTTTTTTCTCTCTGTAGTTTTCTTTATTATGAATTCTTTACTCCTACTTCCAGGATTTCCTCCCGCGGGAGTAGGCGTGTCGTTTGCTGGGCTCTCATTTCGCAATGGCTCCTGGGAGCAAATTGTCCTGCTTCTCAGGAGTAATATTGAACCTCCTTCCTTTCAGATATCACGATAAGTGTATCGTCACGTGACTCGTCTAGCCGGTCACGTGACGAGGGCGGATGAATGCCGGGAGAGACGCATTCATCACTACCCGGAAGAATATGCTTGTGGGCTTCAAGATGCCCACAAGCAAAATGGCAATAGCAGGAAGAGTTTTATAAACTCTTTTTTTAGCGCAAAACGGACGGGGGAGGTTTTAAAGTGCCGGAGACGTGAGTAATTATAATGCATACGTTTTTAGATTGAATGCATATAATAAAAAAAATAGGATTTTTATAACAGCTTACCTGTAAAATCCTTTTCTTGGAGTACATCACGGGACACAGAGCGACATAGTCATTACTAATGGGTTATATAGATACCGTCAGGTGCTGGCACTGGCAACTTCCAAAACCGGAAGTACCCTCCCCTATATAAGCCCCTCCCATCCGGGAGCACCTCAGTTTTGTAGCAAAGCAATAAGTGTCCCTAAAGAGGGGCGGGAGCTCTGTGTCCCGTGATGTACTCCAAGAAAAGGATTTTACAGGTAAGCTGTTATAAAAATCCTATTTTCTTTCTCGTACATCACGGGACACAGAGCGACATAGTCATTACTAATGGGATGTCCTAAAGCAATGCCAAATGAGGGGGGGGATACACCATATATAAGCTGAGCGCTATCAGACATGAGGATCTTTTGCGGCCTGCAACACACTGCGCCCAAAGGCGACATCCTCCTGACTTCTAACGTCCACCTGGTAGAACCTAGTAAACGTGTGAACTGAAGACCATGTTGCGGCCTTACAGATTTGAGCCAGGGAGGCCTGGTGATGCACTGCCCATGAAGTTCCAACTGCTCTCGTGGAGTGCGCTCTAACTTTGAACGGAGGCGGTCTCCTTCTCAAGCCATAAGCTTGCATAATGACCTGTCGAATCCACTTGGCTAAAGTAGATTTTGACGCTGCCTGACCCTTTCTGGGGCCTTCCGGCAGAATAAACAAAGTATCCGTTCTGCGAATCTGAGCAGTGGCCTTTAGATAAGCTTTAACTGCTCTTACTACATCCAAAGAATGCAATAACTTTTCCTCTACCGAAGTAGGTTTGGGGAAAAAAGAAGGAAGAACCACATCTTGGTTCAAATGAAACCTCGATACCACCTTAGGAAGAAAGGCTGGATGAGGACGTAACACTACTCTGTCCTTATGGATAACCAGATATGGCTCCTTGCAGGACATAGCTGCTAATTCCGATACTCTTCTAGCCGAACAATTGGCTACTAGAAAAATCAATTTCCTGGTGAGAAGCACCAAGGAAATATACTGTAATGGTTCAAATGGTTGTTTCTGTAGAACCGACAGAACCAAGTTTAGATCCCATGGACATATGGGAATATTAACCGGAGGACTAATACGCATCACTCCTTGTATAAAGGCTTTGACTAGTGAATGCGAAGCCAAGGGCCTTTGAAAAAATATTGACAAGGCCGAAATCTGACCCTTGATAGTACTCAAGGCAAGCTTCCCATCTACAGCCCACTGTAGGAAGTCCAGAATCCTACCTATTACGTACTTATGTGGATGTCATTTCCTGGCCTCACACCACGCGATGTACGCCTTCCAGATTCTATAGTAGATCTGCCTGGATACCGGCTTCCTGGCATTGATCATGGTAGATACCACAGCATTAGAGAGCCCTCTCTTTTTTAGAATGTGGGCTTCAATAGCCAGGCCGTCAAACCTAGGGCTGGTAAGGAAGGGTGGTATATCGGTCCTTGCGAAAGCAGGTCCGGACGACGTGGGAGAGTCCAAGGACTCCCCACTGAAATTTTACAATCTCCGCGTACCACGCTCTTCGGGGCCACGCTGGAGCCACCGGAATCACTGTTTCTTTTCTACCCTGATTCTGCGGAGTAATCGAGGTAACCATTGTGGCGGTGTGAATGCATATATCAGCTTGAACTGATCCCAAGGGAACACTAGGGCATCCGAGCCGCAAGCTAGGGGATCCCTTGTCCGAGAGACAAACCTGTCCCCCTTTGCGTTGAATCTGGATGCTAGAAGATCTACATCCGATGTTCCCCACCGCTGACATATTGTCCAGAAAACCTCGGGGTGAAGGGACCCTTCCTCTGGGCCTAATTGCTGGCGACTTAGAAAGTCCGCCTTCCAATTCTCCACTCCTGGAATGAATACCACAGATATGGCTGGGACATATTTTTCTGCCCATTTCAGGATGTAATTTACTTCCCTCTGGGCTGCACGACTCCTGGTGCCCCCCTGATGATTGATATATGCCACTGCTGTGGCATTGTCTGATTGAATTCTGACAGGGGACCCTTGGAGTTTGGATGTCCATGCTACTAGGGCATACCGGGCTGCTCGTATCTCTAAGAGATTGATGGGCAGGGCCTTTTCTGCATCCGACCATCTGCCCTGGAGAGACTATTGCTCCAGTACTGCTCCCCAGCCTATAAGGCTGGCATCTGTAGTGACCACCTTCCAAGAAATCGGACTGAAGGATTTCCTTCTTTCCAGATTCTGGGGAACCAACCACCAACGGAGGCTCTTGCGAACGGAAGGGGACAAGGACATTGTAAGTCTAGGGCCTGAACTTTTTTGTTCCAGGCTGACAGTATGGCCCCTTGCAAATTCCTTGAATGGAATTGACCGTAGAGTACTGCTTCGAATGATGCCACCATTTTTCCCAGCAGCCTCATATACAGGCGTATGGACGGCTGTCTTTTTTGTACCCACTAAGTGGATCAAATCTTTCAAAGACAACACCTTTCCTCGAGGCAAGAATATTTTTCTCTGGCCTGAATCCAACCTTAGCCCCAAGTATTCCAGACTTTTGACTGGTTTTTAGGGCTGACTTGTCTCGGTTGATAATCCAACCGTGAGATTCCAGATACTTGATCGTCTTGTGAACGACCACGTCTAGTTTTTTCACTGAGTGGTCTATCAGCAACAAGTCATCCAGATATGCCATTATCATTACACCTTGTGTTCTTAGATTGGCCAATAAAGAGCCAGAATTTTTGTAAACACTCGTGGTGCTGTGGCCAAACCGAAGGGTAAGGCTCTGAACTGAAAATGGCGCCCTTCTACTGCAAAGCGTAGAAATTTTTGGTGGACTGGAAAGATGGGAATGTGCAAATAAGCATCTTTGATGTCGATCGTGGCTAACCAATCCTCCCCTTGTAGGGCAGTGGCCACCGATCGGATCGACTCCATCGGAAAGTCCTGATATACAGGAATTTGTATAGCCCTTTTAGAATTAATATGGGCCTCCCGACCGCGTTTGCTTCGGGACTGTAAAGAGGTTTGAGTAAAACTCGAACCCTCATTCTTCCAGGGGAACCTCCATAATTACTCCTTGGAGCAATAGTTGTTCTAGTGCCAACAGGAGGGACTCTCTCTTCCGGGGATCCCTTGGCACGTTTGACCTCAAAAATGGGAAGGAGGAGAGTCTTTTAACTCCAAACTGTATCCCAAACCTACTGCGGAGAGCACCTATCTGTCTTGATCGTGTCCCGCCAGGTCTCTTGCGAACAACTGGAGTCCTCCCCCCACCCGACTGAGTGGGGGCTTCAATGAATTTAACTTTGGGGGAGGTTTTGTACCTCCCCTGACCCAGGGTTTCTCATTACCCTGCTACTGTCCCTGTTTTTTACCCCCGGGATTTGACCGAGGAGGCCGTCGGAACTGTTACACAGCCGATGCCCCAGGGACTGGAGAAGCAGGCCTCTTAAAGAGGGACCTCTAACTCTGCTTTTAACCGGTAAGAGCGTATTTTTACCGCTGGAAATTTTCTGGATATATTTGTCCAGGTTTTCCCTGAATAAGCGTTCACCATGAAATGGGACGCTAACCAGCCATTCTTTACAGGGAGCTTCAGCAGACCAGTTTTTGAGCCATAGGAGCCTACGCATATGTACTATAGACAGCGTAAGGCGGGAGGCCTGATGGACTGAATCCTCTATGGCGTCAACCGCAAAGCCTAAGGCTCTAGGTAGATCAGCTAGGGCAAAGCCTGCTGATCTGTCAAGTCCCTCAAGACCTGTTTCAACTGATCCTTCACTGCTTAGCAGACCCCAATAGCTGCTACTGCTGGTTGTATCACCAAGCAGATTTTCATAAGGACTCCAATCTTTTATCTATTGGGTTCTTGAACATTTGGACATTATCCACTGGACATGTCAGTGATTTATACATACAAGAGATGGCTGCGTCCACTGTAGGGACCTTCCATTTTTTTTTTTTTTTTTCTTTTTTTTTTTTTTTGATGAACTTATCCTCCATGGGATAGACCACCGGAAATCTCTTGGGGGAATAAATATTTTCTCAGGACGTTCCCAATCCTGGTAAATGAGCCCTTTCAGTAAAGGGTGAAGTGGAAAAGAACAAACAGTCTGGGGGCTTCTAGCGACCCCAACGAGGATACAGTAGTGGTTGATGGTTCCGCAAGGTGCATTTTTAAATGCTGATCGGACCATGTTAGTCAGAGACTGAACCCATAATCTTTCAGCTTAAGATGCTGAGAAAAGGTTCCCCCACTGTTGATTCCTCTATAACAGAATCAACCTCATCCTGATCCCCTTCAGGCAGGTCGATCCCTGTATGGGACTGTTGCTCTGCTAACAGGCACTCTGAAGGAGGAGACGGAGATCGGGCGTGCTTTCCCTGACAGGGAGGCAGCGATAAATGTTGACAATCTCTCTCTAATCCTCCCAGAGCTGAGGAAAATCCTCCTCTGTTACATACACAGGAGCAGGTGAACTGAGGACAGCCACAGTACCAAGTACCCTGCGGGGTCTCTACGGTCACTTACCTCTGAACTTCAGGGGAGACTGGTGCAGCAGGAGTATGCCCAAGATCCTCCGAGCCCGATGAGACCCCCTTCGCTTCCTGGAAGATTCAGTTCCGGAGCTTCTGGACGGCATATTCCTAAGCCTAAAGCTGAGGTATTCCAGCCGTAATACACCACTTTTACTGAGAATAGTCTAGCACAATTGCTGCTATATCACAGTTGGTGTCTACTAATGTGCCTTTCTAGGGGATGCCTGTATCAACCGCTTGCTGTATGCCTTTAAATGTTGCCAGCTCTGTCTCTGTACTTCATAGCCAGCTCACTACAATATTGTGGTTTTTTTAAACTGCTGGGACGCCCGCACATGCGCAGAAGCGCTGCGGCGCGCACAGAGCGTCATCCCCCAGGCTCCGCCCCCTTTCCCGGCTCACCTCTATATATAGAGGCGCGTGCACGCGCACGTGCGCGGGCACGTGCGCCTTCGGCGCTAATTTCAAATATGGTAACAAGGGACAGGAGCCAGGGCCCCTCTTTGCCGCAGGCCGGGGGATGGACGAGCACTGCAACATGGCAGAGGAAGCAGTTTCCTATAAGAGAACTCACCATCTGCCTGGACTTTGCTCTGCTGAGAAGAAGCTAGTCCACATGACAAGAAAACATTCCACAGCGGCCTCTAGTGGACAAACACAGGTACCGCAGTCTAATATATTAAATATATATAAAAAAAAATTTTTTTTTTTTCTTGACCACCATTAAAAATTATTACATTTTTTTAGTAGTTACAGGCATGCACAGAATTTTGCGGGAATACCATTAGGTAACAGACAGAAAGACAAATTAGGCTTGGGGGTCCCCCAATAGAACCAAGTTCCTGGGGGCCCCCACTTACCTGTTCCCCGCCGCAGGACTTTGTTTGGTCCACAAAAGCCCAAACTTCACCTATCACGGCAGGCATTGTAATCAAACCTTCAGGGACCGGGTTCCCAAGGATTCCACTCCCCTGGACCTGTATAGCACCCTGCACAGAAAACATCTTGGTCGTGGGTATGACCAGAGCTCTGGATCCCAGGGTCCAGCTCTCCTAAGAGAAGCATTACAGGCAAAACCTTGCTCTTCTCTGCAAGGCCCGGGTACCGACCGTTTAGCTATGAAGCTTTTTTGGTCGGATCCGGAATAGCTTACTGAGGCCCAAAAGAACCTGTACGCAAGCTCAGTGAAAAACACATGTTTCTTCTTGGCCAACACCTTAGACACTGGCAAAAAACTGAGGTGCTCCCGGATGGGAGGGGCTTATATAGGGGAGGGTACTTCCGGTTTTGGAAGTTGCCAGTGCCAGCACCTGACGGTATCTATATAACCCATTAGTAATGACTATGTCGCTCTGTGTCCCGTGATGTACGAGAAAGAAATCCTATTTTCTTTCTCGTACATCACGGGACACAGAGCGACATAGTCATTACTAATGGGATGTCCTAAAGCAATGCCCAATGAGGGGGGGGGATACACCATATATAAGCTGAGCGCTATCAGACATGAGGATCTTTTGCGGCCTGCAACACACTGCGCCCAAAGGCGACATCCTCCTGACTTCTAACGTCCACCTGGTAGAACCTAGTAAACGTGTGTACTGAAGACCATGTTGTGGCCTTACAGATTTGAGCCAGGGAGGCCTGGTGATGCACTGCCCATGAAGTTCCAACTGCTCTCGTGGAGTGCGCTCTAACTTTGAACGGAGGCGGTCTCCTTCTCAAGCCATAGGCTTGTATTATGACCTGTCGAATCCACTTGGCTAAAGTAGATTTTGACGCTGCCTGACCCTCTCTGGGGCCTTCCGGCAGAATAACCAAAGTATCCGTTCTGCGAATCTGAGCAGTGGCCTTTAGATAAGCTTTAACTGCTCTTACTACATCCAAAGAATGCAATAACTTTTCCTCTACCGAAGTAGGTTTGGGGAAAAAAGAAGGAAGAACCACATCTTGGTTCAAATGAAACCTCGATACCACCTTAGGAAGAAAGGCTGGATGAGGACGTAACACTACTCTATCCTTATGGATAACCAGATATGGCTCCTTACAGGACATAGCTGCTAATTCCGACACTCTTTTAGCCGAACAAATGGCTACTAGAAAAATCAATTTCCTGGTGAGAAGCACCAAAGAAATATGATGTAATGGTTCAAATGGTTGTTTCTGTAGAACCGACAGAACCAAGTTTAGATCCCATGGACATATGGGAATATTAACCGGAGGACTAATACGCATCACTCCTTGTATAAAGGCTTTGACTAGTGAATGCGAAGCCAAGGGCCTTTGAAAAAATATTGACAAGGCCGAAATCTGACCCTTGATAGTACTCAAGGCAAGCTTCCTATCTACAGCCCACTGTAGGAAGTCCAGAATCCTACCTATTACGTACTTATGTGGATGCCATTTCTTGGCCTCACACCACGCGATGTACGCCTTCCAGATTCTATAGTAGATCTGCCTGGATACCAGCTTCCTGGCATTGATCATGGTAGATACCACAGGATTAGAGAGCCCTCTCTTTTTTAGAATGTGGGCTTCAATAGCCAGGCCGTCAAACCTAGGGCTGGTAAGGAAGGGTGGTATATTGGTCCTTGCGAAAGCAGGTCCGGACGACGTGGGAGAGACCAAGGACTCCCCACTGACATTTTACAATCTCCGCGTACCACGCTCTTCGGGGCCACGCTGGAGCCACCAGAATCACTGGTTCCTTTTCTACCCTGATTCTGCGGAGTCATCGAGGTAACCATTGTGGCGGTGTGAATGCATATATCAGCTTGAACTGATCCCAAGGGAACACTGTCATGGATATGCAGCAGTGTTTGTCTGTCAGCTTACCTTCCTTCCCATGTGTTCATCTTAGAGGCCTGAGCCCTTTCACCTGGCTTCCTTTATAATCTCCTCCCAGCCTGACTCCACCCCAGGCCCTATCACAGAACACTATATTAACCTGTGCACTGCAAGCCTGCTTTGCTGATCAACGTGTTTGTTAGGCATTGTGTGTTTGGGTTCCTGCCTGCCGTGTGCTACGTCTGTCTCTCTGTTACGTTATTGGCTTGTCCCTGACCATCCCTGTCTGCTCGTGACCCTTGACCTTCGGCTCGTTCTTCGTTATCCTTGTCTGCTTGTGGCCCCTGACCTTCGGCTTGTTATTCGGTTCTCTCTATCGTGTGCTGCTGCTTCCCCTTATCCTACGGGGTGTGAGCTAGGAAACTCCAGGGGCCGCGACCTGGTCCCAGCCTGCAGCGTAACATCCTCACCACTAGAGGCCCTGGAGAAGACCAGCTGGGTCTTAGACTCCGCGCCCTGGGGAATCTTGGCTCTCGCTTCCGTTGGGATCCCGGTTGTGCTCCTCTGGTCCCGCTTTCCACAACCACCCAGTTTCCTATCCACAGAAGCCAGCCATAGGGTTCACTACCTCGCGGTGCACTCCTGTCCCCCTACGGTGTGCATCTGTCACCTGGCCACAGGTGACCCTGACAGTTTGATCAGCCATGAACCCGGCTGACATCCCGCTACCCGCGGATGATCCATTGCAGGGCATAGTTTGCAGACTTGAAACCCAGGAATCGAATCAGACTCAGGTGATGCGATTCCTCCAGGATCTGGCTTCTCGCTTCGAGCAGCTTCAGGCCTCCTTGGGAACCCTGAATCCGCAACCTCAAATACAATCAGCGGCTGCACCTATTGCACCAGTCGCAGCCACACACTCACTACAACTGCCAGCTCCGTCCCGTTTCTCTGGGGACTCCAAGGCTTGCAGGGGGTTCCTTAGCCAATGCACGATTCATTTTGAGCTCCAGCCCCAAAACTTCCTGTCTGATCGGGCTAAGGTAGCCTATATCATTTCCCTCCTCTCTGGTGAAGCTTTAGCCTGGGCAGCCCCTCTGTGGGAACTGAATGATTCAGTGGTTTCTAGCCTGTCTGGCTTCTTGAAACTTTTTCGGAATATCTTCGAAGAACCGGCTCGTGTCTCTTCAGCGGCCAGCGCCCTTTTACGTCTCCGCCAAGAGTCTGCTTCTGTGGGACAGTATGCCCTTCATTTCCGCATACTGTCGGCTGAGTTGAGCTGGAACAATGAGGCCTTAGTCGCAACCTTTTTGCATGGCCTGTCTGATAGAGTGAAGGATGAATTAGCAGGAAGAACCATCCCCACTGATCTGGCCGGCGTTATCTCCTTGTGTAACCAGATCGATATTCGCTTTCAGGAGAGGACCTTAGAAAAGCAACGCCAGCAGTCCTTGGTTCTTAGTCAGCCTGAGCTCCCCTCTCTTCGACCCGTAGAGCATCTCCTACCAGCTGAGGAACCCATGCAGCTGGGTCGGACCAGGCTATCCCCCGAGGAACGTGCTAGGCGCAGAACTCTTGGTCTGTGTCTTTACTGTGGGGGCAAAGGTCATTTTCGTGACACTTGCTCTCTTTGTCCAGAAAAACGTTCGGGTCCACTTCATCTGGAAAGTGGAGTATTGGACCCAGAAATATCACCTTCCCCTTCTCGTCTTCTGCTTTCTGTGTTCCTTCATGTTGGTGCTTCTTCTCATTCGGTCTCAGCATATCTGGATTCCGGAGCCGCTGGTAATTTCATGGACTGGGAAATCGCATCGTCCATGAGACTTACTCTTTTGCCCCTCACCACGCCATTGGTGGTCTTGGCGATTGATGGTACTGTTCTCCCAGGGGGACCTATCCGCTTCCAGACCCTCCCTGTTAAGATGTCGGTAGGGACACTCCACCAGGAGTGGATATCCTTCCTTATCTTACCCAAGGCCTCAACGCCTATAATTTTGGGTCTCCCATGGTTACAGCTTCATTCTCCTCATGTGGACTGGACTACTGGACAGATCCTGGCTTGGGGTCCCTCCTGTTCCTCGTCCTGCCTACCCAAGGTTGCCCCCTGTGAATCTGAGCCGGTCATTCATTCCAGGTTGCATAACCATTTACATTTCTCTGTCCCTAACCACCCTTGGACGCACAGCCAGGCTAGCTTGTCTACAAGTCCTGCAGTCGCTACGTCTTGCGATGCGATTCAGGTAGTCGCTACACCTGACTCAGCTATTCACTCTGCCTCTGTACTAGTTATGCCAGTCCAGCCCATGCCCAGTGAGCCTCCTACTTTTTCTTGTTCGGGACATTCTGCTTGTCCTTCAGCTATTCAGCTTGACTCCTGCGACATGTCACCTTCTAACCAACCTGACTTCAGGGTTCCACTGACATCTGCCCAGTCTGATGGTCCTGTGCAAGATGACCAGTTCCCCTTTAAGGGTCTAGGGGACCCCCCTCAGATTCCTGTTGATCCTCTCATGCCCTTGCTTATTCCTAGAGAGCCTTTGGTCCTCAATAGATC
Source organism: Rana muscosa (assembly GCA_029206835.1). Lineage (NCBI taxonomy): Eukaryota > Metazoa > Chordata > Amphibia > Anura > Ranidae > Rana > Rana muscosa. The sequence goes on along the minus strand of CM055128.1, from coordinate 111,247,038 downwards.
TTCTTGTCATCTCCCTACCTCATTTTCGGTCTCTGAGGATAATCTTAAGTATGAGGTTAGACAAGTTCTGGATTCTCGGCTCTGCAGAGGCATTCTTCAGTACCTTGTGCATTGGAGAGGTTTTGGTCCTGAGGAGGCGTCTTGGATTGCTGCATCTGATGTCGCTGCACCTCATCTGTTGAGAAGGTTTCATCAGAGATTTCCCTTTAAGCCTGGGTCCAGGCGGGGGAGGGCCCATAAGAGGGAGGGTACTGTCATGGATATGCAGCAGTGTTTGTCTGTCAGCTTACCTTCCTTCCCATGTGTTCATCTTAGAGGCCTGAGCCCTTTCACCTGGCTTCCTTTATAATCTCCTCCCAGCCTGACTCCACCCCAGGCCCTATCACAGAACACTATATTAACCTGTGCACTGCAAGCCTGCTTTGCTGATCAACGTGTTTGTTAGGCATTGTGTGTTTGGGTTCCTGCCTGCCGTGTGCTACGTCTGTCTCTCTGTTACGTTATTGGCTTGTCCCTGACCATCCCTGTCTGCTCGTGACCCTTGACCTTCGGCTCGTTCTTCGTTATCCTTGTCTGCTTGTGGCCCCTGACCTTCGGCTTGTTATTCGGTTCTCTCTATCGTGTGCTGCTGCTTCCCCTTATCCTACGGGGCGTGAGCTAGGAAACTCCAGGGGCCGCGACCTGGTCCCAGCCTGCAGCGTAACATCCTCACCACTAGAGGCCCTGGAGAAGACCAGCTGGGTCTTAGACTCCGCGCCCTGGGGAATCTTGGCTCTCGCTTCCGTTGGGATCCCGGTTGTGCTCCTCTGGTCCCGCTTTCCACAACCACCCAGTTTCCTATCCACAGAAGCCAGCCATAGGGTTCACTACCTCGCGGTGCACTCCCGTCCCCCTACGGTGTGCATCTGTCACCTGGCCACAGGTGACCCTGACAAACACTAGGGCATCCGAGCCGCAAGCTAGGGGATCCCTTGTCCGAGAGACAAACCTGTCCACCTTTGCGTTGAATCTGGATGCTAGAAGATCTACATCCGATGTTCCCCACCGCTGACATATTGTCCAGAAAACCTCGGGGTGAAGGGACCCTTCCTCTGGGCATAATTGCTGGCGACTTAGAAAGTCCGCCTTCCAATTCTCCACTCCTGGAATAAATACCGCAGATATGGCTGGGACATATCTTTCTGCCCATTTCAGGATGTAATTTACTTCCCTCTGGGCTGCACGACTCCTGGTGCCCCCCTGATGATTGATATATGCCACTGCTGTGGCATTGTCTGATTGAATTCTGACAGGGGACCCTTGGAGTTTGGATGTCCATGCTACTAGGGCATACCGGGCTGCTCGTATCTCTAAGAGATTGATGGGCAGGGCCTTTTCTGCATCCGACCATCTGCCCTGGAGAGACCATTGCTCCAGTACTGCTCCCCAGCCTATAAGGCTGGCATCTGTAGTGACCACCTTCCAAGAAATCGGACTGAAGGATTTCCTTTTTTCCAGATTCTGGGGAACCAACCACCAACGGAGGCTCTTGCGAACGGAAGGGGACAAGGACATTGTAAGTCTAGGGCCTGAACTTTTTTGTTCCAGGCTGACAGTATGGCCCCTTGCAAATTCCTTGAATGGAATCGACCGTAGGGTACTGCTTCGAATGATGCCACCATCTTTCCCAGCAGCCTCATATACAGGCGTATGGACGGCTGTCTTTTTTGTACCCACTAAGTGGATCAAATCTTTCAAAGACAACACCTTTCCTCGAGGCAAGAATATTTTTCTCTGGCCTGAATCCAACCCCAAGTATTCCAGACTTTTGACTGGTTTTTAGGGGTGACTTGTCTCGGTTGATAATCCAACCGTGAGATTCCAGATACTTGATTGTCTTGTGAACGACCACGTCTAGTTTTTTCACTGAGTGGTCTATCAGCAACAAGTCATCTAGATATGCCATTATCATTACACCTTGTGTTCTTAGATTGGCCAATAAAGGGCCAGAATTTTTGTAAACACTCGTGGTGCTGTGGCCGAACCGAAGGGTAAGGCTCTGAACTGAAAATGGCGCCCTTCTACTGCAAAGCGTAGAAATTTTTGGTGGACTGGAAAGATGGGAATGCGCAAATAAGCATCTTTGATGTCGATCGCGGCTAACCAATCCTCCCCTTGTAGGGCAGTGGCCACCGATCGGATTGACTCCATTGGAAAGTCCTGATATACAGGAATTTGTATAGCCCTTTTAGAATTAATATGGGCCTCCCGTCCGCGTTTGCTTCGGGACTGTAAAGAGGTTTGAGTAAAACCCGAACCCTCATTCTTCCAGGGGAACCTCCATAATTACTCCTTGGAGCAATAGTTGTTCTAGTGCCAACAGGAGGGACTCTCTCTTCCGGGGATCCCTTGGCACGTTTGACCTCAAAAATGGGAAGGAGGAGAGTCTTTTAACTCCAAACTGTATCCCAAACATACTGCGGAGAGCACCTATCTGTCTTGATCGTGTCCCGCCAGGTCTCTTGCGAACAACTGGAGTCCTCCCCCCACCCGACTGAGTGGGGGCTTCAATGAAATTAACTTTGGGGGAGGTTTTGTACCTCCCCTGACCCAGGGTTTCTCATTACCCTGCTATTGTCCCTGTTTTTTACCCCCGGGAATTGACCGAGGAGGCCGTCGGAACTGTTACACAGCCGATGCCCCAGGGACTGGAGAAGCAGGCCTCTTAAAGAGGGACCTCTAACTCTGTTTTTAACCGGCAAGAGCGTATTTTTACCGCTGGAAATTTTCTGGATATATTTGTCCAGGTTTTCCCTGAATAAGTGTTCACCATGAAATGGGACGCTAACCAGCCATTCTTTACAGGGAGCTTCAGCAGACCAGTTTTTGAGCCATAGGAGCCTACGCATATGTACTATAGACAGCGTAAGGCGGGAGGCCTGATGGACTGAATCCTTTATGGCGTCAACCGCAAAGCCTAAGGCTCTAGGTAGATCAGCTAGGGCAAAGCCTGCTGATCTGTCAAGTCCCTCAAGACCTGTTTCAACTGATCCTTCACTGCTTAGCAGACCCCAATAGCTGCTACTGCTGGTTGTGTCACCAAGCTTGCTGTAGAAAGAAGCAGATTTTCATAAGGACTCCAATCTTTTATCTATTGGGTTCTTGAACATTTGGACATTATCCACTGGACATGTCAGTGATTTATACATACAAGAGATGGCTGCGTCCACTGTAGGGACCTTTCATTTTTTTTTTTTTGATGAACTTATCCTCCATGGGATAGACCACCGGAAATCTCTTGGGGGAATAAATATTTTCTCAGGATGTTCCCAATCCTGGTAAATGAGCCCTTTCAGTAAAGGGTGAAGTGGAAAAGAACAGACAGTCTGGGGGCTTCTAGCGACCCCAACGAGGATACAGTAGTGGTTGATGGTTCCGCAAGGTGCATTTTTAAATGCTGATCGGACCATGTTAGTCAGAGACTGAACCCATAATCTTTCAGCTTGAGATGCTGAGAAAAGGTTCCCCCACTGTTGATTCCTCTATAACAGAATCAACCTCATCCTGATCCCCTTCAGGCAGGTCGATCCCTGTATGGGACTGTTGCTCTGCTAACAGGCACTCTGAAGGAGGAGACGGAGATCGGGCGTGCTTTCCCTGACAGGGAGGCAGCGATCAATGTTGACAATCTCTCTCTAATCCTCCCAGAGCTGAGGAAAAAACCTCCTCTGTTACATACACAGGAGCAGGTGAACTGAGGACAGCCACAGTACCAAGTACCCCTGCGGGGTCTCTACGGTCACTTACCTCTGAACTTCAGGGGAGACTGGTGCAGCAGAAGTATGCCCAAGATCCTCCGAGCCCGATGAGACCCCCTTCGCTTCCTGGAAGATTCAGTTCCGGAGCTTCTGGACGGCATATTCCTAAGCCTAAAGCTGAGGTATTCCAGCCGTAATACACCACTTTTACTGAGAATAGTCTAGCACAATTGCTGCTATATCACAGTTGGTGTCTACTAAAGTGCCTTTCTAGGGGATGCCTGCATCAACCGCCTCTATGTGCCTTTATATTGTTGCTAGCTCTGTCTGTGCAGTTCAACAGCCAGCTATAATGTGCTTCAAAACACGCTGGACGCCCGCACATGCGCAGTAGCGCCGCGGCGCACACCTGAGCGTCATCCACCCGCTCCGCCCCTTTTTCCAGATCGCCTCTATGAATAGAGGCGCGTGCACGCGCACGCGCGCGGGCACGTGCGCCTTCGGCGCCTTTTTTGAAACCAACAAGGAGCTAGATAGGAGCCAGGGTCCCTTTGCCGCAGGGCCCGGGGATGGATGAGCGCAGCAACAGGGCAGAGGAGACAGCTTCCCAGCAGAGAACATACCAACTGCCTGGATTTGATTCTGGAAGAAAAAAATCCACATTACAAGAAAAAGAACCATAGCGGCCTCTAGTGTCTAACACAGGTACCGCGGTCTTACATTTTTTTTTTTTTTTTTTTTTTTTCTTGCCTACTATTAAAATTTTTACATTTTCTCAGTAGTAACAGGCATACACAGAATATTAGCGGGAATACCGTTAGGTAACAGACAGAAAGACAAATTAGGCTTGGGGGTCCCCCAATAGAACCAAGTTCCTGGGGGCCCCCACTTACCTGTTCCCCGCCGCAGGACTTTGTTTGGTCCACAAAAGCCCAAACTTCACCCATCACGGCAGGCATTGTAATCAAACCTTCAGGGACCGGGTTCCCAAGGATTCCACTCCCCTGGACCTGTATAGCACCCTGCACAGAAAACATCTTGGTCGTGGGTATGACCAGAGCTCTGGATCCCAGGGTCCAGCTCTCCTAAGAGAAGCATTACAGGCAAAACCTTGCTCTTCTCTGCAAGGCCCGGGTACCGACCGTTTAGCTATGAAGCTTTTTTGGTCGGATCCGGAATAGCTTACTGAGGCCCAAAAGAACCTGTACGCAAGCTCAGTGAAAAACACATGTTTCTTCTTGGCCAACACCTTAGACACTGGCAAAAAACTGAGGTGCTCCCGGATGGGAGGGGCTTATATAGGGGAGGGTACTTCCGGTTTTGGAAGTTGCCAGTGCCAGCACCTGACGGTATCTATATAACCCATTAGTAATGACTATGTCGCTCTGTGTCCCGTGATGTACGAGAAAGAAATGTATGGACCGCAGAACCTCCGCTTTAACTTTTGCTCCAACCTTGCAATTCTCCCCACCTACCCCTTTTGAATACCTCATTCTGGCAGGCTCTGCTCAGAGAGGTCTGATCTCAGATATTTACAAAATATTGAACGAGAGGCCCTTTGACTCAATGGGCAAACACAAGTATATGATCAAGTGGGAGAAGGCTCTGGGAGAGGAGATACCCGTGGAACAATGGAGGGTCATATGGACCCAGGCGTCCAAAACATTGTTATGCACGCTTTACAAAGAAAATATATACAAGATACTATACTTCTGGTACATGACTCCTGATGTTCTCCATGCCATCCACCCGGCCAGCTCAGACCGCTGCTGGCGATGAATGGGAGCGAAGGGAACACTGTATCATATTTATTGGGAGTGCCCGCTGATAACCCCCTACTGGATAACCCCCTACTGTTCAACTACTGATTCGTCTCCTCGAGATGGAAGTTCCCTTTACCCCTAAATTTTTCCTGCTGGGGCTGATGTCTCTGAAGGCTCCACACCCATATAAGAAGCTAGCTAGACATGTCCTCACGGCAGCTTGCTGCTTAGTGGCACTGAACTGGAAGCGCAGCTCCCCTCCTCCGGAGGGAGCGCTGTATGCAAGGATTAGGGATGTAGAATTGATGGAAAGGATGACGGCGAGGATTCAGGATCGTCTAGACACGCATAACATGGTCTGGGAGTTGTGGCACCACCGGGAGGAACACAGTGACTCGGAGCCAGGTACAACTTGATGACATGTTTTTCAGCAGTCGGGACTGAGAAACTGGTCAGAGTTGAAGGAAAGATGGATGGTGCTAAATACAGGGATATTCTTGAGCAAAACCTGTACCACTCTGTGTGACTTGAGGCTAGGATGGAGGTTCACCTTCCAGCAGGACAATGACCCCAAACACACTGCTAAAGCAACACTTGAGTGGTTTAAGGGGAAACATGTAAATGTGTTGGAATGGCCTAGTCAAAGCCCAGACCTCAATCCAATAGAAAATCTGTGGTCAGACTTATAGATTGCTATTTACATGTGCAAACCATCCAACTTGAAGGAGCTGGAGCAGTTTTGCAAGGAGGAATGGGCAAAAATCCCAGTGGTAAGATGTGGCAAGCTCATAGAAACTTATCCAAAGCGACGTGGAGCTGTGATAGCCGCAAAAGTTGGCTCTACAAAGTATTGACTTTTGGGGGGTGAACATTGACTTTCTGTTATTTTGTCCTATTTGTTGTTTGTTTCACAATAAAAAAAAAAATCTTCAAAAAAGTTGTGGGCATGTTCGGTAAATTAAATGATGCAAATCCTCAAACAATCTATGTTAATCCCAGGTTGTGAGGCAACAAAATACGAAAAATGCCAAGGGGGGTGAATACTTTTGCAAGGCACTGTACCGCCTCTGTGCAAGGATTTTGCACAGATCGGTCCCGATCCTCCTTTTCTGGGGTCCCTCAATGGCGCTCGTGGCTCCTCCTCTTCTCGAGTGCCCTCTCGGAGAGCCGCTTTCCAAGGGGGCACTCGTTTGGGTGCACTTCTCAGTCCTGCTGCTGTATCCATTGACACAGACAGCAGGACTCGGCCCAACCCCCTGGCTCCCGTGTCACTGGACGATTGGGGGAAGCAAACGCAAATGGCTCCTGCTGCTATCAATCTATCCAATGAGGACCCAAGACAGTGGCTGGAGCTGCTGTGCTCGTCCCCGTTGCTGGAACGATCGGCTTCAGGTAAGTAAAAGGGGTCTCTGGGGGGCTGCTGCACTACAGAAGGTTTTTCACCTTAATCCATAGAATGTATTAAAGGTGAAAAACCTTGAGGGTTTATAACCCCTTTAAAAGCAAAAGCAGTAACTTCCTACAGGCTCAAAATCTTACATCATGGGAGGTGGTCCAAAGCTTCCCTCTACCTGAAAGCTGTGGCAGTCACAGAAGGAATGGTGGTGGAGCTCTGGAGAAGTGTACAGTATAAGGTCTCTCTCTTTAATCAGTAGCTTACAACTATGTAAAAAAACAGCAAAAACATACTTTCCAGATCAGTTCACAGTCAGATTTTTTTTAATTAACACAACTGTAGATTAATGTGCTGGGTTACCTTCAAGCTTTCCAGAATATCCTGTGGATCAGCCTCTGAAACATCATAATCCTGTTTTAAAAAAAAGAGAGTGCCTTATTTTCAAGAAAATGTACAGATGTTCCCATCTTGTATTACAAGAGCATTAAGTACCAACTACCATGTGTTTAAATCATGGCACTAAACTAAAAGCATGCTGGTACTTAGAAAATATACAATTTTAGTAGCTTCTTGTTCTATGTAATTTAAAAGAACCATTGTCAAATGTTTCTGTTGGTATTGTAACAGGGACAAAGCTTCACTATTTGTGCTATAGTGCTGAACTGCAAATCATTGTGAACCAAGAAAATGACATTGGCTATTCTAGGGCTCCAATATAGAAAAATAGGTCTTGGTAAACACACAGCAAACAACTCTTCACTGGACAAGAGCACAGCCAAACTCATTGCTTCCCAGTCTGATGCACGTCATCTTATTTCTTTAAAATTACCAATTCACACCCTGTCCTTTATAATGTAATAACTCCTAAAGCAAAACTCAAATTTAAAAGCTGAACTACAAGGAAAATACTGCGCTAGACAAGTAAGGTAGCCTAAAAATATGTATACTGTGTGTGAATAGCTGCTACATAGTATAAAAGTAATTTCAAGCTGGCTCCTTCACACAGGGCTGGATTTCTGGATGCTGCAAGGAAGAGAGATGTTGCGATGGCAGTGAAGGTATCCAGTCGCATCCCCACCTCCAACCCTCTCCTCGCCCAGTCACAAAAAGCATTGTATTTTTTCACATAATAGAAGGCATGCTGTTAATAGAATAGGGGCAGATAATCAACATGATCTCTTGGTGAATGTAACTTTCGTTAAACAATCACTGGTCGTGAATCAAATCACTGTAATTTAGAATACATGCATCTGGCAGATTCACCCGCAGTAAACGTTTGACGATTGTCAGAATATAAATTTGCCCCTTCAAGTCTTCTCCTAAAAAACTGCATTACCCGTTTGATAGCAAATGTATTCTTTGTGTATACTGCCTGCGACACATGTGCAGTGTAGGCTCCCAGCAGCTTATATGTTGGAGCTGGGTGACAAGGTGATGCAAGTTCAGGAGCTTTCTCATCAGTGGCCACTCAATAGCCGAAGAGAAAAAATGTCAGATGAGGAAGACTAGGAGAAGATGGCAGCGGATAGAGCAGAGAGGGAGAGCACGAAACCTACATGGCTGCACTGCTTCTCTTTTCAGTGTCCGGTCAGAGGCTGGGGCGGTTCTAGAACAACCTGTGTTCAGAGGAAGGGAGTTGAATGATGCCAGCCATCAGACTCTGGACATCTAGTGGCAAAGTACTGCAGGGAAATCTCTGGATTGAAGGTGATTATTGCATCAAACACTGGTTTTGTTATTTGATCTTTTAGGCTGCATTCACACCTGAGCGTTTTGTAGCCTGAAGCTACAAAACACTAGAGGGGAAAAAATCCATTATTCTCTATAGAGATGGTTCACATCTCCACTCCAAAACGCCTGAAGCCGAACGCCTGAAGCTCAAACAAGTTCCGGACCCTTTTTTGTCGCGCGAATCGGGCAGATTTGGGCGTTTTAGGAGTCATAGAATGTAATGGAAACGCTCGATTCAAGCGTCTAGCGCGACAATGAGCATTTCCACGGGCGCAAATTCGCGCGACAAAACGCTGGTAAAAACGTTCGAAGCGCTACGCTCAGGTGTGAATGCAGTCTTAATGAGCTATTCATGGAAGTCTTCATCCTAAAGGGCTAACATCTTTTTTGCCTTCTGTCATTTTATTGGTGTAGATGCTGGCTTTTAATAAACATACACTTACCTGTTCCACTGTCCAGCGACGCTCCGCTCCTCTCCCCCCTTCTCCGCCGGTGCCTCCATTCATAGTGTGGGCACCCGGCCGTGACAGCTTTCGGCTTCATGGCCGGGCACTCACTGCGCATGCGCGAACGGCGCATCGCTCTCTGAGAGGACATGCGATCGCCTGGGACCTGTCACGTCCCAGGTGATCGCCTACAGGGAGGGGCCGCCAAAAGGCGATATGACGTATCGCCTAGGCGATCCCAGGGCGGAAGGAGGAAGTGGGACAGTAAGTCCCACTCCTACTGAAGCCCCCACCCCCCCCCACCAAAAAAAATTACATGCCAAACGTGGCATGTAAGGGGGCGAGGAGTGGATTAAGCGGAAGTTCCAAATTTGGGTGGAACTCCGCTTTAAAGGAGAAGTCCAGCCAGAGCTGGTTTGGCTGGGCTTCTCCTATGGATCAATTTGTTTTGCACTCCATCCAAACCCATTACTTTGTTATAGATGAGTGATAAATGTTTGTTAATCAACAAAGGAGAAGTCCAGCCTGAGCTTGTTTGACTGGGCTTCCCCTATGGGTTACAGGAGTGCAATTCGTTTTGCACTCCTTTGACCCCTCTTCAGCAGAGAGTGGTCTGAAGTCCGCTCTCTGCTGAGGTCACTGGAATCATTCCAGGCACCGCGTCATCACGACAATAAAGTCTGGATCCGCCAGGTGCCTGGACTGATGCCTGTCTCAGCCCCTCCACAGCTCAGCACTTCAGTGAGAGGTGGGGGGAGCAGAGCGGAGAGCCGCTGACTGACAGGCAGCAGCTCTTCTCTCAGGGATCTGTGAGAACCGAGCCATCGGTGGTGTTCGATCGCTCGGTTCTCAGTGTAGAGGCAGCATCGGACCCTACTTCTCTTTGAAAATCCTAAGTGCAGCCAAAATTACAACCAGAAAAATTAGAACATGGGATATAGTTTATAGTCAGTAGGATGTGTCCCTTGTGCAGGACAAAGGAGGATGATTATCAACAGAAAAGGAATCTGCACAAGGGGCATCCTACTGACTGTAAATTATGTCCTTTATGCTAATTTTTCTGTTTGTGATTTTAGGTACACTCTCCTTAAGAAGTTCCTTAACCCCTTCATGCCCAAGCCTTTTTCTGACATTTGTTGCTTACAAGTAGGGATGAGCTCGGTGTTCGAGTCGAACATAAGTTCGACTCGAACATCGGCTGTTCGACGAACATCGAACGATTTGGGCCGTTCGCGCCAAATTCGAGTGACGCGAACGGCCCACAATACACTGCGCCATTGCAGTGCAATCCCGGCGCTGTGATTGGCCAAGCATGCACTGTGACCCCGCATGCTTGGCCAATCACAGCGCCGGCAGCTAGGAGAGCCATAATTGGCCACAGGCAGGTTGCCTGTGGCCAATTATAGGTCAGGGGGTTTAGCACACGCCCCACACTATAAAAGGCCGCCAGCGCGGCGGCCTTGTGTAGTGTGTTCCAGCGCAGGGAAAGAGTTACATAGGCAGGGACAGTGTCAGTGCTATTTGTACCTCAAACGTGTGTGTAGGGAGAGAGAAGGATAGGCAGGGAGAGTGTCAGTGTCATATTCTTTGCTAAACCTTGTGTGCAGGGAAAGAGAAGGATAGGCAGGGGACAGTGTCAGTGTCACATTCTTTGCTAAACCTTGTGTGCAGGGAGAGAGAAGGATAGGCAGGGAGAGTGTCGGTGTCATATTCTTTGATAAACCTTGTGTGCAGGGAGAGAGAAGGATAGGCAGCGGACAGTGTCAGTGTCATTGTTGCCAAGTCTCCTGCACATTATACACCTGAAGTTAGCCCGTATTGCTGTGTTTTCCTGGTGTGTTACACCAACAGGCATTTGCAGCACTTACAGCGGGCGGAGTGTGCCTCCTGTACATTATACACCTGAAGTTAGCCCGTATTGCTGTGTTTTCCTGGTGTGTTACACCAACAGGCATTTGCAGCACTTACAGCGGGCGGAGTGTGCCTCCTGCACATTATACACCTGAAGTTAGCCCGTATTGCTGTGTTTTCCTGGTGTGTTACACCAACAGGCATTTGCAGCACTTACAGCGGGCGGAGTGTGCCTCCTGCACATTATACACCTGAAGTTAGCCTGTATTGCTGTGTTTTCTTGGTGTTACACCAACAGGCATTTGCAGCACTTACAGCGGGCGGAGTGTGCCTCCTGATCATATTACACCTGAAGTTAGCCCGTATTGCTGTGTTTTCCTGGTGTGTTACACCAACAGGCATTTGCAGCACTTACAGCGGGCGGAGTGTGCCTCCTGCACATTATACACCTGAAGTTAGCCCGTATTGCTGTGTTTTCCTGGTGTGTTACACCAACAAGCATTTGCAGCACTTACAGCAGGCGGAGTGTGCCTCCTGCACATTATACACCTGAAGTTAGCCTGTATTGCTGTGTTTTCCTGGTGTTACACCAACAGGCATTTGCAGCACTTACAGCGGGCGGAGTGGGCCTCCTGATCATATTACACCTGAAGTTAGCCTGTATTGCTGTGTTTTCCTGGTGTGTTACACCAACAGGCATTTGCAGCACTTACAGCAGGCGTAGTGTGATTCCTGCAAAATATACTCCTGAAGCTAGGCCTTATTGCTGGTTTTCCCATCTCCCTGCAGGCCATTAGAATGTCTGGAAGGCAAACAAGGAGAGGCAGACAGTCAGGAGCCAATAAAAGAGGGCAAGCAGGCTCTATGTCTAGAGACAACAGTGCTGGTCGTGGACGCGGTGCATCGCCATCAGCACGTGGCCATGGGACACGCTTGTCCTTCTTTTCGGCAGCTGGACGTGTTGAGCCGCATCATGCCGAAGACTTGGTATAGTGGATGACCAAGCCCTCCTCATCCTCCTCATCCTCTCTCACCCAGGCTCAGGGTTCTGGCAAAGCAGCTGCCAAAGCATCCTCTTCCCTGGTATCAATGTCATCATCAGTCACTCCTTCCCTAGACCAACCATGTCCTCCTGAGGAGTCCCCCGAACTGTTTGAGCACAGTGTTGGGTACATGCTCCAGGAGGATGCCCAGCGTTTCGAAGGGTCTGATGATGATACCCAGCTAGAGGAAGGCAGTAGCGTGAGAGCAGAGAGAGGGGATGCTCAAGAAGGACACCAATCTGGCAGTCATGTTCCAGCAGCTGCAGCATACTGCCAGATTGGCTCCAGTGATGAGGAGGGAGAGGATGATGAGGTCACTGACTCCACGTGGGTGCCTAATAGGAAAGAGGAGGAGGAGGATGAGGATGAGGAGGAGGCACATCTCCAACGAGGCAGGATGCCCTCGGGGGGCCAGCGTAAGGGCAGCACACCGACAGAATCACACCGCAGAGCTCCGTCTGTGTAGGGCGCTGCCTCTGCCCGTTATTCAAAAAGTTCTTTGGTGTGGGCCTTTTTTGAGTCAAGTGCATCAGATCGCACAGCTGCTGTTTGCAACATATGTCTCAAGCGTATATCGCGTGGCCAAAACATCACCCGCTTGGGCACCACATGCTTGACCAGACATATGTTGACCTGCCATGCAGCTCGTTGGCAAGCCTACTTTAAAGACCCACACCAAAGAACAAAGCGGACCTCTCCTTGCACCGCAACAGCTGGGATCTCCAACCCCACTATACCTTCAGTCCTCTCTGAAACCTGCACTGAGAGGAATGAAGGTGTAGAATTAGGTGTGTCACAGCCAAGTACTTGCGGGCACTCTGCTAGCAGTACACCGACGTCCGATTCTAGCAGGCAAATTTCCCTGCCCCAGCTGCTGGACCGTCGAAAGAAGTTCACTCCCAGCCATCCACATGCCCAGCAGTTGAATGCTAGCTTGGCTAAATTGCTAGCGCTTCAACTGCTGCCTTTTCAGTTGGTAGACTCGGCCCCCTTCCGTGAATTTGTGCAATGTGCGGTTTCTCAGTGGCAGGTTCCCAAACGCCACTTTTTCTCACGGAAGGCGATTCCGGCTCTCTACAGGCATGTGGAAGGCAATGCGCATATTACCGCTGACTCATGGTCCAGCAGGCATGGACAGGGATGTTACCTTTCTTTCACGGCCCATTGGGTCACTCTTTTGGCAGCTGGGAAGGATGCAGGACAAGGTGCACTAGTGTTGGAGGTTGTTCCGCCGCCACGCCTCCAAAATGCTACTACTGGTTGTGACACACCTCTCTCCTCCACCCCCTCCTTTTCTTCTTCCTCCATGGCCTCTTCCTGTGCTTTGTCCTCGGAACCAGCGGTGCTCCGTAGGCGTTCAAGGGGCTACGCAAGTACGCAGGCAAAAAGATGCCATCCCGTGCTTGCGCTGGTGTGTTTGGGGGACAGGAGCCACACTGGGGCAGAGGTTCTGTCTGCTCTGCAGGGGCAGGCCGAGAGGTGGTTGACGCCACGCCAGCTTAAGCCAGGAATGGTGGTTTGCGACAATGGCACCAACCTCCTCTCCGCCCTCCGACAGGGACAACTGACCCATGTGCCCTGTGTGGCTCACGTCCTTAACCTGGTGGTGCAGCGGTACTTGAGCAGGTACCCGGGCTTACAGGATGTCCTGTGGCAGGCCAGGAAAGTCTGTGTGCATTTCCGCAGATCTTATAATGCCAGTGCTCGCCTGGCTGAGCTGCAAAAGGAGTTGAACCTGCCCAAGAACCGCCTTATATGTGACATGCCCACCAGGTGGAACTCAACGTTGGCCATGCTGCAGCGGCTGCACACGCAGCAGAGGGCCATCAATGAGTACCTGTGTGACTACGGCACCAGGACAGGGTCAGGGGAGCTCGGTTTTTTTCACCACGCCAGTGGGGCATGATCAGGGATGCATGCACTGTCCTGGCACCATTTGAGGAGGCCACAAGGGATGGTGAGCAGCGACAGTGCATGCATCAGTGACACTGTACCTCTTGTCCACCTGTTGGAACATACGCTGCGTGGAATAATGGACAGGGCACTTGAGGCAGAACAGAGGCAGAAAGAGGAGGACTTCCTTGCCTCTCAAGGCCCCCTTTACCCAGACAGTGTTCCTTCTGTCCCACCCATCACACAGGAAGAGGAGGAGGAGGAGGAGGAGGATTGTGTTAGCATGGAGGTGGAGCCTGGCACTCAGCATCAGCAGCAGTCTTTTAGGGATGATTTACAGTCCCAAGAAACCAGTGGACTTGTACGTGGCTGGGAGGAGGTGGCTGCGGATCATGTCGTCCTTAGTGACCCAGAGGACTCCGGACCGAATGCCTCAGCTAACCTACGCTGCATGGCCTCCCTGATCCTGCAAAGTCTGCGGAAGGATCCTCGTATTCTTCGGATCAAGGAGAGGGACCATTACTGGCTGGCCACTCTCCTTGATCCACGGTACAAGGGTAAGGTTGCGGACCTTATCTTACCGTTGCAGAGGGAGCAGAGGATGAGACAACTCCGGGAGGCCTTGCAGAAAGGTCTGTGCAACGCGTTCCCAGAGACTGGGAGGTTACAAACTCCTGGTCCTGGACAACGAGTTGCTGAGGCTTCGGTCAGTCAAAGAAGGAGCGGTGGGGAAGGTGGCCGTCTGACCGATGCGTTCAGACAAATCTTTAGTCCGCAGCCGCAAGGTATGATCGGTTCCAGCAACCATCGCCAGCGTCTGATATACATGGTGCAGGAATACCTAGGGGCAAGGTCAGACTTGGACACCTTCCCCACCGAAAATCCTCTGGCTTACTGGGTCTTGAGGATGGATCACTGGCCAGAGCTTGCACAGTATGCAATTGAGCTACTGGCCTGTCCTGCATCCAGCGTTCTTTCAGAACGCACATTCAGTGCTGCTGGAGGATTTGTCACGGATCACAAGGTGCGCCTGTCCACCGACTCGGTTGATCGACTGACCTTCATAAAGATGAACCAGTCTTGGATCACCACCAGCTACCAAACACCTGAAGCTGATATAACAGAATAATTTATTTTCAAATGTCACATCCCTTCAAGACTGCCTATGCTGATGCTGAGTGACTGTCCTGTTATGTTGACTGACTATCCTCCTCCTCCTCAATGATCCGATTGATGATGATAGCTTGGAAGAACATTTTTGTTTCTGGGTGCCGCCACCAGTGGCTAAGGCCCAATTTTTCAGCCCCTGTTTAACAGGGGCATGTAATTAAAAATTTTTATGCAATGCTTTGCAGCAGGGCTCATTCCTGCACTCCAACTAGAGTATCTGGGAGAGGTTGCAGTGTCGTGGCACCAGCAACAGTGGCTAAGGCCCAATTTTTCAGCCCCTGTTTAACAGGGGCGTGTAATTACAATTTTTGATGCAATACTTTGCAACAGGGCTCATTGCTGTGCTCCAAGTACAGTATCTGTGAGGGGTTGCAGTGTTGTGGCACCAGAGCCTTATGCCCCATACACACGATCGTTTTTCTTGCCATTTTTTTTCTTGCCGTTTTTCACGTCGTTTTTTTTCATGTTTCCTCTCAAGCCTCAAAGCGCAGTGACGTACAACACGTACGACGGCACTATAAAGGGGAAGTTCCGTTCGAATGGCGCCACCCTTCATGTTAGTAAAGTTTGTTGAGCGACGATTCGCTCTTTTCAGTCTCGTGCTTTTCAGTCCGTGGCTGCGTGACGAATGTGCTATCTCCATTACGAACGCTAGTTTTACCAGAACGAGCACTCCTGTCTCATACTTGATTCTGAGCATGCGCGTTTTTTTTCACGTCGTTAAAGCATACACACTATCGTTTTTCATGTCGTTAAAAAAAACGACATGAAAAACGACGTGAAAAAAGAGAGCATGTTCGAAATTTTTAATGGCCGTTTTTCACGTCGTTAAAAATGCTCTGGAGCCTACACACGATCATTTTTAATGGCCATTTTTTTTAATGGCATTTTTAACGGCATGAAAAACGATCGTGTGTATGGGGCATAAGGCCCAATTTTTCTGCCCCTGTTTAACAGGGGCATGTAATTACAATTCTTGATCTAATAATTCACAGCAGGGCCCATTCCTGCGCCCACCAAGAGTAACTGTGAGGCCTTACAGTGTTGTGTCAACACCACCACCACCACCACCACCAAAGGCCCAATTTTTCAGCCCCTGTTCAACAGGGGCATGCAATTACAATTCTTGATCTAATAATTCACAGCAGGGCCCATTCATGCGCCCACCAAGAGTAACTGTGAGGGCTCACAGTGTTGTGGCAACACCAACATGTAAGGGGCAAATTTCAGCTGAGTATATACGGCAGGCCCCTACTTTCAAACATCCAACTTACAAACGACTCCTTCTTGCAAACGGAAGGATACAACAGGAAGTGAGAGGAAATCTACCCCTAGGAAGGCAAATTCTCTCCTGTAAGAGTTAATATGGGAAAAAAAGAAGTGTCTCCTCTCCACTGATGCTTTATCACCAATTCTTGTTTCAATAAAAAAAACAAATTTTCAAAAAACATTTGTCATTAGGACGGAAAGTGACTGTTCTGAACAGGTGCACACTGCACAGACAGCAAAACAAATGTTACAGGGGTGATAACCCTTCCCTATGTTTTCCAAAAAGCTTAAAAATAGATTTATATTTTTGGGCTGGAGCTACACTTAAACAATGTACCTGTTCAAAATTACAAACAGATTCTACATAAGAACAAACCTACAGTCCCTGTCTTGTATGCACCGCCTGTACAGAGTATATAGGGCCTTTTTTATTTTGTGTGCGGGGTTCCCCTTAATATCCATACAAGACCCAAAGGGGCTGGTAATGGGCTGGGGTGGGGGGGGGGGGGGGTGTGATGGGGTAGCTATGCCATTTTCTTAAAGATTTTCATCCATATTACCGGGACCAGACATTACATTAAAGCCGCAAGCAGTTTTAAATGGCTTTTTTTCCTTTAGAAATGTAATTTTGTGCAGGGACAGTTCTAAACACGGGAAACACGTGGCACTTCACAGGCATACTTTAGACACCCCCTAGGTACGATATTTAAGGGAATATTTGACTTTTTTTTTTTCACTTTATGCATCATTAAAATGACTGCTACCGAAAAACGGCCGTTTTTAAAACTTTTTTTTGGATTGATACATGTCCCCTGGTGCAGAACCCGGGTTCCCAAACCCTTTTTAGGACAATAACATGCATAATAGTCGTTATAATTAGCACTCGTGCAAACTTTCGGTCCGTTCGCGGGTTCTGGTGCAAACCGAACCCGGGAGTGTTCGGCTCATCACTACTTACAAGTTAAAATCCTGAAGTCAATTTCCTCCATCCCAAACTCATCCATGTCTTTATGGACCTTGCTTTGTGCACTGGTCCAAACCATTTGGTGGAGGGGGGGGGGGGATTATGATGTGGGGTTGTTTTTCAGGGGTTGGGCTTAGCCCCTTAGTTGTAGTGAAGGGAACTCTTAAGGCGTCAGCATACAGAGTCATTATGGATAATTTCATGCTCCCAACTTTGTGGTAACAGTTTAGAGATGGCCCCTTTCTGTTCCAACATGACTGCGCACCAGTGCACAAAGCAAGGTCCATAAAAGACATGGATGAGCAAGTTTGGGGTGGAGGAACCTGACTGACCTCAACCTGATAGAACACCTTTGGGATGAATTAGAGCACAGACTGAGCCAGTCCTTCTCGTCCGCATCAGTGCCTAACCTCACAAATGTGCTTCTGGAAGAATGGTCAAAAATTCCCATAGATACACTCCATAACCTTGTGGACAGCCTTCCCAGAAGAGTTGAAGCTGTTATAGCTGCAAAGGGTGGGCCAACTCAATACTGAACCCTACGGACTAAGACTGGGATGCCATTAAAGTTCATGTGTGTGTAAAGACACATATCCCAATACTTTTGGTAATAAAGTGTATATTACTTTTGGCTCTAGCTTAACATCTATATAACAGATATTGATTACATTGTCGATGTCTGTGTTTGCATGTTAGCACTAAGACTGCATTCACACCTGAGCGTAGCGCTTTGAGCGTTTTTACCGGCGTTTTTACCGGCGTTTTGTCGTGCGAATTTGCGCCCGTCGAAACGCTCGTTGTCGCGCTAGACACTTGAATCGAGTGTTTCCATTACATTCTATGACTCCTAAAACGCCCAAATCTGCCCGATTCGCACGACAAAAAAGGGTCCGGAACTTGTTTGAGCTTCAGGCGTTCGGCTTCAGGCGTTTTGGAGTGGAGATGTGAACCATCTCCATAGAGAATAATGTTTTTTTCCCCTCTAGCGTTTTGTAGCTTCAGGCTTCAGGCTACAAAACACTCAGGTGTGAATGCAGCCTGAAGGAGGAGGCAATTCCCCTGATACACGTTGACTATCTGTACATGTTTTACCTCCAATAAACGATTATATTCTTTATCAAGAGTTTCTTTATTCTGGACACTAGGCACGCCTTTCTATTTACTCAAATATAAAAGTAGGATACAAACTTAAAGGGGTTGTAAAGGTACACTTTTTTTCACCTTAATGCATTCTATGCATTAAGGTGAAAAAACATCTGTGCATTAGCGGCCCCCCAGCCCCCATGTTTACTTACCTGACCCCTCAAAAGTCCCGCGCTGTGAACGCGCTGGCTTCTCGGCTCATTCATTGGTTGATTGAAAGCAGCGCAGCCATTGGCTCGCGCTGCTGTCAATCCCATCCAATTATGCAGCGGGGCCGAGTGATACAGCCGGCGGCTATAGCTGCCGGCTGTATCACGGGAGTGCGCCCGCAAGAACTATCCACCATGTGAGAGAGCTCTCATGAAGGTGGATAGTTCTTGCAGGGAGGAGCCGAGACAGCCGCCGAGGGACTCCAGAAGACCAGGTTCGGGCCACTCTGTGCAAAACGAGCTGCACAGTGGAGGTAAGTATAACATGTTTGTTATTTAAAAAAAAAATAATAATAATTTACCTTTACATACCTTTTAACCACCTCAATACCGGGCCTATTCTGGCACTTCTCTCCTTCATGTAAAAATCATCATTTTTTTGCTAGAAAATTTGTCAGAACCCCCAAACATTATATATATATATTTTTTTAGCAGACACCCTAGGGAATAAAGTGGTGGTCATTGCAACTTTTTATCTCTCACGGTATTTGCGCAATAATTTTTCAAACGCCTTTTTTTGGGGAAAAAAAACGGTTTCATGAATTAAAAAACAACAACACAGCAAAGTTAGCCCAATTTTTTTGTATAATGTGAAAGATGATGTTACGCTGAGTAAATAGATACCTAGCCTGTCACGCTTTAAAATTCTGCACACTAATGGAATGGCGCCAAACTTCGGTACTTAAAAATCTCCATAGGCGACGCTTTAATTTTTTTTACAGGTAACTAGTTTAGAGTAACAGAGGAGGTCTAGTGCTAGAATTGTTGCACACGCTCTAACGCATGCGACGATACCTCACGCGTGGTTTGAACGGCGTTGAACGGCGTTTACATATGTGGGCGGGACTTACTTGTGTGTTCGCTTCTGAGCGCGAGCTACCGAGGACAGGGGCGTTTGAATTTTTTTTTTTTTTTACACTTTTATTCCTATTATTGTGACAGGTCCTCTTTATGGAGAGATGTGGGGTCAATAAGACCCCACATCTCTCCTCCAGGCTAGAAAGCATGAGATTGGGAAAAAAAAAAATCACAGATCTCATGCTGACAGCCGCGATCACGGCTTTGTTTACTTCCGGGTACCTGGGCGTGACGTCATAACGTCGCGCCCAGGCCTCCGACGATCATAGAGATAACCGGTGACCATCTAGTCACCGGAAATCTCTATCCTCGTCATCCGGCACAGCCGATTCGCTAACCAGGTGATGAACTTGGGGGTCATCTTGGATTCCAGATTGACTCTGGACCCTCAGGTGAGTGGAGTGGTGAGTTCATGCCACTTCCACTTAAAGCTCCTGCGGGCCCTTTTCTGCTAACTGGATGATAACTCTGATAAGATCGCTCTGATCCATGCAACAATTACCAGTCGGTTGGACTACTGTAATGCCCTGTACCTTGGCCTACCTAAAAAGATCATGTATAGACTCCAACTAATTCAGAGCGCTGCAAGGTTACTTATGGGTGCTGGTAGGAGAGATCATATCACCCCAATTTTAAATAATAGGATTTTTATAACAGCTTACCTGTAAAATCCTTTTCTTGGAGTACACCACGGGACACAGAGCTAGTCATTACATAATGGGTTAAGGGTCACCAGCGGTGATTGGACACTGGCACAACCAATGGAAGACAGTTCCCCTCCATATAACCCCTCCCATCAGGGAAGTACCTCAGTTTTGTAGCAAAGCAGTAAGGTTCCCATAAGAAGGGGGGGACCTCTGTGTCCCGTGGTGTACTCCAAGAAAAGGATTTTACAGGTAAGCTGTTATAAAAATCCTATTTTCTTTATCGTACACCACGGGACACAGAGCTAGTCATTACATAATGGGACGTCCCAGAGCAATGCTCATATGAAGGGGGGGAGACACAGATCAACACAGGCCGCTTGCGGACCAGAAGCCCTATACTGCTGCCTGCAGCACACTTCGCCCAAAGGCGGAATCCTCATGTCCTTTCACATCTATTTGATAGAATTTGGAAAATGTATGGACTGAAGACCAAGTTGCAGCTTTACAGATCTGAGCCATCGAAGCCTGGTGGTGCACTGCCCATGAAGCACCTATCGCCCTGGTAGAGTGCGCCTTAACAGGAAAAGGAGGAGTCCTGTTCTTTAAACCATAAGCTTGAATAGATACTTGTCTAATCCACCTGGAAATGGTGGATTTTGATACCGCTTGGCCCTTCTTGGGCCCATCTGGTAAAATAAACAAAACATCTGTTTTACGTATCTGAGCGGTTGCTTGCAGATACACCTTTACCGCTCTCACTAGATCTAGAGAGTGTAATAATTTTTCCCCCGCCGTCCGCGGGTTTGGAAAAAAGGAAGGCAGAACAATGTCTTGATTCAAGTGAAAAGCCGACACCACCTTAGGTAGAAAAGCCGGATGGGGTCGTGGTACGATTTTGTCCTTGTGACAAATTAGATAAGGCTCTTTACAAGAAAGAGCTGCTAGCTCTGATACTCTCCTAGCAGAAGCTATAGCAATCAGAAAGGCCAACTTCCTACTCAATATAATTAAAGGAATATGGCGAATAGGTTCAAAAAGGTTGCTTTTGCAACACTGACAATACCAAATTCAAATCCCATGGACACAAGGGAGTCCTAACTGGAGGATTTATCCTCAGTACCCCCTTAATGAATGTCCGAACTAGGGAGTGAGATGCCAATGGTCTCTGAAAGAAGACTGATAGAGCCGATATTTGCCCTTTGATGGTGCTAAGGGCTAAATTCATATCCACTCCTAACTGGCAAAAAGCAAGAATCCTACTTATTTCATACTTCTGAGGATTCCAACATCTGGATTCACACCAGGAAACGTATGCTCTCCAGACTCTCTGATAGATGAGTCTGGAGGCTGGCTTTCTAGCATTAATGAGCGTAGAAAGAGCCGGACCAGAGACCCCTCTCTTTTTAAAAATGTGGGTCTCAGCAGCCAGGCCGTCAACTTTAGCCTTTGTAAGGAAGGGTGGAATACTGGACCCTGTGACAGCAGGTCGTGTCGAAGTGGAAACTTCCAGGGCCTTCCTATCGCCATTTTTACAATCTCGGCGTACCAAGGCCTCCTGGGCCAGTTTGGGGCCACTAGGATTACTGGTATTCCCTCCTCCTTGATCCTGCGAAGCAGTCTTTGTAGAAGAGGGATCGGAGGGAATGCATAGATCAGTGAGAACTGATTCCATGGAGTTATTAGAGCGTCTGTATTATTAGAGCGTCTGTCCCGTAGGCTAGAGGATCTCTCGTTCTGGACACAAAGTTGTCCAATTTCTTGTTGAACCTGGCAGCTAGCAGGTCTACATCTGGGTTTCCCCATCTCAGACATATGGCCTGAAAGATCTCGGGGTGAAGAGACCACTCTCCTGGTAGCAGCTGCTGACGACTCAGGTAGTCTGCTTGCCAATTTTCTATCCCTGGAATGAAGATTGCAGAAAGGCAAGGTACATGCTCTTCTGCCCATGCCAGGATCCGGTTCACCTCTCTTTGGGCTGCCCGACTGCGGGTGCCTCCTTGGTGATTGATGTAAGCTACTGCAGTAGCATTGTCGGATTGAACCCGAACTGGGTAGCCCTGTAACCTGTATGTCCAGGTTTTGAGGGCTAGCTATACCGCCCGGATCTCTAGCACATTGATGGGCAGGATCCCCTGAGTCTTGGCCCAGGTTCCCTGGGTAGAAGCCTCCTCGAATACTGCACCCCAGCCCGATAGGCTGGCATCCCTAGATACCACCTTCCAGGCCACTGGGAGGAAGGACTTTCCCTTCCGTAAATTCCTGGCTTCTAGCCACCAATCGAAGCTGTGGCGTACTTGTGAGGACAGGCGCATGGGTATATCCAGAGCTTGGCTCTTCCTGTTCCAGGAAGCTAAAATATTGCCTTGAAGTAGTCTCGAATGAAACTGGGCGTAAGGGACCGCCTCGAAGGAGGCTACCATCTTTCCCAATAGTCTCATGCAAAGGCGAATAGACGGCCTCTTGTTTGCTTTGACCTTGTGGATCAGGTCTTTCAGAGACTGTATCTTCGGTTCTGGCAGGTATACCCCGTTTTGGGCTGTATCTATGATCATGCCCAGGTACCCTATCCTTCTTTGGGCCTGGAGAGAGGATTTTTGTAAATTTATAATCCATCCTAAATGCTCCAGGTATCCTACTGTAGTGTGTACAGCGTGACCCAATCCGTCCTTTGACTGATCTATTACTAGTAGATCGTCCAGATAGGCTGTTACCGCAATGCCCCGTGTTCTTAGGTTTGCTAACAGAGGAGCTAGCACCTTTGTGAATACTATGGGCGCGGTGGCTACACCAAACGGCAGAGCCACAAATTGAAAGTGGCGATCTTCTACCGCAAACCTTAGGAATCTTTGGTGAGCGGGGAGGATGGGTATGTGTAAATGTGCGTCCTTGATATCTATGGGCGCCATGAATTTTCCGCCCTTTAAAGTGGCGGCCACGGATCGGATCGTTTCCATTCGAAAATGGCGATCGTTCAGGAACCGATTTAGGGATTTTAGATCCAGGATGGGTCTGACATCTCCATTTGGCTTTGGAATCACAAAGAGGTTTGAGTAAAAACCTGAACCTCGCTCTTTTTGGGGTACGTCTGTAACTACCCCTTGAGCCATTAAGTGATCCAAACCTTTGAAGAAGGATTCTCTTTTTTGTGGATCCTTGGAGAGTCTTGAACCTCGGAATTGAGAAGATGGGATCTCTCGAAATTCCAGTTTGTACCCTGAGGATATTGTGGATACTACCCAATTGTCCTGGATTTCTGACCACCAAGTCGCTCAGAACTGACAAAGCCTTCCTCCCACTCGGCCGAGCGGGGGCGCCCCTTCACTGAGAGGCTTTGGGGGCTTGCTTATTAGCTCTTGCACCCCACGGCTTCTTGTTCTTCTGAGCTTGCCCCTTGGCTTTTGTGGGCGGCTAAAACAGGCCGCCGCCACTGGTTGGAGTCAGATTTCCCGGGAGCTGCGGAGAGAGCGTTTAAAACAAGATCTCTTGTTTTTCTTTCTCTCAGGTAAAAGTCGTTTTACCACTTGATCTTCTGTATATATTTTTCTAAATCTTCCCCAAATAGGCGTTCGCCATGGAACGGGAACTTGCCAACAGCTTTTTGCATGGGGTCTCCGCTGACCAATGCTTAAGCCAAAGTACTCTGCGCATCTGTACCAGCTGGAGTGTAAGGCGTGATGCCTGTATGATAGAATCTCTCATGGCATCCACTGTGAAGCATAAGGCTTTAGGCAAATTTTCCCAATTTCTAGCCTGCTCTGAAGGCAGTTCCTTCAGCCCCTGCTTTACCTGTTGGCTGATGACCTGACACATACCGACTGCTGCTACTGCAGGTTGGGTAATTGAGCCGGCCAAAAGGAAGGAGGATTTCAACTTCCTCTCAGAAGGATCTTTTAAACCCTTGTACATTATCCACCGGACATGTCAGGTTTTTATTTACACAAGAAATAGCCGCAACTACCGCAGGCAGGCTCCATTTCTTTAAAAAAAAAAATTTCCCCCATAGGATAAAGAATGTTAAACCTTTTTGGAGGTGAGAAACGCTTATCTGGATGTTGCCAGTTTGCGTATATTAGATCCTCTAGTAACGGATGAACCGGGAAGGAGCATGCACCTTGCAGGGATCTTAATGACCCTAGGGAGGAGACAGGTAATTCCGTTACCTCCGCAGAGGTTAACTTAAATGCACTGCTATAGCATTGTACCTGTGACCTTAAAATCTGGCTCCTCATCCTCTGCTGATGTAGCCTCCTCCTCCTCATCCTCCTCCCTCAGGTACTTCTGAAGGGAGGTCCAATACTGGAAGAGACCTGCTTCGCTTATTGTCCCTTTTTAGAGGACTTAGCGATTAAGGTAGCAATTTTTTCCTCCAGATTATTTAGGGCAGCTGATAAAGTGTCCTCAGTGACATATACAGGCCCAGGCTTCACTGGGGAAGCCGCCATACCTGACAGAGGTAATGGCTCATCCTGAACAGGTGCATTTAGCAACACAGGAGAGAAAGGTACCGAGTCAGCACAGTTAGAGCCTCCTCTCAGGCGGTGGTGCTTTCTTATCTCTTTTTGTCCGTATTACTTCCCCTGGAAGGCTTACTGTTTAGACAAAATACAAGGTACCTAAATGCATATACTACCGTGTTCAGTTTAGCAAATACATTAAGTATGCAACTTTTAACACATAACTATGCATAACATGGATGTCTTCTAGGAAGTACCCAATCCAACCACATGGAGTCTTACGTCCCTGTATAGCTGCTGTGTTTCTCTGCCAGGAATAAGAGAACTAACGAGCTTGCTTGCTGCTGCAGTGCTTCTCACACTGACAGTCTTTTAAATTTGGCGCCGTTTCTGTGCCTGCGCGCGCCACGTGCCCGCGCACGCCTTCGCCCCCCCCCTCCGATAAAGCGCGCTCCCGCGCGCGCGCGCGCGGCCCTTAGCGCTATGGCGGTGGCCATAGTGAGAGAGGACTCTCATCAGCCCTTGTTCCCACTTACCTGCATCTGCAGGTGTCTAGTCGGCCACCGAAAGGAGGATCGGGGTGCCCCAGCAAGCTCAGCAGCGGAGGTGACGAGCAGTGTACTTCGCCGAAGCCGACACTGAACAGAGTGAGGTGAGTATATTCAGCTCTTTACTCCCCCCAGTGGTGGAAAAAAAGAAGACATCCACTTTTTGAAAAAGGTCCCAACCTACTTATGGACCTTCTAATCTCACCTTATCCACGCCGCAGGTTTTTCTGCTGAAAGATTTCAGACAGATACCAAACTTCACCCTTCACGGTGGGCTATGTGTGCCAACCTTCAGGGATATGGGTTCCTATTTAAAAGGATACCTCTCCCCTGGGCCTTGTACAAGACTCTTACCAGGACTTTATAGCGAAATAGCGAAAGTGCTGGATCTTAGAGCCCAGTCCTCCGAAGAGAGACATTACAGGCGACGCCTCATGGATGAGGCCCGGATCCCATCCAGATTCAGCTCATTTGTAGGCGTCTTGGATGGATCCGAAAGCATAGCTCTTTTACCCCCAGAGGGTCTCTTTGGTAGAGCTTTCCTTTAGCACCTCCTAACGCGTCCAACACCTTTCGACACTGGCGAAAAAACTGAGGTACTTCCCTGATGGGAGGGGTTATATGGAGGGGAACTGTCTTCCATTGGTTGTGCCAGTGTCCAATCACCGCTGGTGACCCTTAACCCATTATGTAATGACTAGCTCTGTGTCCCGTGGTGTACGATAAAGAAATAAGACTGGAGTTCTTAAAGAAGCGCCGTCCAGGTCATCTTCCAAGATGGCGGCGTCAGCTACCTCACAGCCAGGTGCACAGCGTGCTGTTAAGCCTCTCTCACAGAAACCGAAATTACCTGAGTTGGCCGGTGAGTCTGACTCTGATGTTGGCAGTTCACAGACTGTTTTTCAATCCAGTATGTTTATACACTTTGAACGCATGCAACAGAAGGCCCTGAAGCAAACGTCAGACCACATAACTGAGAAGCTGACAAGAGAGATTAGAGAATTGGGGCACAGAACAGCTGAATTGGAGGTTCGGGTGGATGAAATAGAAAGTCACACACACAGCAGTATATTTCTGACTTTGAACCCCTAAAAGAAGAGAATCTGGTACTACAGTTCCGTTTAGAGGACCAAGAGAATAGGGACCGCAGGTCTAATTTTCGAATCAGAGGGATATCTGAATCTGTGCTGGATTTATAGGCCACCACGATTGCACTCTTCCAGGAACTGCAGCCTGGCATCCCAGTAGAAAGATTAGAAATGGACAGAGTGCACAGAGCCCACGCAAGCCTAATGGACCTCCCAGGGACATAATAACTTAAGTTCCATTATTACCGCACCAAAGAGCAATTGCTTGCAGCAGCTAGGGGGAAAGACCTTTCAGGGACACGCATACCAAATTTTTGCGGATCTATCCCCACTTACAGTGGCTAAGAGACGCGCACTCAAACCCCAATTGCTACTGCTTCAATGCAACCAAAATCGCATACCAATGGGGATTCTCGTTCTCACTCGATTTACCCACCTTGAAACCAAATATGTGTGTCGCCCTTCAGAGGAGTTGCAGGCGGTTCTGATTGATTTGGGCTTAGAAGACCAAGGCACACCCAGAGACCGGTCTAGAAGGTGTTTCGGCCTCACGATCACCTCCACAATAGGGATGAGCCGAACACCCCCCGGTTCCGTTCGCACCAGAACCTGCGAACGGACCGAAAGTTTGCGCGAACGTTAGAACCCTATCAAATACAATGGACGCGAATGTTCGAAATCTAAAGTGCTAATTATAACGGCTAATATGCATGTTATTGTCCTAAAAAGGGTTTGGGGACCCGGGTTCTGCCCCAGGGGACATGTATCAATGCAAAAAGAAGTTTTAAAAACGGCTGCTTTTTCGGGAGCAGTCATTTTAATGATACATAAAAGTAAAAAAAAAAAGTGAAATATTCCTTTAAAATATCGTACCTGGGGGGGGGGGGTCTAAAGTATGCCTGTGAAGTGGCATGTGTTTCCCGTGTTTAGAACTGTCCCTGCACAAAATGACATTTCTAAAGGAAAAAAAGCCATTTAAAACTGCTTGCGGCTTTAATGTCATGTCTTGTCCTGGCAATATGGATGAAAATCTTTGAGAAAAATTGCATGGCTACCCCATCACCCCCCCCCCCCCACCCCAGCCCATTACCAGCCCCTTTGGGTCTTGTATGGATATTAAGGGGAACCCCGCACCCAAAATAAAAAAAGGCCCTATATACTCTGAACAGCAGTATACAGGCGGTGCAAACAAGACAGGGACTGTAGGTTTGTTCTTAAGTAGAATCTGTTTGCAATTTTGAACAGGTACATTGTTTAAGTGTAGATTCAGCCAAAAAATATATTTTTAAGCTTTTTGGAAAACATAGGGAAGGGTTATCACCCCTGTAACATTTGTTTTGCTGTCTGTGTACCTGTTCAGAACATTTCACCTCACTTTCCGTCCCAATGACAAATGTTTTTGGAAAAGTGGGTTTTTTATTGAAACAAGGATTGGTGATAAAGCATCGGTAGAGAGGAGACACCTTTTTCCCCATATTAACTCTTACAGGAGAGAATTTCCCTTCCTAGGGGTAGATTTCCTCTCACTTCCTGTTGTCTCCTTCCGTTTGTAAGTTGGATGTTTGAAAGTAGGGGCCTGCCGTATATATTCTGCTGAAATTTGCCCCTTAAATGTTGGTGTTGCCACAACACTGTGAGCCCTCACAGTTACTCTTGGTGGGCGCTGGAACGCCCTGCTGTGAACTATTATATCAGGAATTGTAATTACATGCCATTGTTGAACAGTGGTAGGAAAAATTGGGCCTTTAGTGGTGGTGCTGGTGCTACAACACTGTCAGCCCTCACAGTTACTCTTGGTGGGCGCATGAATGGGCCCTGCTGTAAATTATTAGATCAAGAATTGTAATTGCATGCCCCTGTTGAAGAGGGGCAGAAAAATTGGGCCTTTGGTGGTGGTGGTGGTGTTGTCACAACACTGTAAGCCCTCACAGTTACTATTGGTGGGCGCAGGAATGGGTCCTGCTGTGAATTATTAGATCAAGAATTGTAATTACATGCCCCTGTTGAACAGGGGCAGAAAAATTGGGCCTTAGGCACTGGTGCCACAACACTGCAACCCCTCACAGATACTGTACTTGGAGCACAGCAATGAGCCTTGTTGCAAAGTATTGCATCAAAAATTATAATTACAAGCCCCTGTTAAACGGGGGCTGAAAAATTGGGCCTTAGGCACTGGTGCTGGTGCCACGACACTGCAACCTCTCCCAGATACTCTTGTTGGAGTGCAGGAATGAGCCCTGCTGAAAAGCATTGCATAAAAAAATTGTAATTACATGCCCCTGTTAAACAGGGGCTGAAAAATTGGGCCTTAGCCACTGGTGGCGGCACCCAGAAACAAAAATGTTCTTCCAAGCTATCATCAGGAATCGGATCATTGAGGAGCAAGATGATAGTCAGCCAACATAACAGGACAGTCACTCAGCATCAGCATAGGCAGTCTTGAAGAGATGTGACATTTCAAAATAAATTATTCTGTTACATCAGCTTCAGGTGCTTGGTAGCTGGTGGTGATCCAAGACTGGTTCATCTTTATGAAGGTCAGTCGATCAACCGAGTCGGTGGACAGGCGCACCCTGTGATCCGTGACAAAGCCTCCAGCAGCACTGAATGTGCGTTCCGAAAGAACGCTGGATGCAGGACAGGCCAGTAGCTCAATTGCATACTGTGCAAGCTCTGGCCAGTGATCCATCCTCAAGACCCAGTAAGCCAGAGGATTTTCGGTGGGAAAGGTGTCCAAGTCTGACCTTGCCCCTAGGTATTCCTGCACAATATATATCAGACGCTGGCGATGGTTGCTGGAACCGATCATACCTTGGGGCTGCGGACTAAAAAATTGTCTGAACGCATCAGTCAGACGGCCACCTTCTCCACCGCTCCTTCTGCTACTGACCGAAGCCTCAGCAACTCGTTGCCCAGGACCCGGAGTTTGTAACTCCCAGTCTCTGGGAACGCGTTGCACAGACCTTTCTGCAAGGCCTCCCGGAGATGTCTCATCCTCTTCTCCCTCTGCGACGGCAAGATAAGGTCCGCAACCTTACCCTTGTACCGTGGATCAAGGAGAGTGGTCAGCCAGTAATGGTCCCTCTTCTTGATCCGAAGAATACGAGGATCCTTCCGCAGACTTTGCAGGATCAGGGAGGCCATGCAGCGTAGGTTAGCTGAGGCATTCGGTCCGGAGTCCTCTGGGTCACTAAGGACGACATGATCCGCAGCCACCTCCTCCCAGCCACGTACAAGTCCACGGGTTTCTTGGGACTGTAAATCATCCCTAAAAGACTGCTGCTGTTGATGCCGAGTGCCATGCTCCACCTCCATGCTGACACAATCCTCCTCCTCCTACTCCTCCTCTTCCTGTGTGATGGGTGGGCCTCCTCAAATGGTGCCAGGACAGTGCATGCATCCCTGATCATGCCCCACTGGCGTGGTGAAAAAAAAAACCTGAGCTCCCCTGACCCTGTCCTGGTGCCGTAGTCGCACAGGTACTCATTGATAGCCCTCTGCTGCGTGTGCAGCCGCTGCCGCATGGCCAACGTTGAGTTCCACCTGGTGGGCATGTCACATATAAGGCGGTTCTTGGGCAGGTTCAACTCCTTTTGCAGCTCAGCCAGCCGAGCACTGGCATTATATGATCTGCGGAAATGCACACAGACTTTCCTGGCCCGCCCCAGGACATCCTGTAAGCCCGGGTACCTGCCCAAGAACCGCTGCACCACCAGGTTAAGGACGTGAGCCACACAGGGCACATGGGTCAGTGGTCCCTGTCGGAGGGCGGAGAGGAGGTTGGTGCCATTGTCGCAAACCACCATTCCTGGCTTAAGCTGGTGTGGCGTCAACCACCTCTCGGCCTGCCCCTGCAGAGCTGACAGAACCTCTGCCCCAGTGTGGCTCCTGTCCCCCAAACACACCAGCGCAAGCACGGCATGGCATCTTTTTGCCTGAGTACGCGCATAGCCCCTTGAATGCCTACGGAGCACCGCTGGTTCCGAGGACAAAGCACAGGAAGAGGCCATGGAGGAAGAAGAAGAGGAGGGGGTGGAGGAGAGAGGTGTGTCACAACCAGTAGTAGCATTTTGTAGGCGTGGTGGCGGCGGAACAACCTCCAACACTACTGCACCTTGTCCTGCATCCTTCCCAGCTGCCAAAAGAGTGACCCAATGGGCCGTGAAAGAAAGGTAACGTCCCTGTCCATGCCTGCTGGACCATGAGTCAGCAGTAATATGCACCTTACCGCTGACCGCCCTGTCCAGCGAGGCATGGACATTGCCTTTCACATGCCGGTAGAGAGCCGGAATCGCCTTCCGTGAGAAAAAATAGAATTTTTATAACAGCTTACCTGTAAAATCCTTTTCTTGGAGTACATCACGGGACACAGAGCGACATAGTCATTACTAATGGGTTATATAGATACCTTCAGGTGCTGGCACTGGCAACTTCCAAAACCGGAAGTACCCACCCCTATATAAGCCCCTCCCATCCGGGAGCACCTCAGTTTTGTAGCAAAGCAATAAGTGTCCCCAAAGAGGGGTGGGAGCTCTGTGTCCCGTGATGTACTCCAAGAAAAGGATTTTACAGGTAAGCTGTTATAAAAATCCTATTTTCTTTTTCGTACATCACGGGACACAGAGCGACATAGTCATTACTAATGGGATGTCCTAAAGCAATGCCCAACGAGGGGGGGGGATACACCATACATAAGCTGAGCGCCATCAGACATGAGGATCTTTTGCGGCCTGCAACACACTGCGCCCAAAGGCGACATCCTCCTGACTTCTAACGTCCACCTGGTAGAACCTAGTAAACGTGTGTACTGAAGACCATGTTGCGGCCTTACAGATTTGAGCCAGGGAGGCCTGGTGATGCACTGCCCATGAAGTTCCAACTGCTCTCGTGGAGTGCGCCCTAACTTTGAACGGAGGCGGTCTCCTTCTCAAGCTATAGGCTTGCATTATGACCTGTCGAATCCACTTGGCTAAAGTAGATTTTGACGCTGCCTGACCCTTTCTGGGGCCTTCCGGCAGAATAAACAAAGTATCCGTTCTGCGAATCTGAGCAGTGGCTTTTAGATAAGCTTTTACTGCTCTTACTACATCCAAAGAATGCAATAACTTTTCCTCTACCGAAGTAGGTTTGGGGAAAAAAGAAGGAAGAACCACATCTTGGTTCAAATGAAACCTCGATACCACCTTAGGAAGAAAGGCTGGATGAGGACGTAACACTACTCTGTCCTTATGGATAACCAGATATGGCTCCCTACAGGACATAGCTGCTAATTCCGACACTCTTTTAGCCGAACAAATGGCTACTAGAAAAATCTATTTCCTGGTGAGAAGAACCAAAGAAATATGCTGTAATGGTTCAAATGGTTGTTTCTGTAGAACCGACAGAACCAAGTTTAGATCCCATGGACATATGGGAATATTAACCGGAGGACTAATACGCATCACTCCTTGTATAAAGGCTTTGACTAGTGAATGCGAAGCCAAGGGCCTTTGAAAAAATATTGACAAGGCCGAAATCTGACCCTTGATAGTACTCAAGGCAAGCTTCCTATCTACAGCCCATTGTAGGAAGTCCAGAATCCTACCTATTACGTATTTACGTGGATGCCATTTCTTGGCCTCACACCAGGCGATGTACGCCTTCCAGATTCTATAGTAGATCTGCCTGGATACCGGCTTCCTGGCATTGATCATGGTAGATACCACAGCATTAGAGAGCCCTCTCTTTTTTAGAATGTGGGCTTCAATAGCCAGGCCGTCAAACCTAGGGCTGGTAAGGAAGGGTGGTATATCGGTCCTTGCGAAAGCAGGTCCGGACGATGTGGGAGGGTCCAAGGACTCCCCACAGACATCTTTACAATCTCCGCGTACCATGCTCTTCGGGGCCACGCTGGAGCCACCAGAATCACTGGTTTCTTTTCTACCCTGATTCTGCGGAGTAATCGAGGTAACAATTGTGGCGGTGGGAATGCATATATCAGCTTGAACTGATCCCAAGGGAACACTAGGGCATCCGAGCCGCAAGCTAGGGATCCCTTGTCCAAGAGACAAACCTGTCCACTTTTGCGTTGAATCTGGATGCTAGCAGATCTACATCCGGTGTTCCCCACCGCTGACATATTGTCCGGAAAACCTCGGGATGAAGGGACCATTCCCCTGGGCATAATTGTTGGCGACTTAGAAAGTCCGCCTTCCAATTCTCCACTCCTGGAATGAATACCGCAGATATGGCTGGGACATATCTTTCTGCCCATCTCAGGATGTAATTTACTTCCCTCTGGGCTGCACGACTCCTGGTGCCCCCCTGATGATTGATATATGCCACTGCTGTGGCATTGTCTGATTGAATTCTGACAGGGGACCCTTGGAGTTTGGATGTCCATGCTACTAGGGCATACCGGGCTGCTCGTATCTCTAAGAGATTGATGGGCAGGGCCTTTTCCGCATCCGACCATCTGCCCTGGAGAGACCATTGCTCCAGTACTGCTCCCCAGCCTATAAGGCTGGCATCTGTAGTGACCACCTTCCAAGAAATCGGACTGAAGGATTTTCCTCTTTCCAGATTCTGGGGAACCAACCACCAGCGGAGGCTCTTGCGAACGGAAGGGGACAAGGACATTGGTAAGTCCAGAGCCTGAACTTTTTTGTTCCAGGCTGACAGTATGGCCCTTTGCAAATTCCTTGAATGGAATTGACCGTAGGGTACTGCTTCGAATGATGCCACCATTTTTCCCAGCAGCCTCATGCACAGGCGTATGGATGGCTGTCTTTTTGAACCCACTAAGTGGATCAAATCTCTCAAAGACGACCCCTTTTCTTGAGGCAAGAAAAATTTTCTCTGGTCTGAATCCAGCCTTAGCCCCAAGTATTCCAGACTTTTGACTGGTTTTAGAGCTGACTTGTCTCGGTTGATAATCCAACCGTGATATTCCAGATACTTGATTGTCTCGTGAACAACCACTTCTAGTTTTTACACTGAGTGGTCTATCAGCAACAAGTCGTCTAGATATGCCATTATCGTTACACCTCGTGTTCTTAGATTGGCCAATAATGGGGCCAGAATTTTTGTGAACACTCGTGGTGCTGTGGCCAGACCGCAGGGTAAGGCTCTGAACTGAAAATGGCGCCCTTCTACCGCAAAGCGTAGAAATTTTTGGTGGGCTGGAAAGATGGGAATGTGCAAATAAGCATCTTTGATGTCGATCGAGGCTAACCATTCCTCCCCTTGTAGGGCAGTGGCCACCGACCGGATCGACTCCATCCGGAAAGTCCTGATATGTAGGAATTTGTTTAGCCCTTTTAGATTTAATATGGGCCTCACGTCCCCGTTTGGCTTCGGGACTGTAAAGAGGTTTGAGTAAAACCCGAACCCCCATTCTTCCAGGGGAACCTCTATAATTACTGCTTGGAGCAATAATTGTTCTAGTGCCAACAGGAGGGATCCTCTCTTCTGGGGATCCCTTGGCACGTTTGACCTTATAAAGTGGGAAGGAGGGGAGTCTTTTAACTCCAATTTGTATCCCAGATTTACTGCGGAGAGCACCCATCTGTCTCTGATCGTGTCCCGCCAGGTCTCTGTGAACAACTGAAGTCTTCCCCCCACCCGATTGAGTGGGGGCAACCCTTCATGCATTTGACTTTGGGGGAGGTTTTGTACCTCTCCTGCTCCAGGGCTTCTTGTTACCCTGCAATTGTCCCTGATTTTTACCTCCGTGATTTGACCGAGGAGGCCGTCGGAACTGTTTCACAGCCGATGTCCTAGGGACTGGAGAAGCAGGCCTCTTAAAAGAGGGACCTCTAACTCTGTTTTTAACCGGCAAAAGTGTACTTTTACCGCTGGAAATTCTCTGGATATATTTGTCCAGGTCTTCCCCGAATAAGCGTTCACCATGAAATGGGAAGCTGACCAGCAATTTTTTACAGGGAGCTTCAGCAGACCAGTTTTTGAGCCATAAAAGCCTGCGCATATGTACTACAGACAGCGTAAGGCGGGAGGCCTGATGGATTGAATCCTTTATAGCGTCCACCGCAAAGCATAAGGCTCTAGGTAGATCAGCTAGGGAAAGAACCTGCTGATCTGGCAAGTCCCTTAAGACCTGTTTCAACTGATCCTTCACTGCTTGGCAGACCCCAATAGCTGCCACTGCTGGTTGTGTCACCAATCCTGCTGTAGAAAAAGCAGATTTTAATAAGGACTCTAATTTTTTATCTATTGGGTCCTTGAACATTTGGACATTATCCACTGGACATGTCAGTGATTTATTCACACAAGAGATGGCTGCGTCCACTGTAGGGGCCCTCCATTTTTTGATGAACTTATCCTCCATGGGATAGACCACTTGAAATCTCTTGGGAGGAGTAAATATTTTATCAGGATGCTCCCAATCCTGGTAAATGAGCCCTTCCAGTAAAGGATGGATCGGAAAGGAACAAACAGTCTGGGGAGCTTTTAGCGACCCCAACGAGGAGACAGAAGTGGATGATGGCTCCGCAAGGGGCATTTTAAATGCTGATCGGACCATATTAGTCAGGGACTGAACCCATAACCTTTCAGCATGTGATGCTGAGAATGGCTCTTCCACTGTTGATTCCTCTACAACAGAATCGACCTCATCCTGATCCCCTTCAGGCAGGTCGATCCCTGTATGGGACTGTTGCTCTGCTAACAGGCACTCTGAGGGAGGAGACGGAGATCGAGCGCTTTTTTCCTGTGACAGGGAAGCAGCGATCAATGCTGACAATCTCTCTTCCAGCCCTCCCAGAGCTGAGGAAAAAACCTCCTCTGTTACATACACAGGAGCAGGTGAACTGAGGACAGCCACAGTACCAGGTACTCCTGAGGGTGCTCTACGGTCACTAACCTCTGATTCTTCAGGGGAGACTGGTGCAGCCGAAGCATGCCCAAGATCCTCAGAGCCCGATGGAGACCCCCTATGCTTCCTGGAATTTTTAGTCCCGGAGTTTTTAGACGGCATATTCCTAAGCCTAAAGCTGAGGTATTCCAGCCGAAATACACCACTTACTGACAATAGTCTAGCACAAATGCTGCTATAAAAACAGTTGGTGCCTACTAATGTGCCTTTCTATGGGGATGCCTGCATCAACCGCTTGCTGTATGCCTTTTTTAAATGTTGCCAGCTCTGTCTCTGCACTCCATAGCCAGCTCACAACACATAATTGTGGTTTTTAACATGCTGGGACGCCCGCACATGCGCAGAAGCGCTGCGGCGCGCACAGAGCGTCATCCCCCAAGCTCCGCCCCCTTTCCCGGCTCACCTCTATATATAGAGGCGCGTGCACGCGCACGCGCCATCGGCGCTAATTTTGAAAAGGAAACCAGGGACAAGAGCCAGGGCCCCTTTTGCCGCAGGCCGGGGGATGGACGAGCATTGCAACATGGCAGAGGAAGCAGTTTCCCACAAGAGAACTCACCATCTGCCTGGACTTGCTCTGATAAAAAGAAACTAGTCCACATGACAAGAAACGTTCCACAGCGGCCTCTAGTGGATTAACACAGGTACCGCAGTCTAATATATTAAATATATATATATTTTTATTTTATTTTTTCTTGACCACTATTAAAATTATTACATTTTTTAGTAGTTACAGGCATGCACAGATATTAGCGGGAATACCGTTAGGTAACAGACAGAAAGACAAATTAGGCTTGGGGGTCCCCCAATAGAACCAAGTTCCTGGGGGCCCCCACTTACCTGTTCCCCGCCGCAGGACTTTGTTTGGTCCACAGAAGCCCAAACTTCACCTATCACGGCAGGCATTGTAATTAAACCTTCAGGGACCGGGTTCCCAAGGATTCCACTCCCCTGGACCTGTATAGCACCCTGCACAGAAAACATCTTGGTCATGGGTATGACCAGAGCTCTGGATCCCAGGGTCCAGCTCTCCTAAGAGAAGCATTACAGGCAAAACCTTGCTCTTCTCTGCAAGGCCCGGGTACCGACCGTTTAGCTATGAAGCTTTTTTGGTCGGATCCGGAATAGCTTACTGAGGCCCAAAAGAACCTGTACGCAAGCTCAGTGAAAAACACATGTTTCTTCTTGGCCAACACCTTAGACACTGACAAAAAACTGAGGTGCTCCCGGATGGGAGGGGCTTATATAGGGGAGGGTACTTCCGGTTTTGGAAGTTGCCAGTGCCAGCACCTGAAGGTAT
Source organism: Rana muscosa (assembly GCA_029206835.1). Classification (NCBI taxonomy): domain Eukaryota; kingdom Metazoa; phylum Chordata; class Amphibia; order Anura; family Ranidae; genus Rana; species Rana muscosa. The sequence goes on along the minus strand of CM055128.1, from coordinate 111,210,656 downwards.
CTATATGACCCATTAGTAATGACTATGTCGCTCTGTGTCCCGTGATGTACGAGAAAGAAAATGGCGTTTGGGAACCTGCTACCGAGGAACCGCACATTGCACAAACTCACAAAAGGGGGCAGAGTCTACCAACTGAAAAGGCAGCAGTTGAAGTGCTAGCAATTTAGCCAAGCTAGCATTCAACCGCTGGGCATGTGGATTGCTGGGAGTGAACTTCTTTCGACGGTCCAGCAGCTGGGGCAGGGAAATTTGCCTGCTACAATTGGACGTCGGTGTACTGCTAGCAGAGTGCCCGCAAGTACTTGGCTGTGACACACCTAATTCTACACCTTCATTCCTCTCAGTGCAGGTTTCAGAGAGGACTGAAGGTATAGTGGGGTTGGAGATCCCAGCTGATGAGGAGCAAGGAGAGGTCCGCTTTGTTCTTTGGTGTGGGTCTTTAAGGTACGCTTGCCAACGAGCTGCATGGCAGGTCAACATATGTCTGGTCAAGCATGTGGTTCCCAAGCGGCTGATGTTTTGGCCACGCGAGATACGCTTAAGACATATGTTGCAAATAGCAGCGGTGCGATCTGATGCACTCAACTCAAAAAAGGCCCACACCAAAGAACTTTTGAAATAACGGGCAGAGGCAGCGCCCTGTACAGGTGGAGCTCTGCGGTGTGATTCAGTTGGTGTGCTGCCCTTACGCTGGCCCCCCGAGGGCATCCTGCCTCGTTGGAGATGTGCCTCCTCCTCATCCTCCTCCTCCTCCGCTCTCCTATCAGGCACCCACGTAGAGTCAGTGACCTCATCATCCCCTCCCTCCTCATCACTGGAGCCAATCTGGCAGTATGCTGCAGCTGCTGGAACATGACTGCCAGATTGCTGTCCTTCTTGAGCATCCCCTCTCTCTGCGCTCACGCTACTGCCTTCCTCTAGCTGGGTATCATCATCCCCAGACCCTTCAAAACGCTGGGCATCCTCCTGGAGCATGTACCCAACACTGTGCTCAAACAGTTCTGCGGATTCCCCCTCTTCCCCCACCGCAAGCATTGAGCTCCGCGGGGAGAACTGTCACAGAGACATGCATCTCTGTTTACATTGTGACGGCTGTGATTGGACACAGCCGTCATGTGATCGGGAGGGCCAATCACATCACCCATATCCCGATCTCTACTCATAATGATCACAGGATCGAGCCGCAGCGTGCCTTGTGGCTATGATGCGAGCACTCGTTCTGAGGGACGTTTCTGAACGTCCACTCAGGACTAGGAAATGACCACCCGGCCATTTATGTGCAGTGGCCGGGTCGGAGGTGGTCAATGTACAGAGAGAAAGAGGTGGGGCTCTAAGAAGAAAAGGTGGAGCCTAAAGAGGAAAGGGTGTGGTTTACAGATGACAGGGCGTGTCTTAAACAGGAAGGGGCGTGGCATTGACAGGAAAGTGTGGGTCGTATTTAAATTAGGGGGTGCACAAGTTTAGTCAGGCCTAGGGCAGCACAAAACCTAAATACACCACTGCACCTTTGTGCAATCTAAGTGTGACATGATCTGTCATTACATATACACACACCTTTTTGAAAGGCCCCAGACTCTGCAACACCTAAGCAAGAGGCACCACTAACCAAACACTGCCATGAAGACCAAGGAAATCTCCAAACAAGTAAGGGACAATGTTGTTAGAAGTACAAGTCAGGGTTAGGTTATAAAAAAAATATCCAAATCGTTGATGATCCCTAGGAGCACCTCCGCATTGCACTCCTGTGACCCATAAGAGAAGCCCAGCCAAACAAGCTCAGGCTGGACTTCTTTAATGATTAACAAACATTTATCACTCATCTATAACAAAGTACCGCATATACTCGAGTATAAGCTGAGTTTTTCAGCGCTGAAAATGCCCCCCTCGGCTTATACTCGAGTCTGTGTTCATCTTCAACTTTGTGTGCCTGATCCCGGCCAGCCGTAGGTCCCCTGGACCCCAAACCTGGCACACATGTAGCCCCACTCTTCATTTGCAAGTGTGCAAAGTTTGTTGTCCAGGGGACCTACGGCCGGGGAGCACAGATTTTTCAAAGCTGGGCACCCCTTCCATAGACTCCCATGTTAAACGTCAGTCTAGTCACACAGCGCCGAAGATCAGGTAGGGAGATAGGGCACAGTGAGGCAAGGGCACAGTGAGGCATGGGCACAGTGACAGTGAGGCATGGGCACAGTGACAGTGAGGCATGGGCAAAGTGACAGTGAGGCATGGGCAAAGTGAGGCATGGGCACAGTGAGGCATGCAGATGGACACCCTAGGCTTAAACTCGAGTCAATAAGTTTTCCCATTTTTTTGTGGTAAAATTAGGTGCCTCGGCTGATAATCGGGTCGGCTTATACTCGAGTATATACGGTAACATGTTTGGATGGGGGGGCGTGGCCTGACGCAGCATGTGAGCGGACATCTTCTCTAGCAGCTCTGAGATCCCTCTGTACAATCCTTTGCAATCCTCTTCACTTGCCTCTTAAAAACGGATGAATACTATCTGGATCTCTTGGGGAAGACCCGGTGCTGCTATATTGGGGAATCTGGTGGATGGGAAAGCGCAAGGGGAAAAAACAGTCTCCGGCCAGGATGAGTGTTACCACGCGCTCCTGCCAAGATGGCCGCCGATCCACCGCGCCTCATTCGTCCCTGGCTTCCACGCCAGATCTATACGCAGAGGACCCTGATGCATTACTGCCTCCTTCTACCGGGACCTCCGCTACACGAGCCCTTGTGTCCCCCAGTGAGGACGGCCTGGAGGATGGCCCGGAACCAGAGCACACGCTGCTGGATGTCCTCAAGATTATAAAGGTAAACCATTCTGATATTATGGGGAAGGTGGAGGAACTCAAGCTGGACATTACCATTATGCGCCAGGACATGCATAAAGTAAGGGACCGGGTCTCGGACACGGAACGCTGCATCAGTGATCTGGAGGACACTGTCGGCCCGGTCCTACCTACCATTAAAACCCACAGCACTAAAATTCACTCCCTGGAGGATAAGGTTGACGATTTGGAGAATCGCCTGAGAAGAAACAACCTGCGCCTGGTAGGCCTGCCTGAGCGGGTTGAGGGTGCTAACCCAGTATCTTTTCTGGAGAGTTGTTTTGTCCAGGAATTTGGGAAGGACGGTTTATCCCCCTGTTTTATTCTGGAGCGCGCCCACAGAGTACCCGGCTGACCGCTTCCCGCTGGCAACCCCCCTCGCACTATGGTGATTTGCCTTCTTAACTACAGGGACCGGGACGCTATCCTGCGTGCTGCCCGCATAAAAGGGAGCCTGAAAATCAATAATGCATCAGTGTCCCTTTTTCCTAAATACTCCCCTGCTGTCCGGGCATCGAGGGCCAAGTACCAACATGTTAAGCAAAAGTTAAGGGAGAAGACCATCCAGTACTCCATGTTGTTTCCTGCGACGCTGAGAGTTGTGCACCAAGGCCAGGTGCACTTTTTCCAAACCCCTGCAAATGCTTTATCCTGGTTTGAGTCCCTGCACCAGCCTGGTCGTTTGTCTGACCGGGCGCCTGACACTTGATTTGCTTTTTTGCCCTGATAAAGTGTTCTATATTTTTTTTCTCTACCCCACTCACTGGGACTATACCTGTGGCAGGTATCTTTCGTTAACCGCCTTGACAGGAGGATGCTGATCTCCACTTGGTGACTATGCTGCTACCGTTCATTTAATTTTTCTCTTCTTTGTTTTTTTTGTCCCTTTTTTGATCACTGACTGATCTAAAGTTTGTTCGCTGACTTGTCTGTGTTGGCCTTGTTCCTAGTGTGTACATGCAGTTCGGGGTTTAGGCCAGCCCCTCATTTTTGGGGCCTGGCAGGGGTTAAATTTGGGCTACTGCCTTTTCAGAATGTGTGTCAGTTTGTCATATTTCTGCTGTGTAAAGGGATAAATTAAGTGTGTCTGTTTGTGTATGCTCTCCACCTTGCCTCCTCCTCCCTCTGGGTTTGCAGCCGTGTGGGGACCTATGTTTTGCTAATGAAAATTCTAATCAATACTGTGCAAATGTTTTGCTTAATTTTTTATATCTCACCGCGTCTATGGTCAGGTGTGTCTCCTGGAATGTCCGGGGGTTAAACTCCAAATTTAAGAGGGCCTCCCTGTTTGATTTCCTGAAGTCACATAATCCTCATATACTGTGCAGTGGCGGTGCGTCCATAGAGGGCGCCGGAGCGCCGCCCCCTCTCGCTCCCGCACCGCCACTGAAAGACAATACATAGATTCATGCATTGCATGAATCTGTGTATTGTCACCGCTGCCGCGCTGCCCACTATTCATATGGCCGGCCTCCTGGTGAGCGCCGGCCATATGAATTAGAGCGGCGGCCGGCGGTGGGTGTGGCTTGGAAGTGCCTATCAGAGCCAGCGGCTCTGATAGGCTTTCCGAATACAGCTCTCACGCTGTATTCGGCTTCCAAAAACTCCTCCCAGGTACGCACAGGGGTGCGTTCCTGGGAGAAGACTGTGGAGGTTTCAGCCAATCAGGTTCACCGGATCTGGTTACCGGTGACCTGATTGGCTGAAGCGACATCGAGGGCGGGAGAACATATCGAGGACAGCGCGGACCGAGGAAGGTAAGTGCAGGGCTGGGGGGGGGGGGGACCGGCTGCATTTGGGGGGGAACTGACTGTATATGGGGGACAAACTGGCTGCATTTGGGGGGAACTGGCTGTATATGGGGGCACACTGGCTGCATTTGGGGGGAACTGGCTGTATTATGGGGGACAAACTGGCTGAATATGGGGGCACACTGGCTGTATTATGGGAAACAAACTGGCTGCATTTGGGGGGAACTGGCTGCATTTGGGGGGACAGTGGCTGCATTTGGGGGGAACTGGCTGTATATGGGGGCACACTGGCAGTATATGGGGGACAAACTGTCTGAATATGGGGGGAACTGGCTGTATATGGGGGACAAACTGGCTGTATATGGGGGACAAACTGGCTGTATATGGGGGACAAACTGGCTGTATATGGGGGAAAAACTGGCTGTATATGGGGACAAACTGGCTGTATATGGGGACAAACTGGCTGTATATGGGGACAAACTGGCTGTATATGGGGACACACTGGCTGTATATGGGGGACACACTGGCTGTATATGGGGGACACACTGGCTGTATATGGGGGACACACTGGCTGTATATGGGGGACACACTGGCTGTATATGGGGGACACACTGGCTGTATATGGGGGACACACTGGCTGTATATGGGGGACACACTGGCTGTATATGGGGGACACACTGGCTGTATATGGGGACACACTGGCTGTATATGGGGACACACTGGCTGTATATGGGGACACACTGGCTGTATATGGGAGCACACTGGCTGTATTGGGGAGCACACTGGCTGTATTGGGGAGCACACTGGCTGTATATGGGGAGCACACTGGCTGTATATGGGGGGCACACTGGCTGTATATGGGGGGCACACTGGCTGTATATGGGGGGCACACTGGCTGTATATGGGGGGCACACTGGCTGTATATGGGGGGCACACTGGCTGTATATGGGGGGCACACTGGCTGTATATGGGGGGCACACTGGCTGTATATGGGGGGCACACTGGCTGTATATGGGGGGCACACTGGCTGTATATGGGGGGCACACTGGCTGTATATATGGGGGCACACTGGTTATATATATATGGGGACAAACTGGCTGTATATGGAAACAAACTGGCTGTATTTGAGGGGGCAAACTGGTGGCGTTTGGGCACAGTGGCTGCGTTTAATGGGCACAGTGGCGGCAATTGATTTTTTTTTTTTTCAGTTTGTTTGCGCCCCCCCCAAAAAAAATTTGAGCACCAGCCGCCATTGATACTGTGCCTACAGGAGACACACCTTATGGGATCAAAAGTGCTGGCTTTAAAAAAACACTGGGTCTTGCATGGATATCACTCCACATACTCCAATTATGCCAGAGGGGTGTCCATCCTTATACGGAAGGGCCTCCCCTTTTCCTGTGACCGAGTGGTGCTTGATCCCAAGGGTCGTTATGTTTTTCTTTAATGCATGGTGCACGCAACACCACTGTTGTTAGTGGTTGTGTATGCCCCCCGTCCCGTCACGGCTGCAATCTTCACAGATTTAAGTGTACAATTTGCCACCTTTCCAACTTTGGCTACCCTTATAGTGGGGGAATTCAATTCAGTGCTAGATCCTGGCATGGACCGCCTGAAACCTCTCCAGTATGACTCTAGGCAGTTTGGTCAGTGGTGTGCTTCCTTTGGCTATGTGGACCTCTGGCAACAAAAACATCCTATGGTAAGGGAATACTCATGTCAGTTTCGGACGTACCGTACTCTTTCCAGGCTGAACTATGACCTAGTCTCCTGTATCCAGGCGGTCACTTTCTTACCTCAGACCATCTCTGACCACTCCGCCCTATCTGTGGAAATGCTATTAGGCCATAGACCCTCTTTTCGGTTGTGGAGGCTAAGTCCCCTCTGGATCTCCACCTCTGAATTCCAGGAGCCGGTCCAGCAGGACATGTACAACTACATGTTTGGCCCCACATGGGATGCCTTTAAGGCGTCGGTGCGAGGTTCCTATATCTCCAATATTGCCCAGCATCGTAAGTCCTCTCGGACTGCCCTCTTGGCCTTGGAGTCCTCCCTGGAGCAAGCCAGGGCCCAATACTCTGCGCTTCCCACTCCGGACTCCCATGGGGTCCTGGTGGGGGTCGCATATGGCTCTGGACCTCCATAGGGTGGACGCAACGCGGAAACAGCAAAGGTACTTGTCGGCCAGGTTGCTTGAACACAGCGGTAAAAATAGGATTTTTATAACAGCTTACCTGTAAAATCCTTTTCTTGGAGTACATCACGGGACACAGAGCGACATAGTCATTACTAATGGGTTATATAGTTACCGTCAGGTGCTGGCACTGGCAACTTCCAAAACCGGAAGTACCCTCCCCTATATAAGCCCCTCCCATCCGGGAGCACCTCAGTTTTGTAGCAAAGCAATAAGTGTCCCCAAAAGAGGGGTGGGAGCTCTGTGTCCCGTGATGTACTCCAAGAAAAGGATTTTACAGGTAAGCTGTTATAAAAATCCTATTTTCTTTTTCGTACATCACGGGACACAGAGCGACATAGTCATTACTAATGGGATGTCCTAAAGCAATGCCAAATGAGGGGGGGGATACACCATATATAAGCTGAGCGCTATCAGACATGAGGATCTTTTGCGGCCTGCAACACACTGCGCCCAAAGGCGACATCCTCCTGACTTCTAACGTCCACCTGGTAGAACCTAGTAAACGTGTGAACTGAAGACCACGTTGCGGCCTTACAGATTTGAGCCAGGGAGGCCTGGTGATGCACTGCCCATGAAGTTCCAACTGCTCTCGTGGAGTGCGCTCTAACTTTGAACGGAGGCGGTCTCCTTCTCAAGCCATAAGCTTGCATAATGACCTGTCGAATCCACTTGGCTAAAGTAGATTTTGACGCTGCCTGACCCTTTCTGGGGCCTTCCGGCAGAATAAACAAAGTATCCGTTCTGCGAATCTGAGCAGTGGCTTTTAGATAAGCTTTAACTGCTCTTACTACATCCAAAGAATGCAATAACTTTTCCTCTACCGAAGTAGGTTTGGGGAAAAAAGAAGGAAGAACCACATCTTGGTTCAAATGAAACCTCGATACCACCTTAGGAAGAAAGCCTGGATGAGGACGTAACACTACTCTGTCCTTATGGATAACCAGATATGGCTCCTTACAGGACATAGCTGCTAATTCCGATACTCTTTTAGCCGAACAAATGGCTACTAGAAAAATCAATTTCCTGGTGAGAAGCACCAAGGAAATATGCTGTAATGGTTCAAATGGTTGTTTCTGTAGAACCGACAGAACCAAGTTTAGATCCCATGGACATATGGGAATATTAACCGGAGGACTAATACGCATCACTCCTTGTATAAAGGCTTTGACTAGTGAATGCGAAGCCAAAGGCCTTTGAAAAAATATTGACAAGGCCGAAATCTGACCCTTGATAGTACTCAAGGCAAGCTTCCTATCTACAGCCCACTGTAGGAAGTCCAGAATCCTACCTATTACGTACTTATGTGGATGCCATTTCTTGGCCTCACACCACGCGATGTACGCCCTCCAGATTCTATAGTAGATCTGCCTGGATACCGGCTTCCTGGCATTGATCATGGTAGATACCACAGCATTAGAGAGCCCTCTCTTTTTTAGAATGTGGGCTTCAATAGCCAGGCCGTCAAACCTAGGGCTGGTAAGGAAGGGTGGTATATCGGTCCTTGCGAAAGCCGGACGACGTGGGAGAGTCCAAGGACTCCCCACTGAAATTTTACAATCTCCGCGTACCACGCTCTTCGGGGCCACGCTGGAGCCACCGGAATCACTGGTTTCTTTTCTACCCTGATTCTGCGGAGTAATCGAGGTAACCATTGTGGCGGTGTGAATGCATATATCAGCTTGAACTGATCCCCAGGGAACACTAGGGCATCCGAGCCGCAAGCTAGGGGATCCCTTGTCCGAGAGACAAACCTATCCCCCTTTGCGTTGAATCTGGATGCTAGAAGATCTACATCCGATGTTCCCCACCGCTGACATATTGTCCAGAAAACCTCGGGGTGAAGGGACCCTTCCTCTGGGCCTAATTGCTGGCGACTTAGAAAGTCCGCCTTCCAATTCTCCACTCCTGGAATGAATACCGCAGATATGGCTGGGACATATTTTTCTGCCCATCTCAGGATGTAATTTACTTCCCTTTGGGCTGCACGACTCCTGGTGCCCCCCCGATTGATATATGCCACTGCTGTGGCATTGTCTGATTGAATTCTGACAGGGGACCCTTGGAGTTTGGATGTCCATGCTACTAGGGCATACCGGGCTGCTCGTATCTCTAAGAGATTGATGGGCAGGGCCTTTTCTGCATCCGACCATCTGCCCTGGAGAGACTATTGCTCCAGTACTGCTCCCCAGCCTATAAGGCTGGCATCTGTAGTGACCACCTTCCAAGAAATCGGACTGAAGGATTTCCTTTTTTCCAGATTCTGGGGAACCAACCACCAACGGAGGCTCTTGCGAACGGAAGGGGACAAGGACATTGTAAGTCTAGGGCCTGAACTTTTTTGTTCCAGGCTGACAGTATGGCCCCTTGCAAATTCCTTGAATGGAATTGACCGTAGGGTACTGCTTCGAATGATGCCACCATTTTTCCCAGCAGCCTCATATACAGGCGTATGGACGGCTGTCTTTTTTGTACCCACTAAGTGGATCAAATCTTTCAAAGACAACACCTTTCCTCGAGGCAAGAATATTTTTCTCTGGCCTGAATCCAACCTTAGCCCCAAGTATTCCAGACTTTTGACTGGTTTTTAGGGCTGACTTGTCTCGGTTGATAATCCAACCGTGAGATTCCAGATACTTGATCGTCTTGTGAACGACCACGTCTAGTTTTTTCACTGAGTGGTCTATCAGCAACAAGTCATCCAGATATGCCATTATCATTACACCTTGTGTTCTTAGATTGGCCAATAAAGGGCCAGAATTTTTGTGAACACTCTTGGTGCTGTGGCCAAACCGAAGGGTAAGGCTCTGAACTGAAAATGGCGCCCTTCTACTGCAAAGCGTAGAAATTTTTGGTGGACTGGAAAGATGGGAATGTGCAAATAAGCATTTTTGATGTCGATCGTGGCTAACCAATCCTCCCCTTGTAGGGCAGTGGCCACCGATCGGATCGACTCCATCGGAAAGTCCTGATATACAGGAATTTGTATAGCCCTTTTCAGAATTAATATGGGCCTCCCGTCCGCGTTTGCTTCGGGACTGTAAAGAGGTTTGAGTAAAACCCGAACCCTCATTCTTCCAGGGGAACCTCCATAATTACTCCTTGGAGTAATAGTTGTTCTAGTGCCAACAGGAGGGACTCTCTCTTCCGGGGATCCCTTCGCACGTTTGACCTCAAAATGGGAAGGAGGGGAGTCTTTTAACTCCAAACTGTATCCCAAACCTACTGCGGAGAGCACCTATCTGTCTTGATCGTGTCCCGCCAGGTCTCTTTGCGAACAACTGGAGTCCTCCCCCCACCCGACTGAGTGGGGGCTTCAATGAATTTAACTTTGGGGGAGGTTTTGTACCTCCCCTGACCCAGGGTTTCTTATTACCCTGCTACTGTCCCTGTTTTTTACCCCCGGGATTTAACCGAGGAGGCCGTCGGAACTGTTACACAGCCGATGCCCCAGGGACTGGAGAAGCAGGCCTCTTAAAGAGGGACCTCTAACTCTGCTTTTAACCGGCAAGAGCGTATTTTTACCGCTGGAAATTTTCTGGATATATTTGTCCAGGTTTTCCCTGAATAAGCGTTCACCATGAAATGGGACGCTAACCAGCCATTCTTTACAGGGAGCTTCAGCAGACCAGTTTCTGAGCCATAGGAGCCTACGCATATGTACTATAGACAGCGTAAGGCGGGAGGCCTGATGGACTGAATCCTCTATGGCGTCAACCGCAAAGCCTAAGGCTCTAGGTAGATCAGCTAGGGCAAAGCCTGCTGATCTGTCAAGTCCCTCAAGACCTGTTTCAACTGATCCTTCACTGCTTAGCAGACCCCAATAGCTGCTACTGCTGGTTGTATCACCAAGCAGATTTTCATAAGGACTCCAATCTTTTATCTATTGGGTTCTTGAACATTTGGACATTATCCACTGGACATGTCAGTGATTTATACATACAAGAGATGGCTGCGTCCACTGTAGGGACCTTCCATTTTTTTTTTTTTTTTTTATGAACTTATCCTCCATGGGATAGACCACCGGAAATCTCTTGGGGGAATAAATATTTTCTCAGGACGTTCCCAATCCTGGTAAATGAGCCCTTTCAGTAAAGGGTGAAGTGGAAAAGAACAAACAGTCTGGGGGCTTCTAGCGACCCCAACGAGGATACAGTAGTGGTTGATGGTTCCGCAAGGTGCATTTTTAAATGCTGATCGGACCATGTTAGTCAGAGACTGAACCCATAATCTTTCAGCTTGAGATGCTGAGAAAAGGTTCCCCCACTGTTGATTCCTCTATAACAGAATCAACCTTATCCTGATCCCCTTCAGGCAGGTCGATCCCTGTATGGGACTGTTGCTCTGCTAACAGGCACTCTGAAGGAGGAGACGGAGATCGGGCGTGCTTTCCCTGACAGGGAGGCAGCGATAAATTTTGACAATCTCTCTCTAATCCTCCCAGAGCTGAGGAAAAAACCTCCTCTGTTACATACACAGGAGCAGGTGACTGAGGACAGCCACAGTACCAAGTACCCCTGCGGGGTCTCTACGGTCACTTACCTCTGAACTTCAGGGGAGACTGGTGCAGCAGGAGTATGCCCAAGATCCTCAGAGCCCGATGAGACCCCCTTCGCTTCCTGGAAGATTCAGTTCCGGAGCTACTGGACGGCATATTCCTAAGCCTAAAGCTGAGGTATTCCAGCCGTAATACACCACTTTTACTGAGAATAGTCTAGCACAATTGCTGCTATATCACAGTTGGTGTCTACTAATGTGCCTTTCTAGGGGATGCCTGTATCAACCGCTTGCTGTATGCCTTTAAATGTTGCCAGCTCTGTCTCTGTACTTCATAGCCAGCTTACTGCAATAATGTGGCTTTTTTTAAAAAACCTGCTGGGACGCCCGCACATGCGCAGAAGCGCTGCGGCGCGCACAGAGCGTCATCCCCCAGGCCCCGCCCCTTTTTCCGGCCACCTCTATATATAGAGGCGCGTGCACGCGCACGCGCGCGGCCACGTGCGCCTCGGCGCTAATTTTCAAACATGGAAACCAGGGACAGGAGCCAGGGCCCCCTTTGCCGCAGGCCGGGGGATAGACGAACACTGCAACATGGCAGAGGAAACAGTTTCCTGTAGGAGAACTCACCAGCTGCCTGGACTTTGTTCTCTGAGAAGAAACTAGTCCATATGACAAGAAAAACATTCCACAGCGGCCTCTAGTGGACAAACACAGGTACCGCAGTTTAATATACTAAACATATATAAAAAAACATTCCTTTTTTTTTTTTTTTTTTCTTGACCACCATTAAAAATTATTACATTTTTTTTAGTAGTTACAGGCATGCACAGATATTAGCGGGAATACCGTTAGGTAACAGACAGAAAGACAAATTAGGCTTGGGGGTCCCCCAATAGAACCAAGTTCCTGGGAGCCCCCACTTACCTGTTCCCCGCCGCAGGACTTTGTTTGGTCCACAAAAGCCCAAACTTCACCTATCACGGCAGGCATTGTAATCAAACCTTCAGGGACCGGGTTCCCAAGGATTCCACTCCCCTGGACCTGTATAGCACCCTGCACAGAAAACATCTTGGTCGTGGGTATGACCAGAGCTCTGGATCCCAGGGTCCAGCTCTCCTAAGAGAAGCATTACAGGCAGAACCTTGCTCTTCTCTGCAAGGCCCGGGTACCGACCGTTTAGCTATGAAGCTTTTTTGGTCGGATCCGGAATAGCTTACTGAGGCCCAAAAGAACCTGTACGCAAGCTCAGTGAAAAACACATGTTTCTTCTTGGCCAACACCTTAGACACTGGCAAAAAACTGAGGTGCTCCCGGATGGGAGGGGCTTATATAGGGGAGGGTACTTCCGGTTTTGGAAGTTGCCAGTGCCAGCACCTGACGGTAACTATATAACCCATTAGTAATGACTATGTCGCTCTGTGTCCCGTGATGTACGAAAAAGAAAATGGTAAGATGTTGGCCTTTCTCTCCCACACGGATTACATTGACAGGACTATACCACACATTCAGTTACGAGACAGCCCAGTCACATCTGACCCCCTGCTTATTAATCAGACATTTAAGTCCTTTTATGAGAACCTCTATTCTGCCCCCCCCCCCCGGATGAACTCGAGACGCTAGGGTTTTTGGAATCTCTGCAGTTCCCAGTACTGGATGAATCTCATAACCTTATATTAGACAAACCCCTGACAATTGTGGAAGTCACAGAGGCCATATGCTCTCTCCCCCCTAACAAAGCCCCTGGATTGGGCGGTTTGCCCGCCGAATGGTACAGAAACTATGCTGAAGACCTGGCACACAAATTACACTCACTGTATGGCCGTGCACTGAAGGAGGGTGAGCTCCCCTCCTCCATGTGTGAAGCCCTGATTGTTGTACTGCCTAAACCTGATAAAGACAAAACTGTTGTGTGGGTCTTACCGTCCAATCTCACTACTGAATAGTGACGTCAAGGTGTTGGCCAAAATTCTAGCCCTACGACTACAAAAATAGGATTTTTATAACAGCTTACCTGTAAAATCCTTTTCTTGGAGTACATCACGGGACACAGAGCGACATAGTCATTACTAATGGGTTATATAGTTACCGTCAGGTGCTGGCACTGGCAACTTCCAAAACCGGAAGTACCCTCCCCTATATAAGCCCCTCCCATCCGGGAGCACCTCAGTTTTGTAGCAAAGCAATAAGTGTCCCCAAAAGAGGGGTGGGAGCTCTGTGTCCCGTGATGTACTCCAAGAAAAGGATTTTAGAGGTAAGCTGTTATAAAAATCCTATTTTCTTTTTCGTACATCACGGGACACAGAGCGACATAGTCATTACTAATGGGATGTCCTAAAGCAATGCCAAATGAGGGGGGGGGATACACCATATATAAGCTGAGCGCTATCAGACATGAGGATCTTTTGCGGCCTGCAACACACTGCGCCTAAAGGCGACATCCTCCTGACTTCTAACGTCCACCTGGTAGAACCTAGTAAACGTGTGAACTGAAGACCACGTTGCGGCCTTACAGATTTGAGCCAGGGAGGCCTGGTGATGCACTGCCCATGAAGTTCCAACTGCTCTCGTGGAGTGCGCTCTAACTTTGAACGGAGGCGGTCTCCTTCTCAAGCCATAAGCTTGCATAATGACCTGTCGAATCCACTTGGCTAAAGTAGATTTTGACGCTGCCTGACCCTTTCTGGGGCCTTCCGGCAGAATAAACAAAGTATCCGTTCTGCGAATCTGAGCAGTGGCTTTTAGATAAGCTTTAACTGCTCTTACTACATCCAAAGAATGCAATAACTTTTCCTCTACCGAAGTAGGTTTGGGGAAAAAAGAAGGAAGAACCACATCTTGGTTCAAATGAAACCTCGATACCACCTTAGGAAGAAAGGCTGGATGAGGACGTAACACTACTCTGTCCTTATGGATAACCAGATATGGCTCCTTACAGGACATAGCTGCTAATTCCGATACTCTTTTAGCCGAACAAATGGCTACTAGAAAAATCAATTTCCTGGTGAGAAGCACCAAGGAAATATGCTGTAATGGTTCAAATGGTTGTTTCTGTAGAACCGACAGAACCAAGTTTAGATCCCATGGACATATGGGAATATTAACCGGAGGACTAATACGCATCACTCCTTGTATAAAGGCTTTGACTAGTGAATGCGAAGCCAAGGGCCTTTGAAAAAATATTGACAAGGCCGAAATCTGACCCTTGATAGTACTCAAGGCAAGCTTCCTATCTACAGCCCACTGTAGGAAGTCCAGAATCCTACCTATTACGTACTTATGTGGATGCCATTTCTTGGCCTCACACCACGCGATGTACGCCTTCCAGATTCTATAGTAGATCTGCCTGGATACCGGCTTCCTGGCATTGATCATGGTAGATACCAGAGCATTAGAGAGCCCTCTCTTTTTTAGAATGTGGGCTTCAATAGCCAGGCCGTCAAACCTAGGGCTGGTAAGGAAGGGTGGCATATCGGTCCTTGCGAAAGCCGGACGACGTGGGAGAGTCCAAGGACTCCCCACTGAAATTTTACAATCTCCGCGTACCACGCTCTTCGGGGCCACGCTGGAGCCACCGGAATCACTGGTTTCTTTTCTACCCTGATTCTGCGGAGTAATCGAGGTAACCATTGGCGGTGTGAATGCATATATCAGCTTGAACTGATCCCAAGGGAACACTAGGGCATCCGAGCCGCAAGCTAGGGGATCCCTTGTCCGAGAGACAACCCTGTCCCCCTTTGCGTTGAATCTGGATGCTAGAAGATCTACATCCGATGTTCCCCACCGCTGACATATTGTCCAGAAAACCTCGGGGTGAAGGGACCCTTCCTCTGGGCCTAATTGCTGGCGACTTAGAAAGTCCGCCTTCCAATTCTCCACTCCTGGAATGAATACCGCAGATATGGCTGGGACATTTTTCTGCCCATTTCAGGATGTAATTTACTTCCCTCTGGGCTACACGACTCCTGGTGCCCCCCTGATGATTGATATATGCCACTGCTGTGGCATTGTCTGATTGAATTCTGACAGGGGACCCTTGGAGTTTGGATGTCCATGCTACTAGGGCATACCGGGCTGCTCGTATCTCTAAGAGATTGATGGGCAGGGCCTTTTCTGCATCCGACCATCTGCCCTGGAGAGACTATTGCTCCAGTACTGCTCCCCAGCCTATAAGGCTGGCATCTGTAGTGACCACCTTCCAAGAAATCGGACTGAAGGATTTCCTTTTTTCCAGATTCTGGGGAACCAACCACCAACGGAGGCTCTTGTGAACGGAAGGGGACAAGGACATTGTAAGTCTAGGGCCTGAACTTTTTTGTTCCAGGCTGACAGTATGGCCCCTTGCAAATTCCTTGAATGGAATTGACCGTAGGGTACTGCTTCGAATGATGCCACCATTTTTCCCAGCAGCCTCATATACAGGCGTATGGACGGCTGTCTTTTTTGTACCCACTAAGTGGATCAAATCTTTCAAAGACAACACCTTTCCTCGAGGCAAGAATATTTTTCTCTGGCCTGAATCCAACCTTAGCCCCAAGTATTCCAGACTTTTGACTGGTTTTTAGGGCTGACTTGTCTCGGTTGATAATCCAACCGTGAGATTCCAGATACTTGATCGTCTTGTGAACGACCACGTCTAGTTTTTTCACTGAGTGGTCTATCAGCAACAAGTCATCCAGATATGCCATTATCATTACACCTTGTGTTCTTAGATTGGCCAATAAAGGGCCAGAATTTTTGTGAACACTCTTGGTGCTGTGGCCAAACCGAAGGGTAAGGCTCTGAACTGAAAATGGCGCCCTTCTACTGCAAAGCGTAGAAATTTTTGGTGGACTGGAAAGATGGGAATGTGCAAATAAGCATTTTTGATGTCGATCGTGGCTAACCAATCCTCCCCTTGTAGGGCAGTGGCCACCGATCGGATCGACTCCATCGGAAAGTCCTGATATACAGGAATTTGTATAGCCCTTTTTAGAATTAATATGGGCCTCCCGTCCGCGTTTGCTTCGGGACTGTAAAGAGGTTTGAGTAAAACCCGAACCCTCATTCTTCCAGGGGAACCTCCATAATTACTCCTTGGAGCAATAGTTGTTCTAGTGCCAACAGGAGGGACTCTCTCTTCCGGGGATCCCTTGGCACGTTTGACCTCAAAATGGGAAGGAGGAGAGTCTTTTAACTCCAAACTGTATCCCAAACCTACTGCGGAGAGCACCTATCTGTCTTGATCGTGTCCCGCCAGGTCTCTTTGCGAACAACTGGAGTCCTCCCCCCACCCGACTGAGTGGGGGCTTCAATGAATTTAACTTTGGGGGAGGTTTTGTACCTCCCCTGACCCAGATGCCCCAGGGACTGGAGAAGCAGGCCTCTTAAAGAGGGACCTCTAACTCTGCTTTTAACCGGCAAGAGCGTATTTTTACCGCTGGAAATTTTCTGGATATATTTGTCCAGGTTTTCCCTGAATAAGCGTTCACCATGAAATGGGACGCTAACCAGCCATTCTTTACAGGGAGCTTCAGCAGACCAGTTTCTGAGCCATAGGAGCCTACGCATATGTACTATAGACAGCGTAAGGCGGGAGGCCTGATGGACTGAATCCTCTATGGCGTCAACCGCAAAGCCTAAGGCTCTAGGTAGATCAGCTAGGGCAAAGCCTGCTGATCTGTCAAGTCCCTCAAGACCTGTTTCAACTGATCCTTCACTGCTTAGCAGACCCCAATAGCTGCTACTGCTGGTTGTATCACCAAGCAGATTTTCATAAGGACTCCAATCTTTTATCTATTGGGTTCTTGAACATTTGGACATTATCCACTGGACATGTCAGTGATTTATACATACAAGAGATGGCTGCGTCCACTGTAGGGACCTTCCATTTTTTTTTTTTTTTTTTTTGATGAACTTATCCTCCATGGGATAGACCACCGGAAATCTCTTGGGGGAATAAATATTTTCTCAGGACGTTCCCAATCCTGGTAAATGAGCCCTTTCAGTAAAGGGTGAAGTGGAAAAGAACAAACAGTCTGGGGGCTTCTAGCGACCCCAACGAGGATACAGTAGTGGTTGATGGTTCCGCAAGGTGCATTTTTAAATGCTGATCGGACCATGTTAGTCAGAGACTGAACCCATAATCTTTCAGCTTGAGATGCTGAGAAAAGGTTCCCCCACTGTTGATTCCTCTATAACAGAATCAACCTTATCCTGATCCCCTTCAGGCAGGTCGATCCCTGTATGGGACTGTTGCTCTGCTAACAGGCACTCTGAAGGAGGAGACGGAGATCGGGCGTGCTTTCCCTGACAGGGAGGCAGCGATAAATTTTGACAATCTCTCTCTAACCCTCCCAGAGCTGAGGAAAAAACCTCCTCTGTTACATACACAGGAGCAGGTGACTGAGGACAGCCACAGTACCAAGTACCCCTGCGGGGTCTCTACGGTCACTTACCTCTGAACTTCAGGGGAGACTGGTGCAGCAGGAGTATGCCCAAGATCCTCAGAGCCCGATGAGACCCCCTTCGCTTCCTGGAAGATTCAGTTCCGGAGCTACTGGACGGCATATTCCTAAGCCTAAAGCTGAGGTATTCCAGCCGTAATACACCACTTTTACTGAGAATAGTCTAGCACAATTGCTGCTATATCACAGTTGGTGTCTACTAATGTGCCTTTCTAGGGGATGCCTGTATCAACCGCTTGCTGTATGCCTTTAAATGTTGCCAGCTCTGTCTCTGTACTTCATAGCCAGCTTACTGCAATAATGTGGCTTTTTAAAAACCTGCTGGGACGCCCGCACATGCGCAGAAGCGCTGCGGCGCGCACAGAGCGTCATCCCCCAGGCCCCGCCCCTTTTTCCGGCCACCTCTATATATAGAGGCGCGTGCACGCGCACGCGCGCGGCCACGTGCGCCTCGGCGCTAATTTTCAAACATGGAAACCAGGGACAGGAGCCAGGGCCCCCTTTGCCGCAGGCCGGGGGATAGACGAACACTGCAACATGGCAGAGGAAACAGTTTCCTGTAGGAGAACTCACCAGCTGCCTGGACTTTGTTCTCTGAGAAGAAACTAGTCCATATGACAAGAAAAACATTCCACAGCGGCCTCTAGTGGACAAACACAGGTACCGCAGTTTAATATACTAAACATATATAAAAAAACATTCCTTTTTTTTTTTTTTTTTTTTTTTCTTGACCACCATTAAAAATTATTACATTTTTTTAGTAGTTACAGGCATGCACAGATATTAGCGGGAATACCGTTAGGTAACAGACAGAAAGACAAATTAGGCTTGGGGGTCCCCCAATAGAACCAAGTTCCTGGGGGCCCCCACTTACCTGTTCCCCGCCGCAGGACTTTGTTTGGTCCACAAAAGCCCAAACTTCACCTATCACGGCAGGCATTGTAATCAAACCTTCAGGGACCGGGTTCCCAAGGATTCCACTCCCCTGGACCTGTATAGCACCCTGCACAGAAAACATCTTGGTCGTGGGTATGACCAGAGCTCTGGATCCCAGGGTCCAGCTCTCCTAAGAGAAGCATTACAGGCAGAACCTTGCTCTTCTCTGCAAGGCCCGGGTACCGACCGTTTAGCTATGAAGCTTTTTTGGTCGGATCCGGAATAGCTTACTGAGGCCCAAAAGAACCTGTACGCAAGCTCAGTGAAAAACACATGTTTCTTCTTGGCCAACACCTTAGACACTGGCAAAAAACTGAGGTGCTCCCGGATGGGAGGGGCTTATATAGGGGAGGGTACTTCCGGTTTTGGAAGTTGCCAGTGCCAGCACCTGACGGTAACTATATAACCCATTAGTAATGACTATGTCGCTCTGTGTCCCGTGATGTACGAAAAAGAAAGGTCATTCTCCATCTCATTCATAGGGATCAGACGCAGTTCATGCCTGGGAAGAGTACGTATGACAACATTCGCCGGCTCTATCTGTACATTCACAGGGCTGCCACTGACCAAAAGAGTGGCCTGCTGTTATCATTGGATGTGCTCAAAGCCTTTGATACAGTTAACTGGTCCTTCCTTTGGGAAACCATGCATCATATGGGCTTCAGCTCCCAATTTATTAAGTGGGTCTGTTTGCTTTATACTAACCCTAGGGCTAGGATAAGTACTAATAAGGATGTTTCTGATGTCTTTACTTTGCAGAGGGGAACCAGGCAGGGCTGCCGCTCTCGCCGCTTCTGTTTGCTCTGGTGGTGCGGCAGATGGCGACGGTAGGTGGCATTTGCTATGGGGACCTGACTGAAAAGATTTCCCTCTATGCAGATGATGCCCTAATCTACCTGGATGGGACTGAGCAGTCGTTTGTTTCGCTACTGGGTGTTGGAGGAGTTTGGGAAGGTCTCTGGGTTACGAGTTGGGTGGGATAAATCGGCGGCATTCCCTATAGGCCCTGAACTAGATTACGCCTACATCTCTACATCCAAATTGACCGTCCAACACACGTTTCAGTATCTGGGGATACATATTAATGCTGACCTATCTTAGTTTGAAAACCTTAATGTTACCCCCCATTATAACGCACATGGAGACCAGGCTGCGTACCTGGGCCTCCTTACCACTTAATCTGATAGGCCATGTGAATATCTTTAAAAATGATATATTTACCTAAATTCCTATATGTTTTTCGGGCATCCCCAATCTTTTTATTTAACCACATCCCTACCCGCCCATAGTCAAATGACGTCCACAGATGGGATCTTCCATCCTGGGTGGACGTCATATGACATCCTGGGCTTTGTGGGGGGATATCTGAATGATGCCTGCAGCTAGAGGCATTATTCAGATATCCTTCTATTCTTCCGGCGATTCTGCGCACAATAAGAACGATCATAGCAGCGGTTCCACCGCTTGATCGTTCTTATAGGCGGCGGGAGGGGACACCCCCCCCCCCCGCTATCCGGTGCTTCTCTGGGCTCTCCCATGCCATCGGGGGCCCGGAGAATGAATCGTCCGGCGCCGGATAGGAAGCATAGAGATGACCGTCGGAGGCCCGAGCGCGATGTGATGACGTCACGCCCGGGTTCTCAAAAGTAAACAAAGCCGCCATTGTGACTAGTAAGCATGAGATCGGTTACATTTTTTTCACAATCTCATGCTTTCCAGCTTGGAGGAGAGATGTGGGGGTCTTACTAACCCCGCATCTCTCCATAAAAAGAGGACCTGTCACACACCATTCCTATTACAAGGGATGTTTACATTCCTTGTAATAGGAATAAAAGTGAAAAAAAAAAAAAAAAAAAAGTGTAAAAATTAAAAAAATGAAGTAAAATAATAAAAAAAAAAAATTTAAAACGTCCCTGTCCCCGGTAGCTCGCGATCAGAAGCGAACGCACACGCAAGTCCCGCCCACATATGTAAACGCCATTCAAACCACATATGCGAGGTATCGTTGCGTGCGTTAGAGCGCGTGCAACAATTCTAGCACTAGACCTCCTCTGTAACGCTAAACTGGTAACCTGTAAAAACTTTCAAAACGTCGCCTATGGAGATTTTTAAGTACCGAAGTTTGGCGCCATTCCATGAGTGTGCGCAATTTTAAAGCGTGACATGTTAGGCATCTATTACTCGGCGTAACATCATCTTTCATATTTTACAAAAAAATTGGGCTAACTTTACTGTTTTGTTATTTAATTCATGAAACCATTTTTTTTTCCAAAAAATACTAATGTACAAATCATCATTCTTTTGCTAGAAAATTACTCAGAACCCCCAAACATTATATATGTTTTTTTAGCAGACACCCTAGGGAATAAAATAACGGTCAATCTACTTATTTTTATTTTTTTCGTTTTCCTCCATTGAGGAACCGGGGTTCACAATTTTTTTGATAATACCATATAGCCCTCTGGTGCTATCATTAATGTGCAATGTTATATACATGTGATGTAACCATTTGCGAGACTGTTTGCTTTGTACATGAAAAAACTCAATAAAAAATCTTTAAAAAAAAACATGTTTGGATGGAGGTCTTCGGTTTTGTATCCTTGGTTTAAATGCTCAGATTATGGATGAAAGAGCATTAGGTAAAGTTTTTCAGCACTACAAGTCACATACCTATCTGGTCTCTAATTCAATAAACTGAGATAAAAGTATAAAAGCAGTGTTATCACAAAATCCTTGGATTCTGCAAAATATTACAATTACCTCAGCTGCTTCTTTTGCGATCTCTCTGAAAAAGTCTTCATCAAGGGTTGATCTGATGTAACATGAAAATATAAATAAATACCAAAGCACATCTGTGTTTAGAGAAAGAACCAAAAAAGGTGAAGACATTATAGTAACTCACTTCTTAGTGGTGCTAGATGAACGTGCAGCCCGGGTTTTGCTGGCAGAAGCTGAGGTCCATGGTGATGGATCTGTATACATGACACCACACAAACAAGAAAGGCATCTTAAAATATATAATATAATAAGCAGCAAAGGAGATGGACCGAAAAGATTACATTGTCCGTGTTTTTCTTTATTCAGTTATGATTTTCAAGTGGATGATGTTATGCTCTGCCTTCCACACAAAATTAGACCTGTATAAAGTCCTCAACCATGACAGACTCTAGCTATTTAAAGAGGAACTGCAGTCTGCTCACATAATTGTAATAAAAACCATCTTTGCCATTCTGAAGCTTCCCTCCAACCACTTCCAAATGATTTTATATATACACTGCGATTCTGTAGTTACATAGTCGGTAAGGCTGAAAAAAGACAATAGTCCATCCAGTTCAACCCGTGAAGGTGTATATGTATCAGTGTCTATAATGATTTCCCACATCCCTGTATGTTGTGTCCTTTTAGATGTACAGCCAAGAGTCTTTTAAAAATATCCATACTCCCCACAGTCACCACCAATTGTGGGAGAGAGTTCCACATCCTTATAGCCCTAACAGTGAAGAACCCCCTATGCCAGTGGTCATCAACCCTGTCCTCAGTGCCCACTAACAGGCCAGATTTAAAATATTACCTTAGGGAGATGCAGACTAGAATACTGCAAGCACTAAGCAGCAAATGATATCACCTGTGATGTATTTCAGTTATCTTGCAAACCTGGCCTGTTAGTGGGCCCTGAGGACAGGAGTGATGACCACTGCCCAATGCAGTTTAAGGTTAAACCGCTTCTCCTCCAGTCTCATTGTGTGCCCCCGTGTCCTTACTTGCCAAATATGCTGCAGAAATTTCCCTTCACGGAGTCTGGCTGCATCCATTTTAACTGTGGGCAGCTGAAGCTGCTGTCTGTTCACTTCCTGGATTTACATCACACACACCTCCAGCTCCAGAGAGAGAGAGCGCTGTGCATGATGTCATAAGCCTAGGCTAATGACCAGACAAGAAACAGGAAGTGGGCTATATAAGGTATTTACTGGCAGAAACACATGTTTTACTATTCAAAGTTAAAACAACAAAACAACAAGGGCAGAAGGTTTAATAGATGGAAAAAAATTACTGAAGGTCCGCTTTAAGAACAGATCAGGGGACATTCATATATGTACAAATTCTACTCAACCATAACATACATGAGCTGTTTATGGACAGACCAGGGAATGTTCATATGTCTGAAAATTTTACTCAACCATGGCAGACGCCAACTGTTTATGAACAGATTAGAGAAATTTCATATGTGTTTATGTCCCAGTAAACAACAGCAGACTCTAGCAGTTTATGTACAGATCAGGGTCCTTTCAATTCATGTCATATGGTGTCTCAGCTCTATTAGGCCTCATGCCCACGGACGTTTTTACAGCCGCGTTTTTGAGCGTTTTTTACAGCTTAAAAACGCCTGTCCATGTTAATTTTATAGCTTCATGCCCACCTAGACGTTTTTGAGCTGCAAATAGCCTAGGCGTTTTTAAGCTGTAAAAAAAACCCAGGACCAGTGCGTTCCTTGGCATCAGCGTTAGGCATAAAAAAAACGCGAAGCGTTAGAAAACGCACAAAAACGCAGCAATTGCGTTTAAGCTCCAACATTTTTTGTTTTTTTTTCCAAATAAAAAAGGTCAAAAAATGTATACAATAACATGGACAAGCGTTAAGCTGTAAAAAACGCGGCTGTAAAAACGTCCATGGGCATGAGGCCTTAGACTGCAGGTAGAAGCAAAATAATCACTTACCATCGTCACCAAGAAGATCACCAAGGAAATCATCAATAGAACCTTTATAGCAAAGAAAAACAAGATAGTCAAGTGTTTATATGTTTCACGATTTTCCTGTTTGTTTACCAAGTCTAACTAGATAACAATAAAGAGTATGTACTGTTTTTACATTTTAAAAATAGGTTACCTAAATGATAAAACACAGAGGGGTTGCTTTACTAAAACTGGAGGGTACAAACACTGGTGCAGCTCTGCATAGAAACCAATCAGCTTGCAGGTTTTTGTGTCAAAGCTTAAAGGGGTTGTAAAGGTTCGTTATTTATTTTCTAAATAGGTTCCTTTAAGCTAGTGCATTGTTGGTTCACTTACCTTTTCCTTTGATTTACCTTGTAAATATTTGTTTTCTTTGTCTGAATTTCTCACTTCCTGTTCCTCCTCAGTAAGCTGTTCTGGCTGACTCCACACCACTCAGATGATGGTGTGAAGTTTAGTGAGGAGAAACAGGAAGTGAGAAATTCAGACAAAGAAAAATAACAACATTTAGAAGGTAAATCAAAGGAAAAGGTAAGTGAACCAACAATGCACTAGCTTAACCACTTAACGACCGCCCACCGCCGATTTACGTCGGCAGAATGGCACCGACAGGCAGAATCACGTAGATCTACGTGATCGCCTTTGTGCAGTTGGGGGGTCCATCCGGACCCCCCTTCACTGCAGTGAGCGGCCGTTAAGTGTTCGGGAGCGATCAGGCATGAGGGGGCGGCCGCTCGATTCCGCCCCCCCCTCGCGATCGCTCCCGGCGAATGAAATTGCTTCCTCCTGCCTGAAATGAAAACACAGGCTGGAGGAAGTGATGTCATCTCCCTCGCCGCGGTCTTTTCGTTCCCGGCGCCGAGAAGAGAAGAAGCAGGTTAGTGCACCAACAGTCCACTGACACGTAGGTACACATAGGCACACAAATCACCCCCCAGTCACCCCCAGATCACCCCCCAGGTCACCCCAAAGCCCCCAATCACAGTGTCACTGATTGCAGTGATCATTTATTTTACTGATCACTGCATTTAGTGTCATCTGTGATTGTAAAAAGTTGCAGGGCAGTTAGGATTAGGCCCCTTTAGGTCCAGGGTAGCCCCCTAACCCCCCCCCCCTAATAAAGGTTTAACCCCTTGATCTCCCCCCAGGTAACCCTTTCACCCCCTAACTTCAGCGTCACTAAGCGATTGTTTTTCCGATTGCTGTATTCGTGTCGCTGGTGTTTTAGATAGGCAGTTATTTTTTTTTAGGTTCGCCGCAGGTTTTTATTAGTGTCAGGTACCCCCATATATTATTTTAACCCCCTGATTGCCCCTAGAGTTAACCCATTCACCAGTGATCGCCGTATAAGCGTCACTGGTGTCACTGGTTAGCCAGTAAGTTATTTAGTTATTTAGGTTACCCGTCAGGTTTTTATATAGTGTCAGGTACCCCCATATTTAACCTAATAAAGGTTTTAACCCCCTGATTGCCCCTAGTTAACCCTTTCACCAGTGATCACCATATAAAGGTTACGGGTGACGCTGGTTGATTAGTTTGCTTTTTATAGCATCAGGGCACCCGCCGTATATAACCCAATAAAGGTTTAACCCCCTTGATCGCCCGGTGGGTGAGATCAATTAGGTTTTAGCGCCAGAGAGGGTCTGCGTCGCCCCAGGCAGTGTTAGGTTAGTGCCAGTAACGCTAACACCCACGCGCAAAGCATACACCCCCCTTAGTGGTATAGTATCTGATCAGATCTATACTAGCATCCCCAGCGGTTTAGGGTTCCCAAAAACGCAGTGTTAGCGGGATCAGCCCAGATACCTGCTAGCGCCTGCGTTTAGCCCCTCCGCCCAGCCCAGCCCAGCCCAGCCCACCCAAGTGCAGTATCGATCGATCACTGTCACTTACCAAACACAACACACATAACTGCAGCGTTCGCAGAGACAGGCCTGATCCCTGCGATCGCTAACAGTTTTTTTGTAGCGTTTGATATATTTGCTGACGACAGTCAGGTGCTTTTTTTCCTGTGAATCTTACTAGTGTACCCCTAAATTTAGAGCCCAAAATGGCAAGACGAAGGTACACTAGTAAAGAGGCCTACGAGATTCTGAGCATGACAGATAGTGAAGAGGAGGTCACGTATCTGTCAGATTCAGGCTCAGAATATCTTCCCGTAGAAGACAGTGACGTCAGCGGCCCCACGTCAGATAGCTCTGACGACGAAGTTGAGGTCCCTGCTAAGGTCAGGTGTACCCGATCCCGATCTTCTGAGGTTGTTGAGGAGCAAGAACTGCAGGGCTCTAGTATCATGGAGCAGAGTAGTACTAGCGCCGCTATTCCTTCTGGTGAACTGGCAAGCACCAGCGGCCTAGTACAGCCTGGACGTACATCCAGCACTGCAGTAACACTTGGTGACGTGGCGAGTCCCATAAGTGCAGTTCAAGCTGGCGAGGTGGCAAGCACAAGTAGTGTCCCGCTGCCACCAAGAAGACAAAGGCAGGCCCGTCGTGCCCATACTGCCCTTCCTGCAGAATTCGCCTATCCTGATTGGGTCCCCACCACTTCTGCAGAACCCGTACTTCCCCCATTCACTGCCCAACCCGGTATTCAGGTGGAAACAGCTGATTTTATTCCAATTGATTTTTATTCGCTGTTTTTCACGGAAGATCTCTATAGATCTATTGTGGACCAGAGTAATTTATATGCTGGTCAATTTATCGCCGCTAACCCCCAGTTGCCTAAAATTGCCAGAAATTGGAAACCAATTACGGTTTCCGAATTTAAGACCTTTCTGGGCCTTTCCCTCAACATGGGCACACATAAATTTCCGTCATTGCGTGCTTATTGGTCCACGCACCCAATTGACCACATGCCCGTGTTCTCTGCCTCCATGTCCAGGGCACGATACGAGCAGATTTTGCGGTTCATGCACTTCAACGACAATGAACTTTGTCGTCCACATGGGGACCCTGAATACGACCGGCTCTATAAAATTCGGCCCCTCATAAACCACTTCAACGAACGTTTTGCAGCCTTGTTTACTCCCGATCAAGTTGTCTGCGTTGATGAGTCCCTGATTAAATTTTCTGTCCGCTTGTCTTTCAAGCAGTACCTTCCCAGCAAGCGTGCCAGATACGGGGTCAAGCTCTACAAGTTCTGTGACAGGGCAACAGGCTATGTAGTGAACTTTACGGTTTATGAGGGAAAAGATAGTCAGATTGAGTCGGTCAACTGCCCGGATTACATAGGGAGCACTGGCAAGATAGTGTGGAACTTGGTGTCACCCTTATTCGGAAAGGGGTACCACTTGTATGTGGACAATTATTACACGAGCGTGCCACTGTTTAGTCACTTGTTTGATCATCAGATTGGAGCATGTGGCACCGTGCGACCTAATCGCCGGGGCTTTCCCCAGCGGCTTGTAGATGCCCATCTTAGGCTGGGGGAGAGAGCCTGCTTGAAGTGTAATAACTTGCTCACTATGAAGTGGAGGGACAATAAGAATGTTTTCCTTCTTACCTCCCTTCATGCAGACACGACAGTCCAAATTCGTACGGCGACTGGTGTTGTGGAGAAACCCCTCTGTGTCCACGAATATAACCAAAATATGGGAGGGGTGGACCTCAACGACCAGTTGATGGCGCCGTATCTAATTGACCGTAAGGCGAGACGCTGGTACAAAAAAGTGTCTCTATCATTATTCCAATTGGCTTTGCTGAACGCTCATGTGCTATACAGAGCTTCAGGCGGGACGTTATCGCTTCTAAAATTCCAGAATGAGATAGTCACAGAACTCCTGTATCCAGGCGGTTCTGCACCTCACCATCCCCTACCAAATGCAGTAAGCCGGCTGCATGAGAGGCATTATTCGTATGTCCTCCCGAGTACCCCTACCCAAAGCCACCCCCAAAAAAGATGTCGTGTCTGTAGCAAGCGCGGATTTAGGCGTGACACCCGTAGTTTTTGTCCACTCTGTCCTGACAAGCCTGGTCTTTGCCAAGGTGAATGTTTTGAACGCTACCACTCAAAAGTGAAGTTTTAGCGTAGGGTACAGCATTTCACAGACAAGGACACACTTACACAGGGTCTCCCAAGATGCCATTACATTTTGAGAGACCCGAACCATTACAGTTGTAAAGTTACAAAAAAAAGTGTAAAAAAGAAAAAAAAAAAACGTAAAAAACAAAACACAAAAAAATATAAAATAAAAAAAACAAAAATAGTTGTCGTTTTATTGTTCTCTCTCTCTCTATTTTCTCTCTATTGTTCTGCTCTTTTTTACTGTATTCTATTCTGCAATGTTTTATCATGCTTGCTTTTCAGGTATGTAATTTTTTGTTTTCAGGTGCGCCATTCAACTGCAGCGCGGAATTATTTATCTTGACAGCAACAGCGTTTGCTCCCACGATACATAAAGCCGTGACTCCAGTGCTGTAGGAGGTGATTTCACCACCACAGTTAAAAAAAAGAGCATATATGCCGAAGCATGGGGGCAGCAGGGGCGGAGGAGCGATTTTGCTCCTAATGCCGCGTACATACGGTCGAAATTCCGACGGAGACCTGCCCGTGGAAAATTCCGACCGTGTGTACGCGGCATAACTTTTTTGCGGGAGGATGCCCCCATGCTTCGGCATATATATATTTTAGGCACAGGTTGCGTTAAAACATTTTTTTATTTTTTACTAGGTTTTGTTTTGGTATTTGCTTTGCAGGTATGGCATGGTAAGGTCTTACTGTTGTACTGTAATGTTACTTTGTTTTAATGTTAACCACCATTTGCTTAGCAGGTACGCCATTCAGTTGCAGCGCGGATCTATATATCTTGACAGCAACAGCGTTTGCTCCCACGATACATAAAGCCGTGACTCCAACGCTGTAGGAGGTGATTTCACCACCACAGTTAAAAAAAAGAGCATATATGCCGAAGCATGGGGGCAGCAGGGGCGGAGGAGCGATTTTGCTCCTAATGCCGCGTATATACGGTCGAAATTCCAACGGAGGCTTGCCCGTGGAAAAGTCCGACCGTGTGTACGCGGCATAACCTTTTATGCCGCGTACATACGGTCGAAATTCCGACGAAGGCTTGACCGTGTGTACGCGGCATAACTTTTTTGCGGGAGGATGCCCCCATGCTTCGGCATATATGCCCATCATTAGAAGTGGGTGGATGAAGGGAGGTATTCTAATGGTGGGCATACCCACCAATCAATCTCTTTTTTTCGTTCAGCCAATAGGCTGTATGAAAAAAAAGATTACAATACATGTCCAACAAGGACCAGCAACGTACTGGAATGTTGCTGGACTTTGAATGTTTATACCAGAATGATGCCTGCGGGTTTAGGTATCATCTTGGTATCATTCTTTTCAGCCAGCAGCCGGCTTTCATGTAAAAGCAATTCTAGCAGATAATTAGCCTCTAGACTGCTTTTACAAGCAGTGGGAGGGAATGTCCCCCCCCCCGGATATAAAAAGCGCCATTGGGAAATTGGGAAAGCATTTTATCACACCGATCTTGGTGTGGTCAGATGCTTTGAGGGCAGAGGAAAGATCTAGGGTCTAACCCCCCAATTTTTTTCAAAAAAAGAGTACCTGTCACTACTTATTGCTATCATAGGGGATATTTACATTCCCTGAGATAACGATAAAAATGGTAAAAAAATAAAATATGGAAGGCACAGTTTAAAAATAAAATAAAAAAGCCAAATAAATAATAAAAAAAAAAAAAAAAAAAAAAAAAAAAAAAGCACCGCTGTCCCCCCCTGCTCTTGCGCAAAGGCGAACGCAAGCGTCGGTCTAGCGTCATATGTAAACAGCAATTGCATCATGCATGTGAGGTATCACCGCGAAGGTCAGATCGAGGGCAGTCATTTTAGCAGTAGACCTCCTCTGTAAATCTAACGTGGTAACCTGTAAAGGCTTTTAAATGCTTTTAAAAATGAATGTAGTTTGTCGCCGCTGCGCGTTTGTGCGCAATTTTAAAGCATGTCGTGTTTGGTATCCATGTACTCGGCCTATGATCATCTTTTTTATTTCATCAAACATTTGGGCAATATAGTGTTTTTTAGTGCATTAAAAATAAAAAAAGTGTGTTTTTCCCCCAAAAAATGCGTTTGAAAAATCGCTGCGCAAATACTGTGTGGAAAAAAAAAATGCAACACCCACTATTTTAATCTGTAGGGCCTTTGCTTTAAAAAAATATATAATGTTTGGGGGTTCAACATAATTTTCTTGCAAAAAAAAATTTTTTTTCATGTAAACAAAAAGTGTCAGAAAGGGCTTTGTCTTCAAGTGGTTAGAAGAGTGGATGATGTGTGACATAAGCTTCCTAATGTTGTGCATAAAATGCCAGGACAGTTCAAAACCCCCCCAAATGACCCCATTTTGTAAAGTAGACACCTCAAGCTATTTGCTGAGAGGCATGTTGAGCCAATTGAATATTTTTTTTTTTTTTGTCCCAAGTGATTGAATAATGACCCAAAAAAAAAAAAAATGTACAAAAAGTTGTCACTAAATTATATATTGCTCAAACATGCCATGGGCATATGTGGAATTACACCCCAAAATACATTCTGTTGCTTCTCCTGAGTACGGGGATACCACATGTGTGGGACTTTTTGGGAGCCTAGTCGCGTACGGGACCCCAAAAACCAAGCACCGCCTTCAGGATTTCTATGGGTGTAAATTTTTGATTTCACTCCTCACTGCCTATCACAGTTTCGGAGGCCATGGAATGCCCAGATGGCACAAAACCCCCCCAAATGACCCCATTTTGGAAAGTAGACACCCCAAGCTATTTGCTGAGAGGTATGTTGAGTATTTTGCAGATCTCGCTTTTTGTCACAAAGTTTTGAAAATGTAAAAAAAGAAAAAAAAAAAAAAGAAAAAAAAATGTCTTTCTTAATTTTCAAAAACAAATGAGAGCTGTAAAATACTCACCATGCCTCTCAGCAAATAGCTTGGGGTGTCTACTTTCCAAAATGGGGTCATTTGTGGGGGTTTTGGGCTATTTTGACATTTTATGGCCTTCAAAACTGTGATAGGTAGTGAGGAGTGAAATCAAAAATTTATGCCCTTAGAAACCTTGAAGGCGGTGCTTGGTTTTTGGGGTCCCGTACGCGGCTAGGCTCCCAAAAAGTCCAACACATGTGGTATCCCCGTACTCAGGAGAAGCAGCAGAATGTATTTTGGGGTGTAATTTCACATATAACCATGGCATGTGTGAGCAATATATCATTTAGTGACAACTTTTTGTACATTTTTTTTTTCTTTTTGTCATTATTCAATCATTTGGGACAAAAAAAAAAAAATATTCAATGGGCTCAACATGCCTCTCAGCAAATAGCTTGGGGTGTCTACTTTCCAAAATGGGGTCATTTGGGGGGGTTTTGTGCCATCTTGGCATTTTATGGCCTTCAAAACTGTGATAGGTAGTGAGGAGCGAAATCAAAAATTTTTGCCCTTAGAAACCTTGAAGGCGGTGCTTGGTTTTTGGGGTCCCGTACGCGGCTAGGCTCCCAAAAAGTCCCACACATGTGGTATCCCCGTACTCAGGAGAAGCAGCAGAATGTATTTTGGGGTGTAATTTCACATATGCCCATGGCATGTGTGAGCAATATATCATTTAGTGACAACTTTGTGCAAAAAAAAAAAAGTTTGTCATATTCCCGCAACCTGTGGCAAAATATAAAATATTCCATGGACTCAACATGCCTCTCAGCAAATAGCTTGGGGTGTCTACTTTCCAAAATGGGGTAATTTGGGGGGGTTTTGTGCTATTTTGGCATTTTATGGCCTTCGAAACTGTGATAGGTAGTGAGGAGTGAAATCAAAAATTTACGCCCTTAGAAATCCTGAAGGCGGTGCTTGGTTTTTGGGGCCCTGTACGCGGCTAGGCTCCCAAAAAGTCCCACACATGTGGTATCCCCGTACTCAGGAAAAGCAGCAGAATGTATTTTGGGGTGCAATTCCACATATAACCATGGCATGTGTGAGCAATATATCATTTAGTGACAACTTTTTGTACATTTTTTTTTTCTTTTTGTCACCATTCAATCATTTGGGACAAAAAAAAAAAAATATTCAATGGGCTCAACATGCCTCTCAGCAATTTCCTTGGGGTGTCTACATTCCAAAATGGGGTCATTTGGGGGGGTTTTGTACTGCCCTGCCATTTTAGCACCTCAAGAAATGAGATAGGCAGTCATAAATTTAAAGCTGTGTAAATTTCAGAAAATGTACCCTAGTTTGTAAACGCTATAACTTTTGCGCAAACCAATAAATATACGCTTATTGACATTTTTTTTACTAAAGACATGTGGCTGAATACATTTTGGCCTAAATGTATGACTAAAATTGAGTTTATTCGATTTTTCTTATAACAAAAAGTAGAAAATATCATTTTTTTTCAAAATTTTCGGTCTTTTTCTGTTTATATCGCAAAAAATAAAAATCGCAGAGGCAATCAAATACCATTAAAAGAAAGCTCTATTTGTGGGAAGAAAAGGACGCAAATTTCATTTGGGTACAACATTGCATGTCCGCACAATTTACAGTTAAAGCAGCGCAGTGCCGAATCCCAAAAACAGGCCTGGTCCTAATGGCCCGAAATGGTCCGGGGCTTAAGTGGTTAAAGGAACCTATTTAGAAAATAAAAAACAAACCTTTACAACCCCTTTAACTGAACAGGCTGAAGTTAGAAGCATTATTGGCTACCATGCAGAGCTTCACCAGATTTTGCACTCTCCAGTTTTAGTAATTCAACTCCTATGTATTCTGTGGATGGTCAAAGGAAGAGGGAGGTGGGAAAACTTTATTTTTTATTTTTATTACACATCAGAACTTACAAAAACGTCTGTGCCTGGAATAGGGCTTTAAACAATGGTCATCAGACTTAGAGCCCCCACCGTAAGATTGTCCCCATTTTAAAAACATAAAAAAAGGGTACAAAATTTGTAATCGGTTGGAGTCACCAAAAATTTGTTAAAGAGAAAAATAGCATTTCTCCTACAGCTTACCTGTAAAATCCTTTTCTTGGAGTACATCACGGGATACAGAGCAGATAATAGTAATTACTATTTGGGTTATACGCCACCTACAGGTGAATGGACACTGGCACACCCAAAAGACAGGAAGTCCCGTCCCCCCCCCCCCCCCCCATAAGGGAAGTACCTAAATTTTTTAGAAAAGCAATGAATATCCAAGTAAAGAGGGGAGGGACCTCTGTGTCCCATAATGTACTCCAAGAAAAGGATTTTACAGGTAAGCTGTAGGAAAAATCCTAAATTTTCTTAATTTTCACGGGACACAGAGAAGCTATAGTAATTACTATCTGGGACACATACCAAGCAGACCGCCATCAGGCGTGAGAACCTATATTGCTGTCTGCAGCACACTGCGCCCAAACGCAGCATCCTCCCGCCGCCTTACATCAATCTGACAAAATTTAATAAATGTATGTGCTGATGACCAAGTTGCAGCCTTGCAAATCTGAGCCATAGGGTCTTGATGACGCACTGCCCATGAGGCACTTACTCCCCTGGTAGAGTGCGCTCTCACCCGAAAAAGGTGGAACTCTTCTTTTAAAGCCATAAGCCTGAATTATAACTTGGCAAATCCATTGCGAAATAGTCGATTTGAGGCTGCCTGCCCCTTCCTGGGCCCTTCAGGCAGCACAAACAAAGAGTCGGTCTTTCACATTTAGGCCCCTTTCACACGGGCGGCTGTTCTGCCGCAGTTAAAAGCATGTTTCTTTCTTTTGAAATTCAAGACCCCAGGCACAGCGAACAGCTGCATTTGTACACTGCTTTTTGCTGCGTTTACGTGCTTTTACAAGCGGCTGCGTTTAGCCATTATTGTCATCCCCATAGCAACCATTTTTATTTTGATGTGCTTCCTGTTGTTTTTTTCTTTTGTTCACGCTGCTATCCGCAGCTGACACAGTGCACTGCGATTACCTGCAGTTATGTGCAGATAGCTGCGCTACATCGCACCTGGACGCATTCAATTCTATTTTTTCTATTCGCACCGAACCGCATGTAACAAAATCGCAGCTAAACGCATTGTGTGCTTTTAGCTGCGGTAGAAAACTAGAAAATCCGCAGCTAAAAGCACCATTCTATCCGTCTGTGTGAAAGGGGCCTTAAGCTGTCATCTTTAGATAGATCCTGATAGCTCTCACCACATCGAGAGAATGCAACAATCTCTCTTCCGCAGAATGAGGTTCTGGGAAAAGAAAGGTAGAGTGAAATCTTGGTTCAGGTGAAAGCTGGACACCACCTTATGCAGAAAAGCCGGGTGAGGACGCAACACCACCTTGTCCTGATGAATAATCAAATTTGGCTCTTTACAAGAAAAAGCTACCAACTCTGAGGCCTCGTACACACGACCGATTTTCTCGGCAAGAACCAGCAAGAAACTTGCTGGCAGAGAGGTCTTGCCGAGTAAATCGGTCGTGTGTACGCTGCTAGCGTGTTTCTCGTCGAGAAAACCGACAAGAAACCTCGACGAGAAAATAGAGAACCTGCTCTCTATTTTCTCGTCGAGATTCTCCTCGGCGTGTTTCTCGACGAGAAAAGTGAGTGTGTGTACACTTACCTGTCCGCCCGGAAGCCCGCGCATGTTCGAAATGAATTTGACGCATGCGCGGTAGCTTCCTAGGCATACGTAGGGTGTAACAAGATGGCGGCGACGGCATCGAATGTGACAAGCGCATGCTCGACGTAGTCGATGACGTCACCGCGTACACTCCTTTCAAAGAACCGCGGGTTCTTTGAAACGAGCGTGTGTACACTCGGCCGGGACAAGTTTCTTGTCCAAGAATCTCGTCGAAAAAAACTACATGTTTTTCTCAACGAGAATCTCGGCCGTGTGTACGAGGCCTGACACTCCTTGCTGAGGTCCCTGCGACCCAAAAAAACTATTTTCTTGTCAAAAGTATCAGAGGAATATGCCGAATAGGCTCAAAAAGCTGTCTGCAAAACAGCCAAGACCAGAGACACAAGGGTGGCCTAACTGGAGGAGTTATACGAACTGCCCCTTGTATAAAGGCCCGGATCAAGGAATGCGAAGCAGTTGGTCTTTGAAAAAATACAGATAAGGCTGAGATTTGACCCTTGATTGTACTCAGAGCCAGCTTCATTTCTACCCCCAACTGCAAGAAAGCAAGAATTCTTCCTATGACATACTTTCGGGGATAGAAAAGTAAAAAAAAAGTAAAAAAACTGCGCTAATTCATGTACTAAGCTAAAGCTGCAACAAAAAAGTGTTATACGACACCAAATAGAAAGTAAAGAGATAAAGTTGCGCTAAAAATAGTGAGAGCGACACAAAAAAGTGTAACCTGGATGGCACTGAGGTAACCAAAAAATTTGAATGTGACCAAACAAAGATTACCAAAAATTGAAATGCATAAATAGCAAAAACTGAATAATAAAAAGCAAGTAGTGACTGAATGGTATAATCGGATGAGCGCGGCGGCTCAAATAATAAACACCTATACAGTGAAACAAAAAAGAAAAAAAAAAATCATATGAGGCACAATGCAGTGATCAATAAAAAGTTTGTACATATGATGCATAAAAATCTGAAGCGATCCTCCATCATGACCAAACAGTCCCAAACATGTAAACACCAAAGATGAAGTGATGAAAGGAAAGCCTCCACCTAAAAACACACTGCCGCTTACCGCAACTCGATGATCCCTTATGACAGGGGATCCGGGTACGCCTGTGGCTTATTCCCCAGCCTAGGGTATAGCGGTATGCCGTATCCAGCAGAAAGAGGATGTAATAGCTCTCATGGATGGAGGTACAATCCCAGTGACCAAAAAAAAGGAAAGAGGCTAGATAGTGTAAAACCTCACACATTTATTCCATATAAAACAATAGATGGACACTTACGACAAAGAAGTATAAAAACAGCATGGACCAAGCCGGCCGGCTCTCGATAATACAGCCCGTATTGTTTCCAGGATGGCGTGGGCGCGGTGACGTCAGAACGTAGCCCCTCCCTACGCGTTTCGTCACTATAGGACGTGTTCACGGGATACGGGCGGCGTTCTGACGTACCGCAATAAATAGCAACCTCATTTAACCAAGCCTTGATGTGAACTGCGGGACATCAAAAGGCGCCACCATCTTGGTTAACGCATGGGAAAGAAAAGAGCCCTGGACTGCCGCACTCTGTATAAACGATTTATTTTCAAAATTCCAAAATTAAATTCCAAAGTTAATCCATAGATTCAAAAGTCCAAAAACAGACAAAAACTGAAAACTGACATGCAGGGGTGGATAGCTGACGCGTTTCACATCAAAGATAGATGCTTATTCATAGCTGACAGTTATGAGTAAGCATCTATCTTTGATGTGAAACGCGTCAGCTATCTACCCCTGCATGTCAGTTTTCTGTTTTTGGACTTTTGATTCTATGGATTAACTTTGGATTTTAATTTTGGAATTTTGAAAATAAATCGTTTATACAGAGTGCGGCAGTCCAGGGCTCTTTTCTTTCCCATACGTTAACCAAGATGGTGGCGCCTTTTGCTGCTCTTTTCTTTCCCATGCATTAGTGCAGAGCCAGCACCTGTTCCAGTATCAGGGCGGGAGCATTCCTTGGAGATTCACAGCTTGGAGCGGTACACACCTTTCACCATCTTGGTTAAGGGATAAAACACACCGATTCCTATAAAATTTAATGTATTGAAAAGGGCAAACAAATAAACCAGAAAAAAATATTTAATATTGAATAAATAAATTAATTTAATGAAGGAAATAACTAAAGGTCCCCCAGTTTGAAATAATCTCACAATGGTAACACTACTGGAACCAGGGTCACCATTGAAACTGAGGAACAGAGATGAATGAATGATGAAAAGTATATAAACAAGCCGCGATGTCCCGAGATTCACATCAAGTTTACAGAAGCAGCGTCATACCCAGAAAAATAAAAAGATTCTATAAAAAATGTCATACTTTACAGAAATATGGGTAAATACATGGAGTATATATACCGGTATATGGATCGTGAAAAACAAATAAATGGTAAGAATAAAAAATAATATGAAAATAAATAAATATGAAAAAATAAATAAAAAATAAAATAAAATAAAATTGGGGCTCAGGTTGCCTGAACCGCTGTAGAGAGACCATACGTGGCACAACCAGGTAGAACTCACCAACAGTTAGCACCCAATTAACAGTAATAAAAAAATGCAAAAATAAAAAAATTATGAATTATTGAAAAAAATGGATAAAAATATCAAGAAATATCAATAAAACAATTGATGTCAACATCTATGTTGAGGCCAAAAGGAGTGTAGCATTTGATCTTGTGTACCCACGACATCTCAAGCCTGGAGATACTTTTAACCAGACTGCTACCCCTCCAATGGGGGCTATATTTATCAATGCCCAAAAAAATGGTATTGGTTGGATCTCTGTTATGGGCAGTTAGATAGCGTTTGGACACAGAATGTTTAGTTAAACCCCTTCTGATGTTCCCTATTTGTTCGTTAAGACGTACCTGCAGTGGGCGTTTGGTCCTGCCCACATACTGCAACCCGCAAGGGCACTGGAGCATGTAGACCACGCCCACTGTAGAGCAGGTGATGAAGGGTTTGATGTCAAAGCTCTTATTAGTGCAACTGGAACTGAACCGAGTGGTCCTTCTGGATCTGCATCCATTTAAAGAACAAACCTGACACCTCCTACATTGGTAATAGCCAGTTAATTCAGAAAAGTAGGCCTGGCAATAGGCGGGTCAAGGATATTAGGCGCAAGTTTATCCCTCAATGCAGGAGCCCCCCTAAAAACACTACCTGAGGCCTGTCTGGTAGGATAGTGTTAAGTACCCTATCATTCTTGAGGATATGCCAATGTTTGTTGACGATATGCCTAATATGAGAATGTTGGCAAGAGAAGTTAGTGACAAAAAGGGTTACGAAATGAAACGCCCACCTCCCTCTTGTCTTTCTCCTTGAGTAAATCTGCACAGTCCACACAGTTAACCAGATCCAGAGTAGCGCTAAGGGACTGGGGGGGGGGGAATAGCCCTCATCAATGAATCTTTGTGTCAGAATCTGAGATTGTGCCAAAAAAGTGGTTTGTTCAGAGCATTTCCTCTTCAAACGTAGATATTGACTCTTAGGCACAGCACCCAACCAGGGGGCATGATGACAACTGCCACTAGGGATGAAAGAGTTTCTGTCGGTGGGTTTGAAAAAGGTGTAGGTAATAAATCCATCCCCGACAGAAATGGTCAGATCCAGAAAATTGATCTTTTCTTGGCTGGCCTCATAACTTAAATGAATGAACTCTAGAGTTGGCATTAAGAGAACCCATGAAGTCAGAAAGGAGGAGGATGTCGTCTATGTAGCGGGCCCACAAGGCCACCTCAGGCCTTGTGTGGGCACAGACGGCATCCTCCTCCCATTTTGCCATAAAGAGGTTTGCCAAACTGGGGGCATACTTAGCTCCCATGGCAACACCTCTATCCTGCCTATAAAAACAACCAACCATCAAACCAAAAATGATGGTTGTTTTTATAGGCAGGATAGAGGCGCCCATTTTTTTGGGCATTGATAAATATAGCCCCCATTGGAGGGGTAGCAGTCTGGTTAAAAGTATCTCCAGGCTTGAGATGTCGTGGGTACACAAGATCAAATGCTACACTCCTTTTGGCCTCAATATAGATGTTGACGTCAATTGTTTTATTGATAATTTTTGATATTTTTATCCATTCTTTCAATAATTCATTATTTTTTATTTTGCATTTTTTATTCCTGTTAATTGGGTGCCAACTGTTGGTGAGTTCAACCTGGTTGTGCCACGTGTGGTCTCTATACAGCTGTTCAGGCAACCTGAGCCCCAATTTTAATTTAATTTTTTTATTTATTTTTTAATTTTTATTTATTTTCATATTTTTTATTCTTATTCTTACAATTTGAATCTCGGGACAGCGCGGCTTGTTTATACTTTTCATCATTTATTCATCTCTGTTTCCTCAGTGACCCTGGTTCCAGTAGTGTTACCATTGTGAGATTATTTCAAACTGGGGGACCTTTAGTTATTTCATTCATTAAATTAATTTATTTATTTATTTAATATAAGATATTTTTTCTGGGTTATCTGTTTGCCCTTTTTAATGCATTAAATTTTATAGGAATCAGTGTGTTTTATCCCTTAACCAAGATGGTGGCGCCTTTTTATGTCCTGCGGTTCACATCGAGGCTTGGTTAGATGAGGTTGCTATTTATTGCGGTACGTCAGAACGCTGCCCGTATCCCGCGAACACGTCCTATAGTGACGACACGCGTAGGGAGGGGCTACGTTCTGCCATCACTGCGCCCACGCCATCCCGAAAACAATACGGGCTGTATTACCAAGAGCCGGCCAGCTTGATCCATGCTGTTTTTATACTTCTTTGTCGTAAGTGTCCATCTATTGTTTTATATGGAATAAATGTGTGAGGTTTTACACTATCTAGCCTCTTTCCTTTTTTTTGGTCACTGGGATCGTACCTCCATCCATGCGAGCTATTACATCCCGGCTGAGACGCTACCCTTTTTACTGGATACGGCATACCGCTATACCCTAGGCTGCCCTAGGAATAAGCCACAGGCGTACCCTGATCCCATCATAAGGGATTATCGAGTTGAGGCTTTCCTTTCATCACTTCATATTTGGTGTTTATCCGTTTGGGACTGTTTGGTCACGGTGGAGGATCGCTTCAGGATTTTTATGCATCATATGTACGAACTTTTTATTGATCACTGCATTGTGCCTCATATGAATTTTTTTTTTGTTTTTGTTTTTGTTTCACTGTATAGGGGTTTATTATTTGAGCCACCGCGCTCATCCGATTATACCATTCAGTCACTACTTGCTTTTTATTATTCAGTTTTTGCTATTTATGCATTTCAATTTTTGGTAATACTTGTTTGGTCACATTCTAATTTTTTGGTTACCTCAGTGCCATCCAGGTTACACTTTTTTGTGTCGCTCTCACTATTTTTAGCGCAACTTTATCTGCCAAACTTTATCACACCAAGAAATATAGGGCTTCCAAATTCTATAATAAATAGCCCTAGAAGCTGGTTTCCTCGCATTTATCAAGGTAGTCACCACTGAGCCAGAAAGCCCTCGATCCTTTAAAATCTGGGCCTCAATAGCCAAACCATTAAATTTAGCGACTGTAAGGCAGTCCTTACGAGAGCAAGTCTGGACGGAGTGGAAGGAATCATGGTTTCCCCACTGCCAATCTTACAATCTCTGCATGCCAGGACCTTGTGGGCCACGCTGGGGCAACTAATATTACTAATATTGTTCCAAGTGGACAGAATACTATTCTGCAATGGTCTTGAGTGGAATTGGGCGTAGGGAATTGCTTCAAAACGAGGCTACAATCTTCCCTAGCAACCTTATACAAAGGCAAATCGAAGGTCCCTTCTTTCCCTTGACAACCCGGACAAGATCCCTTATGGCACTGATTTTTGTCTGAGGCAAAAAATAGGATGTTTTTGTACTCACCGTAAAATCCTTTTCTCTGTCGTCCATGGATGGACACAGCCTTCTTAAGTCTTGACAGTTTGGTTTATGTTCCTGTTCATAGGAGAGGACTAGGCAGACATGTTAGATATTTCAATACATGTTACTTTAACAGAGTTGAACAGCCCCGCCCAGGGGGCGGTCCCTCCAGACATAACCCTCCGCCCTGCAGCCTCAGTTCGTAACAAGCAGTACAAACCAGCCGCATTTTAGGTCATGCCCCCGCAACCCTTCGACCACGATCCTGGTAGTCCTCAGAGAGAACAAGAACAGCTTCCAATACGGAAATTCTTTCCGGAATTGAAATCGCAACTCAGAGACAACCTCAACTCAATCGACCAATCATGGAAAAGAAAATGAGGGGAATGCTCCGATGGTTTCAATAAACCTGCATTGATCTGCACTATCGGAGCATTCCCCTCATTTTCTTTTCCATGATTGGTCAATTGAGTTGAGGTTGTCTCTGAGTTGCGATTTCAATTCCGGAAATAATTTCCGTATTGGAAGCTGTTCCTGTTCTATCTTAGGACTACCGGGATTGTGGTAGAATCCAGAGTCTCCTTCCAAGTTGGGGAACCTGCTGGAGAGTTGCCATCTGGGATTCGTTTGATCCAGCCTTCAGACAAGCAGAAGGGAACAGCCACTGAGATTTTTCATGCCCATACGATCTGCCTAATCAGCAGATCCACCGGTTCCGGTAAGAGTATTCTACCTCTCTTCCCCTCCAGAAGTTATGTGATGACCCATATTGTTTCACGTGTGGTTTCAGTTACTTCATATCACAGATATTTATGGACACTATGTGGACTCACTTCGTTGTTCTCTATTCACATTTATATATATTTTAAGGCCCATTTCCTGGGTCTCCTTTGTCATTTAGCACTACATCTCTATTCACCAATAAATTGCATGTGCCCTGTATCTAATTATGAGACTGGTAGTAAGAAACATTTTTTATTTTAATATTTGGGTATTTGTGGTCACTTCAATGCATAATTGCGTTCCGATCAGCAGAGAATACGTTCACAGGTCCCCTTCTGATTGGAGCAGAGAGGGGCCAATGACAGGTGCGTGTCCGCTGAGTTTATGAAGAGTGGACACGGACAGACTCCGCTCTGCTCAATGGGTGGCCAGGAGTAAACGGACTCCGCTGTCCGTTTTACACCTGGCTGCTTCCAATCTGGTTCACCCAAACGGAAGAGGATGTGTTCCGCCTCCTTTTTTTTTTTTTTTTTGTGGACCTGACTGGACTTAGAGATAGGCGGATCTGTTTACACCCGTCGGTCCTTAGGAATGCATGGACCATCCGATCAGGTCGCCTGAAAACCTGACAGGCGGACCTGATCAGATCACTTGTGAGAAATTTTGTACTTTTCTTAAAAATAACTCACCTTTGGTGTTAAACTTTAGGGCATTTCTAGTTATCCAATTAAAACTAGGTTTACATTTGCGGTTGGGGGGGGGGGGGGGGTGTTCAGCAAAAAGGCGTAAATGCCAGCATTTGAGCTAGGCAAGAACAAGCAGAGCAGGGCTGGGAGTCAGAAGGGATGGAGAAGTAGAGCCAAATTGAGGGGGTACTGAATGAACCAATGGGCCCACTCAGATAGTGTATGGCTATTTCACAGTACACCAGAAAGCCAAGATCCCTAGTAATCAACTCATAGAAACATAGAAGAGCAATAGCAGAAAAAGCTCAAGCCAATAATTGAGACTCTCTCTATTTTTTTTTTTCTATTTTACTCATATATTTTT
The DNA here is from genome assembly GCA_029206835.1 of Rana muscosa. Taxonomy (NCBI): domain Eukaryota; kingdom Metazoa; phylum Chordata; class Amphibia; order Anura; family Ranidae; genus Rana; species Rana muscosa. The sequence continues at coordinate 111,168,990 of CM055128.1, read as the reverse complement.
TTCCCAAATATAAATGTATTCAATTTTTCAGGAATAAACAGGGTCAAAATAATATAACAGTATTTACAGAGTAGGGAGTCGCAGCCTCCTAGAAAAAAGAAAAAAATAGACGTGGAACACAGAAGTACATAACATAAATCCAACTTTACATTTGACAACGCAGAACTGATGTATTCCCTCGCCTCAGTGTTGCAGGGCTGCGGTGGACTGGGGTTCCCCCCCAATGCCAGTCTATGTAACAGGACACCCCTACTTCAATCCATATACCGTACCGTGAAAATTTAGGGAAAGTTAGGGAAAATAGTGTAAAGTCGGCTGGGCGTCATGTACCACCTCGTCAGTACCTAATAATTAGTCTCCTGTATCTTGGTGCAGAGTGATGATTTGAGAGAGAGAGACTGATCATATTCTGAATTTGTGGAGTAGTGAACATGCGTTGTAAGTCCTCTCCCCATTTCAGTACACAAGCCAGCTCTGGCTGCTCCCGTGGGGCAGTGGTTCCGTGCCGGAGCAACACGCCTCAAATGGGGTCAGTTGTCTAGTATACGCCTGCGGGTCTGGTATGGTCTGGAGGAAATTATGTAACTGTGCTGCATTCCAGAATGCGAGTCGATAGGGGCCCGCGGAGTCCATCAACTCTGCAATGGTGGGCCATCTATATCCTATCACAAACTGCGAGGCAGTAATTCGTTCAGTTTCGCGTAAAGTCAGGAATTGCGTACTTGGAAGACCTGGGGGGAATTTGGGGTTCCCAATAATCGGGGGTCAGAGGGGATGTCTTGGTCATTTGCTCCGTTTGTATGTTGGCCTGAGAGCATTGTTTCAAGGTGTTCCCTATCAAGGGATGCGATTTAAGGTCTGGCGGCGCGGAGTCCCAGCACCACAACGCCCTTCTCAAGAGTATGGAAGATTGATTTTGTTCTATTTGTGCCCACAATTTCAGATCGCTGTGGCGTTGCCAATTGATTACTCTGCCGAGATGAACTGTTTGGTAATATCTCCGGGTGTCCGGCAATGCCAGACCTCCATAGTGTTTTGGCAAGAATAGTAGGGTGTGGGGGAGGTGCGGTTTCTTGCGGGCCCAAACAAACTGAGTGAACAATGCCTGTACCTGTTTAAAGTATGAGGAAGGTATCCGTATCGGTAAAGCCTGAAACAGGTAGAGGAATTTCGGCAGAATGCACATCTTTATTAGATTACACCTACCGAACCACGAGTGGAGATTCGTGTGCCACTTGTCTAGTAACAGTCTGGACTTTGTTAGCAGGGGGAGGAAGTTAAGCTCATAGATATGGGCTATGTCTGCCGGGATTTTCGTTCCTAAGTAATTCAGTGTGGATGTAGTCCAATTGAAGTGGAAGCCAGATTGTACTTGGGCAAGGATTTGTGGTGATAATGCGATACCCATCGCCTCCGATTTAGAGAAATTAATTCTCAGGTTGGATAAAGTACCATAGAGATCAAATTGTTCAAGGAGATTTTGGAGGGAAATTGCCGGACTTGTTAATGAGAATAGTAGATCATCGGCATAAGCCGAGACCTTGTATTGTGTGTTACCAACTGTCACTCCTTGTATGTCGGTGTGTAGCCTGATCGTAGATAGGAAGGGTTCCAGGGTGAGGGCAAATAAAAGGGGGGATAAGGGGCATCCCTGCCTGGTGCCGTTCTTGATTTGGAAAGACTCTGAGAGCACCCCATTCGCCTTAACCTGTGCGGTCGGGTTGGAGTATATGCCGGCTATTCGGTTCATCATCACTCCCAATTCGATATGTCTGAGGACGGAAAACATAAATGACCAGTTTACCCGGTCAAATGCCTTCTCCGCATCAGTATTTAGAAAGACGCATGGGGTATCTTTGGACTGGGTCACGTGTCGCAGGTTCAGCACTTTAGAGGTGCTGTCCCTTGCCTCCCGTGTGGGGATAAATCCAACCTGATCCAAGTGGATTCGTTTTTGCAGGTGAATCGCCAGCCGGGTCGCCAAAATTTTAGTGTACAGCTTGAGATCCACATTCAATAATGATATAGGCCTGTAGCTGCCACAGGTTGTAGGGTCTTTCCCTTCTTTGTGTATTACGGCAATGTGGGCTCCTAGGGTGTCTCTGGCAAATGACGATCCGGAGTCGATCGCGTTAAATAGATTAATCATGCGTGGGCCCAGGATTGCGAGTAACGCCTTATAGTATTGTACAGTGTACCCGTCGGGGCCCGGAGCTTTCCCTGGTTTCATGGATCCTAACGCTTGTTGGAGGTCTAGGTGCATCTAGTTCCACACGTATCTCAGGGGATAGGGAGGGCATTTGAGATGCCCGAATGTATTCATCCATGTCAGATCGGGGCGGTTTAGGTAGCAGTAGATCGTATAGGTGTGAGTAAAACTCTCTAAATTCCTGAGTAATGTGCCCCGGCACGGTTACTTTTTGACCGTTGCTTCTGACAATCTGGGGGATATACATTGACAGTTTGTGTTCTCTAACCATTCGCGCTAAAAGCTTCCCACACCTGTCACCCGATTCGTAGCTCGCCTTACGGCAGAACTGCAAGACCACTTTCGCTTTGTAATGGAGCAGATCAGTGACCTGTTTCCCGAGTAGAGCAAGGTCTGTTTCCGAGGCCTGAGTGGGGGCATGTTTATGTCTAGACTCCGCGATCGCCAGTTTATTAAGCAATTGAGTAAGTTGTTTCGTTCGCTCACGTTTAATGCGGGCCCCATGTTTAATGAGGACTCCCCTAATGACTGGTTTGTGTGCCTCCCATAGGACTCCTGGGTCACAGTCAGGTTGGTCGTTTGTTTGAAAGTACATTGTCAGCTCTTTAGTCACCTCCTCCAGAACTCGAGGGGTCTGCAAAAGGCTTTCATTAAGTCGCCAGAAGCGATGCCTGGGCGACTGTGCTCCAGTCAGGCCATAAGTCAGGAATACGGGCGCATGGTCTGACCATGTCATGTTACCTATGGACGTGTCTCGAAAGGCATGTAGATACGTGTGAGGGACCAGAAAGTAATCTATCCTGGTGTAGCTTTTATGTGGGGGAGAGTAAAAACGTGTAGTCCCGTTCTCCCGGGTGTTGTAGTCGCCATGCGTCGATCGGTTGGGCTTTATGTAACAATCTTGCTATGCGTTTAAGGTGGCTCGGAGGGATGGACGATGTGCCCGTGGAAGTGTCCGTTTACGGTATCAGGGGTACATTAAAGTCTCCTCCGAATATCAATTGCCCCTCTGTGAAGTCCAGGAGTTTCCCCGGTACTTCGTCTAGGAAGGAGGCCTGATTTTTGTTAGGGGCGTAGATTGTCGCCAATGTCAACTGTTTGTCCCCCAGGAGTCCCTTAACATAAATTTATCGACCCACGGGATCTATCAGCGAACTCTGATGGTACCAGGGTATTTTGCTAGAAATTAGTATATATACTCCTTTCGATTTGGCCGTCGGGTTAGTGGAGTGGTAAGTCAGTGGATAAAACCTATTATTTCGGAGGTAATGAAGTTTGTCAGTTTTTAAATGTGTCTCTTGGATGAGAGCTATATCAGTGTGGGAGCGTTTTAGGTCATGCAGCAGCATGCGCCTTTTCTCTGGTGTGTTAAGTCCCTTGGCATTTAGAGACATCACAGTAATACTATCCAGTGCCATAGTGTGAGAATAGAAATGGTTAAGAACCGCAGAACAGAGAAATAGGAAAATGAAAAACAAACAGAGATATAGAACCTAATAATAGAGAAAGAAAAACAAAAAATAGGAGAGGAAAGGAAAAGAAGAACAAACACTAAATAAACCCAATCTGGGTCTACTGCTCTATATCCGTTTCAAATCATGGTTTCAGCATACAACTCTCAGGCCTCGTACACACGGCCGAGAATCTCGTCAGGAAAAAACTCGTCATTTTTCTTGACGAGATTCTTGGACAAGAAACTTGTCCCAGCCGAGTGTACACACGCTCGGTTCAAAGAACCCGCGGTTCTTTGAATGGAGCGAACGCGGTGACGTCATCGACTATGACGAGCGTGCGCTTGTCACATTCGATGCCGTCGCCGCCATCTTGCTACACCCTACCTATGCCTAGGAAGCTACCGCGCATGCGTCAAAGTCATTTCGAGCATGCGCGGGTTTCCACGGCGACAGGTAAGTGTACACACACACACACACACACACTTTTCTCGTCGAGAAACATGCTGACGAGAATCTCGACGAGAAAATAGAGAGCAGGTTCTCTATTTTTCTCGTCGAGATTCTTGCCAGTTTTCTTGACGAGAAAACTGAAAGCCGCGTACACACGACCGATTTACTCGGCAAGAAAGCTCTGCCAGCAAGTTTCTTGCTGGTTCTTGCCGAGAAACTCGGTCGTGTGTACGAGGCTTCAGTGGGGCCGATAGTGCTCCCCCGGAAGATATGCTATCCTATCTGGGAGAGAGGAAGGACAAGGCTCAAAAAGCGAGCCCCTAACCCTCCCTCCACCCCAACAAAACATAACAGTGCAATAACAATCTCAACTCCAGAGAGAAACAGCAACTTTAAGTAAATTCAACATAAAACAGTGCCAAGTGGTATAATATCAATCTGTAATCCACCCCTGCACCTCAGTTCTTGCCTCCCTCCCCCCGTCCCAATTCAGAGAGTACCTAATACCTTATATGGTTGCTCTGCATCATCTTGGTTAGCAACCCTCCCCTCCACCCAGGTCCACTCCCAGAGCAGACAAAAAGTACCCACCATATGTCCCATCATCCGCTTCATGTTACACGTGCCAGTGAACAACTGCATACTTCCCCCAAGACTAATGCTCAGTTACCGCACCTCACACTCCAAGGCAGAAACACCAGCCCCCTTAAATGAGCATAGCCGTCATCCCCACCCCAGGAGAGCAAGGAAAATCCCCCCCTACTGCGTTCTCGGGGCGACAGCCAAAACAGGACCAGTCCCCCAGTTACTGTTCTCCTGTACTTTAAACACTGCTCAGAATGTGTGCTCTTTGAAAACATGGTGAACTTCAATACTCTGCACAGGCAGAGAAAACCCAGCATGTTCCCTGCTGGCAATTACAAAGCAAAGGAGGCTTCACAGGCAGCAGTCAGACACCCTGGCGATGTCAGGGGGAGAAGTGTGGACTGTATGCCACATGAAGCCTCCATTCCCGGAAAACTCAAAAGGTTGAAGAAAGGGGGGCGTGGTCGCGACATGAGTGAGTGAGGACGTGCTCTCCCTGAGCTCCGTGTGACCCGCGCTTTCATACAGCCCGAACGGCGGCTTCCCTGGGGGGATTCGACCAACAAAATATGCCTTCAAAGCGCAAATCTTCTCCGCAGCCTCAGTGGACATCTCAGGGCCGGTCTGGATCGCTGGATGACTACTTTGGGACCCGCAGCGACACGGCAAGTAATTCCAAGATGGCGCCCGGCGCCCACGCTGCTAGCGCTACCTCCCCCATCAGCTCCCCACACATGCCTGTGTCTGCTCTACTTTCCTCCCCCTCTCCCTCCGGCTCTGAATGCATTGAAGAGCCCGCAAATGGAGGTGATCCGTGGGAGGATAAGGACATCCGCTCACACATACTCTCTCTCCCCACTAAGGCTGACTTGGAGCGGTTCGCTAATAAAGTGGAGAAGGCCCTGAGACAGGACATTAAGGACTTGCAAGTAGATACAGCACACTTGGGGGGTAGAGTGGAGACCCTGGAAGCACAGTGGGAAGAAACTACTCCTACACTGCAGGCTCTCACTGATCATTGTAAAAGGCAGGATCGCAGGCTTGAGGCCCTGCTTAATCAAATGGACGATTTTGAGAACAGGAGCCACAGGGTCAACATTCACATTAGAGGCCTGCCTGAGGCGACAGGCCCGAGAGACATTATCCCCACCTTGCAAGGGGTCTTTAAGCAAATACTGGGCCGCCAAGCACCCGACTTTATTGAAATAGACCAGGTTCACAGAGCCCTGCGCCCCCCCTCTGATGATCCTGATAAACCTAGAGACGTTATCTGTAAACTACACAAATACTCGCTTAAGGACCGCATCATGAATCAAGTCAGAGGGGTCAGACGTGGACTTTTATGGAGCTAAGTTGACCTTCTTTCCGGATCTCTCTAGGCGCACGCTGATGCAACGCCGCGCTCTTAAGCCGCTACTGGAATCCATGCAGGATGCCCAATTACCTTACCGGTGGGGCTTTCCATTCAGCCTCTCTGCTACCAAGGATGGCCAGACGCATACCCTCCGTAACAAAGGTGATTTACCCCGTTTCCTGGAGTCCCTGGGATTGCCTCAAGTGGACATTCCAGATTGGAGGTCATCGCCTGACATACCTCTTCCCAACCGCTCTGAACAGTGGCTCCCAGGCCGTCGCCGCAAGCGCCGCCGTGGTCCCAGGCAAGGCCCCCCTGGACACACTCCGCTCCCCCACTCCCTAAGGGGGGAGGCGTGAGCTGCTGCATTTTCTACTGATGGCTCCTGAGACGTTTTCAGTTGGTTCCTGAACCCCCCCCCCACCTAGCTGCTGTGTCAATGTTCTCCCCTGTATTTAGGGGTTGATTTCACACTGCCTACTGTCCGCGGGCCACCTAACGGACTCGCTCCCTGTGCCTCATCACTTTTCCCCCCATAGGTCAACTCCTTGGAGTTATGCCCCCTTTTTGGGGACTGCCTCTGCTCGCTGGCCTCCGCCGTCTCCCCGTTTTGGGAGGGGGGGTGGTGGCTCCCGACCAGTGGCACAGTTGTACTATGTTGCGCCCTTTGGGCCTCTTGTTTATATGTTCTTGTTCTCAATGTTTTTTGTGCTTTTTTTTTCACATCTGCTATAATTGTAATTTGTTTTGTAGGCTCCTGCACGTGCTCAATGTGCTCCGTGTGCTCCGGGCTGCTGGCTGGGGTGTGCGGTGGGTCCCTTCTCCCTCCCGTCACCGGTTGGGCGGCTCCACTCCCTGATTTTCTACCATGGCTGCCTTGAACGTCGTATCCTACAATGTGCGTGGTCTGGGCTCCCCGTCAAAACGCAGTAAGTTGTGGCTTGAGATGAAACGCACGGGGGCACACATCCTTTTTTTGCAGGAAACGCATTTTTGCACTGACTCGGCCCCCCGCCTTCCCACGCACCTGTACACTTCTTGGTTCCTCAGTAACTCTCCTCGTCCTAAATCAGGGGGGGTTGCCATAGCAGTACACAAACATTGTCCCTTTGTCATGACGGATCAATTGCTTGACCCAGTGGGCCGATTCGTGTTTGTTAAGGGTACCATTAATAACCATAAATTTACCTTTGCCACTGTGTATGCCCCGAATAGCGGACAGATTACCTTCCTAGACTCTGTCTTGGAATCCTTGTCTACCTTCCGGGAAGGCCAGCTCATCCTGGGGGGAGACTTCAATGTCAGCCCTGACCCATGCATAGACACGTCCTCGGGCAGTTCAAAGCCCTCATTCGCCTTTCTGAAACATTTCAGAAAATCCCTGCAGGCACACCATCTGGTGGACTGCTGGAGATTGCTTCACCCGACTGACAGAGACTACAGCTATTTCTCGGCCACGCACAACGTCTATACCCGTATAGACTTTTTGATGATGGACCAGTTCTCCCTTGGTTCCCTGTATGGGGCCTCCATTGGGTCCATTACCATTTCTGACCATGCGCCGGTCTCCATTTCCCTGTCTCCCCCATCGGTGGAGGCATGGACATGGCGATTGAACGATGGCATCCTGGATGATGCGGTCGCTCAAAAAAAGGTTTCAGACACCATTTCCCTGTATAACGCAGAAAATAAGCCGGGAGAGGTGGGCATGGGATCCGTTTGGGAAGGCCATAATGCGGTGGTTCGGGGGGGGGGGAACTGATATCCCAAGGGGCGAGACTGAAAAAAGCTAGAGGAGGGGGAATTACAGACCCTATTGGCCAAAATCCGTGCGGCAGAAATGACGCATAAGAGAAATGTTACCCCGGTAATGGCGGTAGAACTACACTCCCTTCGCCAGGACTTAGCTACATTACTTGACACTAAAATGAAGGCACGTTTACGACACATGGCACACAAATTTTACGAATTCGGTAATAAATGTGGGAGGATGCTGGCTAGAGCCCTGAAGAGTCAACGTGCTTCTGGCCACGTGCATAAACTTACCTCAGCGACGGGGACACCGGTTGTCCACTCCTCCAAAATAGCTGCTGCATTCAAGGATTTTTATGCTCAGTTGTACCATCTCCCAGATACATTGCCCGGCTCCTCAGAACCCCAACGGGTGGCCCGAGTCCTCCAATACCTCACAGAAGCGCAGTCCCCACAGCTGGAAGCCTTAGTTGGCGAGCAGCTGGATGCCCCTATTGCCTTATCGGAGATTCAGGCGGTGGTGAAGGACCTCCCTAATGGGAAAAGCCCTGGCCCAGACGGCTATACCAATGCCTACTATAAGAAATATGCGGAGGTGCTGTCTGGCCCCATGTGTGCTTACTTTACGGCCCTGGCCTCCGGTACGGCAATGCCCTCTGAGGCGCTTATGGCACACATCACCGTCCTACCAAAGGAGGGGAAAGATCTCTCCTTGCCGGGGAGCTATAGGCCTATATCACTCTTAAACACAGACATTAAGATATTGGCCAAAATTTTGGCCAATAGACTTAAGCCGATCCTCCCGATGGTTATCCACCCTGACCAAACAGGATTTATTATGGGCAGAGAGGCCAGGGACAATGCCAATAGGACGCTCCAACTGATACACTGGGTCGAATCACAGGCGACGACACACCCTTGTCTCTTGCTTTCCACTGATGCCGAGAAGGCATTTGACAGGGTGGATTGGACGTACATGAGAACAGTGCTGACCAGGCTCGGTTTGGGTCCCAACATGCTGGCCTGGATATCCTCCCTGTATAGCTCCCCATCCGCCAGAGTAAGGGTGAATGGGCTTCTATCTGACGCCTTCCCGATTAGCAATGGGACACGGCAGGGTTGTCCGCTGTCCCCCCTCATGTTTGCTCTAACACTCGAACCACTGCTTAATAGGATTCGCCTCAATAATAATATTAAAGGTTTTACGGTAGGCCCGACGGAACATAAACTGTCCGCCTATGCGGATGATGTTTTATTCTATGTTTCCGAACCCCTAATTTCACTACCTAACATTATGGCAGAGTTGAAGGAATTTAACCTACTGTCCAACTTCAAGATAAACTATGCCAAGTCGGAGATCCTGTCCCTGAATATCCCCCCGGGGTTACGCACTCAGTTGCAATCGGCCTTCTCTTTCACCTGGTGCCCAACGTCTCTGAAATACTTGGGGGTCCATCTGCCCGCAGCCTGCTCTCGGCTCTATGACTGTAATTTCGCGCCACTGCTCTCCGTTTTTAGAGTGGATTTGAAAAGATGGGACAAAGCTGCATTTTCATGGATGGGCCGAGTCAGTGTTCTAAAAATGACTGTGTTACCTTGTATATTGTTTGCCCTGCAGATGGTGCCGATCGCGTTACCCCGGGCCTTTTTCTCAACCCTCAATAGCCTATTTATTCAGTATATCTGGAGTGGGAAATGCCCACGGCTGGCACTCCGCACATTACAGCGCCCTAGGTCGGGGGGAGGAATGGGGGTCCCAGTGGTCCGTAGATACTACGAGGCTATAGCCCTACAGCGCATTTTGGACTGGTATCATAGTGTCCACCACAAACTGGGGGTGTCCCTGGACAAGTTCCTGGCGGGGCGCAATCTGTCCCACGCCCCGTGGGTTCCTCGGGAGAGTAGGGGACTATCAGCACTGGTCTCTCCGTTGGCCGCTCACGCCCTAGCGACTTGGGATGCCTTGAACAAGGAGGGGGGTTGCTCGCTCCTCCTTTGGTACCCCTTGGTGGCTTCCCCTGGTTTGCTCATGGGGAACACCCATCCTTCTTTCGGACCTGGGCGGCAGACGGGGAGTCCAGATGTGGCTGATTTATACAGGACCATGGCCTGCTGCCTCTGGTCACTCTGAGGGAACAATACGGCCACTTCCCCATGGACGAGTGGCGTTACCGACAACTTCAGCACTTCCTCGCCAGTCTACCCCAAGGGGTTCGATCGCCCACCCTAGCCTCTCCCTTAGAACGACTATGTATGTCGACTTCTGCTATCCCCTACGCCATCTCAGTGCTATATAACTTGCTACAATCCCTACATACTGAAGGGAAACCAGGGTTCATCCGGGACTGGGAGAGGGACCTTCAGCACGTCTTTACCGAGCCTCAGCTGGACCACATGTATAGACTCACACATTCGAGCACGGTTGATACGAGAATGCAGGAGAATAGCTATAAAGTCCTGACCAGGTGGTATAGGGTACCCTCCAAACTCACTAAGATCTATCCTTCTCTCCCAGACGCGTGTTGGAGAGGTTGTGGCCACAGGGGCACTTTCCTCCACATTTGGTGGGAATGCCCCTGAATACAGCCCTTCTGGCAAGATGTCCATGCGCAAATTAAGCTCATTCTAGATGTGAAATTACCAGATTCCCCGTTGGAATCCTTGCTACACTTCCCCACTATTCCCATCAGCCAGTATCGCAAGTCCATATTGCCCCATCTGCTCAACGCGGCCCGTCGGTTAATTCCGATTCATTGGAAGACGCCACAGGTGCCTACCTGTTTTGAATGGGTGGCATTGGTGAATAAAATCATGGCCGCGGAGGAGTGGATGGCGCAGTATAAAGACAAGTATGAAAAGTTCTACTCCATTTGGGCCACATGGATACATTATGCAAGCCCGGATGGGCTGACTAAACCAGGGCCCCTGCCGGACTCGGCCACCTCGGGTGTGGGGCCGAGCAGGCGGGAGTCCGATTTGCTGGAAGTTCAGGAGTAGAGGAGCGGTAGAGCCTTTGGAGATTTGCTACAGTTTATACCTTGCATAGTGCAAGTAGCGGATGTTTTTCTTTTTCTTTTTGTCCCCAGTTTATTGTCCTCGTATGATTTCTCTCTCCTTAATTTGAGTTTTCCCCTCTCTACTCCTCCATGGTATATGGGCACGATACCCAGTGGTTCGGTCTGATTTATATGTTTGCTTGGAGGCATTTACCCTCCACAGGTGTGGGTGTGCCCGACAGGGATGACAGGGGTGACCCACTGCTGAGCGAATTTATAACATGGGTAAAATATGTTAATAATCATTCCCCCAGATGTGTCTCCCGAAATGGGTATGCCCATGGACTGTTGCTACGTTTATACTGAATATGTGTACCCGGTATACGGCCCGATGTGTTATGTGATTTCCTTGTCTCCCTCTTTCTGTACTATGTTGAAAGTCTATTTGTCTGATTACTTGAAAAATTTCTAAATAAAGATTACATAAAAAAAAAAAAAGGTTGAAGAAAACTACATCAAAAACGCTAAACAGATTGCTTTGCCAGGGTAGCATCAGTAAGTGATAATTCTAAGTATTTGATTGATGTTTGCAGTCTGCAAAGTGTTACTTGATATGCTGAGGCCCCATTCATATGGATCGGTCGGATGGGGGGGGGAAATCAGGGTCTCTCCAGGGGTCGTGCAGATCTTGGAGTCAATAGTTCAAAAGATACCGGGGTGTTAGAATACCGTACGGGCAGTCACTGACGTTCCAGGGGAGGAGCGGATGCCACCGGTAGCTCGCTCTCAGAGGGTCCGGGAGAAGGGAGAGTGCCGCCTCCCCAAGTGCCCAACCATCCAGTTATGTCAATGCCGCGGTGCGGGCGGGTGGGAAAGCACTCAGGGCCGCCTCCAGTGGAGCGGAATAGCAGGACAGGGGAGCCCAGTTCTAAACACAAACGTAGGCAGCAGTTCTCTGCGGTACTCCGTGGGCTAGTCGGGAGGGGGGGGGCATTCCTCTAAAAGTGCGGGTAGTCGGCCGGCGGCGATTGGCTAGAAGCGCTGGCAGAGCTGATCAGAACTCCAGGCAGGGCGGGCAGAGGGTACAGAGAGGGAGCAGTCAACAGCCTAAAACCGGGGCAACAAGGGGGGGCTACTCACAGTATCAGTGCTTCACGATTCCCGGGCTGCCTCCAGTGATGGCGCTCTGGGTCGGCGGCGACTTCTTTGTGGTCTGGGCGGGAAGTCTTCACCCCTCCGGTCCGGCCAGTATTGTTGGCTAGGGAAGTGCGGGAGGAGAGTTAGCCAATCGGGTACTTCAATGGGTTCTGCGTCCAGGAACTCAAAAAGAGCCGGTAGAGAAGCCGGGGCCCGAAGTGTAAACGATCTTTGGTCTTTCCGGAAGGTGACCGAGAGTGGGTATCCCCAGCGATAGGAGGCATCTTGGCGTCTGGCCAGGTCCAGCAGCGGCTTCAGCATGGCTCGTCTATGTAGTGTGGCGCGGGAGAGATCCGGGAGTATCTTGATGATGGCTCCATCAAACTCCAGATTTCCCGAATTCCCAGGGCTTGCGGATGATCTGCTCCTTATGGGTGTAGTGATGTATCCTGCAAACAATGTCCCGTGGTCTCTCTAGGTCCATCGGCTTGGGGCCCAGCGCTCTGTGTATGCAGTCCAACGGTACACGGTCTGGGAGATCTATCCCCTCAATACTGCGGAAGATGGCTAGGGCTGTGTCGGACAGGTCCTCAGCTCCCGTGGCCTCCGGTAGGCCCCAGAGCCGCAGGTTGTTCCTACGGCTCTGGTCTTCCAAGTCCTCGTGATGTAACTGCTGATCAATTAGGGCCTCCATCTGCATCTCCCGACGGTCCTCCAGCGTTGACACCCGATGTTCCAAGGTGGACAGGGATGTTTCACCTTTTGTCAGACGCGACGAGAGGCCCTTTAATTCAGCCTTCACTACTGTGAGTTCCTTTCTGTGAGCTGCGTCTACAGTGCCAATTAAGGCCATAATGTCGGCTTTAGTGGGGAGCGCCTGAATTAGGGTGCGAAGGTCCACGTTAGCCCGAGAAGGAGGGGGCGAGACTTGTGATGGTCCCCCTGAGGTGAGGTGAAAGTCTGCCGGGGTGTTCATGAACGAGGCTGGGAGCTCAGCGTCCGTCTGCGGGTCAGGGAAGTTTGTAGGTGTCAGGGCCCTGTCCATACTTGCACGTGCGGCCGCCATCTTATGGTCCGGGGAGCTCCGTTGAGATAGTTGGAACAGCCGCTGGATTTCGCTCGGTGGAGGTGTCAGAGGTGAAGGTTTGGCAGATTTATTGTTTCTCTTTGCTGCCCTCTTCTTTGAGGAGTACATTCTGTGATAGTTCAGGCTGGATTTGTTGGGGTATTCGGGAGATGGCCGGGAGCTCTGGTAAAGCACGTCTCTATCCAGCCATGTCCAAGCCACGCCCCCTTACTCATATTTTTTCTTTGCATGTTTAACCTTCAATTTAGCATAGATCTAGGTTTGTTTAAAATTCACGTATTGTTGACTGACTCGCTACCTCTGCTGGAAGTCTTTTCCACGCATCAACTACTCCTTCCATAAAATAATTCTAAAGTTCGTTTTTAACATTTTTTCTGCTAGATTGGAGGTCGCATAACCTTATTCACACCCATCATGTATTTCGGTTGTGCCCCCCCCCCCTTTCCCTTTTTCTTCAAGACTGTACATATTAGAGTGATTTGAAACCTTATTTTGCTTAACATAGAAGATCCACACTTACATTAGATTCTTTTAAAGTGTGCCTTTCTTCATTTAAGAGTTAGTCCTATAGTTGCTGCCCCCACTTTCCTGTTTGCTGGTTGCTCCCTTGCATAGCAGGGTCCTACAGAGCCACCCATTTGTGAATGCTAAGACAATATCTGTACAAAGACAGAGGGAAGTTGCCTGAGCCAAGAGAGCAAAGTACAGAAAGCATATGTCCATGGAAGTGATGGACAGTGCATTGGGCAGAGGAGCAGAGGCATACCTTCTGTTTGCTGTCATCTCATCACACACACAGGGGCTGATTTACTAAACGTTTGCGCCATGAGTATTGGTGCATCTGCGTGCGCAATGGCCGTTTTGGCATTTACAAAACATTAGCGCCTGTAGCGCAGCCCTATTTCCCATTTACTATAGTGTTCTCTGCGCCCGGGAGGAGGCGCTCAGTGCGCTACTATGGACCTGGCGCACAGCATGTTAAAATCTAAATATAAAGAAGCTGGAAGTGAGAAAATATTGGGGGTGATGTGAGGAAGTGTAGTGACACCTGCCCAAATAACAAACATGGGCAAAATATAGTGAGAAAGTAACTTTTTCAGAACCAGCCCGCTGCGCCGGCAATTCCGATTCGAGCTGCGGGAGGTTTTTTTGAGCTCAGCACGGGAATTTCAATGGTTTAAATGCGCCGGTTCACTGCGCCGGCAAAATCTTAGTAAATGTCAAGTCACGTAAACTAATTTGCATAAGTTGAACAGGCGCAGCTCTGAACTTGCCACTGCGCCTGCAAAATGACATTTCTAAAAGGAAAAAAACCCATTTAAAAGCAGCCGCGGCTGTAATGAATTGTCGGCTCCCGGCAATATAGAGAAAAGTCTTTGAAAGTCTTTGCTAACCAAAAAAAAAAAAAGCGTGGGGGTTCCCCCAAATTCCATAACCAGGCCCTTCAGGTCTGGAATGGATATTAAGGGGAACCCCGCTGCAAATGTAAAAAAAAAATGACGTGCGGGTTCCCCCCAAATATCCAAACCAGGCCCTTCAGATCTGGCATGGATTTTAAGGGGAAGTCCACCCCAAATTTTATAAAAAAAATGGCGTGGAGTCCCCCCAAAAATCCACACCAGACCCTTATCCGAGCACGCAACCTGGCCGGCCGCAGGGGAAAAGGGGGGGGGACGAGAGCGGCCCCCCCTCCCTCCTGAACCGTACCAGGCCACATGCCCTCAACATGGGGAGGATGTCCCCATGTTGATGGGGACAAGGGCCTCATCCCCACAACCCTTGCCCGGTGGTTGTGGGGGTCTGCGGGCGGGGGGCTTATCGGAATCTGGAAGACCCCTTTAACAAAGGGGACCCCCAGATCCCGCCCCCCCCCGTGTGAAATGGTAAGGGGTACAAATGTACCCCTACCATTTCACGAAGAAAGTGTCAAAAATGTAAAAAATTACAAGAGCCGGTTTTAGACAATTCCTTTATTAATGTCTTTTCTTTTCTTCCATCTTCTTCTTCTTCCATCTTCTTCTTCCATCTTCTTCTTTTCTCCATTCGGGTTTCTTCCTCCATCTTCATCTTCCTCTTCATCTTCCTTCTTCCTTCGGTGTTCGCGTCCAGCATCTTGCCCCGGCGTCTTCCCTTCTTCTTTCTTCTCCGGCCACTCTGTTTGAATTGGAGGTTCCCGCTGTGCGACGCTTCAGTTCTCCACTAGGTCCGCTTACACCCGGTGGCTCCGCCCCCTCTGTCACCACGGGGAAAGTCCCCGTGAAATCCATGTGCGTCAGAGGGGGGCGGGGTCACCGGGTGTAAGCGGACCCAGAGGCGAACTGAAGCGTCGCACAGCGGGAACCTCCAATTCAAACGGAGCGGCCGGAGAAGAAAGAAGAAGGGAAGACGCCGGGGCAAAATGCTGGACGAGAACACCAAAGGAAGATGAAGATGAAGAGGAAGATGAAGATGGAGGAAGAAACCCGAATGGAGAAAAGAAGAAGATGGAAGAAGAAGAAGATGGAAGAAAAGAGAAGACATTAATAAAGGAATTGTCTAAAACCGGCTCTTGTCATTTTTTACATTTTTGACACTTTCCTTGTGAAATGGTAGGGGTACATTTGTACCCCATTACCATTTCACACAGGGGGGGGGCCGGGATCTGGGGGTCCCCTTTGTTAAAGGGGTCTTCCAGATTCCGATAAGCCCCCCACCCGCAGACCCCCACAACCACCGGGCAAGGGTTGTGGGGATGAGGCCCTTGTCCCCATCAACATGGGCACATCCTCCCCATGTTGAGGGCATGTGGCCTGGTACGGTTCAGGAGGGAGGGGGGCCGCTCTCTCGTCCCCCCCTCTTCCCCTGCGGCCGGCCAGGTTATGTGCTCGGATAAAGGGTCTGGTGTGGATTTTTAGGGGGACTCCACGCCATTTTTTTTTTTAATATGGGGTGGACTTTCCCTTAAAATCCATGCCAGATCTGAAGGGCCTGGTTTGGATATTTGGGGGGAACCCCACGTCATTTTTTTTTTAAATTTACAGCGGGGTTCCCCTTAATATCCATTCCAGACCTGAAGGGCCTGGTTATGGAATTTGGGGGAACCCCCACGCATTTTTTTTTGGTTAGCAAAGACTTTCAATGACTTTTATCTGTATTGACAGGAACCAGCAATTCATTACAGCCGCAAGGACTTTTAAATTACTATTATTTTACTTTAGAAACTGTTATAAACATGGAAAACATGTGCTACTTTACAGGCATACTATAGACACCCCCCGGGGATGATATTTAGGGCCTGTTCACACCGGATGCAGTGCAGTGCAGTGCGTTTTTTTGATGCCTGAAAAACGCAAAGAAAGTTGATCACATTAATGCCAATGGCATAGTTCACACCACTGCAGTCCGTTCCAGTGCATTTCAGAAAGCCAAAAAATAATTGGTCATGCTGCATTTTTTAGGTACAAAACTGTACTGGACCCCAGTAAAACACATCAAAAACGCAACGGAACGTACCAAAAATGCACTGGAATGCACCGCAACTAAATGCACCAAAGACGCACTGCAACACACTTGTCCTAAGTGAAAAGAGGCGGAAAAAAAACACTGGACTGCATCAAAAACGCCTCAAAAATGCACTGGAATGTGTCAAAAACGCGCATGCAGAAAAGCACCTGGAACACACCCAGACTGCGTTTCTATAGTGTGAACTAGGGCCAGTTCACACCATAGAAACACAATCCGGATGCGTTCCAGGTGCTTTTCTGCATGCACTTTTTTCATGCGTTCCGGTGCATTTTTGGTAAGTTTTTGATGCAGTCCAGTGCTTTGTTTTCACCCCTCTTTTTTATTAACCATAGATAAGGACAAGTGTGTTCCAGTGCATTTTTGGTGCATTTAGGTGTGTTCCTGTGCGTTCCAGTGCGTTTATGATGCGTTTTGATGCGTTCCAGTACAGTCCAGTGCAGGTAAAATGCAGCATGTTCTACTTTTTTGGTGGAACTGGAACGCACTGGAACAAACACTGCCATTTAGAACCATATAACCAACTTTCCATGCATTTTGGATGCATAAAAAGCGCAATGGACTGTTTGTGGTGTGAAATGGCCCTTAAGCAATTTGGCATATTTAAAGGCACTTCTCCTTGTTTTGTTTTTGGTGTTTTCCAAATTGGTGACATTGATATATGTCCCTTAGGGTGGGACCTGGGCCCCCATTTTAAGGCCAATAACTACTAGAAGATAAGCCAGCCAAGTGGGGACTAGCAAAATTAACAAGTCAGTTCCCATAGACTGCAATAGTATTTCCTGGTGCCTCCATGGCAGCATACCTGTGATAGAGCTCCGCCTCGACTCCTCCTTCAGGACTAGTGAATAGCATAAATTAAAGGCATAGCCCCTCCCCCAACATTCTCCTTTTTTTCCTCATACCTTCTTGTGCTGGTGAAGAGTAGCAGTACGTCCATACCTCTGCAGTCGGCAGCATCCGCCGGGTTTAGCCTTTCCCGTGCGCAGTCCCTGTTCTTGGGCCGCTCACAGCGCTGATAAGACTGGGAACCCCTCTGTGGATCTGTTGGGGTCATTTCGCAGAGTTTCCTCACAGGAACGCAGTCTGCTATCACATCCATGATGAATGCAGTGGAAGTTGCAAAAGGATCAGCTCCATCTTCCCAGGCTGGTGGTTTTCGTTTTTTATTACAGGCATTTGTGTTTTTCCCCTTTCTTTTCCTCTCTTCTCCTCCCCTCCCCTTTCCTTTGCTTGTTAGGCTCCTTCAAAATGATTGTTGTCTTACTTTTTTGTTCCTTTAAAACTGTGCAACTGGATAGGGCAGGTGTCTCTCTGTGCAACAACATTGTGGTGCTTATTTCCGGGTTCGGGGGGGCTACAGGTGCTCTGTACGTCCCGCCAGGTAGGAGAGTGTCACGGCGCAGTGTCCTCGCCGCTGTCTGCGCATGCGCGATTCGGGAGTGTTACAGAGCCGTAGTTTCTCGGCTCTCTGTACTGGGCGACGCTGGATCTTCTGCGATTGCGCATGCACCGACGCTTGGTTCAGTGGCGGCCATCTTGGATTCTGGAAAGAAGGCTAGATTTGCCCTTTTTTTCAATCAATTCCAAATGGTGGTTTATGGGATTAGCCCACGCACCTTGAGTCTAATTAGGTTCAGATTCAGGCCGGGTTCACACTGGGGCGACAAACGCTCCGACATTGGGAGCTCATGTCGCATGACGTGTGAAAATCAATGTTTCCCTATGGGAGCCGTCTTAACTGGTCCGACACATGTCGGTTCGACTTTGAGAATGCTCCCTGTACTACTTTGGTCCGACTTTGATCCGACTTCAGCCCATTGACTATCATTGAAGTCGGATCAAAGTCGGACCGCAGTCTTGCATGATCCGACTTTGGCATGCGACTTGTGCTGTACTGCTCTTGAGGGGGAACTCCAGGCCAAATTTTAAATAAAAAACCGGCATGGGTTCCCCTCCAGAGGCATACCAGGCCCTTGGGTCTGGTCTGGATTTGAACGGGCACCCCTACGCCGAAAAAACGGCGTGGGGGGTACCCCCAAAATCCAAACCAGACCCTTATCCGAGCACACAACCTGGCAGGCCGCAGGGGAAGAGGGGGGGACGAGAGAGCGGCCCCCCCTCCCTCCTGAACCATACCAGGCCGCATGCCCTCAACATGAGGGGTTTGGTGCTCTGGGGCAGGGGGGCGACCTGCGGCCCCCCCACCCCAGAGCACCCTGCCCCCATGTTGATGAGGAAAGGGCCTCTTCCCGACAACCCTGGCCGTTGGTTGTCGGGGTCTGCGGGCGGGGGGCTTATCGGAATCCGGGAGCCCCCTTCAATAAAGGGGCCCCCCGGATCCTGGCCCCCCCACCCTATGTGAATGAGTATGGGGTACATCGTACCCCTACCCATTCACCTGGTGGAAAAAAATTGCAATAAAAAAACCACACAGCTTTTTAAAGTATTTTATTGCACAGCTCCGGGGGTCTTCTTCCGACTTCGGGGGTCTCCGGTGTCATTGCTGCGCTCTCCGGTTCTCTCTTCTGCCGGGCCTCCGCTAACTTCTTTTTAGCTCTTTTGCTAACGGAGGGGCCGGTCTTCCCGTCGTCGGCGTCTTCTTCCCTCTTCTCCTCCTCGATGTTGACGCGTCGCTTCCTCCCGCTGTAAAACTGGCTCTCCGCTCCGCATTAATATAGGCTTCTCATGACGTCACAGTCACATGTTTCGGGGCACATGGCCCCGGAGCATGTGACTGTGACGTCATGGGAACATGTGACTGTGACGTCATGGGAAGCCTATATTAATGTGGAGCGGAGCGGAGAGCCAGTATTACAGCGGGAGGAAGCGACGCGTCAACATCGAGGAGGAGAAGAGGGAAGAAGACGCCGACGGCGACGACGGGAAGACCGGCCCCTCCACTAGCGAAAGAGCTACCAAGAAGTTAGTGGAGGGGCCGGCAGAAGGACAACGGAGAGCCGGACGAGAAGATGGAGAAGTCCGGGCCTCCATTAGCAAAAGAGCTAAAAAGAAGTTAGCGGAGGCCCGGCAGAAGAAAGAACCGGAGAGCGCAGCAACGACACCGGAGACCCCCGAAGTCGGAAGAAGACCCCCGGAGCTGTGCAATAAAATACTTTAAAAAGCTGTGTGGTTTTTTTATTGCAATTTTTTTCCACCAGGTGAATGGGTAGGGGTACGATGTACCCCATACTCATTCACATAGGGTGGGGGGGCCGGGATCCGGGGGCCCCCTTATTGAAGGGGGCTCCCGGATTCCGATAAGCCCCCCGCCCGCAGACCCCGACAACCAACGGCCAGGGTTGTCGGGAAGAGGCCCTGTCCTCATCAACATGGGGGCAGGGTGCTCTGGGGTGGGGGGCCGCAGGTCGCCCCCCTGCCCCAGAGCACCAAACCCCCCATGTTGAGGGCATGCGGCCTGGTATGGTTCAGGAGGGAGGGGGCGCTCTCTCGTCCCCCCCTCTTCCCCTGCGGCCTGCCAGGTTGTGTGCTCGGATAAGGGTCTGGTTTGGATTTTGGGGGACCCCCCACGCCGTTTTTTCGGCGTAGGGGCGCCCGTTCAAATCCAGACCAGACCCAAGGGCCTGGTATGCCTCTGGAGGGGAACCCACGCCGTTTTTTTTATTTAAAATTTGGCCTGGAGTTCCCCCTCAAGATTCATACCAAACACAGTGCCTGATATTGGCGGGGATCCAAGTCGGATCCCCGTTCATTGAAAGTCGGACATATGTCGGCTTCATGTGTCGCAGGGCAAAGTCGGATCCAAAGTAGGACAGATGTCGTGTCGCACTAGTGTGAACCCAGCCTCAGGGATGGCTGTCAGTCTCCTCAGCTGTGCCCTGCTAGGTCTCTCTGATGCTGCTTTGTGGTAGGTACTTTTTATTTTCTCAAAAAAAAAAAAAAATGTTGCCGATTAGAAATGTTTATGTTTAAAAAAAAAAAAAAAAAAAAAAATGATGACGATATAAAAATGTTTATTTTAAAAAAAAAATAAAAAAAAAGTGACGCCAAAAACTCCTGATTCTTTTCCCTTTCTTACTATATTTCCGGAGCTGATCCTTGTGCCCAACTCTGCAATGAGTCATTCATCTCGCAGCAAAGATCCTCACACTTCTATTAGGTATGTGACCAACTATACGTGAGTATAAAAATAAAAAAAAGTGCGCTCACTGGTCTAGCCTGAGTTCCTTACACCATAGCCCTACCCACTCCAAGGGGTCCCGCTCATCAGGGCGTAGGACCCATTCTTCACGTCGTAGATCAGAGAAGGTCACTCCTCAAGGAGGTAGAGCCGATCATGCTCTGGGCGGAGCAGAACCTCCTGGACCTCAGAGCGATGTATCTGCCAAGCAGGTTGAACACGTAAGCAGACACTTTATCCAGAAACTTCCTGGACAATGAGTGGGCTCTCCACCCCCATGTCTTCCTTCAGATTGCCAACATATGGGATCCCCCTCAGGTAGATCTGTTCACCTCCCCGAAGAACGCCAAGCTGGACAGGTTCTTCTCTCGGCTGCCGCATCCACAAGTCGAGGCAGTGGATGCCCTGTCATGTCCCTGGAGGTTCACCATGGCATATGCCTTTCCTCCCAGGCCATTAATATTCAAATTCCTCCTGAGGCTCCTCAGGGAGCCAGTCCAGGTGGTGGCAGTACTTCCGTATTGTGCCTCAGTGTGGGCTCTCCAATCAAGATCCCTCCTTTCCCTCAACTTCTGTCGCAGAGCAGTCTAGTTCATCCAAACCCTCAGAAGTTGAATCTTCGAATCTGGAGGTTGAGAGGCGAAGGTTCGAGTCCCTAGGGTGTTCTCCAGGAGTCATATCAACCCTTCTAAAAGCTAGGAAGCCAGCAACTAATGCCATATATTCACGAATATGGGACAAGTTCTTGTCATTTGTTTCCGAAAATGGATTTCATCCAATCCTTCCTTCTACATCTCATGTTCTAGGATTCCTTCAGACAGGACTTGATCTGGGACTTGGTCTGAGCTCTCTCAAAGTGCAGGTAGCAGTAATCTCTGCTGCAACAAATAAGAGATGGGCGGAGGATCCTTCAGTAGTCACTTTCCTCAGAGGTATATTGAAGATTCACCCTCCTGTCAGACGATCATTTGCTAAGTGGGATCTGTCCCTAGTCCTGGAAGTTCTATCTGACCATCCCTTTGCTCCAGTGGAACAAGTAACAATATGGAACCTGACACTAAAGACGTCTTTCCTGCTAGCCCTTACATCTGGCAGAAGAATCTCGGAACTTCACTCTTTAGGGATAGGTGACGACCACATCTCCTTCACAGACAGAGTGGAACTTCGTCCCCTTCGGGGGTTCACACCAAAGGTTGCTACTCCAAGCCACCTGTTGGAACCCTGGGCACTACCAGTGTTTACAGACACGGATTCAGAGTCTTGTCACAAACTGGATGTATCCAGAGTGCTCAGGGCCTACCTAGAAGCCACCGGCCCCTTCAGAAATTCTGAGAGACTTTTCATCGCACAGTTCGGTAGATACAAGGGCAAAGAAGCTTCCATCAGAACTCTGGCATCTTGGGTTGTAAAGTTAATCCAGAAGGCCTACAGGGTGAAGAATATGGAGCCTCCATCCCGAGTGAATGCTCATTCTACAAGGGCAGTCTCAGCTTCCTGGGCAGCAAGGGCTAATGTTTCGTTGGAGACAGTGTGCGGGGCCGCCACCTGGTCTTCTCACCATACGTTCCTCAGACACTACCATATTGATCCAGGAGCGCTCACGACTGTTGAGTTTGGAAGGAGGGCAGTTCAGGCTGCTATGTCCTGTTCTAATTAAACATTTATTGTTAAGCAATTATCCCACCCATGTCAGCTAGTTATTTATCACAGGTATGCTGCCATGGAGGCACCAGGAAAACGGAAAATTGTATCATACTTACCAGTAATTTTCCTTTCCTGGTGCCTATCCATGGCAGCATACGCTCCCACCCTCGGTATTCTATATTACAGAGAATGTTGGGGGAGGGGCTATGCCTTTAATTTATGCTATTCACTAGTCCTGAAGGAGGAGTCGAGGCGGAGCTCTATCACAGGTATGCTGCACCAGGAAAGGAAAATTACTGGTAAGTATGATACAATTTTCCGTTTTGTTGGTGGGGGGGAGGGGTGATTGTCCCATCTCTAATTTTGTAGCATGCTGGATGATGTGCTTAATTTTGGACGGGGGGAGGGGGGGGGAGTTATTTTTTGCTAGCTGCATTGGTGTTGTTCTGCACATGCCCAGCCAGTTATTATTTTTTTGGCGTGCTTTTTGTGTGTGAACAGCGCCTGGATATTTCTGGGCATGCTCACTCAGAGTGTGTTTTTTGGGTTAGTAATTGAAGGACATCTTAACAGGTGTGCCCACTTTGAATTTCAGTCTCTACATTGGGAGAACTTGCATTTTGGGTGTTTCATGGACTGTGCATGTGTTTTCAATTGCCTCATTAGCACACAAACATATGTTATATAAAGCTTACAGAGCATTCGGTCGATTGCCTTAAGAAGAGGCAAGTGTGTGTGGGGTAAAATGTACATGCTGGTGTCCTTATCGCGTTTGTAACACATGTATTTTATTTTTTATGTCTTTGCAAAACAAATGATTGGTTAACTTATGTGGATTGTATATTCTTGGTGTGGGGGAGATATGTTCCCCTGAAATAATTCTGATGTTGTTAATGTGTGTTGTTTGTTCACTTTGATTTAATTGTCTGCTGCATTTTTTTGGCCAAAAATTGCTCAAGATGTTGAGTCTGTAACTGTTTCAAATTGACCATGTTTTTTATTTTGCCTTCCCTTTTGTTTTGTTGAACAATAAAATTAGATGGAAAGTTTTGATGTTTGTTTTGTGTTTTCTTTGCAACAAATGTGACAGCTGATTGGCATGTCAAAACAAAACAGGTGTGATTTGTCTAATCTGGTGCCTTCATGGTAGCATATGCATGGATTGTATTGTGTGCTGCCATGGAGCGTCACCAGGAAATGAAATACAGAGCGGTAAGTATTCAATTTTCCTTTTTTACTGCAGTGGTTCTCAGCCTCAGTCCTAAAGTACCCCCAACAGGACATGTTTTGTGAATTTATCTTATCGAGAATTGCTGTCCAAAAATCAAAACCATTGACTGTGATTTAAAGCACATGTGCAAGATGAAGGAAAACCTGCAAACATGGCCTGTTGGGGGTACTTGAGAAGCACTGATTTAGAGCACTGCACTTAAAAATAGCTCAAGGCCATACAATTCTAATTGTGGGCATTTTGAGGGAAACAAATTAAGTGTTAGAACCCCTGCGTGTGTGTTTTTTTTTTTTATATATTTTTTTGTAGTTTGGCCTTTGTCTCCTTTTCTAAACATTGGCTTCACTTCCTGTCACACAGCTAAACAGGAAGTGAAGGTAAAACCCTACCAATGGCTTTTCTTGGGGACACACAGATCAATCTAACTAGTGTCCCCATTAAGCAAATTGCACTCTAGCACTTTGTTTTGTACACCCCAAATCATTGGGTAGTTTGGGGTTTAGTAAAGACAAATCCACTCTGCAGTAAAAGTGTAGCTGCTGAAAATCTGAGTGAAAGTACTGGTGATTGGATGTTACAATCATGTAAAAGCAAAGATGTTTTTTTTTTGGCTTGCATGTCCCCCTCAGATATACAGCAAGTGCACTTGTAGTGCAAAGTAGATTTGCCTTTAGTAAATAAACCCCACAGTCCAAACTACCTAATAATTTGTGGTGTACCCCACAATATGCTCGAGTGCAATGTGCATAATGGGGAAAGTATTTAGACTGACCTGTGTGTCCCCAAGGAAAGACATTGTTAGGGATTTTCCCTCACTTCCTGTGTGGCTATGTGACAGGAAGTGAATTATTTGGAAGGATAAAGTGGCCAAATTATTTAGTTTAACTTTTCAAAGACTCATTCCTAGTTGAATTGTGATGCATGTCAATGGCCCATTTTGACCCTCTTTAATCACTTGAGATCAGCGCTATAACTGATCGACGGCCACAGCATGGTCCTCAATTGCCGGGAGTCCGCCAATAAATGTCCTCCCCTTTGCGCGCGCTGTGGTCACAGAGTCACTGTGACTCGGGTGATGACAGATCCGAGTAAGGGACCGATCCCTGCCCTTTACCATGTGATCAGCTGTCAGCAAATGACAGCTGATCACGTGATGTAAACAAAATCTGGGTAATGGTTTTTGTTTTCTCCTTGTGCTGACAGCGTGAGCATAAAAAAAAGGCAATCACCGGCTTATGTGCAAGGGACATGGGGCCCGAAGAGGAAGAGGCATTTCTGCATCATCTGTGACAATTAGTAGCCCCTGCCAGTGCCACCTATCAATGCCCACCACTGGTGCCAATCAGTGGCACCTAGCAGTGCTGCAAGTGCCTATCAGTGCCCATCACTGACAACTATCATTGCCACCTAGCAATGCCACCTCTCAGTGCCCACCCTTGCCACCTTATCGGTGCCCATCAGTGCAGTCTCATCAGTGTACATCAATGAAGAAGAAAAATTACCTTTTTTAAAAATATTAACCAGTTTCCTACCACCCACCGTCAAATGACATCCTTGGCTTTGGGCGGTGACATCTGAATGATGCCTGCAGTTGCAGGCATCATTCAGATATCATTCTTTTCAGCCGGCGATTCTGTGCACAATAAAAACGATCATAGTGGCAGTTCCACCGCTTGATCGTTCTTATAGGCGGGGGGGAGGGGACGTTCCCCCCCCCCTCTCTTGCCGCCATCCGGTGCTTCTCCGGGCTCTCCCGTGCCATCTGGGGCTCGGAGAACGATTTGGAGATGACTGGTGACCAGATGGTCATCAGTCATCTCTATGACCGTCGGAGGCGCGGGCACAACGTTATGACATCATGCCGTGTTCCCGTATGTTAACCAAGCTGTGATCTTGGCTGTCAGCATGAGATTGGTGATTTTTTGGGAACAATATCATGCTTTCCAGCCTGGAGGAGAGATGCGGGGTCTTATTGACCCTGCATCTCTCCATAAAGAGGACCTGTCACACACATTCCTATTACAAGGGATGTTTACATTCCTTGTAATAGGAATAAAAGAGATCCCAAAAAATTACAAAAATTAAGAGTAAGAAATACAAAAAAGTAAAAAAAAAATAAAAAAAATAAGAAAAAACGCCCATGTCCCCGGTAGCTCGCGCTCAGAAGTGAACACACACGTAAGTCCCGCCCACATATGTAAACGCCGTTCAAACCACACATGTGAGTTATTGCTGCGTGCGTTAGAACGAGTGCAACAATTCTAGCACTAGACCCCCTCTGTAATGCCAAAATGGTAACGTGTAAAAAAAAATTAAGCATCGCCTAGGGAGATTTTTAATTACTGAAGTTTGGTGTCATGCCATGTGTGTGCGAAATTTTAAAGCGTGACGTGTTAGGTATCTATTTACTCAGCATAACAACATCTTTCACATTATACCAAAAAATTGGCCGTAACTTTACTGTTTTGTAATATTTTTAGCAAACAAAAGGCGTTTGAAAATTTATTGCGCAAATACCGAGCGAGATAAAAATTTGCAATGACCGCCATCTTATTCCCTAGGGTGTCTGCTCCAAAAAAATATATAATGTTTGGTGTTTTGAAGTAATTTTATAGCCATAAATTTATGATTTTTACATGAAGGAGAGAAGTGCCAGAATAGGCCCAGTGCTGAAGTGGGTAAAATATCCATTTTTTTTTTTTTTTTAAACTCGGCCTTTTGTATTTATAGAAAAAAAATAAAAATAAAAACACAAAAGGTGATCAAATAGCACCAAAAGCAAGCTCTATTTGTGTGCCAACAAATAAAACATTTTCATTGGGTTACAGTGTTGTATGAGCGCGCAATTGTCATTAAAAGTGCATCAGCGCTGAAATGTGAAACTTGGTCTGGGCAGTGCGCAAGTGGTTAATATAAGGCTACATGCACACAGACGTTTTTCCAACCGCTTGTTTGAGCGTTTTTTGCAGCTTAAAAACATCTCTCCATGTTAGCCTATGGCCTCATGGCCACCATGGCGTTTTGGAGCTGTAAATGGCATAGGCGTTTTTAGGCCCCATTTAGACGGGACTCTGGTGCAAAGTGTTCTGAACTAAGGTTGAAAGTGGCGTTTAGAAAGGCGCGCTTTGTGGCGTTTGCATGCCGTGTTTTACCACATTTGCATTTGCATAATGTGATAAGGAGCCGCCCTAAGCTCCAAAAACAGTATTTACGATTTTAGCTATTTAGTGAGACCAGAGTGATATGAGCAGCTGAGAGCAGCAGTGTAGTTGTATTTAGGCTGGGTTCACACTAGTGCGACACGACATCTGTCCTACTTTGAATCCGACTTTGCCCTGCGACATGAAGCCGACATATGTCCGACTTTCAATGAACGGGGATCCACCTTGGATCCCCGCCAATAGCAGGCACTGTGTTTGGTATGAATCTTGAGGGGGAACTCCAGGCCAAATTTTAAATAAAAAACCGGCATGGGTTCCCCCTCCAGGAGCATACCAGGCCCTTGGGTCTGGTCTGGATTTGAAGAGGAACCCCTACGCTGAAAAAATGGCGTGGGGGTCCCCCCCCAAAATCCAAACCAGACCCTTATCCGAGCACACAACCTGGCAGGCCGCAGGGGAAGAGGGGGGACGAGAGAGCGGCCCCCCTCCCTCCTGAACCGTACCAGGCCGCATGCCCTCAACATGGGGGGTTTGGTGCTCTGGGGCAGGGGGGCGACGTGCGGCCCCCCACCCCAGAGCACCCTGCCCCCATGTTGATGAGGACAGGGCCTCTTCCCGACAACCCTAGCTGTTGGTTGTCGGGGTCTGCGGGCGGGGGGCTTATCGGAATCCGGGAGCCCCCTTTAATAAAGGGGCCCCCGGATCCCGGCCCCCCCACCCTATGTGAATGAGTATGGGGTACATCGTACCCCTACCCATTCACCTGGTGGAAAAAAATTGCAATAAAAAAACCATACAGCTTTTTAAAAGTATTTTATTGCACAGCTCGGGGGTCTTCTTCCGACTTCGGGGGTCTCCGGTGTCGTCGTCGCGCTCTCCGGTTTTCTTCTGCCGGGCCACCGCTAACTTCTTTAGCTCTTTTGCTAGCGGAGGCCCGGTCTTCTCCGTCGTCTTCTCCCCTCTTCTTCTCTCCGGTTCTTCCTTTCTTCTGCCGGGCCTCCGCTAACTTCTTTTAGCTCTTTTGCTAGCGGAGGCCCGGTTTTCTCCGTCGTCTTCTCCCCTCTTCTTCCTTTCTTCTGCCGGGCCTCCGCTAACTTCTTTAGCTCTTTTGCTAGTGGAGGGGCCGGTCTTCTCCGTCATCGCCGTCTTCTTCTCTCTTCTCCTCCTCGATGTTGACTCGTCGCTTCCTCTCGAGTAATGTTAAATTTTCGGTCCGCAGAGATTAATATAGGCTTCTCATGACGTCACAGTCACATGTTCCGGGGCACATGGCCCCGGAGCATGTGAGTGTGACGTCATGGGAACATGTGACTGTGACGTCATGAGAAGCCTATATTAATCTCTGCGAACTGAAAATTTAACATTACTGCGAGAGGAAGCGACGAGTCAACATCGAGGAGGAGAAGAGAGAAGAAGACGCTGACGGCGACGGGAAGACCGGCCCCTCCACTAGCAAAACAGCTAAAGAAGTTAGTGGAGGGGCCGGCAGAAGAAAGAAGCGGGAGAAGAACCAGGAGAAGAACCGGATAGCGGGAGAAGAAGAAGGTGACGGAGAAGACCGGGCCTCCACTAGCAAAAGAGCTAAAAGAAGTTAGCGGAGGCCCGGCAGAAGAAAGGAAGAACCGGAGAGGAGAAGAGGGGAGAAGGCGACGGAGAAGACCGGGCCTCCGCTAGCAAAAGAGCTAAAGAAGTTAGCGGTGGCCCGGCAGAAGAAAACCTGAGAGCGGCGGCGACGACACCGGAGACCCCCGAAGTCGGAAGAAGACCCCCGGAGCTGTGCAATAAAATACTTTAAAAAGCTGTGTGTTTTTTTCATTGCAATTTTTTTCCACCAGGTGAATGGGTAGGGGTACGATGTACCCCATACTCATTCACATAGGGTGGGGGGCCGGCATCTGGGGGCCCCCTTTTTAAAGGGGGCGCCCTGATTCCGAAAAGCCCCCCGCCCGCATACCCTGACAACCAACGGCCAGGGTTGTCGGGAAGAGGCCCTTGTCCCCATCAACATGGGGGCAGGGTGCTTTGGGGTGGGGGGGCCGCAGGTCACCCCCCCTGCCCCGAAGCACCAAACCCCCCATGTTGAGGGCATGCGGCCTGGTACGGTTCAGGAGGGAGGGGGGCCGCTCTCGTCCCCCCCTTTTCCCCTGCGGCCTGCCAGGTTGCGTGCTCGGATAAGGGTCTGGTTTGGATTTTGGGGGGACCCCCACGCCGTTTTTCGGCTTGAGGGGTTCACCTTAAAATCCAGACCTAAGGGTTTGGTTTGGATTTTGGGGGGACCCCCACGCCGTTTTTTGGCTTAGGGGGTTCATCTTAGAATCCAGACCAGACCTAAGGGCCTGGTATGCTCCTGAAGGGGAACCCATGCCGGTTTTTTCATTAAAATTTGGCCTGGAGTTCCCCTTCATGATTCATACCAAACATGGGACAGCGAGGCTGCCGAGGACCAGCGTGATCACATCGCGCTGGACACATTCTCGGCCGGCTAGTCGCCTCTAGGACACGACTTGAGCGGCTGCTGCACGCTCAGGTCGTGTCCAGATCGCCTCGCAAAGTCGCGCTGTCCCTGTGTCAGCCGGCACACGAGTCGCCCGCAAGTCGGATCCGACTTCCCGGGCGACCTCTATTCAAATCAATGGGCTCCCATAGGGAACCATTCATTTTCAATAGAGCGCCGCTGACATTTCTATTTACTATAACAGTGTGCCGCTGCTTCCTGCGCCCAGTGAAGGAGTTATCCGGCGCACCAATTAAGGTTAGAACCAGCGCAGCGCACTGTTATTAGTAAATCAGCCCCACAGTGTCTTTACCTCCGCCATGATTTTTCAGTGAAGGGGCATGCATGCACTGCACAATGAATAAGGGGAGATGTAGTGCCAAGTGAAGACTCTTGATCAGAATATCCGTATGTTTACCCCAAACAGAATTTTAAAGATGCGACTGCAAAAAGATCTGTACGCTTTTCTGGACATTGCTGGAGACAATTATTTATTGCTATGTGTTCATTTTCACTCTACAGATGTGTTTCTGATTAAAAACTCAAGGCTTTTGTACTACTTTAAGCTCTTTCAATCTCTCCCGATAAATTATATCCCTCAGAACTATTAACATTTTTTGTTACCCGTCTCTGGACTTGTTCTATCTTATCAATATCTTTTCGTAAGTGAAGTCTCCAGAACAGGACACAGTATTTTAAATGAGGTCTATCTATCTATCTATAATGTTTTATACAGTATCTCACAAAAGTGAGTAAACCCCTCACATTTTTGAAAATATTTTATTATATCTTTTCATGTGACAACACTGAAGAAATTACACTTTTCTGTAATGTAAAGTAGTGAGTGTACAGCTTGTATAACAGTGTAAATTTGCTGTCCCCTCAAAATAACTCAACACACAGCCATTAAAGTGGAGGTTCCGTTTTTTTTTTTTGTTTTTTTTTTAAAAGCCAGCAGCTACAAGCACTGCAGCTGCTGACTTTTAAAATATGGACAACGTGCCCGCGATGTCGGCAGCCGAGGCCGAGCAATCGATCGTCCCTCGGCTGGACCCGCCTCCATCCTTGGTGAGGGAATCGGGAAGTGAAGCATTGCAGCTTCACTGCCCGGTTCCCTACTGCGCATGCGGGAGTAGCGCGACGCGCCATCACTGGTTTCCCGCTCTCTCTTGGGAACAGTGTGTTTCCCAAAAGACAGCGGGGTGCGGGTAGGGGCGTGAGCTCCGCACGAGTCTGCTCCCGGAAGTGGGTGCTAATACCAGTCTTAAACAGGTATCTGCACCCCCCTCCCCCCTGAAAGGTGCCAAATGTGACACGAGGGGGGGGGGGGGGTTCTGAAAAGCGGAAGTTCCATTTTTGGGTGGAACTCCACTTTAATGTCTAAACTGCTGGCAACAAAAGTGAGTACACCCCTAAGTGAAAATGTCCAAATTGGGCCCAAAATGTCAATATTTTGTGTGGCCACCATTATTTTACAGCACTGCCTTAACCCTCATGGGCATCGAGTTAACCAGAGCTTCACAGGTTGCCACTGGGAGTCCTCTTCCACTCCTCCACGACGACATCACAGAGCTGGTGGATATTAGAGACCTTGCGCTCCTACACCTTACATTTGAGGATGCCCCAGTCCATTGGCCAGTCCATCACCTTTACCCTCAGCTTGTTTAGCAAGGCAGTGGTCTGGTCGTCTTGGAGGTGTGTTTGGGGTCATTATGTTGGAATATTGCCCTACGGCCCAGTCTTCGAATGGAGGGGGATCATGCTCTGCTTCAGTATGTCACAGTACATGTTGCCATTCATGGTTCCCCCAATAAACTGTAGCTCCCCAGTGTCGGCAGCACTCATACAGCCCCAGACCATGACACTCCCACCACCATTCTTGACTGTAGGCAAGACACACTTGAATTTGTACTCCTCACCTGGTTGCCGACACACACGCTTGACACCATGTGAACCAAATAAGTATATCTTGGTCTCATCAGACCACAGGACATGGTTCCAGTAATCTATGTCCTTAGTCTGCTTGTCTTCATCAAACTGTTTGCGGGCTTTCTTGTGCATCATCTTTAGAAGAGGCTTCCCTCTGGGACAATAGCCATGCAGGCGAATTTGATGCAGCGTGCGGCGTATGGTCTTAGCATTGACAGGCTGACCCCCCCCCCCCACCCCTTCAACCTCTGCAGCAATGCTGGCAGCACTCATACATCTATTTCTCAAAGACAACCTCTGGATATGACGCTGAGCACGTGCACTCAACTTCTTTTGGTCGACCATGGCAAGTCCTGTTAAACCGCTGTATGGTCTTGGCCACCGTGCTGCAGCTCAGTTTCAGGGTCTTGGCAATCTTCTTATAGCCTATGCCACCTTTAAGTAGAGTAACAGTTCAGAAGGGAGATCTGTCTGTTTACATTGACAGATCTCCTTCTGTCTCTGTGAGAAGCGTTCTTGGGGGGTGGGGGGTCGTAGGACATCGCGACCGCAGGCCACGCGCATCGGCTCCTACGTCGCGCCTATATCCCTTGAAGCAGGCCGACGTACAATGACGGCAGTTCGCGCAGGAGAGCCAACCTGCCGCAGTACAACTGTGGCGGGTGGTCGTTAAGTAGTTAAAAAGGGCCTGGATTGTTTCCTAAATGTACATAATATAACTGAGTACTGACATTTATAGGTAAAGTTGATCCAGGGAAAATCCAATTGCTTCTCGGGGGAATTCTTTCCCCTGCTGTAGCAAATTGAATCATGCTTTGCTAGGTTTTTTTCCCCCTTTCCTCTGGATCCACTGTGGGTGAAGGATTGTGTATATGGGATTGTACGATTTTATTTTTTATTGTTTTTGGTTGAACTAGATGGACTAGTGTCTTTTTTCAACCTGACTAACTATGTTATTCCTGCTGCAGCATGTGTACACCTTTGGATGCTGCCTCAGCAACTAAAGGAGGTAGGGATTGGGGTGGTAAAACCATGACTCAACAGCAGGGTTTTACTACCCCCCCCCAACTTTACATGTGAACTAGCCCTAAGGGTGCTGCTGCCGAATGCAACTAAGGGCTCATTCACAAGTGCAGCAGGCACTGCTGCTCCTCTGAAAAGTGATCCGAGTGCGTTTGACAGGTGGTGAGAAGGAGATAGGTTGCCTCCTCACCGCCTGATTTAAACTCATGATTGCCATGGAATGCACATGATTGCGACATGGTAGTACAGGAATTAGAGGTTTAAATCAGGTGTGAGGAGGCGAAACTGGGCGACACGATGCCCTGTGATCTTTGATTTCTCCCATGTTGTTCAGGTAGATCTCCACCTCTAAAGTTGCCTACCCCTGATACAGAGGAATCAGGCCCTCCTTCCTCCTGCTGGTGCCCTCTTTAGTGATGCACCCCATAATCTCAGTCATGTTCCCCACTGCCTGACCACAAAGTTTGCTTGATTTATAAGCATCTGAAATAAGCAGCTTAAGTCCTCATGGACTGGACATTTTGCCAACACTCCTAAACTGCCAACAGAGTTCTGGCAGAAAAAAAATGCTTGATTGTAAATGCATTCATCTCTTGAGCGTTAATTCTTTTCATTTGCCAGAATAATAATTTATTCTGGCCATTGAAATTAATTATCTTTCAGCTCTAAACGCACCCAGTGCTTAGGTGCATCTAGATGCATCAATCGCTTTTTCTGCCAAAACTCTGCTGCTCCCAGACGCACTGGCTGTGTTATTTTTTTTCTGCCTCTAAATGCCTAAGTGTGCATGGACACATTGACTGTATTGTTTCTTTTTCAACCAGGGGAGCACGTTCATGTAAAAGCAAGCCTAGTTGTATTTTAGATTGATTTTTCAAGTGGAATGAGTGAGTCTACCCTCCCTGGGCTCTCCATCAGGGAACCCTGGACTGCAGCCAGCGGTTCCACTGCCCGACCATAGAGCTGAACGGTCCCGATCATCTCTATGGTCTAAGAAACCAGAAGTGACAAGTATTTTGTACCGGTTGTAAACAAACCATTACTGGTTTGAAAAAAAACGTGTTAAACATCGGTTAGCATCTGTAACGAAACGTCCCACACTCCGCTTGAGTGCTTTTGTCATATACCGCTTCCTATCAGTCTGGAGAGATAGAGATAGAGATATATCTCAGATATTCCATCTGCTCACAACGAGACGGATACTTGTTTGTCTGCTGAACATGGACTGTTTATTATAACCAGAATCAAGTCTATTATACAGTAAAATAGGAGGTGCATACCTCCTGCTCATATTACTCTACAATACAGTAAGCAGAAATCCAAATTAACATGAGCTAATTAACCAATCCCTTAAAGCAGCCGTTGTGACTCCCTAATTACAATACACATTATCATACATATCAACACAGAACTCCTTCATACAATTGCAGGGTCAATAAGCACAGACAACAATGGGTGACAGAGAAGCCACACTAGACTCATTTGCATTATAGAAGACAACAGACAGACAGGTGGCTGGAGGTGATGACATTAGCATCTCCTTACAGTATATGTCCCAACAGTATGAATCAGTCACTCTTTCTAATATGGCATATACAGGGTCCCCAGGCATACAGCTCACAAAGACCACCGTTCCCCCAAATGCCAGGGCCCATGATCGCAAGGCAAGAGGCTGGCATTCAGTCCCCTCCAAAAGCCTCTATGCCGGGTGAGTCTGTCACACTATCTGTCAAGTTAAATCGTTCAGGAGAGGTTGTAAAAATGTCCTATATACATGAAGCATAAAGAGTGGGTGCACGGATCTTTTGGACCAGCTGTTTTGTATATATAGTAGGATGCCCAATGAGCATGGGTGACAAGTTGGGTGCCATATTTTATGATTTATATCACTTGGCTCGGGCCAAATTGAACTTTCCTATATAGTAGGATGCGCAATGAGTATAAAAAAAAAGTGGAATTTGGGTGAGCCAAGATGGTTTTCATATAGAAAAAGTTATTTATTCAGAATTACCCCTTTAACCACTTAAGCCCCGGACCATTTTGTAGCTAAAGGACCAGGCCACTTTTTGCGATTCGGCACTGCGTCACTTTAACTGACAATTACGCGGTCGTGCGACGTGGCTCCCAAACAAAATTGACGTCCTTTTTTTCCCCACAAATAGAGATTTCTTTTGGTGGTATTTGATCACCTCTGCGGTTTTTATTTATTGCGCTATAAACAAAAATAGAGCGACAATTTTGAAAAAAATAAAACAAAATTATTTTGCTATAATAAATATCCCCAAAAAATATATATAAAAACATTTTTTTCCCTCAGTTTAGGCCGATACGCATTCTTCTACATATTTTTGGTAAAAAAAAAAAAAATAAAAAAAAAAAAAAAAAATCGCAATAAGCGTATAGTGATTGGTTTGCGCAAAAGTTATAGCGTCTACAAAATAGGGGATAGTTTTATGGCATTTTTTTTTTTTTTTTACTACTAATGGCGGCGATCTGCAATTTTTATTGTGACTGCGACATTATGGCGGACACATTGGACACTTTTGACACATTTTTGGGACCATTGTAATTTTTACAGCGATCAGTGCTATAAATATGCATTGATTACTGTGAAAATGACACTGGCAGTGAAGGGGTTAACCTCTAGGTGGTGCTGTAGGGGTTAAGTGTGCCCTAGTGAGTGATTCTTACTGTAGGGGGGCGTAGCTTGGCGTGTGATGTCACTGATCGTTGTTCCCTATGGCAGGGAACAGACGATCACTGACATGCCACTTGGAAGAACGGGGAAAGGTTTGTTTACACTTACCTCTCCCCGTTTTTCAGCTCTGTGACCCAGTCCGCAGGTCCCGCGGGCACGGTCATGGAGCTTCGGACCGGGTCGCGAGCGCACGTCACCCACGGCTGGGATATTAAAGGGGACATACCTGTATGCCCTTGTGCCCAGCCGTGCCATTCTGTCGATGTATATCGTCGTGCGGCGGTCCGTATGTGGTTAAATACATGGCAGTTAGGGAGACAGAATTGTTGTTAAAGTTCAATTTTATTATAAAAGTTGCAGATGATTGTTTAGCAAATAATCACTTTTGTGAATAAAGATTCAACCTGAATAAGAAGCTGGCCGAATAAGGAGAGGAGAGGAGAGGAGAGATGTCAAAAGCCTAGGCTAATGACCAGACAAGAAACAGGAAGTGGGCTCTATAAGGTATTTACTGGCAGAAAAAAAAAAAATGTTTTACTATCCAAAGTTAAAACAACAAGGGCAGAAGATTTAATAGATGAAAAATGACTGAAGTTCACTTTAACCTCTTCCCTACCCGTCCATAGTCAAATGACGTCCGCAGGAGGAATCTCCCATCCTGGGCGGGCATCATATGACGTCCTGGGCTTCCCAGCTGCCTAGGGGGCGCGCCCGACCGCCGTGTCACTCGGAAAACGAGTCCGCAATGTCCGCCGGGCACCCGTGATTGCCTGTCACAGAGCAGGGATGTGGATCTGTGTGTGTAAACACACAGATCCACGTCCTGTCAGTGGAGAGGAGACTGATCGTGTGTTCCTTGTACAGGGGGAATACCGATCGGTCACCTCCCCCAGTCAGTCCCCTCCCTCCACAGTTAGAATCACTCCCTAGGTAACACATTTAACCACTTGATCGCCCCCTAGTGTTAACCCCTTCCCTGCCAGTGACAGTTATACAGTAATCAGTGCATTTTTATAGACTCCCATAGACCTTTACAGGGTGTTCCGCGGCTTTTCGAATTTGCCGCGAACACCCCAAATTGTTTGCTGTTCGGCGAACAGGCAATGTTCGACTCGAACATGAGTTTGACTCGAACTCGAAGCTCATCCTTAATTGACACCTACTGCAGGTCCCAACTGCAGTGTGTTGCCCTTAACCACTTTTGGACCGCCCGCAATGTACTGCAGATGGGTGGCCTGTTGAGGCAAAACAGTGTACTGGTACATTGCTGCCTGCTGCCGGGTTTAGGGCGCGCACATGCGCACCCCCAGCCGACACCCACTGTGATTGTACACAGTAAGAGTCTGTCAGCAAGTTCCAGCCAATGATTCATGGCCGGGACCTGCTGATCGGCTGTGTCCAACACAGGGCTCTGTACAGAGGGAACAATCTCTCTGTTTCTTATCCCTGCAAAGCAGGGATAAGAAACAAAGATATGTTAGTAAAAGCAGCACACATTATACATTGTTAGGCACACATTTAACCCCTTGATCGCCCTGGACGTTAACCCCTTCCCAGCCAGTGTCATTATTACAGTGACAGTGTATAGTAGTATCACTGATCACTGTATTAGTGTCACTGGTGATGTCAGTGGCAGTTAGTCAGTTCCCCCCAGCATCTGTTAGTGACTGATTTCCTGCCGCACTATCAAAGTCTTATTATAAGTCGCTGATCACCGCCATAAGTAGTGTAAAAAAAAAAAAATTCCAATAAATATACCATAGTTTGTAGATGTTATAACCTTTATGCAAGCCAATCAATATACACTTAGTGGGATTTTTACCAAAGACATTTAGCAAAATACATTTAGGAACTAACCTTTCAATCCTCTTTTATTCTTGGAAGCCTAGAACAAAATAAAGACATATTTAAGTATTTATTGAATACTTACTCAACTTTGGGGGTCATGTGAATTAACAAAAAAATAGAACACAGAGAGCTAAAATGTTAATGGGGACTTTTAACAATGTCAGGACTGCCCTGCTGGAATCCAGCTGATGATAGATTCAGATTGTAGTACAAAGTGAGACTAGAAGCAAGTAAAAGCAAGAAGAAAAGGGCTGGGATAAGAAGTCTATCAATGTAGTGCCCATAGAGGGTAATGGGGCTCACACACCATGCTCCGGGTGTCTTCTCTTCACACTCGTCGTCTATGGACCTGACCTCAGCCGAACACAATACAGCACCACATAGAACTGAAATAAATCACATCGCTCACTGCCAGCCCTGCGACGCCGGAAAGCGTCTCCTCATCACTATAGAAACTGCTGGTTTACTGGGCTTTCATGGTCACATGACCCGGGGCTGTTTAGTTATGAAAGTCTACTGAACCAAACAGCCTACTTCCTCCGGAGCTCTTCCGGTTGAGAGCGGAGCACTATGGGAGTTGTAGTTCCGCCCATAGAACTGTGCATACTATAGTGGGATGATCTCCTGAATACATTGACGAGGAGAGTGTGAGGTGTTATCAAGGATAGACGTCTGAGCTGAGCCTGCCACAGATTTCCATGTGATTTCCATGTGATATATATATATATATATATATATATATATATATATGTGTGTGTGTGTTTGTGGATTGTAGTTTTAATGCAATTAGCTTGACCACCTCCAGTCCAGAGGAATCCTGGCACTTCTCTCATAAAATGTAAACAAATTTAGAATTTTTAGCTAGAAAATTACATAGAAACCCTAAACATTATATGTTTTTAAGCTGAGGCTCTGGAGAATAAAATGGTTGTGGATGCAATTTTTTATGTCACATGATATTCGAGCGGCAATTACACAAAATGCAAATTTTTGGGGGGAAAATATACACTTTAATGAATTTTAGTGAACCCAAGCACAACATAATACCCTATTTTTTTTTGGTACAATATAAAAGATGATGTTATGCAGAGTAAGTACAGTAGATACCAAACGTGCCACACTTTAATTAAAATTGCATTCATCCGTGGAGGGGCGCCAAACGGTATATAAACATTTCTATCGATGATGATTTAAAAGGCTTTAACAGGTTACCACCCGAGTTACTCAGGAGGTCTGGTGCTAGAATTATTGCTCATGCTCTGACGTTTGCAGCAATATTTTACATGTGTCGTACGATCAAAGTTTATATGTGCACGTTTGTGCGTATGCAAGTGATGAAATCCTTGTCGCTTCTAATATCTGATGTCACACAGTGGGAGGAACAACATCAGATCCACTCACTGTGTCTAAGGAAGCCGATGCCACCTGTCACATCCTTCCCTGGGCTCCCCAATGGGACTGGAGAGTCTGGTAAAGGCGGCGCCTGGAGGGACCCCCTTTCATCCCCTGTCAAAGTAATTAAGCGGCTCTATAGGCACTTGGATCACTTTTATCTTGTAGGAAATTGCTGCGACTAAAAAAGTGAGATCTTGATCATTACTGCAGGGATGACCAAAATAATACTGGTCCCGTCCAAGGTTGTAAATGTATGTATGGCGGGCGGAAAGTGGTTAAAGCGGAAATATACTCACCATTGGCTCCAGCGATGCTTCGTCCTGAAGCCCCCTGCGGCCGCTGACAGGCGGCCAGCTTTCGGTTCCTGATCACCGGCTGCTTTCATTGGCTGGGCGGGGATGACATCACTGCGGTGCATGCATGGGAGCTCCGTCAGTTTCGAAGTTGCCAGGGGTGGAGAATGGTAGGTAACTTTAATGCAGAAGAGACACAGTATGTCTCTTCTGCGTTTAAAATCCTGCCTGTCCATCCTTTTTCATTTTGTACATAAAGTTCCACTTTAATCACAAAACCAAATATGTAATGTGTTGCAGCTTATCAATCATTATATGTGGTGGCTGAATTAGTTTTCTTGTTTAGGCTTTTTACCCTGTTTTCATCTGATGATCTGGCCAGTAACACACCTCATGTATTAGAGTTTCCCCACTCTGAATGTTGGAGCAACAGAGACACCTTTGGACAGCAGCATTGTCCATCTGTGGGGAGGGCAGTGTTAGATGTCTAGCAGATTTAGATACTGTACACTAACAAATTTAGGCTAAGTTCACATCCATACAGGTTGTAGTTGATGCGTTTTTCTGGCGCATTTTTAAACATGTTTTCATGTGTTTTTTTTGGGCGGCTAATAAGAAAGCATGATAGTTCTGTTCATGTAGTGCAACGTTGATGCAACTTTACACACTCAAATTCGCATCAAAGTAATGCAGGAACCATTGTGTCCAAAGTCGCATGTTAGGTTTAAGGGTAATGCCCCATACACACGATCGTTTTTCTTGCCATTTTTTTTCTTGCCGTTTTTCACGTCGTTTTTTTTCATGTTTCCTCTCAAGCCTGTCTTGCGTACACACGATCATTTTAAAAAACGATCAAGCAAAGCGCAGTGACGTATACCACGTACGACGGCACTATAAAGGGGAAGTTCCGCTCGAATGGCGCCACCCTTCATGTTAGTAAAGTTTGAGCAACGATTCGCGCTTTTAAGCCTCGTGCTTTTCAGTCCGTTACTGCGTGACAAATGTGCTATCTCCATTACGAATGCTAGTTTTACCAGAACGAGCGCTCCCGTCTCATACTTGATTCTGAGCATGCGCGTTTTTTTTCACGTCGTTAAAGCATACACACTATCGTTTTTCACGTCGTTAAAAAAACGACATGAAAAACGACGTGAAAAAAGAGAGCATGTTCGAAATTTTTAATGCCCGTTTTTCACGTCGTTAAAAATGCTCTGGAGCATACACACGATCATTTTTAATGGCCATTTTTAAAAATGGCATTTTTAACGGCATGAAAAACAATCGTGTGTATGGGGCATTCGGGTTAAGATTAAGGGCTTGGGTTAAATGTTAGGGTTAAGGTTAAAGGTTTGTGAAAGGGTCTAGGGTTAGGGTTAGGGTTAAATGTTAAGGTTAGAGATAGGGTTAGTGGTAATCGTTAGGGTTAGCTGTAATTGTTAGGGTTAGTACTACTTTAACTGGTAATTGCACAGTCATGCAATGCTGTACCCAAACAAAACGTATATAATTTTTTTCATGCAAATAGAGCTTTCTTTTGGTGGTATTTGATCACCACTAAGTTTTAAAAAAATTTGCGCTATAAACAAAAAAGACAGACAATTGAAAAACATAAAAAAAAACTTTCTGCTAAAAATATCCAATAGAAACGTTTAAAAAAATCGAATTTCTTCATAAATTTTGGCCAAAATGTATTTTGTTAAATGTCTGGTAAAAATCCCACTAAGTGTATATTAAAAGTTATAACATCTACAAGCTATGGTATATTTATTTGAATTTTTTTTTTTTTTTTACACTACTTATGGCGGTGATCAGCGACTTATAATAAGACTTTGATAGTGCGGCAGGAAATCAGTCACTAACAGATGCTGGGGGGAACTGACTAACTGCCACTGACATCACCAGTGACACTAATACAGTGATCAGTGATACTACTATACACTGTCACTGTAATAATGACACTGGCTGGGAAGGGGTTAACGTCCAGGGCGATCAAGGGGTTAAATGTGTGCCTAACAATGTGAAAGGTGTGTAATGTGTGCTGCTTTTACTAACATATCTCTTTGTTTCTTATCCCTGCTTTGCAGGGATAAGAAACAGAGAAATTGTTCCCTCTGTACAGAGCCCTGTGTTGGACACAGCCGATCAGCAGGTCCCGGCCATGAATCATTGGCTGGAACTTGCTGACAGACTCTTACTGTGTACAATCACAGTGGGTGTCGGCTGGGGGTGCGCATGTGCATGCCCTAAACCCGGCAGCAGGCAGCAATGTACCAGTACACTGTTTTGCCTCAACAGGCCACCCGTCTGCAGTACATTGCAGGCGGTCCAAAAGTGGTTAAGGGCAACACACTGCAGTTGGGACCTGCAGTAGGTGTCAATGTTAAGTTAATTACAGCCCAAAGGCAGGTTGAAAATGCGGTGCGTTTTCCTGCACCGTATTGTAGAGCTGCACGATTAATCGTATGAGAATCGCGATTTCGATTCACCCCCCCCCCCCCCGCGCGATCTCGATCTTGGATTACCGCGATTTTCTTAAATCCCTGCCGGTTCCACGTAACCAGCGTGGAACGCAAATGGATCATAGAGCGTGATGCATTGAAATTGTTTCCGCTCTGCTCGCACACAGCCCCGCCTCCTCCTAACCCTGCACTGTGATAGACAGAATGCGGGTAAATGCTGGAATGCGTTCTGTTTATCACAGCACGAAGTTAGGAGGAGGCGGGGCTGTGTGCGAGCAGAGCGGAGACAGTTTCAACATACGGGCGGTGAGTTGCTTTCTAGGAGAAAATGCGTGCTGCCGTCCGTTCTCCCCTCTCCCCCCCCCCTCCCCCCCCCCACACTTTGCTGGCCCTGTCTTTGGGACTCCGTCCTCCCCCCCCCCTCCCTTCCGGCCGCCGAGTCTGTCTCCTGTCCCTGCCGCCTATGTACACAGTGAGGGGAGAGCTGTGCTCTTCCCATCTCAGCTGTGACAGGGCTACAGGACAGGACTACTGTTTTTGGAAGTGACAGGGTCAATAAAGAGAACCTGTCTCCTCCAATTGCTATCACACAGGGAATTGTTTTCTCCTGTGTGATAGCAATAAAGTTAAGTGGATAAAAAAATAAAAATAATAATAATTTAATAAAATAAAGTAATTAAAAAGTAAATAATAAGAAAAATATTAAAAATAAGAAAATTATGCAAAAAAAAAAAAAAAGTAAAAACGACAAGCAAATTATTATTTTATTTTTTTTAAATTTACCATTTTAAAGAATCGTGAGAGAATCGTGATCTTTGTTCTAAGCAAAAGAATCGCGATTCTCATTTTTCCCAGAATCGTGCAGCTCTACCGTATTGCATGGTACCATACAATCCAGTTGCTTGTTTTTCAAGTAGCACTAGTTTTGCAAAATGAATGGACTCAAATCACGCTGAATTGCACCATATGTGAATCGCATAGGAATGCACAGCTTGTTTCTCTGTGATTTCTGGTCTGAACTGGTCTTAAAGCACTAAAAAGTTAAGTCCACGTAAAACTATTAACAAATAAAAACCTATGGAAAAATAGTAAATATACACATTACCTTCCATAGTGCAAATGTGACCATTGG
Source organism: Rana muscosa (assembly GCA_029206835.1). Lineage (NCBI taxonomy): Eukaryota > Metazoa > Chordata > Amphibia > Anura > Ranidae > Rana > Rana muscosa. The sequence continues at coordinate 111,127,017 of CM055128.1, read as the reverse complement.
GAGTAGAAAATATCCAGGCATCATTGGGCCCCATTTGAAGGAACTGTGCCCCTTCATTGGTGTCAGTGAATGAAATAGTGCCCCAAGGGCTGGATAAAAACAAGCAAAGGGTCCCATCCGGTCCCTGGGCCACAGTTTAGGGACCACTGTTTTAGTGGGTGTATGCCATCTAGTCCAGGTGCTTTGTTCACCTTTATTCCGTCTAAATATTTCTGGACCATATTAATTTTGAGCCATAGTGGTTCATTTGGGGCTGTGTCAAAATCCCCATTGTGGATTTGAGCTCCGCCATGCTCCTTTGTATACACAGAGCTGAAGAAGGTATTTCAACTGACGGCTGGGCGGGACATTCATCGATCTGGGTGGATGTCATATGATGTCCTCCCGGATCGAGCCTTGAGCCACAGCCGATGACCGATCAGTGTACCGCGTCGCTGCCGGTAGTATATGATCGCTGTGACTAATCACAGCAGATCACATGACAATTGTAAACAATGGATTGCTTCCTTTCAGGATACCATAGTTCTACCAGGAATGGGAGATCGCGCAACCATGCCTCCGTTATCCAGGATGCAGCGGTTGTTCAACCAGAAAGTTGCGGCTGAGTATGGATGGGAATTCCCGTACTTGCCAAAGGAGTTGTTATTTGAAGTGGAGGCCTATAGAAATCGGTGCTACGCGGACTTTCTCTGGACTTATCTAAAGGTACCCCAGGCCCGTAGGTACTATTCCTGTTCCGCCACAGCCACTAAGCGGTACAAAGAATGTAGAGAGTCCTGGATGCTTGGCAGGCATATTCACGCTGACAAAGTGGTTATCCATCGTAAGGATAAGGACAATGTTGAATATCATATAGACACTTTTGACAAGAACTGGAAACCACTAGTGTTGCCGCATCCACAGTACTACCTTTAAGAGACTGGACTCTTTGTGTTTGCCCTTTGTTGTATTCCGGAGTATACACTCCTGGAGCCCAAGAAATTTTGCCCTTGCTGATGGGGTATTCTACTTTGCTGGAAGAGCAGGAGCGGTTGTTTTTTTTCTCCTCTCACAGCGTCAGAAAAAAGACAGTGACTTTTGGGGTAGTAATAGTTCAGGGCCACAGTCAGGTTCAAGAAGAAGAGGATTCGTCTTCAAAGAGAATTTTTTTTTTTTTTTTTAGGACAAGTGTCTTGACGGTGGCACTTCCACTAGGTGGCGGTGTTGCGTAACTTTTACATTGCATTTCAAATGTGATTTACTTATTAGAAGGAAAAGGTTTTTCCTTCGGGGAGAATCTTTTCTCTTCTACTGTACATAAGTTAGAATGTCAAATTATTGGTTTTGTGTTTTTTTTCTTCCCTCTGCAGGTGGACACCAAGCAAATCACTGAGAATGGGGTGGATTTAGCTATTGCAGTTGGGGAGGGAAGTGTAAATGATAAATGTGTTTTATGTGACATTGAGAATGGGATGTACACATTTTTGTTTTCTCCTACTCTTTCTTCATCTTTTCAATTTAACTCCCTTTTCCCCATGTTTAGGTTCCGGCACAAACAAACACATTTTTCAAATTCGTTTTTTTGTAGATAGTATCTGGAATAGGTCTATGTTGACTCAGGCTTGAGAGGCATAGGTTTTCTCCAGACACTGGGGACCAGTGTCTATTTAGTGGGGGGAGTGTGTAGGGGGTCCTAAATTTAGGGGAAGTGTTTGAGTGGTAGTTGTGCTCAAACACCCCAATTGTCAGGATTCTGTCAACCATTTTTATCCGCAGGGAGAATATTGGTGTGTAGTTCCCTGTGGCCTGCAGGGATATAGTAGGCCAGGGTTGAACCGCTGATACAGTGCTGTGCCTTGTGTGTCCCCTCTCAGCAGCCGTACCGTGGGTGTGGCAGGCCTGCTGTGCATGCTGGGAGAGGATATAAAAGGGGCAGATGCTGCCTGTTCGGGGTCTATCTGTTCTGTCGTGGTCGGGGGTCCTACCCCATGAGTGTGTTCCTGTCCGCCCTGGGCACCTTTGGCCCAGGGGCGGAGGTTGCTGAATCAGTCACAGGCACCTTTAGTCCTGGGGCTGCAGCAAAGGCCTTGGAGCCAGCACCTTCGGCTGGGGCCCATCAAGGATCGAGGAGTCCCAGGGTGCCGCCTTGCGAGGGGACCCGTATCTTAGACGAGGAGGCCGGGGGAGGAACTGTTCCGAGGGACCGGTGAGAAGTCACGGTGAAGGAAGGGTCCTGGTAACTCTCTGGAGGGATGTCTTCTCCTTACATAGAGGCCAAGTTTTGAAGCACCAAGTTCACCAGGTCTGTGGCAGTCAGAGACCAAATTCAACCCAGTCTGTGGCAGAGACTGTGAGTCTAAGTTGGAGTACCATTTGGCTGCTAGTCCCTTCCTAGGGAGACTATCCATTTGGGCTGAGTCTGCTTGAGAAGCCGAGCAGTGAAGTGATTGTGTTTGTCCCTGGACCTCTCCCACAACTTATGCTGTCCTGTCTTTACTCCAACCTTTTTCCTATCAGAGATTGTTATTTTACTAAAAGAGAAAATAAACTCTGCGTTGGAGTTGCAGCTGGTGTGGACATTCAAGTTACTGGGGAAAACAAGGACTTATCTCTGTCATTCATAGAGGTGAGAAACATTCTCTGACTTTATGACTGTGGAGACCCATCAACAACACCGCTCAACCTCCTCATACGGGAGGGTACGGGCTTGTGGCGTGGTGTGCCCTCTCTACCTGCGAGAGGAGCCAAAGACAGGTAGAGGGGGTGGAGGGGTGCTACATGTACAATTGTGTTGCTACCTGTGATTGGTCACATTAATCACCTGGTACAGACAGGGCCAATCACAGCCCATCTGTACCCTGTGATTAGATATGACCAATCACAACAAAACAGACTGAATGAATGAGTTTCATTCAGTAAATATGGTTGCGTCATGTCTGGAGGGAACCAGGCACCGCTCATCACCTGGCCAATACATCCATACAGTGAAGCATGGTGGTGGCAGCATCATACTGTGGGAATGTTTTTCAACTGCAGGAATTGGGAGACTAGTCAGGATCGAGGGAAAGATGAATGCAGCAATGTACAGAGATATCCTGATTAAAACCTGCTTCAGAGCGCTCTGGACCTCAGACTGGGGCAAGGTTCATCTTCCAACAGGACAATGACCCTAAGCACACAGTCAAGATAACAAAGGAGTGGCTACGGGACAACTCTTTGAATGTCTTTGAGTGGCCCAGCCAGAGCCCAGACTTGAACCCTATTAAACATCAGTGGAGAGATCTCAAAAGGGCTGTGCACTGACGCTCCCCATCCAACCTGATGGAGCTTGAGAGGTCCTGCAAAAAGAATGGGAAAAACTGCCCAAAATAGGTGGGCCAAGCTTGTAGCATCATACTCAAAAACACTTGAGGCTGTAATTGGTGCCAAAGGAGCTCCAACAAAGTATTGGACAAAGGCTGTGAAGAATACTTATGTACATGTGATTTTATTTGTTTTTTATTTTCAATAAATTTGCAAGGATTTCAAACAAACTTCTTACACGTTGTCATTGAATTTAATCCATTTTGGAATAAGGCTGTAACATAACAAAATGTGGAAAAAGTGAAGCGCTGTGAATACTTTCCGGATGCACTGTACCTCACAACATTTTGAGATGGGAATGAGGGACACCTATCAGCAAAAGTATGCAGGCATAGGACAAACCCCTTGCCACGCCCCCTTAAAGGAGAATTGTACAAAAAAACAAGATTGGTTAAACCCACAAGTGCTTTTTTACCACTACTAATCCTTTATATTGGCTCTTGGAATTTATAAATGCAGCAATTTAGAAATCAGATGAAAAGTTTAGCACTGGAAAACACTTTTTGATAGATAAAAAGTGCATTTTATATTCATCTATATAGATCAGACCAAAACGAGGGACAAATGAGGAGGAATGAGGGACCAAAATGAGGGACAAATGAGGAGGAATGAGGGACAGAGGGACATTGCTCCAAATCAGGGACAGTCCCTCAAAATCAGGGACAGTTGGGAGCTATGGACACCTATTACCAAAAGTATGTAGGCATAAGACACACCCTGCCATGCCCCCTTAACCACTTAACGACCGCCCACCGCCGATTTACGTCGGCAGAATGGCACGGACAGGCAGAATCACGTAGATCTACGTGACCGCCTTTGTGCAGTTGGGGGGTCCATCCGGACCCCCCTTCACTGCAGTGAGCGGCCGTTAAGTGTTCGGGAGCGATCAGGCATGAGGGGGGGGCCGCTCGATTCCGCCCCCCCCCCTCGCGATCGCTCCCGGCCAATGAAAATGCTTCCTCCGCCATGTGATGTAAACAAGGCTGGAGGAAGTGATGTCATCTCCCTCGCCGCGGTCTTTCCGTTCCCGGCGCCGAGCAGAGAGGAAGCAGGTTAGTGCATTAACAGTCCACTGACACGTAGGTACACATAGGCACACAAATCACCCCCCAGTCACCCCCAGATCACCCCCCAGGTCACCCCAAAGCCCCCAATCACAGTGTCACTGATTGCAGTGATCATTTATTTTACTGATCACTGCATTTAGTGTCATCTGTGATTGTAAAAAGTTGCAGGGCAGTTAGGATTAGGCCCCTTTAGGTCCAGGGTAGCCCCCTAACCCCCCCTAATAAAGGTTTAACCCCTTGATCACCCCCCAGGTAACCCTTTCACCCCCTAACTTCAGCGTCACTAAGCGATTGTTTTTCCGATCGCTGTATTCGTGTCGCTGGTGTTTTAGATAGGCAGTTATTTTTTTTTAGGTTCGCCGCAGGTTTTTATTAGTGTCAGGTACCCCCATATATTATTTTAACCCCCTGATTGCCCCTAGAGTTAACCCTTTCACCAGTGATCGCCGTATAAGCGTCACTGGTGTCACTGGTTAGCCAGTAAGTTATTTAGTTATTTAGGTTACCCGTCAGGTTTTTATATAGTGTCAGGTACCCCCATATTTAACCTAATAAAGATTTTAACCCCCTGATTGCCCCTAGTTAACCCTTTCACCAGTGATCACCATATAAAGGTTACGGGTGACGCTGGTTGATTAGTTTGCTTTTTATAGCATCAGGGCACCCGCCGTATATAACCCAATAAAGGTTTAACCCCCCTGATCGCCCGGCGGGTGAGATCAATTAGGTTTTAGTGCCAGAGAGGGTCTGCGTCGCCCCAGGCAGTGTTAGGTTAGTGACAGTAACGCTAACACCCACGCGCAAAGCATACACCCCCCTTAGTGGTATAGTATCTGATCAGATCTGATCAGATCTATACTAGCATCCCCAGCGGTTTAGGGTTCCCAAAAACGCAGTGTTAGCGGGATCAGCCCAGATACCTGCTAGCGCCTGCGTTTAGCCCCTCCGCCCAGCCCAGCCCAGCCCAGCCCACCCAAGTGCAGTATCGATCGATCACTGTCACTTACCAAACACAACACACATAACTGCAGCGTTCGCAGTGCTTGGTTTTTGGGGCCCTGTACGCGGCTAGGCTCCCAAAAAGTCCCACACATGTGGTATCCCCGTACTCAGGAAAAGCAGCAGAATGTATTTTGGGGTGCAATTCCACATATAACCATGGCATGTGTGAGCAATATATCATTTAGTGACAACTTTTTGTACATTTTTTTTTTCTTTTTGTCATTATTCAATCATTTGGGACAAAAAAAAAAAATATTCAATGGGGTCAACATGCCTCTCAGCAAATAGCTTGGGGTGTCTACTTTCCAAAATGGGGTCATTTGGGGGGGTTTTGTGCCATCTTGGCATTTTATGGCCTTCAAAACTGTGATAGGTAGTGAGGAGTGAAATCAAAAATTTATGCCCTTAGAAACCTTGAAGGCGGTGCTTGGTTTTTGGGGTCCCGTACGCGGCTAGGCTCCCAATAAGTCCCACACATGTGGTATCCCCGTACTCAGGAGAAGCAGCAGAATGTATTTTGGGGTGTAATTTCACATATGCCCATGGCATGTGTGAGCAATATATCATTTAGTGACAACTTTGTGCAAAAAAAAAAAAGTTTGTCATATTCCCGCAACTTGTGGCAAAATATAAAATATTCCATGGACTGAACATGCCTCTCAGTAAATAGCTTGGGGTGTCTACTTTCCAAAATGGGGTCATTTGGGGGGGTTTTGTGCTATTTTGGCATTTTATGGCCTTCGAAACTGTGATAGGTAGTGAGGAGTGAAATCAAAAATTTGCGCCCTTAGAAATCCTGAAGGCGGTGCTTGGTTTCCGGGGTCCCGTACGTGGCTAGGCTCCTAAAAAGTCCCACACATGTGGTATCCCCGTACTCAGGAGAAGCAGCAGAATGTATTTTGGGGTGCAATTCCACATATAACCATGGCATGTGTGAGCAATATATCATTTAGTGACAACTTTTTGTAATTTTTTTTTTTTTTTTGTCATTATTCAATCACTTGGGACAAAAAAAAAAATATTCAATGGGCTCAACATGCCTCTCAGCAATTTCCTTGGGGTGTCTACTTTCCAAAATGGGGTCATTTGGGGGGGTTTTGTACTGCCCTGCCATTTTAGCACCTCAAGAAATGAGATAGGCAGCCATAAATTTAAAGCTGTGTAAATTTCAGAAAATGTACCCTAGTTTGTAAACGCTATAACTTTTGCGCAAACCAATAAATATACGCTTATTGACATTTTTTTTACTAAAGACATGTGGCTGAATACATTTTGGCCTAAATGTATGACTAAAATTGAGTTTATTCGATTTTTCTTATAACAAAAAGTAGAAAATATCTTTTTTTTTCAAAATTTTCGTTCTTTTTCCATTTATATCGCAAAAAATAAAAATCGCAGAGGCAATCAAATACCATTAAAAGAAAGCTCTATTTGTGGGAAGAAAAGGACGCAAATTTCATTTGGGTACAACATTGCATGTCCGCACAATTTACAGTTAAAGCAGCGCAGTGCCGAATCCCAAAAACAGGCTTGGTCCTAATGGCCCGAAATGGTCCGGGGCTTAAGTGGTTAAAGAAGAATTATATATGAAAAAAAGATACGTTAAACCCACAAGTGCTTTTTTTTCTTTTAACCACTACTATTCCTTTTTACTGGCTTTTGAAATTTACAAATGCAGCCATTTAGAGTTTGGATGAAAGGTTTAAAGGGGTTGTAAAGGTTCATGTTTTTTACCGGCCCCCCAGCCCCCCATTTTACTTACCTGAGCCCTGGAAAGTCCCGCGTCGTGAACGCACTCTATCTTTACCCGGGCTTCTTGGCTCTTCATTGTGTAGCGGGTATATGCTTTTCTACCATGTTTGAATTTGGTGGGGGATCTGTGATGTGTGGTTCCCTGGGGCCCAGCGGGTGGCGCTGTCACTTTGGGCCTGGGGTTGAGCCATCGTTGCAGTGGCATTCCCTTTTTGGCCTCTCGCAGCATGAGCACAGCGGGGCGGGGGCTCCGCTGGGCTTGCTGGAGGAGGGTATAAAGGGGTCGGCCATTTTTGGTCACGGGGTAGAGTCCCGGGCACCTTTAGCCTGAGGGCTGTGGTTCGTGGTCGGTGTCCAGGCGGCCTAGGCCTGGACAACCGGAGCTCGTGTTCCACCCCGGGCACCTTCAGCCTGGGGTGAGGTACTCGGTTGAAGGCCTGGGGCCCAGTGTCCTCCGCTGGGCTCCGCGAGGGAAGGATTTCCCAGGAGACCCCGGGAGTGGGGTGCCCGAATCCAGAGGCGTAAGGGACCGGAGGAGTTACTCACCCGAAGACCTGGTGCAACAGATTGCCGGTGCCGGGTGAGCCTCAGGAGACCGCCCGGAGGGATGTCTTCCCAAACAGGGGCCAAGTGCAGTCAGGAGGAAAGTTCACCGTTCACCCGGTCGGTAGCAGCGACCAAGATTCTAAACAGGTGGTAGAGACCACATGCAAAAAACCTATTCGCTGATAGAGGAATAGGAGAGTTCATTGTGCCTGGGCCTACTCGTATCCACACCCCATGTCTGTTCGTTGAGGGAGTCCAACTGATTGTGTTTCATCCTGACATTGAAGAATAAAGGAGTGTTGGACTTTTATTGATGTGGGGCTCATAAACTGGCAGACACTGTTCCACAGAAGAGGCGGAGGCTCCAAACTCAGAACACCGACCCGAAGGTAAAGGAACTTTGCTTACACCACACAAACATCTGCGGTGGAGGCTTGGCGTGGTGACCCCGCACCCTCTCCTCCAAGGTACCCCTAGACAAGCAGAAACCAGCCAACAGCGGAGTGAGAGAGTGGAGGCCGCTACAATTGGATAGAATGATAGCAGCGCAGCCATTGACTCGCGCTGCTGTCAATCAAATCCAATGAAGCGAGTGCCGGGGGCGGGACCGAGTCATACACTCGGCGACTATGGACGCCGAGTGTATGACACGTGACAACGCCCGCAAGGTAACCCCCTCGGGAGAGAACTTCCCAAAGGGGGTTAGCTATTGCGGGGAGGAGACGAGAGAGCCGCTGTGGGACCCCAGAAGAGGACGATCAGGTCCACTCTGTGCAAAACGAACTGCACAGTGGAGGTAAGTATGACATGTTTGTTTATTTAAAAACAAATAATATGCAAACCTTTAATATCACTTTAATGCTGTGAAACTCTTTTTGAAATATAAATAGTGCATTTTATATACAACAATATAGATCAGACCAAAATGTGGAGGAAAGATGGACAGGGGAACCTTGTTCCAAATTAGGGGCAGTCCCTTGAAATCAGGGACAGTTGGGATTTAAGGGATAAGGGTAAAGCCTTGTACACACGATCGGATATCCTATGGATTCTAATCCGATGGTTTTGTCCATCGGAAATCCGATGAAGCTGACTTCCATCAGTCTTGCCTACACACCATCAGTCAAAAAACCGACCGTTCCAAACGCGGTGACGTAAAACACTCCGATGAGCCGAGAAAAATTAAGTTCAATGCTTCTGAGCATGCGTCGACTTGATTCTGAGCATGCGTGGGTTTTTTATCCGATGGACTTGCCCATAGACGATCGGAGTTTTCGATCGGTTTTTTATCCATCGGAAAAATTTAAAACATGTTCTATTTTTTAAAACCGATGGAAAAAAGACTGATGGGTCCCATACACGATCGGTTGGTCTGATGAAAACAATCCATCGGACGGTTTTCATCGGTTAAACCGATCGTGTGTACAGGGCTTAAGAGCCAGACTTGGGCTTCAGGGCTAATGCACACTGCATCTCAAAGAAGTTTAAAGAAGTGGCTCCTACAGGCTTTTGAGATTTTTTTTGAGCTCCCATTTTTTCTGCCTGGAAACTCCCCTCCATGTTAGCCAATGTACCTGGTCATATTTAGGGGAGGCATCTGAGTGGTACCAGGCTCAGATGCAACAATTGTTAGGATTCCTGGACCCATTTATGCCAGTGGAGAATATCAATGGTGTCTAGTTCCCTGCGGCCTATAGGTGGCACTGTTGCCATAGGCCGGGGTTGAATCACCATTGGAGGGCTGCGCCCTTTGTGTCCTCTTGCGGCAGTAGTACAGCGGGGTGGGGAACCTGCTGTGCATGCTGGGAGAGAGTATAAAGGGGGCAGACATCTTCCGCTCGGGGTCCACTCCCAGGCACCTTCAACCTGGGGGTGCGTGATGGTTGTCTCCGGGTGCCCTAGGCCCGGGGACGGAGTTGCGGTTCCACCCCAGACACCTTTGGTCTGGGTTGAGGTACTCTCTGGAGGCCTGGGGCCCAGTACCTTCGACTGGGTCCTGCAAGGGATCGAGGGCTCCTAGGGTGTCCCCCGGGGTGTGGACACCCTAATCTGGGACGAGGAGGCCAGGGAGGTGACCCTTCCGAAGACCCAGTGCAGCATTTGCTGGTGACGGCGGGGCCTCTGGTAACTGTCCGGAAGGATGTCCTCTCTCTGACAGGGGCCATTGCTCATAGAAGGTAGTCCACGTTCTCATGGTCTGTGGCAGGGACCCATCGTGAATCAGGTCGGTGGCAGAGACCCAACAACCAGGTCTGTGGCAGAGGCCTAATTCATCTGGTCTGTGACAGAGACCCCCTCACGGTCGGTGGCAGCGACTGTGCACCAAGCCTGTTCGCGCTGTAACGGAACAGGAGAAAACCCAAGTTCAAGTTTGTGCCTGGACCTCCTCCCCACTGTGTTCTGAACTGTTCTATGTCTAACCAGTCGCTTTCAAAGGACTATTTATTGCTCTGAAGAATAAATAAGTGTTGGACTTTCAGTGGTGTGGAACTTGACTTTCTGGGAGTAAAGGGTCCTACCTCCACCTGCGTGGAGGGTGGGAATCATCCTCAAGGTAAGTTTTGGCTCTGGACAGGGACACAGGCCCGAAGGTAAAAGGTTATAGCTCACATCTCTGCACACAAGAGGATACGAGCTGGTGGTGCGCCACACTCTCCTCCCTGGTCCCCTAGACGAGAGCCATTGATCGAGAAGTGAAGGAGGGAGTGAGAGGTGAGGTCGCTACATACCCATGCACACTATGGCTTTTTCAGGAGTTTACAGGCAGAACAATCCCCCCACCAATCTCACGTTTTTAAGAGAAGCTTTCGAGCAGAAAAGATGCCTAATGCCGCGTACACATGAGCGGAAATTCCGACAAGAAAAGTCCGATGTGAGCTTTTGGTCGGAAATTCCGACCATGTGTAGGCTCCATCGGAATTTTTCTGTCGGAATTTCCACCAAGAAAAATTTGAGCTGGTTCTCAAATTTTCCGACAAGAAAAGTTCTTGGAGGAAATTCCGATCGTCTGTATGCAATCCCGACGCACCAATAACCATGCATGCTCGGAATCAAGTCAACGCATGCTCGGAAGCACTGAACTTAATTTTTCTCGGCTCGTCTTAGTGTTGTACGTCACCGCGTTCTTGAGGGATGGAATTTTGTATGACCATGTGTATGCAAGACAAGTTTGAGCCGAAATTCCGTCTGAAAAAATCCATGGATTTCTTGTCGGATTTTCCGATCGTGTGTACGCGGCATAAGTGCCCAAAAATGCGTGAAAAGCACGGAAAAGCTCAAAGAAGCTTGAAAACAGACAAAAAATAAATAAATAGGAAAAATGAGCCAGGGGAAGGTTTGTGAAAAAAAAAGCTTATGCTCAAAGAAGCTCAATAAAAATGTGCAGACAAGCACAAAAAAGCACAAACTTCTTCAAGCTGAAGTAAAAGCAGTTACCAAGTGAAGAGATGGGGTGGGACTTTGCATGTACCCTGCATGGTCTAGTAAATACAGATACCAAAAAGAACTTAAAAGATAAACAAATCTTTATTTTCCATATACAGATGTTTAACCACTTCAGCCCCGGAAGATTTTACCCCCTTCCTGACCAGAGCACTTTTTACAATTTGACACTGTGTCGCTTTAACTGACAATTGCACAATCATGCAACGTTGAACCCAAACGAAACTTGTGTCCGTTTTCCCCCACAAATACAGCTTTGTTTTGGTGGTATTTGATCACCTCTGCGGTTTTTAGTTTTGGCGCTATAAACAAAAAAATAGCGACAATTTTGAAAAATAATTTTTTTTTTTTTACTTTTTTGCTATAATAAAGATCCCCCAATTTAAAAAAAAAACAAAAATTTCTTCATCAGTTTAGGCCGATATGTATTCTTCTACATATTTTTGGTTAAAAAAAATCGTAATAAGCGCATATTGATTGGTTTGCACAAACGTTATAGCGTCTACAAACTATGGGAAAGATTTATGGCATTTTTATTATTATTTTTTTTTTACTAGTAATGGCAGTGATCTGCGATTTTTAGCTGTACTACGACATTGCGACGGACAGATCGGACACTTTCAACACATTTTTGGGACTACTGACAATTATACAGTGACCAGTGCTATAAATATGCACTGATTACTGTATAAATGTCACTGGCAGGGAAGGGGTTAACACTAGGGGGAGATCAAGGGGTTAAATGTGTGTTCCCTCAGTGTGTTCTAACTGTATGGGGATAGGACTGACTAGGAGAGGAGATATATCATTGTTCTTACTTAGTAGGAACAAACAATATGTCTCCTCTCCCCTGACAGAACAGGGATTTGTGTGCTTACACACACAAATCCCTGTGCTGGCTCTCGCACACGTGATCGCGCGTGGCCGGCAGCGATCGCGCCCGCCAGCCATGCGCATCGGGTCCCCCACCGTGCAGCGAGCACACGCCTCCGGCAGCATGCGTGCCCTCTGGTGGCTCTTAAAAGGTAACCCCGTACCCGTACAGGGTTTTGCGCAGGGGTGCCATTCTGCCCCCGTAAAAAGACATGAGCCGGTCGGGAACCAGTTAAAGTGTTACTAAACCCAGTAATATGAAAATAGTTCATCTATCTGCCCTCCCCCCCCCCACAGTGCCCACAGCTTATAAATCTTCTTTTTACATTAAAATACTGCCACTATATACCTTTTTTACTGATCTATATACCACGGTCACATGATAAACTGCACAGTTTGTCTAGTGCTGAGTTTTCAGGTAAGAGATTTCCACTACAGCCTGTATACACACCCACATGTGTGATGTCAATATCATGTGACCTGAACAGTTCAACTGAAACAGGAAATGTTCTCTCCAGTAATAGAGACTAAACTGAGCATGTGCAGGATGGCTACCCTCACTGTATTATATGGCCTTGCCAAGATATACAGCGCAGGAAGGAAGAATCTGTCCATATAGGGTCAAAGAGCCCTTTTACACAATGCAGAGGATTAACCCCTTAAATTCCACAGTGGGTATAACAAGCATGCTATTCTGCATATACAGACAGATTTTCTGTTGTGGGTTTAGTAACACTTTAAGTTTAAAAAAAGTCAAATAGAACTGGTTAGAACCACAGCTACTGTAAATCTGTCCAGGAAGAAGAAGTGGTCTACGCGTTTCGTGGGGAATCCCGCTTCATCAGGGCCCTAAATTGGAGCACAATTTTGTACATATACTGCAATGATAAACAAACACATTAATAAAAAGCAATACATGTAAACATTAACAGATAACTTTGTTACCAAGAAACTCTAAAAACTTTAAATCGACTAAGTCACATTACTTTAAATTTCCTATATAATAGTTTCCTAATAAAGCTTGTTAAATGCAATACAACACATCATGGGCAAAGAGGGTGGGAAGGGAGGATGAATTATCTCAAGAAAAGTACAAATCTGAACTATGTTCTAATATCTACATTTATGTCCAAAAGCATATAGGGGACCAAGCAAAGAAAACTGCTGATGCACCTGTGTAATTATTGTCAGCCGGTCCAGTGGAGGAGAAGCATGGGGAGCCTGTGGGGATTAACTCCGTTCCCCGCCCCCCCAGAAGAGAGACAACAGACTCCTGTGAAGGGATTAGCTGAACACCCCCTGGTTCAGTTCGCACCAGAACATGCGAACAGACAAAAAAATTGTGCGAAAATGCGAACACCGTTAAAGTCTATGGGTCACGAATATGAAAAATCAAAAGTGTTCATTTTAAAGGCTTATATGCAAGTTTTTGCCATAAAAAGTGTATGGGGATCCGGGTACTGCCCCAGGGGACATGTATCATTGCAAAAATAAGTTTTTAAAATGGTAGTTTTTTCAGGAGCAGTGATTTTAACCACTTCAACCACAGAAGATTTGGCTGCTCAATGACCACTTTTTGTGATACGACACTGAGTCGATTTAACTGACAATTGTGCAGTCGTGCGACGTTGTACCCAAACAAAATTTACATATTTTTCCCCCCACAAATAGAGCTTTCTTTTGGTGGTATTTGATCACCTCTGCGGTTTTGATTTTTTGCGCTATAAACAAAAGAAGAGCTAAATATCCCGTTGAGTTTTTTTAAACAAACTCAGAAGATAATATTTGAATATATATGGGCACATAAACAGCCAAGGATGCTACGAAAACAATTAATGTACATTAGGAGACAGGGAGGCCTGGCTGTACCTGATATACGGAAGTATTACCAAGCAGCACATTTGAATAGAGTTGTTGACTGGGACAGGCATGTAGACACTAAACTATGGGTACAAATTGAAAATGCGCAGTCTTCAGCACCCTTAAGTGGAGCACCATGGTGTTACGCTGCATTACCAAGAGAGGTGACTGCCAGCCCGGTGGTGGGTAACACGGTCAGGCTATGCTCGACCTTGCTTCCCACTATTGGAGTAACACCTATGTCCTCTCCCCTATATCCAATATTAGGTAACCCTCTCTTCCAGCCAGGTTGTGAAGAGAGCGCATTTCAATATTTAATGAGAAAAGGATATACCCGAGCACTTAAATATATACATAATGGAACATGGTTTACAATAAAGGAGCTGATGGAACAAGGAAACACTTTTAGACTAAAAATTTTGAACGCCCTACAGATCACTCATTTTCTTGGCACGCTACCGACCCCGGGACAGTTTGACAGACCCCTAACTATATTTGAGAAACTCTGTAATGAGAAGGGAGCAATATCACATACAATATCTATATGCTATGGACTCTTGATCACACAGCCGGAAACCCACCCCCTGAAATGTGTGCAGGAATGGGAAAAGGAACTGGGGAGGACCTTTAGCCTGGAACAGCGACAGAAGATGTTTAGGTTGACACATGAGACATCAATATGCGTTAAAATACAAGAAACCAATTTTAAGATTCTTTCTAGATGGTATAGAACACCAGAGGAGCTTAGGAAAATGTTTCCGGAGGTCTCGGATTGGTGTTGGAGATGTCAAGAAGACAAAGGCACTATGTTGCACATCTTCTGGGACTGCCCCAGGCTAAGGCGTTATTGGCTGGGGATCAAACAGATCCTCCAATGCTGTACGGAACTAACAATACCGGAGGACCCGGCGTTCTTCCTTTTACATGCTAATCAGATACCCGAGAGGATATATATGGAATCATGCATCTCTCATCTTCTAGATGCCGCAAAGGCATGTATTCCGTTAAAATGGAAATCATCATCACCACCGACAATTGAGATGTGGATTCGTAAGGTGAAGGAGGTTAATAAACTAGAAGATTTAGTCCTCTTCGCACGCCAACAGCAGGGAAGGTATTCCGAGACCTGGTCTGCTTGGAATGCCTTCCTGGCCTCGGATGAGGGGAAAATCCTCCTTGAGAATGGAGGAAGGGAGGAAGAGACTTGAGGAGCCCTAAGTATTTATGGTTTTATGGTGGTCGTGGAGGGAGAGAGAAGGGGAGGGAGGGGGTGTTTGTTTGTTTGTTTGTTCCCCTTTTTACTCTTTTTTTTTTCCCCTCCTAGAAGAGGAGGTCATGTTTTAGAGGTATTTTGTTGTTAGGTTAGTGGAAGTATTGATGGGAAATTTGAAATAGTATGTATGTATGGATATCCTGTATTTCCGTGTATTGAGAAAATAAAATAAAATAATTGAAAAAAACGAAACAAAAGAAGAGCGACAATTTTGAAAAAAAATTAGGTTATTTACTAAAGGCAAATCCACTTTTCACTACAAGTGCAAACTACAAGTGCAAAGTGCACTTGAAATTGCACTGAAAGTGCACTTGGAAGTGCAGTCGCTGTAAATCTGAGGGGTAGATCTGATATGAGGGGAAGCTCTGCTGATTTTACCATCCAATCATGTGCAAGCTAAAATATGTTTTGTATTTTCCTTGCATGTTCCCTTTGCACTTGTAGTTTGCACTTGTAGTGCAAAGTGAATTTGCCTTTCGTAAATAACCCCCAATATCTTTTAGTTTTTGCTATAATAAAAATTTTTTTTTTATTATATACATTATATATACATTATATACATTACATATTTTTGGTAAAAAATAAATAAATAATCACAATAAGTGTATATTGATTGGTTTCCGCAAAAGTTATAGCGTCTACAAAATAGGGGATAGATTTATGGCATTTTTATTATAATTTTTTTACTAGTAATGGCGGCGATCTGCGATTTTTATCGGGACTGCGATATTGCGGCAGACAAATTGGACACTTTTGACACATTTTTGGGACCATTGACAATTATACAGCGATCAGTGCTATAAAAATGCACTGATTACTGTAAAAATGTCACTGGCAGGAAAGGGGTTAACACTAGGGGGCGATCAAGGGGTTAACTGTGTTCCCTCACTGTGTTCTAACTGAAGGGGGATGGGACTTACTAGGGGAGATGACAGATCGCTGTTCATATTTTGTATGAACACACGATCAGTGTCTTCTCCCCTGAAAAAAAAAAAAACAGATCAGTGTGCTTACACAGGTTCCCGCTCTGTCACGAGTGATCGTGGGTGCCGGGCGGTCATCACGCCCGCTGGGCACTCGCATCGGCTCCGGCGGCGAGCTGCGCGCGCGCCTCCCAGTGGCCACAATGGGAAGCGACGTAAGGTAACGTAGATTTGCACAGCCGAGTAAAGCTGCGGCGGCTGGTCAGCAAGTGGTTAATAATGCATAAAGTGAATAACAATTAAATATTTCCTTAAATTGTGTCTGGGGGGTCCCATTAGTCTGCCTGTAAAGTAGAGCATCTTTCCCATGTTTATAGCAGTACCACAGAAAATGACATTTCTAAAGGAAAAAATGTCATTTAAAATTGCTCGTCGCCGTAATGTATTGTCGGATCCCGGCAATATACATAAAAATCATTGAAAAAAACAACATGGGAACCCCCACCAGTCCATACCAGGCCCTTCAGGTCTGGAATGGATTTTAAGGGGAACCCCACACCAATTCTCTTTTTTAAAATGGCGTGGGGGGTCCCCCCAAAATTCATACCAGACCCTAATCCGAGCATGCAACCTGGCAGGCTGCAGGAAAAGGGGGGACGAGAAAGCACCCCCCTCCTGAACCATACCAAACCACATGCCCTCAACATGGGGAGGGTGCTCTGGGGTCCCCCCCAAAGCACCTTGTCCCCATGTTGATGGGGACAAGGGCCTCATCCCCACAAACCTTGCCCAGTGGTCGTGGGGGTCTGCGGGCAGGGGGCTTATCGGAATCTGGAAGCCCCCTTTAACAAGGTGGCCCCCAGATCCCGCACCCTCCATGTGAATGGGTATCGGGTACATTGTACCCCTACCCATTCACCCAAAAATTTAAAAGGACAGGAGACAGTTTTTGACAATTCCTTTATTTAAAATAAAAGTGATTGGCAATGTAAATCCATCGTTAATCACGGCATGTTTTCGCTTTGACAGCTGTTATATAGGCAAGGGCTGGGCCACCCGGTGACGTAAACGAATGACCCCACCCCCTCTGACATCACATGACGTCAGAATGGGTGGGGTCACCCTATTACATCACCGGATGGCACCGCCCTTGCCTATATAACATCTGTCAAAGCGAAGACAGCAGTCGGCAGGACGCCTCCCATCGAGGCGGAGCTTTTTTGTTTTTCTATTTTTTGGGTCCGTCAGCGCTGTGATTGAAGATGGATGGACATCACGGGACACTTTTTTAATAAAGGAATTGTCAAAAACTGTCTCCTGTTGTTTTTACTTGTTTGGTAAATGGGTAGGTGTACATTGTACCCGATAAACATTTACATGGGGGGGCGGAATCTGGGGGCCCCCTTGTTAAAGGGGGCTTCCAGATTCTGATAAGCCCACTGCCCACAGACCCCCACAACCACTGGGCAAGGGTTGTGGGGATGAGGCCCTTGTCCCCATCAACATGGGGACAAGGTGCTTTGGGGGACCCCAAATCACCCTTCCCATGTTGAGGGCATGTAGCCCGGTACGGTTCAAGAGTGGGGTGCTCCCTCTTCGCCCCCCCTTTCCTGCAGCCTGCCAGGTTGCATGCTCGGATAAGGGTCTGGTATGGATTTTGGGGGGACCTCACGCCTATTTTGTTAAAGTTTTGGCACAGGGTTCCCCTTAAAATTCATACAAGACCACTTCAATACACTGTGTTTATATAAACAACACTGCCTGCACTGACTGAATATAGAGTCTACACTGAATATCTAGTCTACACTAAATGCAGAGTATATATTACATAATAAATATATATACTGTGTATATATATATATATTGTGAGGGGGTTAGCTCGGCAGCGGGTGTGTGTGACCCCCGGGATGGGCTCCCCACACAAAAACAGGCCCAGCAAACGGAGGTTGTGGTTTTCAAAATCAAAAAAAGGTGCGGTTTATTTTCTATTTACAGTGACAAAACACAGCAAAGCCAAAAGAAACATAAACAAAATAAATCCTGGTCAACTTGACCTCTGACTAAACATACAGGTTTCCTAACTAACAACTGGGATCAGCCTAGTGCTGTCCTAGTCCCTAAGTCCCTGGTTTTAAATGTCCAAGCAAATAGCCACACAGGCTTTGTCTCACCGCACAGGGGTTCATTCTCCCTAGACAGTCCACACAGGTCTGGGTCCAGGCATGAGCTAACATCTAATGAAGCTGGGAGTTCTTATAGAGGCCTAAATGAGCTGACAAGCTTCAGCTGGTCTCATCAACTCCCTGTCTGCACGACGCCCCACACTCTCCCTAGAGGTATGAGTCATCCATGAGCCCACTAGCCTTAGCTGGGCTTATACAACTCTCCACCTAGTTGTATAAGTCGGCGTAAAGCCTGAATCTGGGCGAAATATATCTACCCCCCTGGATGCAACCAGGTGACTTTACCTTCCTGCTGTCACATACCCCCCCCCTCTTGTTTTAACCTCGGGGTTGGAACACCAGCAATCAGGCATTCATGTACTCGAGACAAAGCATCCACATTCCCCATTTGAACGCCAGGGCGATGCTTTACTGTGAAGTTGAATTCCTGGAGGGCCAGGAACCACCTATTCACTCTTCTATTTGTTTCCTTGTTTTGAGCCATCCACTTTAACGGAGCGTGATCCGTAACCATGTCAAAGTGCCTACCTAGCAGGTAGTACCGAAGGGAATCTAGAGCCCACTTCACCGCTAAACACTCCTTTTCAACGGTGGCGTAATTTACCTCATGGGACTTCAACTTCCTGCTGAGGTAAATGACTGGGTGCTCTTCCCCGTTCCAGACCTGGGACAATACTGCTCCTAACCCCACATCTGACGCATCACTTTGTACGACAAAGTCTTTAGAGAAGTCGGGTGAGTACAACACTGGCTGGCTACATAAGGCTTGTTTCAAGAATTGGAATGCTGCCTCAGCCTCGGGGGTCCATTTAATCATGACCGACCCTTTCCCCTTCGTTAGGTTGGTTAGGGGCACAGCCTTAGAAGCAAAGTGGGGAATGAATCGCCGATAATACCCAGCGATTCCCAGAAAGGCTCGTACCTGCTTCTTGCTGTTGGGACGTGGCCAACTCTGGATGGCCTCGACTTTGTTGAGTTGGGGTTTTATTACTCCCCTCCCAATGGTGTACCCAAGATATTTGGCCTCCTCCTGCCCAATGGTACACTTCTTGGGGTTAGCCGTAAACCCCGCTTCCCGAACAGAGTCCAGGACTGCTTGCACTTTTGGCAGATGTGAGGCCCAATCTGTGCTATGGACAATTACGTCATCCAGGTAAGCCGCAGCATACTTCCGATGGGGCCTCAGCATCTGGTCCATTTTCCGCTGGAATGTGGCCGGCGCATTCTGTAACCCGAACGGCATTCTTTTATATTGGAACGCCCCGTCTGGGGTTACAAATGCGGTTTTCTCTTTGGCCAATTTGGCCAGGGGGATTTGCCAATACCCTTTTGTGAGGTCAAGAGTCGTCATGTATCGGGCTGTTCCCAGCCGGTCGATCAACTCATCTATACGTGGCATGGGGTAGGTGTCAAATTTTGTAACTTTGTTCAACTGACGAAAATCGTTACAAAATCGCCAGCTCCCATCCGGTTTAGGCACCAACACAATGGGACTAGACCAATCACTTTGTGTCATAGAAATCCTGTCAGCTACAGGATTCCTGGACTTCCTGATTCCGAATCTCGGGCACGTCCACGCGCGCGGGCACGCGCGCGCACGATGGCGAGCACGTGCGCGCGCACGCGCTTAGCGGGGGCGCGCGCACGCTCCACAAAGCGCGCCAGAAGAGCTATTTAAACATGCCTGTGACAGACAGTCCCTGCTGTCTGCTCTACAGCGTGTAGTACCCAAAGAGACCTGATTCGTGTATTTACCTGTATCCGACCCGGCTTGCCTTGACCCTTCCAGTTTCCTGCCTGCCTCTGACCCCCGGCTTTGTTTGACCAATCTTCTGCCTGATCCTCCAGTACCTTGCCGTCAGCCAATACTACCGACCCGGCTTGTCCGACCAATCTCTCCAGTTGCTGTGTCCTGGTTCCAGTCCAGTCAGCCTCATCAGTTCCAGTCCAGTTGCTTGTTCCTGGTTCCAGTCCAGTTGCTGTATCCTGGTTCCAGTCCAGCCAGTCTCTTCAGTTCCAGTCCAGTTGCTGTGTTCCTGGTTCCGGTTCAGCCTGCCATACTTCCTGGGTGCCTGGATCCGTCCCAGTCTTCAGACTCTACTCTACCTTGATCCATCCTGCCAGGCACTCGTACCCCTTCTACCTCCGTGCCTCCTGTCTTCAGTACCAGGGGCCGCCGGTGGAAGCCATAAGAGAGGCCTCCCTCTGCAGATCCGGGCTCGTCACCGTCAGGTACGTGACAGTAGCAGACAGCCATGTCTGAGCCCGGGCAGGGAGCCTCACCTATGGAGGAACTCTGTCGGCACCTGGCAGGTTTGTCTGAAGCAGTCAAGAGTCTTCAACAAGGATACACCCGCTTGGAAGAACAAGTGCGGGTCCTCACCAATCCCTCTGCCATCCAAGAGGGGCCCCACGCCTCTGCTTCCACAGCCGGAACAAGTTCCTCACCCACAGTGGTCATGCTTCCTCCTGAACCTAAGGTTCCTACACCCGAAAGATTTTCCGGGGATCGGAGCAAGTTTAGGGCCTTTCGGAATTCGTGTGAACTGTATTTTGCCCTACAGCCCCGTACCTTTTCTCTAGAGGCCACCAAGGTGGGCTTTGTGGTCTCTTTGCTCGCTGGAGACCCTCAGAGCTGGGCCCACCGTCTCTTTGAACAGAAGGATGTATCACTAAACAACCTCGC
Organism: Rana muscosa; assembly: GCA_029206835.1. Lineage (NCBI taxonomy): Eukaryota > Metazoa > Chordata > Amphibia > Anura > Ranidae > Rana > Rana muscosa. Next base: position 111,106,069 of record CM055128.1, on the reverse strand, counting down.
TGCTTTTTTCGATGCCCTGGCCCAGCTATACGAAGATCCCCAACTCTCAGTAACCGCAGAAGCCGCCTTGCGTTCCCTTCAACAAGGACGCAGGCCAGCGGAGGACTATGTGGCAGAATTCAGGCGGTGGAGTGCGGATACCAATTGGAATGATGCCGCCCTCCGCCATCAGTTTCGCTTAGGACTTTCCGATTCCTTGAAGGACGAGCTAGCTAGAGTTGGTGTACCACAGACACTCAACCTGTTGATTGATCTAACCATCCAGATTGACCGACGTCTGAGGGAACGGAGGGCTGAGAGGACCACTGGCTTCTCCCGCCCAACCTGGATGCTTCCTCGGGCTCCTAGTCACCTGTACTCGGCTCCTGCTACACCTCCAACTCCCACATCTGACACGCCTGAACCAATGCAGCTCGGGCTCCTTCGTCCATCCCTCGCTCCTGAGGAACGCCAGCGCCGCCGAATAAATAATCTGTGCCTGTACTGCGGGGACCCCGGACATTTCGTTAGAACCTGTCCCCTGAAGCTTCGTAAGTTTCTTTCAGTTTCTTCTAACATGACTAACCTACAAGCCAAAACCACATCTCACCTTGCCCTCTCTGTTTCATTACAGCTCCCAGGAAGGACTTTGCAAGTACCCGCCATTATTGATTCCGGAGCATGCAGCTGCTTTATGGACTCAGCCTTTGCCATTAAACACCAAATTCCCCTTCGTACCAAGACCCACGGACTTCGTGTCCATCTGGCTGATGGTTCCGTCATTAAGTCCGGACCTGTGACCCAGGAGACCACTCCTATACCCGCTACCATCTTTACCACCTCTGGAACCCACCAAGAATGCTTGTGTCTGGACATCATCTCTTCCCCGTTGTTTCCCTTGATCCTTGGTATGCCTTGGTTACAAGCCCACAATCCCACTATCAACTGGACTACGGGAATAGTTGCCTTTCCTTCTTCCTATTGCCAACAGTCCTGCGGCTCATATAAACCTCCTGGGCCGGCCTCGTTACTATGCATTGACACCGAAGATGGCACCCGTCAATCCATCCCAGAAGTTTACCACGACTTTCTTGACGTATTTAGTAAACAAAAGGCAGAGACTCTACCACCCCATCGGGCCTACGATTGCCCCATCGACCTACTTCCTGGAGCAAAGATTCCGTTCGGTAGAGTCTTCCCTTTAACGGAGGTGGAACAAGGGGCTTTAAAAAATTATGTTGATGAGAACTTGCAAAAAGGGTTCATCCACCCTTCCACATCCCCAGCAGGCGCAGGCATCTTTTTTGTAGAGAAAAAGGACCACACCCTTCGACCTTGTGTGGATTACCGGGAATTGAATAAAATTACAGTAAAAAATCGCTACCCTCTCCCCCTGGTACCAGAGTTATTTCAGAGACTAGGTACTGCCACCATCTTTACCAAACTTGACCTCCGCGGAGCCTACAACTTGATCCGTATCAAAGAAGGTGACGAATGGAAGACCGCCTTCCGTACCCGGTATGGACATTTTGAGTACTTGGTAATGCCATTCGGGTTGTGTAACGCCCCTGCCACTTTCCAGTATTTTATCAACGATGTTCTACGGGACTTCCTAGACCTCTTTGTTATTGTTTATCTTGATGATATCTTAATTTTTTCTTCCTCCCTTGATTCTCATCGCAGACATGTCAAAAATGTGTTGGGTCGGCTCCGCCAGCATGGCCTGTATGCGAAGGCCGAAAAATGCGAGTTCGAGCAAGAGAGTATATCATTTCTGGGGTTAATCATTTCCAGCGAGGGCATCAAGATGGATCCTCAAAAGATTACCGCAATCCTGGACTGGCCAGAACCGGTGGACAAGAAGGGAATCCAACGTTTCGTTGGATTCGCCAACTTCTACCGCAAGTTCATCAGGGGGTTTTCAGCTATTATCGCACCCATTACTCAACTCACCAAGCAAGGAACACGTTTTCACTGGTCTCCTGAAGCCCAAGAAGCTTTTGAACGCCTGAAGGCCCTATTTACCTCAGCCTCTATCTTGAAACACCCAGACTCCTCACTACCATTCGTACTTGAGGTAGACGCCTCCGAAATAGCGGTAGGAGCAATACTGTCCCAAAGACAGGGAGTCAAAGCCTTGCTCCACCCAGTAGCCTTCTTCTCCCGCAAGCTTTCTGCAGCAGAGAGGAACTACGACGTGGGGGATCGGGAGCTACTAGCGATCAAGTCTGCACTAGAAGAATGGCGGTACCTGCTGGAGGGCGCGGCTCATCCGATCCTAATATTCACTGACCACAAGAACCTGGAGTACCTGAAAGCCGCGAGAAGATTGAATCCACGACAAGCCAGGTGGGCACTCTTCTTCTCCCGGTTCTCTTTTCATGTTACTTATCGTCCTGGGGCCAAGAATATTAAGCCTGACGCCCTGTCTCGGATGTTCCATAAGTCCAAGGAGACTTCTCCGCCTGATACCATCCTTGCCCCCGGAAATTTCCTTCTTCTACAGGAGAACCTGTTCACTCAAATCAAACAAGCTTCCACCGGGCAGAGACAGTTCTCCGAGCCGGAATTGCAGGTTAAGGATGGACTATTGTGGTACCAAGACAGAATCTACGTACCTGAGAAACTAAGAGTAACCGCATTAGAACTCTGCCACGACCACGCCCTGGCCGGGCATTTTGGCGTTGCCAAGACCACTGACCTGGTACAGCGCACCTTCTGGTGGCCTCGAGTACGTGAAGACTGTAGGAGGTTTGTAGATTCTTGTACAACTTGTACCCGAAACAAGGGTTCCAGATCCAAGGCCTGGGGACTACTAAAACCCTTACCCGTTCCAGATAGGCCCTGGAGAATGTTGTCCATCGACTTCATTGTCGAGTTACCCCCGGCCGAGAACCATTCCACCATCTTCGTTATTGTGGACCGTCTGTCCAAGATGGCACACTTCATCCCTATGAAAGGGACTCCCTCCGCTCCTGAAACCGCACAGGTATTCATCAGAGAAATAGTCAGACTCCACGGGGTACCAGCCAATATTGTTTCCGATCGCGGGGTTCAATTTACCTCTCGATTCTGGAGATCCCTTTGCAAAACCTTGAAAATCGAATTATCGTTTTCCTCTGCTTACCATCCACAGACCAACGGACAGACGGAGAGAACGAATCAGACGCTCGAGCAATACCTGCGATGCTTCTCCTCTTTTGCTCAGGACAACTGGGTTTCCCTACTTCCGTTGGCCGAGTTTGCGTATAACAATTCCATCCACTCCGCTACCTGCCAGACTCCTTTCTTTGCAAACTATGGTTTTCATCCTACTTTTCTGCCTAACTCCCTTCCTGAGTGTCCTGTACCTGCAGTCCAGGAAAAGTTAAATTTTTTCTCGGTCAATAACCAGCTTTTACAAGAGACCATGACCAAGACTCAAGAACGCAACAAGACAATTTATGACAAGAAGAGACGGGGTGAATTAGTGTTGGTACCCGGCGACCAAGTATGGCTATCTACCACAAACCTAAGAATGGCATGCCCTTCTAAAAAACTGGGCCCCAAATTTTTAGGTCCATTCCCTGTTAAGAGGAAAATTAATGAAGTAGCTTATGAATTGGAACTTCCTGACTCTCTTAGAATCCATCCAGTTTTTCATGTCTCTCTCCTAAAACCCACAGTCTCTAATCCGTTTCCAGATCGGAAGCCGGATCACCCTGATCCGATCATTATTGACGGTGAGCAGGAATTCGAAGTAGAAGCTATCATGGACTTCAGGAGAAGAAATAACCAGAACCAATTCCTAATTAAATGGAAGGGCTACGGACCCGAGGAAAACTCATGGGAACCCGAGGAGAATATCCATGCCAGGAGTTTGATACAGGCTTTCAAAAGGACTCACCCTGGAAGGTTCACCCGGCTGGGCATCCGGAGGCTGCCCCTTGGGGGGGCAATGTCATAGAAATCCTGTCAGCTACAGGATTCCTGGACTTCCTGATTCCGAATCTCGGGCACGTCCACGCGCGCGGGCACGCGCGCGCGCGATGGCGAGCACGTGCGCGCGCACGCGCTTAGCGGGGGCGCGCGCACGCTCCACAAAGCGCGCCAGAAGAGCTATTTAAACATGCCTGTGACAGACAGTCCCTGCTGTCTGCTCTACAGCGTGTAGTACCCAAAGAGACCTGATTCGTGTATTTACCTGTATCCGACCCGGCTTGCCTTGACCCTTCCAGTTTCCTGCCTGCCTCTGACCCCCGGCTTTGTTTGACCAATCTTCTGCCTGATCCTCCAGTACCTTGCCGTCAGCCAATACTACCGACCCGGCTTGTCCGACCAATCTCTCCAGTTGCTGTGTCCTGGTTCCAGTCCAGTCAGCCTCATCAGTTCCAGTCCAGTTGCTTGTTCCTGGTTCCAGTCCAGTTGCTGTATCCTGGTTCCAGTCCAGCCAGTCTCTTCAGTTCCAGTCCAGTTGCTGTGTTCCTGGTTCCGGTTCAGCCTGCCATACTTCCTGGGTGCCTGGATCCGTCCCAGTCTTCAGACTCTACTCTACCTTGATCCATCCTGCCAGGCACTCGTACCCCTTCTACCTCCGTGCCTCCTGTCTTCAGTACCAGGGGCCGCCGGTGGAAGCCGTAAGAGAGGCCTCCCTCTGCAGATCCGGGCTCATCACCGTCAGGTACGTGACACTTTGGGACTCCTCTATCACCCCTAAGTTCAGCATTTTCTGTACTTCCTCCCGTATTGCCTCCCGTCGGGCCTCTGGGATCCGATAGGGTTTTAACTTCACCCTTTCACCGGGCGGGGTAATGATGTCATGCTCTACCCCAAATGTTTGTCCCAGCAGCTCAGAGAATACCTCCTTGTTGTGAAGCACAAACTCCTTAACCTCCTGTTGTTGGGGTTGTGACAAGGTGGCTGCTATTCCAACCTCAGGAATCACGCAACCAGTTTGAGCTGGTGACCAAGTGTCTGCGACTAGGGACTCTCTATCCCTCCAGGCTTTCAACAGATTAACGTGATAGATCTGTTCGGGCTTTCGCCTTCCTGGTTGTCTGACCTTGTAATTCACTTCGCTCACTTTTTCCATTATCTCGTAGGGGCCTTGCCATTTGGCAAGGAATTTACTTTCAACCGTAGGGACAAGTACCAGTATCCTATCCCCCGGGGAAAAGGTACGGGTCTTGGCTCCAAGGTTGTACACTCTCTGCTGTGCTAACTGCGCTTGGGCCAAATGTTCCTTCACGATGGGCATTACCTGTGCAATTCGGTCTTGCATCAGGGCGACATGCTCAATCACACTCCTGTGGGGAGAACTCTCACTTTCCCAAGTTTCCTTGGCAATATCCAACAGCCCTCTTGGGTGTCTCCCATACAGTAACTCAAAGGGGGAGAATCCCGTAGAGGATTGGGGCACCTCCCTAATAGCAAACATCAGATAAGGAAGTAGACAGTCCCAATCCTTTCCATCTCTATCCACCACTTTCTTCAACATTTGTTTTAGGGTTTTGTTGAATCTTTCAACCAGCCCATCGGTTTGGGGGTGATACACAGATGTACGTAATTGCGTCACTTTGAACAATTTACACAGCTCCTTCATAACCCGGGACATAAAGGGTGTACCTTGGTCCGAAAGCAGTTCTTTACAAATACCCACCCGGCTAAACACAAGAGATAGCTCTTTGGCTATGGTTTTGGCCGAGGTATTTCGGAGAGGGATCGCTTCTGGATAACGGGTGGCATAGTCCATTATAACTAATATGTACTGGTGCCCCCTAGCGGACTTGATTATAGGACCTACCAAATCCATGGCGATCCTCTCAAACGGGACCTCAATGATGGGTAGAGGGACCAGCGGGCTACGGAAATGTGGCATCGGGGCCGACCTCTGACACACAGGGCAGGAGGAACAATAATTTTCTATGTCCTTCATCACCCCCGGCCAATAGAATCTCTGTAATACCCTCTCTCGGGTTTTCTCTGTCCCTAGATGACCTCCAAGAATGTGCCCATGGGCCAACTCCAACACCAACTTCCTGTAAGGTTTGGGCACCACAAGCTGCTCAACGGTTTCTTCTGCCCTTTTTGCCACCCGATACAGTAGGTCCTTCTCTACGCTGAAGTATGGGTAAGTGCAGGTATTATCTGGGTTCACTAACTCGCCATCTATTTTCACTACGTTTTCCCGTGCCTTTATTAGGGCGGGGTCTTTCAACTGTTCTGTGGCAAAGTTTTCCCTGTGAACCTCAAGATCAGAAAACTCCACAGACGGTAGGTTTTCGTCTGAGGAGGTGGGCTCCTCTCCAGTTTCTTGAGTCTCCCCTGCCAATACTGATAAGGGAAATTCCGGAGAGTCCTCACCACTCTCAGGGGAGTTCTGGCTATCACATTCCTGGCACATAGGGGCACCAGTGGGGGGCTCAGGATCATCCCACAGTTCCCAGAACTTCGGAAAATCCCTTCCCACAATGGCGTCATACGGTAACTGAGATACTAAGCCCACTGGATGAGAGAGGGTACCTTTGGGGGTCTCGAAACACACTGTAGTCACTGGATACTCTCGGGTGTCCCCATGCACACAAATAACAGCTACCTTGCTATTCCCAGAGACCTCTGTTTTAACTAACTCAGCCTTTATCAGGGTCACAAGGCTACCTGAATCCAGCAATACCACAACATTTCTACCATTAACACACATTTTGCATAAATGTTTCTCAGTTCCTCGAATGGCAGTGCATGCGACTGTCGCACACAGCGACTGACGTCTGCCCGTCAGAAAGTCACACTGCATGGGTTCCTCCACAACCGGGCAATTGGCTGCAATATGTCCCGCTTGCCGGCAGCGGTAGCAAACGATCCTTCTTGCCGCCTCTTGAGCCGCTGATTTCCCAGGCTGTTCTCGCCAAACTTGGGGTAGAGCTCCCACCCTCTCACTCTCTCCACCCTTACCCCTTGGAATCCTCTTATCCGCCCCTGGGGATGGTCTGGTCTTAGGGTGGAAAGTCCGAGTGTCTCTGGAAGAGGCCGTCAGGTTCTCTGTAGCCAAGTATTTCTCCACACGATCCACAAGACCATCGGCCGTCTCTGGGTCTCCATGGCTTACCCACTTTTGGATGGCAGTAGGAAGAGCTCTCAAAAACCGATCCATTACAACACGTTCCACAATCTTTGGTGCGGACAAAGTCTCTGGCTGTAGCCACTTTCTGCTCAGGTGAATGAGATCATACATTTGAGACCTGGGGGGTTTTCCAAGCTGGAAAGTCCAGTTATGCACACGCTGAGCCCGGACAGCCTGGGTGACACCCAGCCTTGCCAATATCTCAGCTTTTAGCATCACATAGTCTTTTGCTTGGTCAGGCTCTAGGTCATAGTAAGCCTTCTGCGATTCACCAGTTAACAGAGGAGCCACCAGTCCAGCCCACTGCTCCTCAGGCCACTTTTCTCTTTCAGCAGTCCTTTCAAATGTGGTCAAAAATACCTCTGGATCATCCTCTCCAGTCATTTTTGTCAATAAACGACTCACCCCAAAGGACGCGGTATTAGTGGGACGGCTTTCCTCACTGGTCTGCGGACGTTGCTGCATTACTGCTTCCATTTGTTGTAGTCTCTGCTCTTGCTTCTGTAACAGGTCTATGAAGCGGGCCTCAGATTGCTGCTGGGCTTGTTGCTGAGCTTCCAGACTCTGTTGGTGAGCTTGCTGCTGGGCTGCAAGGTTCTGTTGATGAGCTTGCTGCTGGGCTGCGAAGTTCTGTTGTTGAGCTGCAAGGCTCTTTTGCAAACCTGCATTTGTCTGCTGTTGATTGGCATTTGCTAGAGCCAGCTGCTTCAGTATCTCCTCCATGCTGGCTTAAAAAAAACTGCCACTGGTTCTCCACCAACTGTGAGGGGGTTAGCTCGGCAGCGGGTGTGTGTGACCCCCGGGATGGGCTCCCCACACAAAAACAGGCCCAGCAAACGGAGGTTGTGGTTTTCAAAATCAAAAAAAGGTGCGGTTTATTTTCTATTTACAGTGACAAAACACAGCAAAGCCAAAAGAAACATAAACAAAATAAATCCTGGTCAACTTGACCTCTGACTAAACATACAGGTTTCCTAACTAACAACTGGGATCAGCCTAGTGCTGTCCTAGTCCCTAAGTCCCTGGTTTTAAATGTCCAAGCAAATAGCCACACAGGCTTTGTCTCACCGCACAGGGGTTCATTCTCCCTAGACAGTCCACACAGGTCTGGGTCCAGGCATGAGCTAACATCTAATGAAGCTGGGAGTTCTTATAGAGGCCTAAATGAGCTGACAAGCTTCAGCTGGTCTCATCAACTCCCTGTCTGCACGACGCCCCACACTCTCCCTAGAGGTATGAGTCATCCATGAGCCCACTAGCCTTAGCTGGGCTTATACAACTCTCCACCTAGTTGTATAAGTAGGCGTAAAGCCTGAATCTGGGCGAAATATATCTACCCCCCTGGATGCAACCAGGTGACTTTACCTTCCTGCTGTCACAATATATATATATATATATATTGTGAGGGGGTTAGCTTGGCAGCGGGTGTGTGTGACCCCCGGGATGGGCTCCCCACACAAAACAGGCCCAGCAAACGGAGGTTGTGGTTTTCAAAATCAAAAAGGTGCGGTTTATTTTCTATTTACAGTGACAAAACACAGCAAAGCAAAAGAAACATAACCAAAATAAATCCTGGTCAAGTTGACCTCTGACTAAACATACAGGTTTCCTAACTAACAACTGGGATCAGCCTAGTGCTGTCCTAGTCCCTAAGTCCCTGGTTTTAAATGTCCAAGCAAATAGCCACACAGGCTTTGTCTCACCGCACAGGGGTTCACTCTCCCTAGACAGTCCACACAGGTCTGGTTCCAGGCATGAGCTAACATCTAATGAAGCTGGGAGTTCTTATAGAGGCCTAAATGAGCTGACAAGCTTCAGCTGGTCTCATCAACTCCCTGTCTGCACGACGCCCAGCCCTCTCCCTAGAGGTATGAGTCATCCATGAGCCCACTAGCCTTATACAACTCTCCACCTAGTTGTATAAGTCGGCGTAAAGCCTGAATCTGGGCGAAATATATCTACCCCCCTGGATGCAACCAGGTGACTTTACCTTCCTGCTGTCACATACCCCCCCCTCTTGTTTTAACCTCGGGGTTGGAACACCAGCAATCAGGCATTCATGTACTCGAGACAAAGCATCCACATTCCCCATTTGAACGCCAGGGCGATGCTTTACTGTGAAGTTGAATTCCTGGAGGGCCAGGAACCACCTATTCACTCTTCTATTTGTTTCCTTGTTTTGAGCCATCCACTTTAACGGAGCGTGATCCGTAACCATGTCAAAGTGCCTACCTAGCAGGTAGTACCGAAGGGAATCTAGAGCCCACTTCACCGCTAAACACTCCTTTTCAACCGTGGCGTAATTTACCTCATGGGACTTCAACTTCCTGCTGAGGTAAATGACTGGGTGCTCTTCCCCGTTCCAGACCTGGGACAATACTGCTCCTAACCCCACATCTGACGCATCACTTTGTACGACAAAGTCTTTAGAGAAGTCGGGTGAGTACAACACTGGCTGGCTACATAAGGCTTGTTTCAAGAATTGGAATGCTGCCTCAGCCTCGGGGGTCCATTTAATCATGACCGACCCTTTCCCCTTCGTCAGGTTGGTTAGGGGCACAGCCTTAGAAGCAAAGTGGGGAATGAATCGCCGATAATACCCAGCGATTCCCAGAAAGGCTCGTACCTGCTTCTTGCTGTTGGGACGTGGCCAACTCTGGATGGCCTCGACTTTGTTGAGTTGGGGTTTTATTACTCCCCTCCCAATGGTGTACCCAAGATATTTGGCCTCCTCCTGCCCAATGGTACACTTCTTGGGGTTAGCCGTAAACCCCGCTTCCCGAACAGAGTCCAGGACTGCTTGCACTTTTGGCAGATGTGAGGCCCAATCTGTGCTATGGACAATTACGTCATCCAGGTAAGCCGCAGCATACTTCCGATGGGGCCTCAGCATCTGGTCCATTTTCCGCTGGAATGTGGCCGGCGCATTCTGTAACCCGAACGGCATTCTTTTATATTGGAACGCCCCGTCTGGGGTTACAAATGCGGTTTTCTCTTTGGCCGACTTGGCCAGGGGGATTTGCCAATACCCTTTTGTGAGGTCAAGAGTCGTCATGTATCGGGCTGTTCCCAGCCGGTCGATCAACTCATCTATACGTGGCATGGGGTAGGTGTCAAATTTTGTAACTTTGTTCAACTGACGAAAATCGTTACAAAATCGCCAGCTCCCATCCGGTTTAGGCACCAACACGATGGGACTAGACCAATCACTTTGGGACTCCTCTATCACCCCTAAGTTCAGCATTTTCTGTACTTCCTCCCGTATTGCCTCCCGTCGAGCCTCTGGGATCCGATAGGGTTTTAACTTCACCCTTTCACCGGGCGGGGTAATGATGTCATGCTCTACCCCAGATGTTTGTCCCGGCAGCTCAGAGAATACCTCCTTGTTGCGAAGCACAAACTCCTTAACCTCCTGTTGTTGGGGTTGTGACAAGGTGGCTGCAATTCCAACCTCAGGAATCACGCAACCAGTTTGAGCTGGTGACCAAGTGTCTGCGACTAGGGACTCTCTATCCCTCCAGGCTTTCAACAGATTAACGTGATAGATCTGTTCGGGCTTTCGCCTTCCTGGTTGTCTGACCTTGTAATTCACTTCGCTCACTTTTTCCATTATCTCGTAGGGGCCTTGCCATTTGGCAAGGAATTTACTTTCAACCGTAGGGACAAGTACCAATATCCTATCCCCCGGGGAAAAGGTACGGGTCTTGGCTCCACGGTTGTACACTCTCTGCTGTGCCAACTGCGCTTGGGCCAAATGTTCCTTCACGATGGGCATTACCTGTGCAATTCGATCTTGCATCAGGGCGACATGCTCAATCACACTCCTGTGGGGAGAACTCTCACTTTCCCAAGTTTCCTTGGCAATATCCAACAGCCCTCTTGGGTGTCTCCCATACAGTAACTCAAAGGGGGAGAATCCCGTAGAGGATTGGGGCACCTCCCTAATAGCAAACATCAAATAAGGAAGTAAACAGTCCCAATCCTTTCCATCTCTATCCACCACTTTCTTCAACATTTGTTTTAGGGTTTTGTTGAATCTTTCAACCAGCCCATCGGTTTGGGGGTGATACACAGACGTACGCAATTGCGTCACTTTGAACAATTTACACAGCTCTTTCATAACCCGGGACATAAAGGGTGTACCTTGGTCCGTAAGCAGTTCTTTACAAATACCCACCCGGCTAAAAACAAGAGATAGCTCTTTGGCTATGGTTTTGGCCGAGGTATTTCGGAGAGGGATCGCTTCTGGATAACGGGTGGCATAGTCCATTATAACTAATATGTACTGGTGCCCCCTAGCGGACTTGATTATAGGACCTACCAAATCCATGGCGATCCTCTCAAACGGGACCTCAATGATGGGTAGAGGGACCAGCGGGCTACGGAAATGTGGCATCGGGGCCAACCTCTGACACACAGGGCAGGAGGAACAATAATTTTCTACGTCCTTCATCACCCCCGGCCAATAGAATCTCTGTAATACCCTCTCTCGGGTTTTCTCTGTCCCCAGATGACCTCCAAGAATGTGCCCATGGGCCAACTCCAACACCAACTTCCTGTAAGGTTTGGGCACCACAAGCTGCTCAACGGTTTCTTCTGCCCTTTTTGCCACCCGATACAGTAGGTCCTTCTCTACGCTGAAGTATGGGTAAGTGCAGGTATTATCTGGGTTCACTAACTCGCCATCTATTTTCACTACGTTTTCCCGTGCCTTTATTAGGGCGGGGTCTTTCAACTGTTCTGTGGCAAAGTTTTCCCTGTGAACCTCAAGATCAGAAAACTCCACAGACGGTAGGTTTTCGTCTGAGGAGGTGGGCTCCTCTCCAGTTTCTTGAGTCTCCCCTGCCAATACTGATAAGGGAAATTCCGGAGAGTCCTCACCACTCTCAGGGGAGTTCTGGCTATCACATTCCTGGTACATAGGGGCACCAGTGAGGGGCTCAGGATCATCCCACAGTTCCCAGAACTTCGGAAAATCCCTTCCCACAATGGCGTCATGCGGTAACTGAGATACTAAGCCCACTGGATGAGAGAGGGTACCTTTGGGGGTCTCGAAACACACTGTAGTCACTGGATACTCTCGGGTGTCCCCATGCACACAAATAACAGCTACCTTGCTATTCCCAGAGACCTCTGTTTTAACTAACTCAGCCTTTATCAGGGTCACAAGGCTACCTGAATCCAGCAATACCACAACATTTCTACCATTAACACACATTTTGCATAAATGTTTCTCAGTTCCTCGAATGGCAGTGCATGCGACTGTCGCACACAGCGACTGACGTCTGCCCGTCAGAAAGTCACACTGCATGGGTTCCTCCACAACCGGGCAATTGGCTGCAATATGTCCGGCTTGCCGGCAGCGGTAGCAAACGATCCTTCTTGCCGCCTCTTGAGCCGCTGATTTCCCAGGCTGTTCTCGCCAAACTTGGGGTAGAGCTCCCACCCTCTCACTCTCTCCACCCTCACCCCTTGGAATCCTCTTATCCGCCCCTGGGGATGGTCTGGTCTTAGGGTGGAAAGTCCGAGTGTCTCTGGAAGAGGCCGTCAGGTTCTCTGTAGCCAAGTATTTCTCCACACGATCCACAAGACCATCGGCCGTCTCTGGGTCTCCATGGCTTACCCACTTTTGGATGGCAGTAGGAAGAGCTCTCAAAAACCGATCCATTACAACACGTTCCACAATCTTTGGTGCGGACAAAGTCTCTGGCTGTAGCCACTTTCTGCTCAGGTGAATGAGATCATACATTTGAGACCTGGGGGGTTTTCCAAGCTGGAAAGTCCAGTTATGCACACGCTGAGCCCGGACAGCCTGGGTGACACCCAGCCTTGCCAAAATTTCAGCTTTTAGCATCACATAGTCTTTTGCTTGGTTAGGCTCTAGGTCATAGTAAGCTTTCTGCGATTCACCAGTTAACAGAGGAGCCACCAGTCCAGCCCACTGCTCCTCAGGCCACTTTTCTCTTTCAGCGGTCCTTTCAAATGTGGTCAAAAATACCTCTGGATCATCCTCTCCAGTCATTTTTGTCAATAAACGACTCACCCCAAAGGACGCGGTATTAGTGGGACGGCTTTCCTCACTGGTCTGCGGACGTTGCTGCATTACTGCTTCCATTTGTTGTAGTCTCTGCTCTTGCTTCTGTAACAGGTCTATGAAGCGGGCCTCAGATTGCTGTTGGGCTTGTTGCTGAGCTTCCAGACTCTGTTGGTGAGCTTGCTGCTGGGCTGCAAGGCTCTGTTGATGAGCTTGCTGCTGGGCTGCAAGGCTCCTTTGCAAACCTGCATTTGTCTGCTGTTGATTGGCATTTGCTAGAGCCAGCTGTTTCAGTATCTCCTCCATGCTGGCTTAAAAAAAAACTGCCACTGGTTCTCCACCAACTGTGAGGGGGTTAGCTTGGCAGCGGGTGTGTGTGACCCCCGGGATGGGCTCCCCACACAAAACAGGCCCAGCAAACGGAGGTTGTGGTCTTCAAAATCAAAAAGGTGCGGTTTATTTTCTATTTACAGTGACAAAACACAGCAAAGCAAAAGAAACATAACCAAAATAAATCCTGGTCAAGTTGACCTCTGACTAAACATACAGGTTTCCTAACTAACAACTGGGATCAGCCTAGTGCTGTCCTAGTCCCTAAGTCCCTGGTTTTAAATGTCCAAGCAAATAGCCACACAGGCTTTGTCTCACCGCACAGGGGTTCACTCTCCCTAGACAGTCCACACAGGTCTGGTTCCAGGCATGAGCTAACATCTAATGAAGCTGGGAGTTCTTATAGAGGCCTAAATGAGCTGACAAGCTTCAGCTGGTCTCATCAACTCCCTGTCTGCACAACGCCCAGCCCTCTCCCTAGAGGTATGAGTCATCCATGAGCCCACTAGCCTTATACAACTCTCCACCTAGTTGTATAAGTCGGCGTAAAGCCTGAATCTGGGCGAAATATATCTACCCCCCTGGATGCAACCAGGTGACTTTACCTTCCTGCTGTCACAATATATATATATACACACATACATACACACAGTTGTGCTCATAAGTTTACATACCCTGGCAGAGTTTATGATTTCTTGGCCATTTTTCAGAGAATATGAATAACACAAAAACTTTTAATTCCAGGAGCTCTGTGTAGGATGTCATATGCACATACGCCATGGGGTCTCTGCCAGTTGTCCATCCGCCCACAAGCTGGGGAGCTGTCTGACAGGTCCCTTAGACCTAACAGAGCTGTGTGGAGTGTCTGCACATGCACAGGATCTGAATTAAAGATGGAGAAGAGGGGTAAAGCGAGGACGTTTGCTTCCTGCAAGACAACGCAGGACTACATGGTCTAATAGGTATGTTTTGTTTTTTTACCTTAAAAAGGGACAAGCAATAAAGATTTTTTTTTGGGGGGGTGAGGGATAGGCAGAGTGAAGTTCCTACTATAGCTGATATCTGGTCTGGTGATCACGTCATGGCCTGGTTCACACTTGTGCGATTTCAGGTGCGACTTGCGTGGAAATGGAAATCACATTATTCTCTATAGCACATTTTCACGTCAATGCAGCACCGCACAGCACGTTTTTGGAAAAGGGTCCTGTGCTACTTTGGTGCGATGCAGCTGCCATTTTGGCTCTATAGACTTCAATGGATAAGCACCAAAAACATGTCCCTGCGTTTTTGCAGGTTGTTAAGCAGCTGGCATCTGCCGGCATCCTAACAACTAAAAGCTCATCCCTACTGTTAGCCACATACATAGTACCTCTACTCATTCACCAAAAAAAACACTTTTTTTTTTAAATAGCCCCCGATGTACATCCATCATCAATCACTTTGTCCAGCAATGTAGGTCCAAGTCAATCACAATGAACAATGACCACTGACCCCCCCATGAAGAAAGGAAAAAAAACAACGCCTTACGAAATCTGAATGATCCTGTTGCTTATCCGCCGCCAAATTACACTTTGCTTCCCCCATCCCCTTATGAGATCATTGAGGAAATATGGACATGTTCATATTTGATCAGTGAAGGCTCTGGATGTCCCAACCCCTTTGTTTACTTCAGCAGTGGGGCCCAGATTCCGATAACCCCCCAGCCCGCAAACCCCCATAACCACCAGGCCAGGTTTGTGGGGAAGAGTTCCTTTTCCCCCATCAACAAGTACCTCTCTCCCTTCCACATGTTCCCCATGTAGCATAGGATAGTTCAGGAGGGGGGCTGCACGCCTGGCCTCGGATAAGGTTCTGTATGGATTTTGAGGGGGACCTCATGGCAAATAAAATCCATAACAGATCTGAAGCATCTGAAGACGTCCATAATGAAGCGCATTGAATATGGTTCTGCTTCTAACTCATTGACACTCGGCGAGATGCAGGTGTAGCGGCGTTGACTATACAATACAACATTTTCTATTTGTGCTTAAGGGGCATGCTAACAAGTGAATGAGATGATTTATGTTATTAACGATTTTAATAAACGGTTATAAGTGATGTAGCATTTTCCCTTGTTTTTCTTGCATCCTCTTCCCATTTGTGGCTGCGGGAAGTGAAGTATCCAGAATAGGGAGATTATTAAAGGTGCATTTGACCCACTGCGTTTTAAGGGGTCCATCATCTCTGATGAATGTGGGAAACACTGGGAGTTACAAAGAGGCACATCACAGAGAAGTGTGGCACAACTGAGCGAAGTTAAGTTTTGTGGAAAATTGAACACATATCTATGGAAAGTTTCAATGGACAGTTTTTCGTATATTGCACTCTGAAGTACAGTATGCTGTGGACTGTTTTGCAATTTATGTCAATGTGTTTCTTATGGTCTTGCACAGTTTAATGGCTCTTATTATTAATGGTCTGTACTGTGCACAATATTATGGGTTTAATTAGCACTATTGCACTTTATTCATATTATTGTATGTTATGCGTTCACTTTAGATATTCAGTTTCATAGTGTGTGTGTGTGTGTATGTGTAATATATATATATATATATATATATATATTGTGACAGCAGGAAGGTAAAGTCACCTGGTTGCATCCAGGGGGGTAGATATATTTCGCCCAGATTCAGGCTTTACGCCGACTTATACAACTAGGTGGAGAGTTGTATAAGCCCAGCTAAGGCTAGTGGGCTCATGGATGACTCATACCTCTAGGGAGAGTGTGGGGCGTCGTACAGACAGGGAGTTGATGAGACCAGCTGAAGCTTGTCAGCTCATTTAGGCCTCTATAAGAACTCCCAGCTTCATTAGATGTTAGCTCTTGCCTGGAACCAGACCTGTGTGGACTGTCTAGGGAGAGTGAACCCCTGTGCGGTGAGAAAAAGCCTGTGTGGCTATTTGCTTGGACATTTAAAACCAGGGACTTAGGGACTAGGACAGCACTAGGCTGATCCCAGTTGTTAGTTAGGAAACCTGTATGTTTACTCAGAGGTCAAGTTGACCAGGATTTATTTTATTTATGTTTCTTTTGCTTTGCTGTGTTTTGTCACTGTAAATAGAAAATAAACCGCACCTTTTTGATTTTGAAAACCACAACCTCCGTTTGCTGGGCCTGTTTTTGTGTGGGGAGCCCATCCCGGGGGTCACACACACCCGCTGCCGAGCTAACCCCCTCACAGTTGGTGGAGAACCAGTGGCAGTTTTTTTTTAAGCCAGCATGGAGGAGATACTGAAACAGCTGGCTCTAGCAAATGCCAATCAACAGCAGACAAATGCAGGTTTGCAAAGGAGCCTTGCAGCCCAGCAGCAAGCTCACCAACAGAGTCTGGAAGCTCAGCAACAAGCCCAGCAGCAATCTGAGGCCCGCTTCATAGACCTGTTACAGAAGCTAGAGCAGAGACTACAACAAATGGAAGCAGTAATGCAGCAACGTCCGCAGACCAGTGAGGAAAGCCGTCCCACTAATACCGCGTCCTTTGGGGTGAGTCGTTTATTGACAAAAATGACTGGAGAGGATGATCCAGAGGTATTTTTGACCACATTTGAAAGGACCGCTGAAAGAGAAAAGTGGCCTGAGGAGCAGTGGGCTGGACTGGTGGCTCCTCTGTTAACTGGTGAATCGCAGAAAGCTTACTATGACCTAGAGCCTAACCAAGCAAAAGACTATGTGATGCTAAAAGCTGAAATATTGGCAAGGCTGGGTGTCACCCAGGCTGTCCGGGCTCAGCGTGTGCATAACTGGACTTTCCAGCTTGGAAAACCCCCCAGGTCTCAAATGTATGATCTCATTCACCTGAGCAGAAAGTGGCTACAGCCAGAGACTTTGTCCGCACCAAAGATTGTGGAACGTGTTGTAATGGATCGGTTTTTGAGAGCTCTTCCTACTGCCATCCAAAAGTGGGTAAGCCATGGAGACCCAGAGACGGCCGATGGTCTTGTGGATCGTGTGGAGAAATACTTGGCTACAGAGAACCTGACGGCCTCTTCCAGAGACACTCGGACTTTCCACCCTAAGACCAGACCATCCCCAGGGGCGGATAAGAGGATTCCAAGGGGTGAGGGTGGAGAGAGTGAGAGGGTGGGAGCTCTACCCCAAGTTTGGCGAGAACAGCCTGGGAAATCAGCGGCTCAAGAGGCGGCAAGAAGGATCGTTTGCTACCGCTGCCGGCAAGCGGGACATATTGCAGCCAATTGCCCGGGTGTGGAGGAACCCATGCAGTGTGACTTTCTGACGGGCAGACGTCAGTCGCTGTGTGCGACAGTCGCATGCACTGCCATTCGAGGAACTGAGAAACATTTATGCAAAATGTGTGTTAATGGTAGAAATGTTGTGGTATTGCTGGATTCAGGTAGCCTTGTGACCCTGATAAAGGCTGAATTAGTTAAAACAGAGGTCTCTGGGAATAGCAAGGTAGCTGTTATTTGTGTGCATGGGGACACCCGAGAGTATCCAGTGACTACAGTGTGTTTCGAGACCCCCAAAGGTACCCTCTCTCATCCAGTGGGGTTAGTATCTCAATTACCGCATGATGCCATTGTGGGAAGGGATTTTCCGAAGTTCTGGGAACTGTGGGATGATCCTGAGCCCCCCACTGGTGCCCCTATGTACCAGGAATGTGATAGCCAGAACTCCTCTGAGAGTGGTGAGGACTCTCCAGAATTTCCCTTGTCAGTATTGGCAGGGGAGACTCAAGAAACTGGAGAGGAGCCCACCTCCTCAGACGAAAACCTACCGTCTGTGGAGTTTTCTGATCTGGAGGTTCACAGGGAAAATTTTGCCACAGAACAGTTAAAAGACCCCGCCCTAATAAAGGCACGGGAAAACGTAGTGGAAATAGATGGCGAGTTAGTGAACCCAGATAATACCTGCACTTACCCATACTTCAGCGTAGAGAAGGACCTACTGTATCGGGTGGCAAAAAGGGCAGAAGAAACCGTTGAGCAGCTTGTGGTGCCCAAACCTTACAGGAAGTTGGTGTTGGAGTTGGCCCATGGGCACATTCTTGGAGGTCATCTGGGGACAGAGAAAACCCGAGAGAGGGTATTACAGAGATTCTATTGGCCTGGGGTGATGAAGGACATAGAAAATTATTGTTCCTCCTGCCCTGTGTGTCAGAGGTCGGCCCCGATGCCACATTTCCGTAGCCCGCTGGTCCCTCTACCTATCATTGAGGTCCCGTTTGAGAGAATCGCAATGGATTTGGTAGGTCCTATAATCAAGTCCGCTAGGGGGCACCAGTACATATTGGTTATAATGGACTATGCCACCCGTTATCCAGAAGCGATCCCTCTCAGAAATACCTCGGCCAAAACCATAGCCAAAGAGCTATCTCTTGTTTTTAGCCGGGTGGGTATTTGTAAAGAACTGCTTACGGACCAAGGTACACCCTTTATGTCCCGGGTTATGAAAGAGCTGTGTAAATTGTTCAAAGTGACGCAATTGCGTACATCTGTGTATCACCCCCAAACCGATGGGCTGGTTGAAAGATTCAACAAAACCCTAAAACAAATGTTGAAGAAAGTGGTGGATAGAGATGGAAAGGATTGGGACTGTCTACTTCCTTATTTGATGTTTGCTATTAGGGAGGTGCCCCAATCCTCTACGGGATTCTCCCCCTTTGAGTTACTGTATGGGAGACACCCAAGAGGGCTGTTGGATATTGCCAAGGAAACTTGGGAAAGTGAGAGTTCTCCCCACAGGAGTGTGATTGAGCATGTCGCCCTGATGCAAGACCGAATTGCACAGGTAATGCCCATCGTGAAGGAACATTTGGCCAAAGCGCAGTTAGCACAGCAGAGAGTGTACAACCGTGGAGCCAAGACCCGTACCTTTTCCCCGGGGGATAGGATACTGGTACTTGTCCCTACGGTTGAAAGTAAATTCCTTGCCAAATGGCAAGGCCCCTACGAGATAATGGAAAAAGTGAGCGAAGTGAATTACAAGGTCAGACAACCAGGAAGGCGAAAGCCCGAACAGATCTATCACGTTAATCTGTTGAAAGCCTGGAGGGATAGAGAGTCCCTAGTCGCAGACACTTGGTCACCAGCTCAAACTGGTTGTGTGATTCCTGAGGTTGGAATAGCAGCCACCTTGTCACAACCCCAACAACAGGAAGTTAAGGAGTTTGTGCTTCGCAACAAGGAGGTATTCTCTGAGCTGCCGGGACAAACATCTGGGGTAGAGCATGACATCATTACCCCGCCCGGTGAAAGGGTGAAGTTAAAACCCTATCGGATCCCAGAGGCCCGACGGGAGGCAATACGGGAGGAAGTACAGAAAATGCTGAACTTAGGGGTGATAGAGGAGTCCCAAAGTGATTGGTCTAGTCCCATTGTGTTGGTGCCTAAACCGGATGGGAGCTGGCGATTTTGTAACGATTTTCGTCAGTTGAACAAAGTTACAAAATTTGACACCTACCCCATGCCACGTATAGATGAGTTGATCGACCGGCTGGGAACAGCCCGATATATATATATATATATACTGTGAGGGGGTTAGCTCGGCAGCGGGTGTGTGTGACCCCCGGGATGGGCTCCCCACACAAAAACAGGCCCAGCAGACGGAGGTTGTGGTTTTCAAAATCAAAAAGGTGCGGTTTATTTTCTATTTACAGTGACAAAAACACAGCAAAGCAAAAGAAACATAAACAAAATAAATCCTGGTCAATTT
This sequence comes from Rana muscosa, assembly GCA_029206835.1. NCBI lineage: Eukaryota > Metazoa > Chordata > Amphibia > Anura > Ranidae > Rana > Rana muscosa. Next base: position 111,085,915 of record CM055128.1, on the reverse strand, counting down.
GACCTCTGACTAAACATACAGGTTTCCTAACTAACAACTGGGATCAGCCTAGTGCTGTCCTAGTCCCTAAGTCCCTGGTTTTAAATGTCCAAGCAAATAGCCACACAGGCTTTGTCTCACCGCACAGGGGTTCACTCTCCCTAGACAGTCCACACAGGTCTGCTTCCAGGCATGAGCTAACATCTAATGAAGCTGGGAGTTCTTATAGAGGCCTAAATGAGCTGACAAGCTTCAGCTGGTCTCATCAACTCCCTGTCTGCACGACGCCCCACACTCTCCCTAGAGGTATGAGTCATCCATGAGCCCACTATCCTCAGCTGGGCTTATACAACTCTCCACCTAGTTGTATAAGTCGGCGTAAAGCCTGAATCTGGGCGAAATATATCTACCCCCCTGGATGCAACCAGGTGACTTTACCTTCCTGCTGTCACATACCCCCCCCTCTTGTTTTAACCTCGGGGTTGGAACACCAGCAATCAGGCATTCATGTACTCGAGACAAAGCATCCACATTCCCCATTTGAACGCCAGGGCGATGCTTTACTGTGAAGTTGAATTCCTGGAGGGCCAGGAACCGCCTATTCACTCTTCTATTTGTTTCCTTGTTTTGAGCCATCCACTTTAACGGAGCGTGATCCGTAACCATGTCAAAGTGCCTACCTAGCAGGTAGTACCGAAGGGAATCTAGAGCCCACTTCACCGCTAAACACTCCTTTTCAACGGTGGCGTAATTTACCTCATGGGACTTCAACTTCCTGCTGAGGTAAATGACTGGGTGCTCTTCCCCGTTCCAGACCTGGGACAATACTGCTCCTAACCCCACATCTGACGCATCACTTTGTACGACAAAGTCTTTAGAGAAGTCGGGTGAGTACAACACTGGCTGGCTACATAAGGCTTGTTTCAAGAATTGGAATGCTGCCTCAGCCTCGGGGGTCCATTTAATCATGACCGACCCTTTCCCCTTCGTCAGGTTGGTTAGGGGCACAGCCTTAGAAGCAAAGTGGGGAATGAATCGCCGATAATACCCAGCGATTCCCAGAAAGGCTCGTACCTGCTTCTTGCTGTTGGGACGTGGCCAACTCTGGATGGCCTCGACTTTGTTGAGTTGGGGTTTTATTACTCCCCTCCCAATGGTGTACCCAAGATATTTGGCCTCCTCCTGCCCAATGGTACACTTCTTGGGGTTAGCCGTAAACCCCGCTTCCCGAACAGAGTCCAGGACTGCTTGCACTTTTGGCAGATGTGAGGCCCAATCTGTGCTATGGACAATTACGTCATCCAGGTAAGCCGCAGCATACTTCCGATGGGGCCTCAGCATCTGGTCCATTTTCCGCTGGAATGTGGCCGGCGCATTCTGTAACCCGAACGGCATTCTTTTATATTGGAACGCCCCGTCTGGGGTTACAAATGCGGTTTTCTCTTTGGCCGACTTGGCCAGGGGGATTTGCCAATACCCTTTTGTGAGGTCAAGAGTCGTCATGTATCGGGCTGTTCCCAGCCGGTCGATCAACTCATCTATACGTGGCATGGGGTAGGTGTCAAATTTTGTAACTTTGTTCAACTGACGAAAATCGTTACAAAATCGCCAGCTCCCATCCGGTTTAGGCACCAACACAATGGGACTAGACCAATCACTTTGGGACTCCTCTATCACCCCTAAGTTCAGCATTTTCTGTACTTCCTCCCGTATTGCCTCCCGTCGGGCCTCTGGGATCCGATAGGGTTTTAACTTCTCCCTTTCACCGGGCGGGGTAATAATGTCATGCTCTACCCCAGATGTTTGTCCCGGCAGCTCAGAGAATACCTCCTTGTTGCGAAGCACAAACTCCTTAACCTCCTGTTGTTGGGGTTGTGACAAGGTGGCTGCGATTCCAACCTCAGGAATCACGCAACCAGTTTGAGCTGGTGACCAAGTGTCTGCGACTAGGGACTCTCTATCCCTCCAGGCTTTCAACAGATTAACGTGATAGATCTGTTCGGGCTTTCGCCTTCCTGGTTGTCTGACCTTGTAATTCACTTCGCTCACTTTTTCCATTATCTCGTAGGGGCCTTGCCATTTGGCAAGGAATTTACTTTCAACCGTAGGGACCAGTACCAGTATCCTATCCCCCGGGGAAAAGGTACGGGTCTTGGCTCCACGGTTGTACACTCTCTGCTGTGCTAACTGCGCTTGGGCCAAATGTTCCTTCACGATGGGCATTACCTGTGCAATTCGGTCTTGCATCAGGGCGACATGCTCAATCACACTCCTGTGGGGAGAACTCTCACTTTCCCAAGTTTCCTTGGCAATATCCAACAGCCCTCCTGGGTGTCTCCCATACAGTAACTCAAAGGGGGAGAATCCCGTAGAGGATTGGGGCACCTCCCTAATAGCAAACATCAGATAAGGAAGTAGACAGTCCCAATCCTTTCCATCTCTATCCACCACTTTCTTCAACATTTGTTTTAGGGTTTTGTTGAATCTTTCAACCAGCCCATCGGTTTGGGGGTGATACACAGATGTACGTAATTGCGTCACTTTGAACAATTTACATAGCTCCTTCATCACCCGGGACATAAAGGGTGTACCTTGGTCCGTAAGCAGTTCTTTACAAATACCCACCCGGCTAAACACAAGAGATAGCTCTTTGGCTATGGTTTTGGCCGAGGTATTTCGGAGAGGGATCGCTTCTGGATAACGGGTGGCATAGTCCATTATAACTAATATGTACTGGTGCCCCCTAGCGGACTTGATTATAGGACCTGCCAAATCCATGGCGATCCTCTCAAACGGGACCTCAATGATGGGTAGAGGGACCAGCGGGCTACGGAAATGTGGCATCGGGGCCGACCTCTGACACACAGGGCAGGAGGAACAATAATTTTCTATGTCCTTCATCACCCCCGGCCAATAGAATCTCTGTAATACCCTCTCTCGGGTTTTCTCTGTCCCCAGATGACCTCCAAGAATGTGCCCATGGGCCAACTCCAACACCAACTTCCTGTACGGTTTGGGCACCACAAGCTGCTCAACGGTTTCTTCTGCCCTTTTTGCCACCCGATACAGTAGGTCCTTCTCTACGCTGAAGTATGGGTAAGTGCAGGTATTATCTGGGTTCACTAACTCGCCATCTATTTTCACTACGTTTTCCCGTGCCTTTATTAGGGCGGGGTCTTTCAACTGTTCTGTGGCAAAGTTTTCCCTGTGAACCTCAAGATCAGAAAACTCCACAGACGGTAGGTTTTCGTCTGAGGAGGTGGGCTCCTCTCCAGTTTCTTGAGTCTCCCCTGCCAATACTGACAAGGGAAATTCCAGAGAGTCCTCACCACTCTCAGGGGAGTTCTGGCTATCACATTCCTGGTACATAGGGGCACCAGTGGGGGGCTCAGGATCATCCCACAGTTCCCAGAACTTCGGAAAATCCCTTCCCACAATGGCGTCATGCGGTAACTGAGATACTAGGCCCACTGGATGAGAGAGGGTACCTTTGGGGGTCTCGAAACACACTGTAGTCACTGGATACTCTCGGGTGTCCCCATGCACACAAATAACAGCTACCTTGCTATTCCCAGAGACCTCTGTTTTAACTAACTCAGCCTTTATCAGGGTCACAAGGCTACCTGAATCCAGCAATACCACAACATTTCTACCATTAACACACATTTTGCATAAATGTTTCTCAGTTCCTCGAATGGCAGTGCATGCGACTGTCGCACACAGCGACTGACGTCTGCCCGTCAGAAAGTCACACTGCATGGGTTCCTCCACAACCGGGCAATTTGCTGCAATATGTCCCGCTTGCCGGCAGCGGTAGCAAACGATCCTTCTTGCCGCCTCTTGAGCCGCTGATTTCCCAGGCTGTTCTCGCCAAACTTGGGGTAGAGCTCCCACCCTCTCACTCTCTCCACCCTTACCCCTTGGAATCATCTTATCCGCCCCTGGGGATGGTCTGGTCTTAGGGTGGAAAGTCCGAGTGTCTCTGGAAGAGACCGTCAGGTTCTCTGTAGCCAAGTATTTCTCCACACGATCCACAAGACCATCGGCCGTCTCTGGGTCTCCATGGCTTACCCACTTTTGGATGGCAGTAGGAAGAGCTCTCAAAAACCGATCCATTACAACACGTTCCACAATCTTTGGTGCGGACAAAGTCTCTGGCTGTAGCCACTTTCTGCTCAGGTGAATGAGATCATACATTTGAGACCTGGGGGGTTTTCCAAGCTGGAAAGTCCAGTTATGCACACGCTGAGCCCGGACAGCCAGGGTGACACCCAGCCTTGCCAATATTTCAGCTTTTAGCATCACATAGTCTTTTGCTTGGTTAGGCTCTAGGTCATAGTAAGCTTTCTGCGATTCACCAGTTAACAGAGGAGCCACTAGTCCAGCCCACTGCTCCTCAGGCCACTTTTCTCTTTCAGCGGTCCTTTCAAATGTGGTCAAAAATACCTCTGGATCATCCTCTCCAGTCATTTTTGTCAATAAACGACTCACCCCAAAGGATGCGGTATTAGTGGGACGGCTTTCCTCACTGGTCTGCGGACGTTGCTGCATTACTGCTTCCATCTGTTGTTGTAGTCTCTGCTCTTGCTTCTGCAACAGGTCTATGAAGCGGGCCTCAGATTGCTGCTGGGCTTGTTGCTGAGCCTCCAGACTCTGTTGCAAAGTTGCGTTTGTCTGCTGCTGGGCTGCAAGGCTCTGTTGATGAGCTTGCTGCTGGGCTGCGAAGTTCTGTTGTTGAGCTGCAAGGCTCTGTTGATGAGCTGCAAGGCTCTTTTGCAAACCTGCATTTGTCTGCTGTTGATTGGCATTTGCTAGAGCCAGCTGTTTCAGTATCTCCTCCATGCTGGCTTAAAAAAAACTGCCACTGGTTCTCCACCAACTGTGAGGGGGTTAGCTCGGCAGCGGGTGTGTGTGACCCCCGGGATGGGCTCCCCACACAAAAACAGGCCCAGCAGACGGAGGTTGTGGTTTTCAAAATCAAAAAGGTGCGGTTTATTTTCTATTTACAGTGACAAAAACACAGCAAAGCAAAAGAAACATAAACAAAATAAATCCTGGTCAATTTGACCTCTGACTAAACATACAGGTTTCCTAACTAACAACTGGGATCAGCCTAGTGCTGTCCTAGTCCCTAAGTCCCTGGTTTTAAATGTCCAAGCAAATAGCCACACAGGCTTTGTCTCACCGCACAGGGGTTCACTCTCCCTAGACAGTCCACACAGGTCTGCTTCCAGGCATGAGCTAACCCCTAATGAAGCTGGGAGTTCTTATAGAGGCCTAAATGAGCTGACAAGCTTCAGCTGGTCTCATCAACTCCCTGTCTGCACGACGCCCCACACTCTCCCTAGAGGTATGAGTCATCCATGAGCCCACTATCCTCAGCTGGGCTTATACAACTCTCCACCTAGTTGTATAAGTCGGCGTAAAGCCTGAATCTGGGCGAAATATATCTACCCCCCTGGATGCAACCAGGTGACTTTACCTTCCTGCTGTCACAATATGTATGTATATGTATATATACACACACACACACACACACACACACAGAGGGTAAAATAAGTATTGAACACGTCACCATTTTTCTAGTTAAATATATTTCTAGAAGGTGCGATTGACATGAAATTTTCACCACCATACATACAAAGAAACCAAAACAAATAAGTTCAGAAATTAAGTTATGTGTAATAAAATTGGAATGACACAGGGAAAAATTATTGAACACACAAAGAAAGGCAGGTGCAAAAAGCCATGGGAAAGCCAAGACACCAGCTGAAATCTATCAGTAATTAGAAAGCAATACTGCCCCTTGTCAGTGCAAAATAATATCAGCTGCTTCAGTCTCAACTGATGGCCTATTATTGTCTCATTACCAAGGTGTCACACAAAAAGCAAAGAGCTCTATCAAGACCTTCACAATCTTATTGTTGCAAAACATACTGATGGCATTGATTACAGAAGGATTCCCAAACTTTTGAATGTTCCAGTGAGCACTGCTGGGGCCATAATCCAGAAGTGGAAAGAACATAATTTCAACATAAACCGGCCACAATCAGGTGACCCTTGCAAGATTTCTGACAGAGGAGTGAAAAGAATTATCAGAAGAGTTGTCCAAGAGCCAAGGATGACTTGTGGAGAGCTTCAGAAAGACCCGGAATTAGCAGGTACAAAAAGGGGGGGGGAGGTTGGGACTTTAAATGAGGCGTATAATTGGTGCACCTCCATCCCTAATTCGAAAAAGTAAATGGAAGTTTGGGGACTTTGAGTGAGACTGTAGACATGGTGTTGTTAAAAAAGGTACATGTTTATTCAAAATAAACGCATGACACATCTCCAAACAGAAATCACATGGAAGGAAAAACATTCTGGTTGATGCAATTCCCCAGAGTTACACACACATAAGTATGGGTATGCACAATATAAGCAACAAGGTACATCAGTGTGTGACCAGGTGCCACATAGTGATCCGTATGGATAATGGAATACATTCAGTGAATTACATATGTACAGATATCACATGGCAACAAGCGCTAAAAACATGAAAAAGATTTGGCATATAAAACCAGTAAAAGTAAATGATTATGTTGTCAACTGAGTTGATGCGTTTTCTGATGCCCGACGTGTTTCGTGTATAAGTTACACTCTTCAGGGGCTAGTGCTCAGGACATCTAAAAAATATATAATGAAGTATAAATAACTAAATCTGGTTGCTGGTCAAGGGAAATAGATGATGGAACACAAAAGCCCATCTTGAGTACTTACATGGAATCTGGTACAATGGGTATGGTGCATATGGAGCCCTGACCAAAGATAGGTCCGTCATGGGAGCTGAGGTGATATATATCCGCACTTAGGCGGGGTGTACTGTCGCAGCCCTCCCAAGGACACCGGAACATGCAGTGTTGATGTTTATAATAAAAATTGAACCAAAGATGGCTGCCAAAGGCAATATAAAAAATAACACAAAATAAAAATGTCAAAACATGTTCATGCCCGGTGGGGGAAGGACCACAATGGGGAAATAAAGGTAAAATGACCTGATGCTCAAATCCCAGGAGTCCCAAAAATGCTGGGACCGATCCATGAACCATGGTGCTGTATGGCGTCTCAGGATAATGGTGGAGGTGAGTTTGGGGAGGGTTCATATAAGAGCACTCCACACAGGTGCAGGCTAATGATCCCCAGCATTGTTTAGGCAATAGAGAACAACCCACACACAGAGGTGCAGGCTAATGATCACCAGCGTCATGCAGGCAAGGCGTAAGCCAGGAGGAACCCCCGACGTGGGTGGGAGGAACACCCATGGAGGAGCTTGTGTCTCCAAGCTACGCCGGCTGAGATGGATGAACGCACGCTCAGCGTCATGACGCCAACGTGTGACGTCCCACGCTGGGCGGGGCGCATGACGCCGATGCGCTGTAGCGCTGTAGAATTAGCAGGTACAATTGTTTCAAAGAAAACAATAAGTAATGCACTCACCCACCATGGCCTATTTGCACGCTCACTACACAAGACTCCATTGCTGAAGAAAAAGCATGTTGAAGCGTTTGCTGCGCAGGATTTTAGACAAGGCTGTGAAATACTGGGAGAATATAGTCTGGTCAGACGAGACCAAAATTTAACTCTTTGGATGCCATAATACACACCAAGCTTGGAGGTCAAATGGCACTGCCCATCACCCCAAAAACACCTAACCAACAGTGAAGTTTGGAGGTGGGAACGTAATAATGTGGGGCTGTTGTTCAGCAAACGGTACTGGCAGTTCATATCATTGAAGGAAGGATGAATGGAAAAATGTACCAAGACATTCTTGATAAAAATCTGCTGCAATCTACCAGGATGATGAAGTGGAAATGGGGGTGGATATTTTGGCAAGACAATGATCCCAAACACAAAGCCAAGGAAACTCACAATTGGTTTCAAAGAAAAAAAATAAAGCTTCTAGAATGGCTCAGCCAATCACCTGACTTGTATCCAATAGGAAATCTTTGGAAAGAACTAAAGATCAGAGTTTATAGAAGAGGCACACCTGAGCAATGCATGCGACTAGTTTCTCCATATAGGAGGAGTCTTGAAGCTATCATTACCAACAAAGGATTTTGTACAAAGTATTAAATACATTTTTGTTAGCGTGTTTAATACTTTTTCCCTGTGACGCTCCATTTTATTACACATAACTTAATGTCTGCACTTTGTTTTGGTTTCTCTGTATGTATGGATCGCATTAGTTGTTACCAACATGTGGTGAAAAATAACACTTTTATAAATATAGTAAAGGGAAGGTAGGACAAAAGGGATTTTTGTGGTGCATAGATAAATCAATGAGAGAGAGTTTCTAAAAATATATAATTTTTTATTTGGTACAAATTATTACAAGAAATATAAAAACACAGATCCTAAGTATATTCAATACATAGTATGTCATACAGAGATGGTGGTCATAATACATAACGTTTTAGATGGAATATAAGAACTTGCATAGAAACCCAACATGTTTCGCTTAAAAAAGCTTCCTCAGGGGTATGCGAAGACCATCAACGTTTGTCAAGTATGACTATACAAAAAAGAAAAAAGAAATACAAAATTATACCTTTGAATAACTAAACAACCATATTGAGACAAATTGAATACAGACAGGATTAGACTGCAGGGTCAGATCCCTCCCTCTGTCACTTACCAAGCCACCCGTACTGTCTGCAGAGCACCACCAAGAAACACAGGATCAAGAACTACGATCAACCCTTATAAAGACAGGCGCGGTTGTGTGACCACAGCGAACAGTAGATAGGGGACCAGCTATATGTCAAAGACAAATACAAGAATAAAAAGAAAGAAAGAGAAAAGAAATAGAAATAAAATTGCAGTAAGATTGGTAAACCAATGAGCAAACCACAGAGGACAGAAAAATCCGTCTACTATGAGTTCAGAATGCAATAAATAAGGTTAACTTACATATAGTCAAGTGAACAAAGATATGTTCACTTGCAGATATTGTGAGGCTGTCTGCTTGGGGAAAGACCGATTTTTGTTGTGGAAGCCACTAAAAGAAACCACAATAGGTTTAGTTTATAGATATGAATAGCATGGCGTGCCTATATCCTCCAAAAATAAGCACACAAAATCAAAAAGTAAAATTCATCAAGAGAAATTGACGGACTGGATGTATTACAGGACGTGTATTGCATTTAAGCAATATTATTATAAATAGATATTTAAATATTTAAAGTTGTTCCATAAAAATAAAAATAAATAAAAAAAGAGACGAAATGAAACATCATGGACAATAGTCTCCATATATATATAGCAAAGTCAATAATGAAGATGGAAACAATAAATAATTAATTAATTACAGGTCCGACGGTCCAAAATAAAGTGGGACAAGAGCCCACTCTAACCAAATAGAAAACATCATATACATTTGGTATGATCCCCTATTAGTAGTGCAGACTAAGAAGTAGGTTATAAGCAAAAAAAGGGGTATATAGAGGAAACCAAAAAAGAAAAAAAGAAAAACCAGAAAAACCAGAATTTAGCTGAACCTTACCTATCGATGTCCAAGACATCAGCTTAGGCTCCACCAGCCCACACTGCTGCAACCAGTGTGTGAGCAGGTTATATACTGTCCGCCATTGCGGTTAGCGTCTGACATCACAGACCGCAATGCGGGCTAAGAGCGCATGACGTCAGCCCGTAGGACACAACACACGCCGAGGACTGCGGAAACCAGAATGCACCAGGGCATGGGGAGGAGCCGCTCACCGTCACAGCGGGCGGGACAGACGCAAGCGGACACTCCCCACTGGAATGACCAACCAACAGAGGACGTGCAAACACATCCCCCGTTGGGGATGACGAAAGCAGCCTAAGGCGGACAATGTGCCTGTCACCAAGGATGACGCTGCGCTGGAATAGGGTCATCCGTGGAGGAACATAGATGACCCTGGGCGCCCATATGGTCACACCGCACAAATCAAGGGGAAATCATGGCCTGAGCGAGATGGTGGCACACAACAGACAGGGCAGGTGGCTGATGTCAAAAAATGGAGGGATAAGCACAGATACAAATAAACGGGCCCAACTGGATATCCAGCTCACATGGCCCGATGCTCCAAGGGAGAGAAAAGAGAAGAGACCCATGTCAATCCCTAAACAGTTATATCAGAACTACATGATACAAATATATAGAATGTTACATAATATCAAACAAATAAAACAACACTTATTATAATGCAATAACCTTTAGATGAAAGTTGAAGCTCAAATGTCCATAACATGAAGGGCCACGAGAATATACTCGTGACCCTTGATGCAGAGACATACACCATTTTACAGTGGCAACAGTAGGCAGCTAATTGGGGGGAAAAAAAAATTGGAAAAGAAGGGGGAGAAAACAATGAATAAAAACAGAAAATCCATCCAGGAGATAACGTCAAAGGAATGGTCTAAAACTGAGACTTTCATTAAATCCAGGAAAATGAGTGGCCCTAAGGTCATAGATCCAGCGCGCCTCGAGTTGGAGAAGGGTCCTGTCTACACTGCCCCCCCTCGAGTCGAGCGGGACATGGTCCAGGGCCAAAAACTTGATAACATCAGGATCAAAGTTATGATAGTGACCAACATGCCCACTGATTGCAGTCATTACTTTTCTCTTCAAAATGAGTCTCATATGGTCCCTTATTCTCTTAAAGAAAGGTCTTTTAGTTTTCCCAACATAGTACCCACCGCATTGACACTGAGCCAGATAGATCACCCCCACTGTTTGGCAGGTGACTACAACTCGGGTAGAGTGCCAATTGCCATTGGGTAATTTGAACTTAGTTTTGGTGTCTACAAAGCGACAAACGTCGCAATGACCACAAGGCGATGTGCCTCCAGTGGATATATTTTTGGAGACTGAAGAGGTCTGAAAATGACTATGAACAAGGCGGTCTCTCAAAGAGGGAACCCGTCTAAAAGTAATCTCTGGGTGTTTTTTAACATATTTATTTACAGTTGAATCTGCTAGTAATAAGAGCCAGAATTTTTGTAAGATGTTTCTCATTTCTTTATGTTGGGAAGCGTACCTAGTAATTAGTCTGACCGTGTCAGTGGTTGCAGAGTTTTTAGAAGAGAAGATGAGAGCGCTTCTTTTTTGGGTCTTTAGCCGATTAAAGGCTTGTTTTAGACATTTATGGCTATAGCCTCTAGCTTTTAGTCTTCGATAGAGATCTTTTGAAGTGTCTCTAAAATCTGCATCCTTACTGCAGTTACGCCTAAGTCGAAGATATTGACTATAGGGAATGCTCCGCAGAAGGGGTGCTGGATGTGCACTGCTGGCATGAAGGATGGTATTTCCAGCGGTGGGTTTCCTGTATAGACATGAGTTAATTAGCCCTGTGTCATCGATAGAGATATTGAGGTCCAAGAAACTAATAGTAGTTTGACTGTAATTAATTGTAAATTTTAAATTAAAGTCATTGATAGACAAAAGATCAAAAAACTGCTGCAATTGAATTTCATCGCCTGACCAAAAAATCAATAGGTCATCTATTTACCTATACCAGGAGATGACATGGTCCAGGAAGGGAGCAAGGTCATCTCTAGAAAAGACCTGTCGTTCCCACCCCCCCAGGTACAGGTTGGCATACGATGGGGCACACTTGGTCCCCATCGCAACCCCCTGCACCTGGAGGTAGTGGGAAGATCCAAAAAGAAAAACGTTATGTTTCAAAATATAGCTTAATAGCTCCAAAACAAAATCGTTGTATACCCGTGAAGAGGGGCCTCTCTCAGAGAGGTGACCCTCTATAACCTCCAAACCCCTAGCATGTGGTATGGTGTTATAGAGGCTCTCAACATCGAGAGAAACGAGCCAAGTGTTGGCCGGAAGCTGTATACCTTCTATTGTTCTTAATAAGTCGATGGTATCTTTGACATACGATGAAAGCGAGGTAACATGAGGAGATAAATAACTGTCAATTAAAGAGCTAGCGTTTTCAGTGAGACTGGAACAGCCAGAAATAATAGGCCGTCCTGGCGGATTAGTTAATGATTTATGTGTCTTTGGCAAAGCATAAAACGTCGGAGTCCTTGGATTCTTAATATCAAGGAATTTCCATGTATCCTGATCTATAATGCCCCGCTGAAAGGCTTTGAGGATAATGGAGCGATACTTGGCATGATAATTTTCCAAAACAGTTTTAGAAATTGGTCTATACCATTCAGAGTTAGACAAAATCTTCATACACATGATCTCATAGTTTTCCACATCCATGATAACAAGATTGCTGCCTTTATCTGCGGGTTTTATTATTATCTCGGAATTACTTTGTAGAGATTTAATAGCCGCTTTTTGTGATGTAGTTAAATTTGAAGCTGCTGGAGAAACAAAGTTCATTTCTTGAATACTATTTGAAACCTGTTGAACAAAGGCCCAAATATTGGGATTGGTGTTCAACAGGGGAAAATTTCGAGATTTAGATCTGAAAGATTGAGGAGGGGGGAAAGACATGCCAGCGATAGATAAACCCGGTACATCACTCCACCAGGAATCCTCATCGGGGACATGGCCCTCCTCCCAAAGATCAATCAGGTCTAGCATCGCATTATGTTCAGTGATCTTTAATTTAGTATTGATATCTATGTCACATGTAGATGGTTCAACTGGAGGTTTATCATAGATCACTCTATATATAAGGCAACGCGCGAACAAATGCACATCTTTAATAAAATGAAATTTATCAACATTAGAATCTGGACAAAAGGTCAATCCTAATTTCAAAATTTGAATCTCACTTTCAGATAGGTTATAGCTGGACAGGTTGACTATGGATAATTCAAGACCACTGTCCACCTGTTTGGCAAGATTAGATGAATTGCTTAAGCAGGAAGGGGAATCTATTCTTTCCCTAAAAAAATGGGTGCAATCCTAGTGTCGGATGGTAAAAGTGTCCCCGATGGTGATACCATTATGTCAGTGTTACTCACCTTAGGAGTTGCACCAAGATGCATGGGTGACGCTGTAATAGATGTGTCGCGTGCGGTGGAAACAATCGCGTGCGATACTGTGAGTTGAGGGCCACGAGGTGCGCCAGAAGAGGGGTGCAACAAAGTGGAAAGGTGAGAAGAAATCAATTTAGGTTGGGTGTCGGATGGTCGACGTGATAAAGGGGTGCCGAGTTGGTGTCGTAGTGATTCGGTTGATGCTGCATCCGAATTGCCTTTACGCTTTTTGGGCAATCTGTCCCCAGACAGATCACGATAAATCGTGGATTGGCTAGAAGATAAAGAAGAGTTAGTAGAAAGATTTGATGCATTTTCATCTTTTTTCGCATTTCTATAACTATTAGATCTGAATGGTTTCTGATTGGAATTGACATTCCATTTATAGGCAAAATTGTTTGTATAAGCATTTTTGTCACGTATAAATTTATCCTCTTTTGTCCTAATGATGTCTATCGTGTAGGATTCTATATGTTCTTTAAGGGCTTGTTCTTTTTTCTTAAATCTTGTACTGGTCATGACCAGACTATAGTCATCATACCATTTGGAAACAGAGGCATCCAATGCAGTTAAATCCTGCTCATATTGGGTGCATAAAATGGTCATCATGCCTTTCGAACAGGTTTGTAGGTTTGCTTCCCATTGTGTTTTAAGAAGATCCCCTACCTTCCTGAGGTTTGGAAAGATCTGAACCCTCAAGCCCCAGGGTACTATATCATTTTCATTATATTTTTCAAAATATAGTTTGTGCCAAAAAATTCTAACTTTTTTCTCCAGTATCCTCTGAAGTCTGAGAAACGCTTGATCTAAATCTCTATCAGAGATATTGCCAGATTTACTGTTTAGTTGTACCTTATTCATAAGTCCCTCCCATGCTTCGCCACTAAAGGCGGCCATAGTGAAAAAAAAAAAAAAAAAAGGGAACAAAGGAACCAATGAATCCAACGTACTGATTAACCACAATATGGCAATACATATATTACATAATAAATGAATGAAAATAACACTTTCTCATTGATGTATAGTCTATATTTAGAAATTTATCATATTTATTGTGTTCCCCAATGATGGACAGAAGGAAATGGTGTATTTAAACACCGGATAGAGATATCATATCATATTTGGATTGTCCATTCATTGGTGAAACACTCATCAAGATAGGCACCTCATCCCAAGCAATTTATAGTAAAGGGAAGGTAGGACAAAAGGGATTTTTGTGGTGCATAGATAAATCAATGAGAGAGAGTTTCTAAAAATATATAATTTTTTATTTGGTACAAATTATTACAAGAAATATAAAAACACAGATCCTAAGTATATTCAATACATAGTATGTCATACAGAGATGGTGGCCATAATACATAACGTTTTAGATGGAATATAAGAACTCGCATAGAAACCCAACATGTTTCGCTTAAAAAAGCTTCCTCAGGGGTATGCGAAGACCATCAACATTTGTCAAGTATGACTATACAAAAAAGAAAAAAGAAATACAAAATTATACCTTTGAATAACTAAACAACCATATTTGGGCAAATTGAATACAGACAGGATTAGACTGCAGGGTCAGATCCCTCCCTCTGTCACTTACCAAGCCACCCGTACTGTCTGCAGAGCACCACCAAGAAACACAGGATCAAGAACTACGATCAACCCTTATAAAGACAGGCGCGGTTGTGTGACCACAGCGAACAGTAGATAGGGGACCAGCTATATGTCAAAGACAAAGACAAGAATAAAAAGAAAGAAAGAGAAAAGAAATAGAAATAAAATTGCAGTAAGATTGGTAAACCAATGAGCAAACCACAGAGGATGGAAAAATCCGTCTACTATGAGTTCAGAATGCAATAAATAAGGTTAACTTACATATAGTCAAGTGAACAAAGATATGTTCACTTGCAGATATTGTGAGGCTGTCTGCTTGGAGAAAGACCGATTTTTGTTGTGGAAGCCACTAAAAGAGACAACAATAGGTTTAGTTTATAGATATGAATAGCATGGCGTGCCTATATCCTCCAAAAATAAGCACACAAAATCAAAAAGTAAAATTCATCAAGAGAAATTGACGGACTGGATGTATTACAGGACGTGTATTGCATTTAAGCAATATTATTATAAATAGATATTTAAATATTTAAAGTTGTTCCATAAAAAAAAAAAAAAAAAGAGACGAAATGAAACATCATGGACAATAGTCTCCATATATATATAGCAAAGTCAATAATGAAGATGGAAACAATAAATAATTAATTAATTACAGGTCCGACGGTCCAAAATAAAGTGGGACAAGAGCCCACTCTAACCAAATAGAAAACATCATATACATTTGGTATGATCCCCTATTAGTAGTGCAGACTAAGAAGTAGGTTATAAGCAAAAAAAGGGGTATATAGAGGAAACCAAAAAAGAAAAAGAGAAAAACCAGAAAAACCAGAATTTAGCTGAACCTTACCTATCGATGTCCAAGACATCAGCTTAGGCTCCACCAGCCCACACTGCTGCAACCAGCGTGTGAGCAGGTTATATACTGTCCGCCATTGCGGTCAGCGTCTGACATCACCGACCGCAATGCGGGCTAAGAGCGCATGACGTCAGCCGTAGGACACAACACACGCCGAGGACTGCGGAAACCAGAATGCACCAGGGCATGGGGAGGAGCCGCTCACCGTCACAGCGGGCGGGACAGACGCAAGCGGACACTCCCCACTGGAATGACCAACAAATGTCTAAAACGAGCCTTTAATCGGGTAAAGACCCAAAAAAGAAGCGCTCTCATCTTCTCTTCTAAAAACTCTGCAACCACTGACACGGTCAGACTAATTACTAGGTACGCTTCCCAACATAAAGAAATGAGAAACATCTTACAAAAATTCTGGCCCTTATTACTAGCAGATTCAACTGTAAATAAATATGTTAAAAAACACCCAGAGATTACTTTTAGACGGGTTCCCTCTTTGAGAGACCGCCTTGTTCATAGTCATTTTCAGACCTCTTCAGTCTCCAAAAATATATCCACTGGAGGCACATCGCCTTGTGGTCATTGCGACGTTTGTCGCTTTGTAGACACCAAAACTAAGTTCAAATTACCCAATGGCAATTGGCACTCTACCCGAGTTGTAGTCACCTGCCAAACAGTGGGGGTGATCTATCTGGCTCAGTGTCAATGCGGTGGGTACTATGTTGGGAAAACTAAAAGACCTTTCTTTAAGAGAATAAGGGACCATATGAGACCCATTTTGAAGAGAAAAGTAATGACTGCAATCAGTGGGCATGTTGGTCACTATCATAACTTTGATCCTGATGTTATCAAGTTTTTGGCCCTGGACCATGTCCCGCTCGACTCGAGGGGGGGCAGTGTAGACAGGACCCTGCTCCAACTCGAGGCGCGCTGGATCTATGACCTTAGGGCCACTAATTTTCCTGGATTTAATGAAAGTCTCAGTTTTAGACCATTCCTTTGACGTTATCTCCTGGATATATTTTCTGTTTTTATTCATTGTTTTCTCCCTCTTCTTTTCCATTTTTTTTTCCCCCCAATTAGCTGCCTACTGTTGCCACTGTAAAATGGTGTATGTCTCTGCATCAAGGGTCATGAGTATATTCTCGTGGCCCTTCATGTTATGGACATTTGAGCTTCAACTTTCATCTAAAGGTTATTGCATTATAATAAGTGTTGTTTTATTTGTTTGATATTATGTAACATTCTATATATTTGTATCATGTAGTTCTGATATAACTGTCTAGGGATTGACATGGGTCTCTTCTCTTTTCCCTCCCTTGGAGCATCGGGCCATGTGAGCTGGATATCCAGTTGGGCCCGTTTATTTGTATCTGTGCTTATCCCTCCATTTTTTGACATCAGCCACCTGCCCTGTCTGTTGTGTGCCACCATCTCGCTCAGGCCATGATTTCCCCTTGATTTGTGCGGTGTGACCATATGGGCGCCCAGGGTCATCTATGTTCCTCCACGGATGACCCTATTCCAGCGCAGCGTCATCCTTGGTGACAGGCACATTGTCCGCCTTAGGCTGCTTTCGTCATCCCCAACGGGGGATGTGTTTGCACGTCCTCTGTTGGTTGGTCATTCCAGTGGGGAGTGTCCGCTTGCGTCTGTCCCGCCCGCTGTGACGGTGAGCGGCTCCTCCCCATGCCCTGGTGCATTCTGGTTTCCGCAGTCCTCGGCGTGTGTTGTGTCCTACGGGCTGACGTCATGCACTCTTAGCCCGCATTGCGGTCGGTGATGTCAGACGCTGACCGCAATGGCGGACAGTATATAACCTGCTCACACGCTGGTTGCAGCAGTGTGGGCTGGTGGAGCCTAAGCTGATGTCTTGGACATCGATAGGTAAGGTTCAGCTAAATTCTGGTTTTTCTGGTTTTTCTTTTTTTCTTTTTTGGTTTCCTCTATATACCCCTTTTTTTGCTTATAACCTACTTCTTAGTCTGCACTACTAATAGGGGATCATACCAAATGTATATGATGTTTTCTATTTGGTTAGAGTGGGCTCTTGTCCCACTTTATTTTGGACCGTCGGACCTGTAATTAATTAATTATTTATTGTTTCCATCTTCATTATTGACTTTGCTATATATATATGGAGACTATTGTCCATGATGTTTCATTTTGTCTCTTTTTTTTTTTTTTCTTTATGGAACAACTTTAAATATTTAAATATCTATTTATAATAATATTGCTTAAATGCAATACACGTCCTGTAATACATCCAGTCCGTCAATTTCTCTTGATGAATTTTACTTTTTGATTTTGTGTGCTTATTTTTGGAGGATATAGGCACGCCATGCTATTCATATCTATAAACTAAACCTATTGTGGTTTCTTTTAGTGGCTTCCACAACAAAAATCGGTCTTTCTCCAAGCAGACAGCCTCACAATATCTGCAAGTGAACATATCTTTGTTCACTTGACTATATGTAAGTTAACCTTATTTATTGCATTCTGAACTCATAGTAGACGGATTTTTCCGTCCTCTGTGGTTTGCTCATTGGTTTACCAATCTTACTGCAATTTTATTTCTATTTCTTTTCTCTTTCTTTCTTTTTATTCTTGTCTTTGTCTTTGACATATAGCTGGTCCCCTATCTACTGTTCGCTGTGGTCACACAACCGCGCCTGTCTTTATAAGGGTTGATCGTAGTTCTTGATCCTGTGTTTCTTGGTGGTGCTCTGCAGACAGTACGGGTGGCTTGGTAAATGACAGAGGGAGGGATCTGACCCTGCAGTCTAATCCTGTCTGTATTCAATTTGTCCAAATATGGTTGTTTAGTTATTCAAAGGTATAATTTTGTATTTCTATTTTCTTTTTTGTATAGTCATACTTGACAAACGTTGATGGTCTTCGCATACCCCTGAGGAAGCTTTTTTAAGCGAAACATGTTGGGTTTCTATGCGAGTTCTTATATTCCATCTAAAACGTTATGTATTATGACCACCATCTCTGTATGACATACTATGTATTGAATATACTTAGGATCTGTGTTTTTATATTTCTTGTAATAATTTGTACCAAATAAAAAATTATATATTTTTAGAAACTCTCTCTCATTGATTTATCTATGCACCACAAAAATCCCTTTTGTCCTACCTTCCCTTTACTATAAATTGCTTGGGATGAGGTGCCTATCTTGATGAGTGTTTCACCAATGAATGGACAATCCAAATATGATATGATACTTTTATAAATATATTTACCGTATATACTCACGTATAAGACGACCCGAGTATAAGCCGAGGTACCTAATGTTACCACAAAAACCTGGGAAAACTTACTGACTCGAGTATAAGCCGAGGGTCAACAATGCCCACCCATTGCAACTTCACTAAGCCCATTGCCACCTTACTGTTCCCATCCTCACTGTTCCCATCCTCACAAGTTCCTATCCTCACCTGTGCCCACCCTCACCTGTGCCCACCCTCACTGTGCCCACCCTCACTGTGCCCACCCTCACTGTTTCCCTAGAATTTCAATTGAACATTGTAAAATTGTACCTGAAGGCTGCGGCGTCCATCATTTAAAACTCGCGCTCTCTTCCTGGTCTCTTCCGTGATAGGCGGAACTGCCTGCTGAGAATCGCCTATCCCGAACGTTCTCTCATCTTCACCCATCCCAGCAGACACTGTGTTCAGTTTCCGCCAATCACGGACGTCTGCTGGGAAACTGAGGATGAGAGAACTTTCGTGATAGGCGATTCTCAGCAGACACAGTTCCGCCTATCACGGAAGGGACCAGGAAGAGCCCGCGAGTTTTAAACGATGGACGCCGCAGCCTTCAGGTACATTTTACAATATTCAATTTCGCTGACTCGAGTATAAGCCGAGGGGGGGACTTTCAGCCCAAAAAATGGCTGAAAATCTCGGCTTATACGCGAGTATATACGGTACATTACAAAATGGTGGCGTGTTCAATACTTATTTTACCCGCTGTGTATTTATCTGTGTGTGTGTGTTATATATACACACAGTGCCTTGCAAAAGTATTCACCCCCATTGGCTTTTTATCCTATTTTGTTACATTACAACATTTAGTTCAGTGTTTTTTTAATCTGAATTATATGTGATGGATCAGAACACAATAGTCTAAGTTGGTGAAGTAAAATTAGAAAAATATATACAATAAACTATTTTTCAGAAATAAAAAATTTATAATTGGCATGTGCATATGTATTCACCCCCTTTGTTACGAAGCCCATAAAAAGCTCTGGTGCAACCAATTACCTTCAGAAGTCACATAATTAGTGAAATGATGTCCACCTGTGTGCAATCTAAGTGTCACATGCTCTGTCATTACATATACACACCTTTTTCAAAGGCCCCAGAGGCTTCACAACACCTAAGCAAGAGGCACCACCAACCAAACACTGCCATGAAGACCAAAGGACTCTCCAAACAAGCAAGACAAAAAGAATAGGAAGCTCCAAGGGATAGTCTGGGTGGGAAAGGGATTCAGTATAACACAAGAAGGTAATGTAAAATTGTATTTATTAAGAAAATTGAAAAAAGTTGTCTAAAACAGTAATGGAATACAGAACAAAAAACAGCTGCTCAAGGACGTATTGTATAATGTGCTGATACAAATCAGAGACAAAATTTTTTTATTAATACATACGACCAACCCTACATGTTTCAGAAAAACATAAAGGCATATGTTGCTATTATGATGGGTACATTCCTTCTTCAGGGGTTTGAGTCAAGCTTGCTGATATATTTCTATAGAGAAAGGGGTATAGAAGTAAGTAAGAAAGTAGGGTAATGCTTGTTATCCCCAACCAAAGTGAAAAGGAAGAGAGAAAAAAGAAAGGCTAAAAGGAAAAGAAAAGAAAAATGAAAAATAAAGAAGAAGATAATAAAAATATAAAAAGGAGAAAAGAAGAAAAGGGGAAACCAAGGGAAATAAATAAATAAATAAATAAATGAATGAATGAATGAATGAATGAATAAAAGAAAAAGAAAAAGAGAAAAGGGCAGAAGGAGAGCAGCACAATAAAAAGAATAAATAAATAAAAAAATATATATATAAAAAATAAAAGAAAAAGAGAAAAGGGCAGAAGGAGAGCAGCACAATAAAATAAAACAAAGGGAAGAAAAAGAGAAAAAGGCAGAAGGAGAGCAGCACAATCACATGTGTTTAAACAATATTTTCCAAAGTACTCACAGGTTTGATATTCCTTGCACATATGAGATGCACAGCGTTGATGCAGATGGATGGTATCACGAATCTGGACAGGGAAAGACCAAAGAGGGGTTTCACACAATGTGTCTAACACGGGGGAGTGCGGGGTATGCACTAACTTATTCTCCCGGTGACACAATTAGGCCTATTGGAATACTTAAATGCTGATTTCTCTTATAGCAACCTGAGAGAGCTCTCACAGGGGCTAAATTGTTGGCTGAGAATGATATAGATCCCAAGGTTGCACGGCAGCAATGTCCGGGCTCACGGGAGCAAATCACATAGGCGAAATGGGGAATCTGTTAACCAAAAAACGAATGCTAATAAGAAGTTTTAACAATTTCAGGACATGCAGTAATAATCTGAAACTGCCAAAGATTTTACCTAAGGTATATCCATGGAAGAAAAGAAAGGTGATGTAACTTTACCTCATCAGAGTTTGTTTGAATACCGGATATCATGAGAAGAAAACACTTGGCTGTGCAGCAATTTGGGTAGTAGATACCCCTATAGTCCCCACTTTTTGAAACTATTGTTTTGAGATCATCTCCCAACCAAAAATCTTTTATTACTTTTTGGTATACTGCCTCCTTTCCTCTTCCCCCCCCCAGCCCTCCTTTTTTTCCTCCTCAGACATGGCAGAACTTTATAGTGTATCTTGGGATGAATTCAGGGCCGTCGGAACAGGACAGGCAAAACAAGCAATTGCCTGGGGCCCCGAGCTGGCCTGGGGCCCCAGCCTAGGATGCCTGCCTGCTGCCTGTCACTGTCCTGGATTTCCAAATTCTGCCCTGGGTCGATCTAAATCAAATGCACGATCGATCTGACAGTGGCTGTGGACCCCCCTAGCCTAGCTAGCTGGCACTGTTTCTGCTGGTTGCTATGTGACGCCCGCTTGGCTTGTAGCAACCAGTGACGTCACTAGCAGAGCAGGAGAGAGGCAGAGTTGTGCCTATCACAGGCAGCGGAGGAAAGATCTTCTAGCTAGCTCCGCCTCCGAGTCCACCTTTCTCCTCCCGCTCTGTCCTCGAGGTACACTGTCCAGCCACTCAGGCAGCTGCATGCTGCTGTGCTGAAGTCTGAAGAACAGAGAAAGACGTGACAGAGTGAGACAGATTTCAGCCAGCTGTAGAAAGCAGGCAAGTAAGCATTGCTCACTCACCATTGTCAGCACAGCACTGACCAACACATCATAAGGGGTGGGCACTGCACTGGGCAGGACTGGAGCAGTAGTCAGCACTGAGGGGTTCATGCTTGGACCTGTAGTTGCCAGGATAGGATGCACAAACACATCCTAGCAGGGCAGGGAGGGTTCATTGTGGGACTTGAAATCATGTGACCCCCCAAAAGTGAAGAACTACAGGTCCCAGCTGAACCCCTCAGGACACACAAACACATCCTAGCAGGGCAGGGAGGGTTCATGCTGGGACTTGAAATCATGTGACCCCCCCCAAAAGTGAAGAACTACAGGTCCCAGCATGAACCCCTCAGGACACACAAACACATCCTAGCAGAGCAGGGAGAGTTCATGCTGGGACTTAAAATCATGTGACCCCCCGGGCCCCCCCCAAAAGTGAAGAACTACAGGTCCCAGCATGAACCCCTCAGAGCTGACTCCTGCTCCAGTCCTGCCCAGTGACCACCCTTATGTGGGCACTGGGCAGGACTGGAGCAGTAGTCAGCTCTGAGGGGTTAATGCTGGGACCTGTAGTTCTTCACTTTTGGGGGGGTCACATGATTTCCAGTCCCAGCATGAACCCTCCCTGCCCTGCTAGGATGTGTTTGTGTGTCCTCTCCTGCCAGGATAAACTGTATCGCTATGCTGTGGTTCCTGTAGGCTTTGAGTGAGTGCAGGGGGGGGGGCCTCCATGTCCATTTTGCTTGGGGCCCCCAAATTCCTTCAAACGGCCCTGGATGAATTTGTAGTTAAACTCCAAAAGGACTATGGACAAAACGAATCACTTGAATCAGAATTGGGTTTTATGTTCTCAAGTCTTACCAAATGGCTTGAGAAGAAATCCCTTATGTATTGGCATATCAAGACCTTTGAGGAATATATTAAGGATAATCTCAATCCCTTGGGACTTCGTGTCCAATTTTTTCCTTCTTTTGACAATATTAGTTCTATGTTCAAAACTGCATGGGAGAATAATTTGAAAGTATGCTCAAATGGTATGATGAATTTGCTGATTGAAGAATATGAGAGACGGCTGATTGATATAAATAATAATATAGATCTTATCTATGCTAGAATTAAACCTTTGCAAACTCACCCCTCCTTCTCAGACCTAAATGAAAAATTGAAGAATCATATAGAACTCTTCAACAAAATAATTCTCTCTAAGAAAGAGTACAAATTTCTTAGAGACAAACAAGCCTTCCATGAGGGAAATGCATATAATAGGGATGAGCTTCGAGTTCGAGTCGAACTCATGTTCGACTCGAACATTGCCTGTTCGCCCGTTCGCCGAACAGCGAACAATTTGTGGTGTTCGCGGCAAATTCGAAAAGTCTATGGGAGAAATCTAAAGTGCTAATTATAAAGGCTTATATGCAAGTTATTGTCCTAAAAAGTGTTTGGGGACCTGGGTCCTGCCCCAGGGGACATGTATCAATGCAAAAAAAAGTTTTAAAAACTGCCTTTTTTTTAGGAGCAGTGATTTTTTTTTTTACAGTGAATTTTTTTTTTTATTCAAAAGTAGTAAAGTTAACAACGACACAGTATATGGACATTAGATACATACATAAGGTCATAAAGGTCCAATAGAACAGGTCAAATAACACCACCATTCGTTTTCTCCAGATAATGATCGCCTAAAGCAGCTAATACAAAGTTGTGGTCTAATACCAGATAGCGGTAAGGAGGGGAGAGAGAGTAGGAAGGGGAGGGGAGGGGGGGAGAAGAGGGAAGGGTAGGGATGTAGAGAGGGGGGGGGAGGGGGAATACCTAAAACACATGTTAGAACAGCATTTCTAGCCACAACCAAGAGATAACATAGGAGACAGCTCTATCCAGTAGGATTAACCCATAAACTCTAGTGCTCCTATCCATGAGCATCAATCCATTGGGACCAGACCTTGTCAAATTTTTTGGGGCAGTTTCTACTCTCATACTTTAGCTTGTATAAAGTTAGGACAGAGTTTATCGTTGCCTTCCATGCCTGAATTGTAGGAGGGCCGGGCTGCTTCCACCTCAGGAGAATCTCTCGTCTGGCGTAGTACAGGGCATAGAACAAGAATAATTTTTCATGCCGTGACACTTCGACACCTTCCATAACCCCGAGCAACGCCAGGGCCGGGTCCAGGGTAAGAGACCAGTCCCCAAACGCTCCCAGGACGTCTATCACCTCCCCCCAGTATGGCCGCAGCTCTGGGCACGACCACACTATATGAAGGAAGGTGCCCGGAGACGAATCGCATCTAGGGTATTGAGCACTCGTTCCTGGATATATGCTGGCTAGTCTCGCGGGTGTGTAGTATGCCCTATGCAAGAACTTTAATTGTATGAAGCGGTCTTTTACTGAGATCATTCGAGTAACATAGTCAGACAACACGTCCCCCCAGGTCCCGTCAGTCAATTCTGGAATGTCCATCCTCCATTTATTGTAAACAGTTGTCAGGGATGTCTTGTGCGCTATGGAAAGATAAAAATAGAGGGAGGACAGGGGCTTATCCATAATCTTCGCAATGAGCAGTCGTTCAACAGCGTCAGTCTGGAGGGTCAGACGGTCAGGGAACTGGGCCTGTATTGCATGCCTAAGCTGGTAGTATCTAAACTTCATAGAAGTGGGGACATGATACTTAGCTTGTAGTGTCTCAAAGGAGGAAAAAGACCCATCGGAGTAGATATGTTTAACATTAATTATCCCCCTAGACGCCCACAGCTGAGGTTCCGGGAGCCCATAGATATGTGGCAACATTGGGTTGCCCCATAAGGGCGTGTGGGGCGAGACGACCGAGGCCGATCTGTAAATAGATCTAGCCCTCTGCCATACTAGAATGGTTGTGCGCATCAGAGACGTGACCTGGGGATGGGCCCCAGGCCCCCTATAGGGTAGGTTAGATAGTGCCGCATAGGACCCCAGGATGGCCGCCTCAAGGGTTACCGCCGGATTTTGTCTGGACTGGTCAAACCACCACCGGACCGTCACCAGGATCGCCGCCCAGTAGTAGAGCAGGAAGTGGGGCAGTGCCAATCCCCCCTGTGACAGGGGGAGCTGGAGTGTCCTCTTGGCCAGTCTCGGGACTTTCCCAGTCCAGACAAAAGTAGTGACAACGGAGTCTACTTTTTGAAAAAAGGATTTAGGTATCGGACATGGAGTATTCCTAAAAAAATATACAAATTTGGGAAGATAAACCATTTTTAACAGGTTCACCCTGCCCACCGGGGATAGGGGTAGCGTTTTCCAGAGGTGACATTTCCTATCGAATTGGGTCAACAGAGGAAGGAGATTATCCTCCATGTACGCCCGAGGGGACCCCCGGACAATCACCCCAAGATATTTAAATTCGTCCACCCATTGGAGAGGCGTGTCGGTGATCGCCCTGGAGCCCGACTGGTGGAGGGAGAAAAGGACTGACTTGTCCCAGTTAACACGAACCCCAGAGTACTTCCCGAACTGGTCTATTATCTCAAGTGCAGAAGCAAGGGAGGGCCCTGCATCAGCTAGGTACAACAGTGTGTCGTCCGCGTACAGCAAAATTTTCTCCTGAAGTGCCCCAACCTGTATGCCCTTTACCCTTTGATCCTGACGGATTAAGATTGCCAAGGGCTCAATCGCCAGGGCGAAAAGCCCCGGTGACAGGCCAAAGGGAGGCGACAGCAGGCCGTTGACTCTAACCCGTGCAGTCGGGTCTCTGTAAAGCAACTGAATCCAGGAAATAAACCTAGGCCCAAACCCAACATTTTCCAGCACCTCCCAGAGGAAAAGCCACTCGACCGAGTCGAATGCCTTTTCAGCATCAAGGGCCGCCACTACACCTGCCGCGCCTTCCTCGGCCAGATCGACGTGGGTAAATAGCCGGCGGATATTGATGTCCGTCCCTCTACCCGGCATAAAACCAGATTGATCCGGATGGACCAGAGCCGTAATCACTCTGTTCAATCGAGTCGCCAATATTTTGGCCAGTATCTTGGCATCCACGTCGATCAGGGAGATTAGGCGATATTATTTGCACAGTTCAGGGTCTTTACCCGGCTTGGGTATAACTACAATAATCGCCTCTGACATGGAGGCAGGCAAAGTCCCCTCTCTCAACGAGGTCAGGAGCATGGAGTGAAACCTGGGGGCCAAGTCCTCTGCATACGTTCTATAAAATTCCGTGGGGAACCCGTCTGGACCCGGCGTCTTCCCGGCCTGTAGTGAGGAGATGGCCCGCTGGACCTCCTCAAGTGTAATAGGGGAGTCAAGTTGATCTCTATATGTATCAGTCAGGACTGGGAAGTCTACGTCCGAGAGGTAGATATGGAGGTCTTCCGATGTGTAGTCAACCCGAGTAGAATAGAGGTCAGAATAATAGGATGCAAAGCACTCATTAATCGCCCCAGAGGAGGTTCGTCTAACCCCAGTATCATCAACCAATGAGGGAACACTCATAGAGGCCGACTGCTCCCTGACCAACCAAGCCAGCAGCCTACCTCCCCCCGTTCACCCTCTTCAAAGATCCTCTGGGACTGCTGGAGCAACTTCTTTTTAGTAAGGGATGTGCGAAGCAACATAACCTCTCTAGTACTCTCCTGAAGTTTAATGTGAAGCCCCGGGTCTGCCGACTGGGCATATCGGCGCTCCAGGGAGGCGGCCCTATTCTCCGCCTCAAGCAAATCGGCCCTCAACTGTCTGCGAGCATCACCAATAAGCGTTTGATATTGACCCCTGGAGGAGGCCTTAAAGGCATCCCACACGACCGCAGCCGGGGCCGACCCCGGGTTAAGTGCCCAGTATGTATCCATGTGCAGGCGGAACCCGGAGTCTACCCCAGGGTCAGAGATCCAGAATCTCGACAATCTCCACAATTTATTCGTAGGGGACCCCTCCAAAGACAACCTAAGGAGGAGAGGGGCATGGTCAGATATGCCCCTTGGTAGGATGGAGATCTGCTGGACCCTAGGTAATAGAGGTCTCCCCGCATACATCAGATCTATGCGTGAGAGAGTTCTATGTGTGGCCGAGTGGCAAGTAAAGGACCTGTCAGCGGGGTGACGCCACCTCCACAGGTCTGTCAATCCATATGTCTCTGCCCAGACTGAGAGATCCGAAGTGGATCCTCCCGCTGAGCCGAGACGATCCAGCCCAGGATTAGGTGGCATATTAAAGTCCCCCACAAGTATCAAATTGTCTGTACCATAATTGGCGAGCAGAGGACCCAACTTGTGGAGTACCCTGATCGACGCAGGGGGGGGGCAAATAGACACCCACCAGCACCAACTCAAGACTCTCCACCATTGCATGCAATATTATGTACCGTCCATCCGGGTCAACCACCTGTCCCAAGAGCCGGAACGGCAGGGATTTGCGCACCAGTATACTAACCCCCCTCGCAAAATTGGAATATGTGGAATGGTAGTGATGACCAACCCAGGGTTTCTTTAGACTAAGGATCTTCCTCCCCATGAGATGGGTTTCCTGGAGGACACAGATATGAGGATTATAGGTCTTCAGGAACTGGAACACCAGTGACCGTTTCACAGGGGAGTTAAGGCCCCTGGTGTTCCAGGAGACAAGTGTCAGCGATGCCATTCAGCTTGCAAAGACAGCAACACTGGAGAGCATTCAGGGGATGACCCCGTCCCGGATGGAGCGGAAGCCAACAACCACATAGCACATAGAGAGTAGCCCCCAAAGGGCGGTAAAAGTGCAGGCCCAATTGACTGTGTCAGACATAGAAACTCATAATAAACAGTAAAACAGTAACAAAAACAAACTAAAGAAAAATAACTACAAAACAACCCCCCCCCTCCCCGCCAGCCCCCCCCCCCGGAACAGCGGGTGGCATTCCTTCCCAAGAACAGCACGGCAAGCCGCCACGCATTGGAGGTATCGTGTGCAAGAGGCTTACTAAACATAAGTCTACAAACCCATAACTGCTAGGGTCATCCGGATAATAAATATGGTGCCGGTCACCCAGCAAGCTGGGGGTACAAAACTTGGTGTAGTTACAGTCCTTCCCCAAGAGCACGTGAGCCCCTGGCTTTGGCAATGTTTCCCCAGAAGCGATAACCAAGATAAGAGCAACTTTGTCAGGGCATAAGGGGTACAAATGGACATAACATCAGGGCCCACCCTCAGTAGGCAATGCTGCATTCTGCGACCCTCAGCCTCTCATGGCAGGATAACAGGCAGAAAAAATAAAAGTAAAAATAAATTGAAAGAGAAAAACGTCAATGTCCCTGAGTCAATAGGGAAACGCATAGTCAATCATCAGATAGAAGGGGAAAACTGCCAGAGGGCCACGTACAGATTTGCAGTAAAGAGGACTTAAAGGCAGCAAGGAAGAGCATAGTGAATACTTGCTTTATTCCGCCCGGATTGTATCAAGCCAGGCAGACGCCTCCTCAGGTGAGGTGAAGAATCTCACTCGTTCTCCATCTTGGACCCGGAGCCTGGCGGGAAACAGCATACTGTATTTCAAATTCTTGGCACGAAGGCGGGAGCGCACATGGTCGAATGATTTCCTCTGCTTTTGTGTTTCAATGGAGTAGTCTGGGAATATAAGGAGCTTGGCATTCTCATACTTCAGGTCACCCACACTTCTGGCTTCTCTCAGGACAAGGTCCTGGTCCCTGTAGTTCAGGAGTTTAAAGATAAATGTACGTGGGGGGTTCCCCGGTGGGCCCCTGGCTGTGGGTATCCTGTGGGCCCTCTCCACCACAAAATGGGGGGAGAAGGAGGCACGAGGCAGGAGAGTGCGCAGCAACTGCTCCGTAAACGAGGTGGTGTCATGCCCCTCAGATCCCTCAGGCAGTCCTATGATGCGTAAATGATTGCGCCTGTTACGATTTTCGGAATCTTCAGCGCGGAATTCCAAGTGCTTGACTCTGATTTTCAGGGTATGGAGATCAGTCGTGTGTTCCCTCTGCACATCCTCCGCCGCAGACACACGCTGCTCCACCTCTGTCACTCTGCCCTTAAAAGCATCAAAGTCTCTCCTGATCAGGCCCAGCTCTATATGTATATTGTCTATTTTTTCAGTTAGAGCTGTATTACAGCCGTTTATAGCTTCCAGGAGTGCCCTGTGTTCTGGGGAGGCCTTAGGAGCTGCAGCCTCGTGACTCACCTCCTCCTCCTGAGCCGACATGGTGGGGGAGACAGCCGCGGCTTTCCCCTCAGTGTGGCGCGCGGTGCCGCTCTTTTTCTGGCTCTGCCGGCGTGCTCCTCCTCCTCTATGATAGCCGGGCATGAGCAGGGGGTTCCCGGGGCAAGGCTCAGGCGGATGTGGCGGCGAGTGGGCTCCCAGCACCCCAGGGATGGAGGATTAAAGATCCGGCCGGCGGAGCGGAGTTAAAACACGTCCGCTCCCGTCGCCATCTTGGACACGCCCCAGGAGCAGTGATTTTAATAATGCTTAAAGTGAAACAATAAAAGTGAAATATTCCTTTAAATTTCGTACCTGGGGGGTGTGTATGATATGCATGTAAAGTGGCGCTTGTTTCCCGTGCTTAGAACTGTCTCTGCACAAAGTGTCATTTTTGAAGGGAAAAAAGTCATTTAACCACTTAAGCCCCGAACCATTTGGTAGCTAAAGGACCAGAGGTGAATTCAGAATTTTGCACTGCGCTGCTTTAACTGTAAATTGTGCGGACATGCAATGTTGTACCCAAACAAAATTTGCGTCCTTTTCTTCCCACAAATAGAGCTTTCTTTTAATGGTATTTGATTGCCTCTGCGATTTTTATTTTTTGCGATATAAACGGAAAAAGACCGAAAATTTTGAAAAAAAATTATATTTTCTACTTTTTGTTATAAGAAAAATCGAATAAACTCAATTTTAGTCATACATTTAGGCCAAAATGTATTCAGCCACATGTCTTTAGTAAAAAAAATGTCAATAAGTGTATATTTATTGGTTTGCGCAAAAGTTATAGCGTTTACAAACTAGGGTACATTTTCTGGAATTTACACAGCTTTAAATTTATGACTGCCTATCTCATTTCTTGAGGTGCTAAAATGGCAGGGCAGTACAAAACCCCCCCAAATGACCCCATTTTAGAAAGTAGACACCCCAAGGAAATTGCTGAGAGGCATGTTGAGCCCATTGAATATTTTTTTTTTGTCCCAAGTGATTGAATAATGACAAAAAAAAAAAAAATTGCAAAAAGTTGTCACTAAATGATATATTGCTCACACATGCCATGGTTATATGTGGAATTGCACCCCAAAATACATTCTGCTGCTTCTCCTGAGTACGGGGATACCACATGTGTGGGACTTTTTAGGAGCCTAGCCACGCACGGGACCCCGGAAACCAAGCACCGCCTTCAGGATTTCTAAGGGCGCAAATTTTTGATTTCACTCCTCACTACCTATCACAGTTTTGAAGGCCATAAAATGCCAAAATAGCACAAAACCCCCCCAAATGACCCCATTTTGGAAAGTAGACACCCCAAGCTGTTTTCTGAGAGGCATGGTGAGTATTTTACAGCTCTCATTTGTTTTTGAAAATGAAGAAAGAACATTTTTTTTTTTTCTTTTTTTTGTTCAATTTTCAAAACTTTGTGACAAAAAGCGAGATCTGCAAAATACTCACAATACCTCTCAGCAAATAGCTTGGGGTGTCTACTTTCCAAAATGGGGTCATTTGGGGGGGGGGGGGTTTGTGCCATCTGGGCACTCCATGGCCTCCGAAACTGTGATAGGCAGTGAGAAGTGAAATCAAAAATTTACACCCTTAGAAAGCCTGAAGGCGGTGATTGGTTTTTGGGGTCCCGTACGCGGCTAGGCTCCCAAAAAGTCTCACACATGTGGTATCCCCGTACTCAGGAGAAGCAACAGAATGTATTTTGGGGTGTAATTCCACATATGCCCATGGCATGTTTGAGCAATATATCATTTAGTGACAACTTTGTGCAAAAAAAAAAAAAAAAAAAATTGTCTTTTTTCCGCAACTTGTATCAACATATAAAATATTCCATGGACTCGACATGCCTCTCAGTATATAGCTTGGGGTGTCTACTTTCCAAAATGGGGTCATTTGGGGGGTTTTGAACTGTTCTGGCATTTTATACACAACATTAGGAAGCTTACATCCACTCTTCTAACCACTTGAAGACAAAGCCCTTTTTGACACTTTTTGTTTACATGAAAACATATTTTTTTTTGCAAGAAAATTATGTTGAACCCCCAAACATTATATATATTTTTAAAGCAAAGGCCCTACAGAATAAAATGGTGGGTGTTGCATTTTTTTTTTCTACACAGTATTTGCGCAGCGATTTTTCAAACGCATTTTTTGGGGAAAAAATACACTTTTTTTAATTTTAATGCACTAAAACACACTATATTGCCCAAATGTTTGATGAAATAAAAAAGATGATCTTAGGCCGAGTACATAGATACCAAACACGACATGCTTTAAAATTTCGCACAAACGCGCATTGGCGACAAACTACATACATTTTTAAAAGCCTTTAAAAGCCTTTACAGGTTACCCCGTTAGATTTACAGAGGAGGTCTACTGCTAAAATTACTGCCCTCGATCTGACCTTCGCGGTGATACCTCACATGCATGGTGCAATTGCTGTTTACATATGACGCCAGACCGACGCTTGCATTCGCCATTGGGCAAGAGCAGGGCAGGACAGGGGTGCTTTTTTTTTTTTTTTTTTTTTTATTATTAATTTTGCTTTTTTATTTTATTTTTAAACTGTTGCTTCCATATTTTTTTTTTTTTTTATTGTTATCTCAGGGAATGTAAATATCCCCTATGATAGCAATAGGTAATGACAGGTACTCTTTTTTGAAAAAACTGGGGTCTATTGGACCCTAGATCTTTCCTCTGCCCTCAAAGCATCTGACCACACCAAGATCGGTGTGATAAAATGCTTTCCCAATTTCCCAATGGCGCTTTTTATATCCGGGGGGGGGGGACATTCCCTCCCACTGCTTGTAAAAGCAGTCCAGAGGCTAATTAGCCACTAGGATTGCTTTTACATGAAAGCCGGCCGCTGGCTGAAAAGAATGATACCAAGATGATACCTAAACCCACAGGCATCATTCTGGTATAAACATTCAAAGTCCAGCAACATACCAGTACGTTGCTGGTCCTTGTTGGACATGTATTGTAATCTTTTTTTTCATGCAGCCTGTTGGCTGAACGAAAAAAAAAGATTGATCGGTGGGTATGCCCACCATTAGAATACCGCCCTTCATCCACCCACTTCTAATGATGGGCATACATGCACCATTTATATATGCCGAAGCATGGGGGCATCTTCCCGCAAAAGTTATGCCGCGTACACATGGTCAGACTTTTCCACGGGCAAGCCTCCGTCGGAATTTCGACCGTATGTACGCGGCATTAGGAGCAAAATCGCTCCTCCGCCCCTGCTGCCCCAATGCTTCGGCATATATGCTTTTTTTTTTAACTGTGGTGGTGAAATCACCTCCTACAGCACTGGAGTCGCAGGGATCAGGCCTGTCTCTGCGAACGCTGCAGTTATGTGTGTTGTGTTTTGCAAGTGACAGTGATCGATCGATACTGCACTTGGGTGGCCTGGGCTAGACGGAGGGGCAAAACGCAGGTGCTAGCAGGTATCTGGGCTGATCCCGCTAACACTGCGTTTTTGGGAACCCTAAACTGCTGGGGACGCTAGTATAGATCTGATCAGATCAGATATTGATCTGTTCAGATACTATACCACTAAGGGAGGTGTATGCTTAACGCGTGGCACTAACTGGCACTAACCTGACGCTGCCTGGGATGTGACGCAGACCCTCTCTGACGCTAAAACCTAATTGATATCACTATAAAAAGCAAACTAACTAACCAGCGTCACCCGTAACACTTATATGATGATCACTGGTGAAAGGGTTAACTAGGGGCAATTAGGGGGTTAAAACCTTTATTAGGTAATATATGGGGGTACCTGACGCTTTATAGCGCTGGACATCGGGATCGCCGCGGGACAATGGATTTCATCGCTGGAATGTTTTGTTTTTTTTTAACCACTTAGCAACCACCTGCCGACAAATAACGTCGACAAGGTGGTTGCTTAACTCTGGGAGGACGTTATATAACGTCCTCCCAGAATCGCGCTCCCGCGCGCCCCCTGGGGCGCGCACACGGGAATCTCCGTGACCGTCGGGTCCAGAGGACGCGGCGCATCACGAATCGCGGTAAATCGCCGCTGATAGCGGCCGTTTACCACGTGATCGCTCCGTCAAATGATGGAGCAATCACTTGTAAACAGACCGGCGTCATGTGATGACGCTGGTTCCTCTCTCCCCTCTCTGTACCGATCGGTACAGTGTGAGAGGAGAGGGGAGGGAGCGAATCATGTCCGCTCCCTCCCCCATGTCAAATCATGTCAGCTGTGGGCTGGATCTGTGACAATTGCAGTCACAGATCCAGAAATCCATCCCTGCTCAGCCAGCCCTGCGCAATGCTCTGCAAAATACTCTGCAAAATACTCTGCAATACCCTGGTGCAATACTCTGCAATACCCTGCGCAATACTCTGCAATGCCCTGCGCAATACTCTGCAAAATACTCTGCAATACCCTGCGCAATACTCTGCAACACCCTGCGCAATACTCTGCAATACCCTGCACAATACTCTGCAATACCCTGGTGCAAAACTGTGCAATACCCTGGTGCAATACTGTGCAATACCCTGGTGCAATACTCTGCAATACCCTGCGCAATACTCTGCAATACCCTGCGCAATACTCTGCAATACCCTGCGCAATACTCTGCGCAATACTCTGCAATACCCTGGTGCAAAACTGTGCAATACCCTGGTGCAATACTCTACAATACCCTGGTGCAATACTCTGCAATACTCTACAATACCCTGCGCAATACTCTGCAATACCCTGTGCAATACTCTGCAAAATACTCTGCAATACCCTGCACAATACTCTGCAATACCCTGCACAATACTCTGCAATACCCTGCACAATACTCTGCAATACCCTGCACAATACACCCTGCGCAATACTCTGCAATACTCTGCGCAATACCCCCTATGCAATACCCCGTGCAATACCCCGTGCAATACCCTGCCATACTCCGCAATGCCCTGCAATACTCCGCAATACTCCGCAATGCCCGGCAATACTCTGCAATACCCTGCACAATACTCTGCAATACCCTGCACAATACACCCTGCGCAATACTCTGCAATACTCTGCGCAATACCCCCTGTGCAATACCCCGTGCAATGCCCTGCCATACTCCGCAATGCCCTGCAATACTCCGCAATGCCCAGCAATACTCGGCAATACTCCGCAATGCCCAGCAATACTCCGCAATGTCCAGCAATACTCTGCAATAACCACTTCCCGCCCGCCGGCCGTCATATGACGTCCTTGACTTTGTGTGGGATATCTGAATGATGGGTGCAGCTACAGGCATCATTCAGATATTAGCTTTTTCAGCCGGCGATTCCCTACACCATAACAACAATCATAGTGGCTGTTCCACCGCTTGATCATTCTTACGGGAGGCGAGAGGGGATGTCCCCCCCGCCACCCTCCGGTGCTTCTACCGACTCACCGCTATGATCAAAGCCAGGATTGTTTTGTTTTTTTTGTTTTTTTTCAGGCTTCCCAGCCTAGAGGTGAGATGTGGGGTCCTATTGACCCCATATCTCACTGTAAAGAGGACCTGTCATGCCATATTCCTATTACAAGGGATGTTTACGTTCCTTGTAATAGGTATAAAAGTGATCAAAAAAATTTTGGGGGCGGAAAAACATGTCAAACTAAAATAAATAAAGTAAAATGAACAATAAAAAAAAATATTTTTTTTTTAAGCGCCCCTGTCCCCGTGAGCCAGAAGCGAACGCATACGTAAGTCCCGCCCACATATGAAAACGCTGTTCAAACCATGTGAGGTATCGCCGCGAACGTTAGAGCGAGAGCAATACTTCTGGTCCAAGACCTCCTCTGTAAGTCAAAACATGTAACCAGTAAAAATATTTAAAACGTCGCCTATGGGGATTTTTAAGTAGCGAAGTTTGGCGCCATTCCACGAGCGTGTGCAATTTTGAAGGGTGACATGTTAGGTATCTATTTACTCGGCGTAACTTCATCTTTCACATTATGTAAAAACATTGGGCTAACTTTACTGTTTTTTTTGTTTTTTTAGCACAAAACATTTTTTTTCCGTAAAAAAACGCGTTAAAAAAATTGCTGCGCAAATATCGTGCGAGATAAAAAGTTGCAACGACCACCATTATATTCTCTAAGGTCTTTGCTAAAAAAAAATATATAATGTTTTGGGGTTCTATGTAATTTTCTAGCAAACAAATGATGATTTTTACATGTAGGAGAGAAATGTCAGAATTGGCCTGGGTGCTCCAGAACGCCTGAAGGTGCTCCCTGCATGTTGGGCCTCTGTATGTGGCCACGCTGTGTAAAAGTCTCACACATGTGGTATCGCCATACTCGGGAGTAATAGCAGAATGTGTTTTGGGGTGTAATTTGTGGTATGCATATGCTGTGTGTGAGAAATAACCTGCTAATATGACAATTTTGTGGAAAAAAAAAGAGAAAAAAAAAATCTTGATTTTGCAAAGAATTGTGGGAAAAAATGACAACTTCAAAAAACTCACAATGCCTCTTTCTAAATACCTTGGAATGTCTTCTTTCCAAAAAGGGGTCATTTGGGGGGTATTTGTACTTTTCTGGCATGTTAGGGTCTCAAGAAATGAGATAGGCCATCAGTACTTCAGGTGTGATCAATTTTCAGATATTGGCACCATAGCTTGTGGACTCTATAAATGTCACAAAGACCAAATAATATACACCAATTTGTACTTATTTTTACCAAAGATATGTAGCAGTATAAATTTTGGCCAAAATTTATGAAGAAAAAAATAGGATTTTTATAACCGCTTACCTGTAAAATCCTTTTCTTGGGAGTACATCACGGGACACAGAGCGGCATAGTCATTACTATGTGGGTTATATAGATTACCTTCAGGTGCTGGCACTGGCAACTTCCAAACCGGAAGTACCCTCCCCTATATAAGCCCCTCCCATCCGGGAGCACCTCAGTTTTGTAGCAAAGCAATAAGTGTCCCCAAAAGAGGGGTGGGAGCTCTGTGTCCCGTGATGTACTCCCAAGAAAAGGATTTTACAGGTAAGCTGTTATAAAAATCCTATTTTCTTTCTCGTACATCACGGGACACAGAGCGGCATAGTCATTACTATGTGGGACGTCCCAAAGCAATGCCCAATGAGGGGGGGGGATACACCATACATAAGCTGAGCGCTATCAGACATGAGGATCTTTTGCGGCCTGTGACACACTGCGCCCAAAGGCGACATCCTCCTGACTTCTAACGTCCACCTGGTAGAACCTAGTAAACGTGTGTACTGAAGACCATGTTGCGGCCTTACAGATTTGAGCCAGGGAGGCCTGGTGATGCACTGCCCATGAAGTTCCAACTGCTCTTGTGGAGTGCGCCCTAACTTTGAATGGAGGCGGTCTTCTTTTCAAGCCATAGGCTTGTATTATGACCTGTCGAATCCACTTGGCTAAAGTAGATTTTGATGCTGCCTGACCCTTTCTGGGGCCTTCCGGCAGAACAAACAAAGTATCCGTTCTACGAATCTGAGCAGTGGCTTTTAGATAAGCTTTAACTGCTCTTACTACATCCAAAGAATGCAATAACTTTTCCTCTACCGAGGTAGGTTTGGGAAAAAAAGAAGGAAGAACCACATCTTGGTTCAAATGAAACCTCGATACCACCTTAGGAAGAAAGGCTGGGTGAGGACGTAATACTACTCTGTCCTTATGGACAACCAGATATGGCTCCTTACAGGACATGGCGGCTAATTCCGATACTCTTTTAGCCAAACAAATGGCTACTAAGAAAATCAATTTCCTGGTGAGAAGAACCAAGGAAATGTGCTGCAATGGTTCAAATGGTTGTTTCTGTAGAACCGACAGAACCAGGTTTAAGTCCCATGGACATATGGGAATACTAACCGGAGGGCTAATACGCATCACTCCTTGTATGAAAGCTTTGACTAATGAATGCAAAGCCAAGGGCCTTTGAAAAAATATTGACAAGGCCGAAATCTGACCCTTGATAGTACTCAAGGCAAGCTTCCTATCCACAGCCCACTGTAGGAAGTCCAGAATCCTACCTATTACGTACTTACGCGGATGCCATTTCTTGGCCTCACACCACGTGATGTACGCCTTCCAGATCCTATAATAGATCTGCCTGGATACCGGCTTCCTGGCATTGATCATGGTAGATACCACCGGATTAGAGAGACCTCTCTTTTTTAGAATGTGGGCTTCAATAGCCAGGCCGTCAAACCTAGGGCTTGTAAGGAAGGGTGGTATATCGGTCCCTGCGAAAGCAGGTCCGGACGATGTGGGAGGGTCCAAGGACTCCCCACTGACATCTTTACGATCTCCGCGTACCATGCTCTTCGGGGCCATGCTGGAGCCACCAGAATCACCGGTTTCTTTTCTACCCGGATTCTGCAGATTAATCGCAGTAACAATTGTGGCGGTGGGAATGCATATATCAGCTTGAACTGATCCCAAGGGAACACTAGGGCATCCGAGCCGCAAGCTAGGGGATCCCTTGTGCGAGACACAAATCTGTCCACCTTTGCGTTGAATCTGGATGCTAGCAGACCTACATCCGGTGTTCCCCACCGCTGGCATATTGCCTGGAAAACCTCGGGGTGAAGAGACCATTCCCCCGGGCATAATTGCTGGCGACTTAGAAAGTCCGCTCTCCAATTTTCCACTCCTGGGATGAAAACCGCGGATATGGCTGGGACATATCTTTCTGCCCATTTCAGGATGCAATTCACTTCCCTCTGGACTGCACGACTCCTGGTGCCACCCTGGTGATTGATATATGCCACTGCTGTGGCATTGTCTGATTGAATTCTGACAGGGGACCCTTGGAGTTTGGATGTCCATGCTACTAGGGCATACCGGGCTGCTCGTATCTCTAAGAGATTGATGGGCAGGGCCTTCTCTGCTTCTGACCACTTGCCCTGGAGAGACCATTGCTCCAGTACTGCCCCCCAGCCTATGAGGCTGGCATCTGTAGTGACCACCTTCCAAGAAACCGGACTGAAGGGTTTCCCTTTTTCCAGATTCTGGGGCACCAACCACCAATGGAGGCTCTTGCGAACGGAAAGGGACAGGGACATTGGTAAGTCTAAAGCCTGAACTTTTTTGTTCCAGGCTGACAGTATGGCCCTCTGCAAGTTCCTTGAATGGAATTGACCGTAGGGTACTGCTTCGAATGAAGCCACCATTTTTCCCAGCAGC
This sequence comes from Rana muscosa, assembly GCA_029206835.1. Classification (NCBI taxonomy): domain Eukaryota; kingdom Metazoa; phylum Chordata; class Amphibia; order Anura; family Ranidae; genus Rana; species Rana muscosa. The sequence continues at coordinate 111,047,800 of CM055128.1, read as the reverse complement.
CTCATGCACAGGCGTATGGATGGTTTTCTTTTTGTACCCACTAAGTGGGTCAAATCTTTAAAAGACGACACCTTCTCTGGAGGTAAGAAAATCTTTCTGTGATTTGAATCCAGCCTTAGCCCCAAGTATTCCAGACTTTTGACTGGTCTTAGAGCTGACTTGTCTCGGTTGATAATCCAACCATGATATTCCAGATACTTGATTGTCTCGTGAATAGCTACTTCCAGTTTTTCCACTGAGTGGTCTATTAGTAGCAGGTCGTCTAAATATGCCATTATCGTTACACCCCGTGTTCTTAGATTGGCCAATAGTGGGGCCAGAATTTTTGTGAACACTCGTGGTGCTGTGGCCAGACCGAAAGGTAAGGCTCTGAACTGAAAATGGCGCCCTTCTACTGCAAAGCGTAGAAATTTCTGGTGGGCCGGAAAGATGGGAATATGCAGATAAGCATCCTTTATGTCGATCGAGGCTAACCATTCCTGCCCTTGTAGGGCGGTGGCCACCGATCGGATCAACTCCATCCGAAAAGGTCCTGATATGTAGGAATTTGTTTAGCACTTTTAGATTTAATATGGGCCTCACGTCCCCATTTGGTTTGGGGACTGTGAAGAGGTTTGAGTAAAACCCGAACCTGCATTCCTCCAAGGGAACCTTCATGATTACACCTTGGAGCAATAGTTGTTCTAGTGCCAGAAGGAGGGGTCCTCTCTTCTGGGGATCGCTTGGCACGTTTGACCTCATAAAATGGGCAGGAGGAGTGTCTTTTAACTCCAGCTTGTATCCCAGACTTACTGCGGAGATCACCCATCTGTCTCTGATGGTGTCCTGCCAGGTCTCTGTGAACAACTGAAGTCTTCCCCCCACCCGATTGAGTGGGGGCAACCCTTCATGACTTGGGGGGAGGTTTCGTACCTCTCTTGACCCAGGGTTTCTTGTTACCCTGTGATTGTCCCTGATTTCTGCCCCCAGGATTTGACCGCGGAGGCCGTCGGAACTGTTTCACAGCCGATGTGCCAGGGACTGGAGAAGTAGGCCTCTTAAAAGAAGGACTTCTAACTTTGTACTTTTACCGGCAGAAATTTTCTGGATATACTTGTCCAGATCTTCTCCAAATAAGCGTTCTCCATGAAATGGGAAGCTAATCAGCAATTTCTTACAGGGAGCCTCAGCAGACCAGTTTTTGAGCCATAGAAGCCTACGCATATGTACTACAGACAGCGTAAAGCGGGAGGCCTGTTGGATTGTATCCTTTATGGCGTCCACCGCAAAACACAAGGCTCTAGGTAGGTCAGCTAGGGCAAGAGCCTGCTGATCTGGTAAGTCCCTTAAGACTTGTTTCAACTGATCCTTCACTGCTTGGCAGACCCCAATCGCTGCTACTGCAGGTTGTGTCACCATGCTTGCTGTAGAGAAAGCAGATTTTAGTAAAGACTCCAATTTTTTATCTATTGGGTCTTTGAACATTGGAACATTATCTACTGGACATGTCAGTGATTTATTCACAAAAGAGATGGCTGCGTCCACTGTGGGCACCTTCCATTTTTGTATGAACTTATCCTCCATGGGATAGATCACCGGAAATCTCTTGGGGGGAGTAAATATTTTATCAGGATGCTCCCAATCCTGGTAAATAAGCCCTTCCAATAAGGGGTGGATTGGGAAGGAACAGACAGCCTGGGGAGCTTTTAGCGACCCCAGCGAGGAGACAGTAGTGGTTGATGGCTCCGCAAGAGGCATTTTAAATGCTGATCGGACCATGTTAGTCAGAGACTGAACCCATAATCTTTCAGCCTGAGATGCTGAGAAAGGTTCTTGCACTATTGATTCCTCTATAACCGAATCAACCTCATCCTGATCCCCTTCAGGCAGGTCGATCTCTGTGTGGGGCTGTTCCTCCACTAACAGGTACTCTGAAGGAGGAGACGGAGATCGGACGCGCTTTCCCTGTGACAGGGAAGCAGCGATCAATGCTGTTAATCTCTCTTCCAATCCTCCCAGAGCTGAGGAAAAAACCTCCTCTGTTATATATACAGGAGCAGGTGGACTGGGGACAGCCGCAGCACCAGGTACTCCTGCGGGGTTCCTACGGCTACTAACCTCTGAAATTTCAGGGGAGATTGGTGCAGTACAAGCATGCCCAAAATCCTCAGAGCCCGATGGAGACCCCTTTTGCTTCTTGGAAGACTTATTTCCAGAGTGTCTGGACGACATATCCTTTAAGCACAGAGCTGAGGTATTCCCGTCGTCATACACCACTTTTACTGGTAATAGTCTAGCACAGTTGCTGCTATATACCAGCTGGTGTCCACTAAAGTGCCTTTCTATGGGGATGCCTGCATCAACCGCCTCTGTGTGCCACCGTTTTGTTGCTAGCTCTGTTTGCATCCAGCTGACACTTGTACTGTGTCTTTTATCCATGCTGGGATGCCTGCACATGCGCAGAAGCGCCGCGGCGCGCATCGAGCGTCATCCACTAGCCCCGCCCCTTTTTTCCACTCATCTCTACATAGGAGGTGCGCACGCGCGCGCGCCCGTGCGCCTTCTGCGCTTTTTTAAAAAAAAATAAGCAGGGACTAGGAGCCAGGGCCCTTTTTGCCGGAGGGCCTGTGCGGTGGATGAGTGCAGCAACAGGGCAGAGGAAGTGGATTCCCACAGAGAACTTACCAACTGCCTGGATCTTTTGACTTGAAAAAGAAAAAGATCCACATGACAAGAAAAATGGACCACAGCGGCCTCTAGTGGTTTAACACAGGTACCGCGGTCTCTCTTTTTTTTTTTTTTTTTTTTTTCTTGACTACTATTAAAATTTTACATTTTCCAGTAGTTACAGGCATGCACAGATATTTAGCGGGAATACCGTTAGGTAACAGACAGAAAGACAAATTAGGCTTGGGGGTCCCCCAATAGAACCAAGTTCCTGGGGGCCCCCACTTACCTCTTCCCCGCCACAGGACTTTGTTTGGTCCACAGAAGCCCAAACTTCACCTCTCATGGCAGGCATTGTAATTAAACCTTCAGGGACCGGGTTCCCAAGGATTCCACTCCCCTGGACCTGTATAGCACCCTGCACAGAAAACATCTTGGTCGTGAGTATGACCAGAGCTCTGGATCCCAGGGTCCAGCCCTCCTAAGAGAAGCATTACAGGCAAAACCTTGCTCTTCTCTGCAAGGCCCGGGTACCGACCGTTTAGCTATGAAGCTTTTTTGGTCGGATCCGGAATAGCTTACTGAGGCCCAAAAGAACCTGTACGCAAGCTCAGTGAAAAACACATGTTACTTCTTGGCCAACACTTTAGACACTGGCAAAAAACTGAGGTGCTCCCGGATGGGAGGGGCTTATATAGGGGAGGGTACTTCCGGTTTGGAAGTTGCCAGTGCCAGCACCTGAAGGTAATCTATATAACCCACATAGTAATGACTATTCCGCTCTGTGTCCCGTGATGTACGAGAAAGAAATAGTAATTTGCTAAATTTTATAACAGAAACGAAAAAAAAATCATTTTTTTACAGAATTTTCAGTCTTTTTTCTCTTATAACGCAAAAAATAAAAAACCCAACGGTGATTAAATACCACCAAAAGAAAGCTCTATTTGTGTGAAAAAAAGGACAAAAAATTCATATAGGTACAGTGTTGTATGACTGAGTAATTGTCATTCAAAATGTGAGAGCACCGAAAGCTGAAAATTGGTCTGGTTATTAAGGGGGTTTAAGTGCCCAGTGGTCAAGTGGTTAATAAAGGACTTTTCCAAGGTGTGTGTGTTTTAATTTACATTTTTTGACACTCTCTTCGTGAAATGGTAGGGGTACAATGTACCCCTTACCAATTCACATAGGGGGGGCCGAGATCTGGGGGTCCCCTTTGTTAAAGGGGTCTTCCAGATTCCGATAAGCCCCCTGCCCGCAGACCCCCACAACCACCACCCTCTTCCCCTGCGGCCGGCCAGGTTGCGTGTTCGGATAAGCGTCTGGTATGGATTTTTGGGGGGACTCCACGCCATTTTTTTTTAAATTTGGGGTGGAGTTCCCCTTAAAATTCATGCCAGATCTGAAGGGCCTGGTATGGATATTTAGGGGGAACCGCATGCCATTTTTTTTTTACATTTGCGGCGAGGTTCCTCTTAATATCCATTCCAGACCTGAAGGGCCTGGTAATTGAATTTGGGGGAACCCCCACGCTTTTTTTTTTTATCAATGACTTTTCTATGTATTGATAAAAGCCGACAATTCATTAATAGCCGCGAGTGAGTTTTAAATGACTTTTTTTCCTTCAAAAATTACATTTTGTGCAGAGACAGTTCTAAACACGGGAAACATGCGCCACTTTACATGCATATCATACACACCCCCCAGGTACGAAATTTAAAGGAAAGTTTCACTTTTATTTTTTCATTTTAAGCATTATTAAAATCACCGCTCCCGTAAAAACGTCTATTTTGTAAACTTTTTTTTGCATTGATACATGTCCCCTGGGGCAGGACCCGGGTCCCCAAACACTTTTTAGGACAATAAATTGCATATTAGCCTTTATAATTAGCACTTTAGATTTCGAACGTTCAAGTACATTGTATTTAATAGGGTTCTAAAGTTCACGCGAACATTCTGTCTGTTCGCAGGTTCTGGTGCGAACCGAACAGGGGAGTGTTCGGCTCATCCCTGGCATATAAGTGGTCTCAAAGGGTAGGGGGAAGAAGTTTCCAGCGTAATCCAAAACACTGTATATTCAGATATTTCTGACACATCATCAGCGTCATCTAATGTCTCTCACACCTCTTCCAAACAGCAAAAACGTACCAGAAAGGCAAAGAGACGCCAGGATGATGAGCATGCTCCATCAGGTATTACTAAAAAACGTCCTCCCAAGTCAACAGCCGCTCATGGTGCCATGCCACTGACACCACATGTGAATGTCGGCGCCATGGACCCAGTATCGGCAGATACTGTGGCGCCCTCCCCCTCTTCTCTTGTCCCACCCAAAGTTCCGGTTATGTTTTTTCCCAAAAAACAGGGGAATTTCCCTGCACCCCCCATTCCAACACCCCCCTAGATTCATCACTTTTTTCCTCACAATTAAATGTTATCAATCTTTCAACACATATACTCACCTCTGACGAAATCTCAGTCCTATCCAAGGGGCTGACCTTTTGTCCCACTAACAAACTTGATCGGTTTGAGGCTACAAAGGATTTACACCTCTATACCCGCAAACTATTGTTGAAGAGCATGTTTGAAAAGATGAAACCCGGCAGCGAAGATTGTCACACATTTAGTGAACGACAAGCCTTAGACAACTTAAATTCTCTTCTGGAGGAGAATGAATCTAGGGATCTAATCGACATTGTCGATATAGAATCACTTCTGAAACAAAATTTGGATTCATCTCCAGTTGCCTTGCCTGTCAAATCTTCCTTGAAAAAAACGTCCTCCCTTTACCCAGCATCTAGCTCCAATCATGGGGTCCAAAGATTTTTGAAAATGACAACTCAAGAAATCAAGTCTCTAACTTCTACCTCTCCATATCCAGGAAATCTAACAAAAAATGAAAAAATGGCCTTAAAAACGTTATCAAGCAATCATAATGTAACAATAAAACCCAGTGACAAGGGAGGTAATATTGTCCTTATGAATAATGAGCAGTACCATAGAATGTGTACCAACATTCTAAGTAACCGCAATTGGTACCGCCCAATTGGCATTGATATCGTAGAAGCATTCAACAAACAATTCTACTCTTTTGTAGACAATGCCATTTACAACAAAATAATTTCTAAACAGACTTGGGACTTCATTCGCATCCCTCATCCACGTTTGGCAACTTTCTATTCTTTGCCAAAAATACACAAGAACACATCAGACCCCCCGGGCAGACCAATTGTTTCAGGCAACGGCTCCATTACGGAAAATCTCTCAAAACTTATAGATGAACACATTCGCCCCTTTGTACTATCCACACCCTCTTATATCCGTGATACGATACATCTGTTACGGATCATTGGGGATGTGGAGGTATCTAAAAACTGTATCTTGGCCACCATTGATGTGGAGGCCCTATACAGTTCTATACCACATACTAAGGGATTGGCCTGCATTCGTAGGGTACTATCACGAATAAGCCATCATGAAAATTCATTCAATGAATTTGTCCTTTTGAGTTTGGATTTCATCCTAAATCACAACATTTTCTCCTTCGATGGCCGTCTATTCCTCCAGGTACAGGGCGTAGCCATGGGCACCTGCTGTGTCCCTGGCTACGCCAATCTCTACCTGGGGGAATGGGAAGATGCGATCTTCAATGACGAGGGTCTCTCTATGTACCTGTACCGCATCTTCATGTGGCACAGGTACATAGATGACATCTTCGTCGTATGGAATGGTCCCCAGTCCCTTTTGGATGAGTGCTTAACTGCACTAAATGTAAATGAATTTAATTTGAAATTCACTATGAGTTCTGATCCATCAAAAATTACATTTTTGGATGTAGAAATCTTCAAAAATGAAGACAGTCTTCTGTCCTGCAAACTGTTTAGAAAACCCACGGCAGGGAACACGATTCTACATTCATCTAGTTCCCACCCTAGGCCTCTTGTCAACTCAATCCCATATGGGCAATATCTACGGATCAAACGGAACTGCTCAAACCATCTAGATTTTCTGCATGAAGCAAAAAATCTGAAAAAACGCCTGCTTGAACGTGGCTACAGCCACAGAAGCCTGAAAAAGGCATTTCAACGAGCAGATACCAGAAATAGGCACGAGTTACTTGCTCCCAAAAAGGCCATAAAATCTGGTGAAAATTCCAGAATAATTACTACTTTCTCTAATGATCACAATCAGATTTTACAAATCTGTAAAAAGTACTGGCACCTGTTAACGTCAGATCCTGCGATTGGACCCTTTGTACCTCCCAACCCAATGGTCACCTACAGACGAGCCACCTCTGTTGGTGACCTGTTGGTTCAAAGCGAATATAGGGGTTCCAACAGAGGTGATCCATGTGTAGTGGGTTCTTCAGATTTAGTTGGGGTACACCTGGGGGTAGTGGGACCCAGGTGTGTAATTAGGTTAGGGTATGGACCCCTTTTTGTTATTCGTGGGGGATTGGGTGGTGCAGTATTCTCCTTGACCTGTGGGTGGCGGGGTACCTACGGGCTCAAGGTAGAATCACTACCACAGTGCTACCCTTTTTGTCCCTTTCCGGAGACGGTACGGCTGGGGCGGGGAACCCGCCGTGGTGTCGATGGGAGGAGATAAAAGGGGGAGACGCCCTCACCACGAGGTCTTCGGAGGATCATCTCTTCACGCACCCAGGCACCTTAGGCCTGGGTGCGGCCGGTTCGAGGTTCCGGCTCAGGCGCCCTAGGCCTGACCGGAATGGAGTTGGAGTCCATCCCAGGCACCTTCAGCCTGGGGTGAGGTACTATGTCGTAGGCCTGGGGCCCAGTGACTTCGACTGGGTCCCGCAAGGGTGAAGTGATTCCAGGGTGCCCCTTGCGAGGGGACCCGCATCTGAGGTGAGGAGGCTGGGGAGGTCACCCGTCCGGAGATTCCGGAGCAGCGTCAACCCGGTGGCGGATGGGCCTCCGGTAACTCCCTTGGAGGAACATCTTCCCCTGATAGGGGCCGCAACGCAGCGAAGGTATTCTAATCAAGGTTGCTACTACCCTTGGTCATAGTACAGGGGTATAGAGACTAAAATCAGTACAGTGCCTCGACCTGCTCATCCCACCGTATCTTGCCATTACATTGTTTGTTGTGGAGCTACGAAATAAAACAGAGAGTTGGACTGTGATCGGTGTATGGACTCTGTTAATGGGAGCAAGGGAGATTCCAGCACAGCAGGACTGAGTCCCGTAACCAGCACACATTTGGCCCGAGGAAGATATTGATACTGGCCTTCACCTCACCCACAGCTATGGGGAGGACATGGGCCGTGGCGCACCTCACCCTGTCGCGTGACATACCCCTAGCTAAAGAGGACGGGGTGAGGCCGCTACACATGCAAAAGAGTAGGAACCTTCCCATGCGGATCATGCGCATATTGTAAATATATGGACACCAGGAAAGATATTTACCTACCCAATGGTGCACACTTCCTCGCAAGACATTATTCCAACTGTCAAACAACTCATGTAGTATATTTGCTTCTTTGCAGCTGCAATTGCTTTTACATAGGCAAAACCGTACAGAAACTCTGGCAGAGACTGTATCGCCACGTAAAGGCTATGCAAACTGCAAATCCAGATTTACCACTAGGCAGACATGTCGTACAGACACATGCTGGAATCTGCCCCAAAATATCTGTACTAGTTCTGGACCTTATCCACCCAGGCAAAAGTCTCCTCCAACGGGAGCTTCGGTGGATATCAAATCTCAATGCCACTCACAGGTCCGTCTTTAATATGGTTTGACCCCTGGGCAAGTATTTTTTTTGGGCCCCCCCCCTCCAGCTTATTTTGGGCCAGGCTGGTTCACATGTATGTGTTTTTGCGGCCCTCATTTGCGCAGGCACAGCAGCCCATTCATTTCAATGGGCTGCCATGCCTTTGTTTCCTGCAGAAAAAAAGGTGCATGCATCATTTTAAAAATGCAGTTGCCTTGAAATCCATTCTGCTTTTGCACCGTGCAACTTACCTGAGGTTCCTGCACACACAAATGCACTGTGTTTTTAAAATAGTGACCTAAACATCTAAAAATGCAGCATGTTTGCCGGTGTAGGAACTGCAGATAAGTCACATGGTGCTAAAGCAGAATGGACAGACAGTGCTGTATTTCATTGCTTGATGGGCAGAGGTGTGCCGTGTTACATGATGCATGCACTTTTTTTTTTTTTTGCAGGAAACGCAGGCATGGCAGCCCAGTCAAATGAATGGGCTGCTGTGCCTGAGCAAATGTGGGCCGCCAAAACACATACATGTGAACCAGCCAGGCCCAAAATAATCCCATCAAGCAGTTAAATAGACAGTAATGCCATGTGCTGTAAATTATGCTGTGTCCTCTGAGGCCTCACTCAGCCTGGACTGCAGGTCTGGTCAGTGTTTTTTAAAAAGTTCCTCTATTTTACACATGGCATGACCAGACCGCATGCCATGTGTAAAATACAGACATCCCAACCTGCAAAAACTCGTTTCAGGGAGGTGGCAAACTCATTTCAGGCCGGTGACGCTCCACGCCAGCGCCGACACCCCCCCCCCAATTAAATGCAGCCTGATCAGCGGCAATTAAAAGGTTTGTAAAGAAAAAAAGAAAAAACAACAAACATGTCATACTTACCTCCACTGTGCAGCTCGTTTTGCACAGAGTGGCCCCGAACCTGGTCTTCTGGGGTCCCTCGGCGGCTGTCTCGGCTCCTGCCCTCAATAACTCGCCACCTATATGCGAGCGAGCATGGTGGTGAGTGATTGCGGGCATGTTCCAGTGATACAGCCAGCGGCTATTGCCGCTCACTGTATCACTCGGCCCCGCCCCCCGGCGCAGCGTCATAGGATGTGATTGACAGCAACGCCAGCAAATGGCTGCACTGCTTTCAATCTATCCACTTTAGCCAATCAACGGCCAGGCTGAACGGCAAAGGAGGATGTCGGGGGTGAGCGCGGGACTTTCGAGGGCTCAGGTAAGTAAAACGGGGGCTCGGGGGGGGGGGGGGTATTGTCGGATATTTTTTCACCTTAATGCATAGGATGCATTAAGGTGAGAAAACGTTTTCCTTTAAACCCCTTTAATGTTTGCAGTTTCTGAAATACATAGACATTCTGTGTCTCTTATGTTTATTTGATTTTTTACTAGTAAATGTTTTTTGAATGAGTACTGTCTGCTTCAGAGAGAAGGGAGAGTGCAAAACTGTGAGTGCTGCAACATGGAAACTTCAAGTTAAATTTGCAATAAAATGTATAATGTCCTATTATGGCAAGTTCTCCTGCCATATCCGCAGCACTCAGCTCTTCACAGAGGAATATGCTAGGACTGCCATTGTAACATCAAATATAAAGACTTTAGAAATACTCTACTGAAAACTTCTATTTGCAATATACATTAGCAAACAGTGGCATACCTTGGGGTGTAGGACATGAAGAGGAAGTCAGCCTCGGGTACAGCAAGCTGGGGATGCTCTGAAATCACATTCTAATTCACAAGCAGCACCCAGTGGCAGGAAGGGAGAAGTGCACGTCTAGAGGGAAGCCAGGGGTGCTGTACATTTTATAACACTGGGAAGGGAAGCAGTACTGACACTGGCTGCGCACCGCTGATTATTTTCAGCGCCGATTTGTGGGCAGCACGCAGGCTTAACGGGCGGCTCTGCTTTGGGCCCCTAACAGTGACAGGGCCCTGGGCAGCTGCCCCCATTTGCCCTGCGGTAAAGACGGCCCTGGCCACTCATCCGCCAGGCCTCAACGAGGCATTCAATCTTAGACCATTCTCGACTGGAGGCTTTGATAAAGATCAATAATATATTTACCCACCTATGGGGCGCGATCCTTTTCATTTTTTGTCTCCTTTTTTTTTTTTTTTTTTTTTTTTATGTCACATGCCACTATTTGTCGGTCTCTGTAAATGTGTAAATAGTCTTGTTAATATTGATTTGTTCATAGCTGTCCATATGCATGTGTACAGTTAATCATCATTACCATGTGAACAATCAATACATGCTCATCCCTTTTACTTAGGGTTTAATTTATCACATTTTGTCTGTCAATGATTTTCTTAATCGTTTTTATTATAACCCTGTCTATTTCATCATCATCTTTCTATCGATCTGATGATTTTTGTTTATCAATCTCAAAGTGTAACAATATGATCTTTGCATACAAATATATTTATTTTTGTCTTTTAGAACAAAATGTGCGATGCATTTGGATGGTGGTCCTGGATCGAGCACTTTAAACGTCGAAGACTTCATCTTCCTCTATTATGCGACTTTTCTTTTCTTTTTTTTTCTTTTGTTTTACTTTTGGCTGTGGATGTTTGGATCCCGGGCTGCGGTGGTATGTCGGATCTCCCCGACACAGGCAAGCCTCCATGCTTATCCATAGCTGGAGGCTGTTTTATGTGGATCGCGGCTCCGTCTGCATGCGCCGGCTCCTCCCCAGATCCGACGCATGCGTGTTGTCTTTTTCCATCCACCAACACAATGGCCGCGCTCCCTCCTGTGTCAGCGGCCTTTGTCGATGTCTGACGTCACTGCGCACTGCGACGCGGTGGCACCAGACATCGAAGCTGGCCGGGGAGCGCCAGCACTAGGGCGCACGGAAATCCGGTGCCGTACTTACGGGTTAACCGATCGCTCATAGGTGTATTGAACCTCAGGATCAGGAGGATCCGGATGAGATGCCACTACTTTGGACTGGCCAGTAAACCCAACTCCTCCCAGTCTGATAGGTATTTAACTAGGGCAGGTGCAGCTTATAGGTGCTGCACAGCCAAGTGTTTTCTTCTCGTGATATCCGGTATTCAAACGAACTCTCTGATGAGGTAAGGTTACATCACCTTTCTTTTCTCCCATGGATATACCTTAGGTAAAATCTTTGGCAGTTTCAGATTATTACTGCATGTCCTGAAATTGTTAAAACTTCTTATTATCATTCGTTTTTTGGTTAACAGATTCCCCATTTCGCCTATGTGATTTGCTCCCGTAAACCCTGACATTGCTGCCGTACAACCTTGGGATCTATATCATTCTCAGCCAACAATTTAGCCCCTGTGAGAGCTCTCTCAGGTTGCTATAAGAGAAATCAGCATTTAAGTATTCCAATAGGCCTAATTGTGTCATTGGGAGAATAAGTTAGTGCATACCCCGCACTCCCCCGTGTTAGACACATTGTGTGAAACCCCTCTTTGGTCTTTCCCTGTCCGGATCTGTGATACCATCCATCTGCATCAACGCTGTGCATCTCATATGTGCAAGGAATATCAAACCTGTGAGTACTTTGGAAAATGTTGTTTAAACACATGTGATTGTGCTGCTCTCCTTCTGCCCTTTTCTCTTTTTTTTTTTTTTTTCTTTTCTTTTTATTTATATATATATATATATATATATATATATATATATATATATATATATATTTATTATTTTTATTGTGCTGCTCTCCTTCTGCCCTTTTCTCTTTTTCTTTTATTCATTCATTTTTTTTTTTTATTTTTTTTCCCTTGGTTTCCCCTTTTCTTCTTTTCTCCTTTTTTTTTTTTTTTTTTTTTTTTTTATTTTTTATTTTTTTATATTTTTATTATCTCCTTCTTTATTTTTAATTTTTCTTTTCTTTTTCTTCTCCTTTTAGCCTTTCTTTTTTCACTTTGGTTGGGGATAACAAGTATTACCCTACTTTCTTACTTCTATACCCCTTTCTCTATAGAAATATATCAGCAAGCTTGACTCAAACCCCTGCTTGACTCAAACATATGCCTTTATGTTTTTCTGAAACATGTAGGGTTGGTCGTATGTATTAATAACATTTTTTTGTCTCTGATTTGTATCAGCACATTATACAATATGTCCTTGAGCAGCTGTTTTTTGTTCTGTATTCCATTACTGTTTTTAGCCAACTTTTTTAAATTTTCTTAATAAATACAATTTTACATTACCTTCTTGTGTTATCCTGAATCCCTTTCCCACCCAGACTATCCCTTGGGGCCTCCTATCCTTTTTGTCCACAAAACTGGGATGTGGTGGGAATTTTCAGGATTAACATTTATCTCAATATAGTTTCTTACATATATTTTTGACTCCAAACAAGCAAGGGACAATCTTGTTGAGAAGTTCAAGTCAGGGTTAGGGTATAAAAAAAAATCCAAATCTTTGATGATCCCTAGTAGCACCATCAAATCTATCATAACCAAATGGAAAGAACATGGCACAACAGCAAACCTGCCAAGAGCCGGCCGCACACCAAAACTCACGGACCGTGCAAGGAGGGGATTCATCAGAGAGGCAACCCTGGAGGAGCTGCAGAGTTCCACAGCAGAGACTGGAGTATCTGTACATAGGACGACAATAAGTTGTACACTCCATAGAGTTGGGCTTTATGGCAGAGTTGCCAGAAGAAAGACATTACTTTATTACTTTCAGCAAAAAAAACAAAATGGCACGTTTTGAATTTGCAAAAATGCATGTGGGAGACTCCCAAAATGTATGGAGAAGGGTGCTCTGGTCTGATGAGACTAAAATTTAACGCTATGTGTGGCGCAAACCCAACACATCACATCACCCAAAGAACACCATCTCCACAGTGATACATGGTGGTGGCAGCATCATGCTCAGGGGATGTTTTTCAGCAGTGAGGACTGGGAAACTGGTCAGAGTTGAGGGAAAGATAGATTGTGCTGAATACAGGGATATTCTTGAGCAAAACCTGTACCACTCTGTGTGTGATTTGAGGCTAGGACGGAGGCTCACCTTCCAGCAGGACAATGACCCCAAACACACTTCTAAAGCAACACTTGAGTGGTTTAAATGGGAAACATGTAAATGTGTTGGAATGGCCTAGTCAAAGTCCAGACCTCAATCCAATAGAAAATCTGTGGTCAGACTTAAAGATTGCTGTTTACAAGTGCAAACCATCCAACTTGAAGGAGCTGGAGCAGTTTTGCAAGGAGGACTTGGCAAAAATCCCAGTGGTAAGATGTGGCAAGCTCATAGAGACTTATCCAAAGCAACTTGGAGCTGTGATAGCCGCAAAAGGTGGCTCTACAAAGTATTGACTTTAGGGGGGTGAATAGTTATGCACATTGGCTTTTTCTGTTATTTTGTCCTATTTGTTGTTTACTTCACAAGAAAAAATAAATAAAAACATCTTCAAAGTTGTGGGCATGTTCTATAAATGAAATGATGCAAATCCTCAAACAATCCATGTTAATTCCAGGTTGCGAGGCAACAAAAGACAAAAAATGCCAAGGGGGGGTGAATGCTTTTGCAAGGCCCTGTATGTATATGTGTAGCGGCCTCACCCTCTCTCTCTTCTTTAACGGTTACTTTTGGCTTCGGTCTAGGGGTACCTTGAAGGGGAGAGCGAGGTGCGCCACGGCCCATGTCCTCTAGATTACAGCATGTAGAGGTGAAGGCCAGTATCAGATTACATTCGGGCTGTGTATACGCTCAGAGCCAGGTCTGTTCTGCTGATAACCCCCCTTTGCTCCCAGTAATTGGAGTACCACACACTGAAAAAGGTCCAACACATATTTATTCCATAACGGCAAACAAATAGTCCTTTGCGAGCAGACAGTTTGAGACCCATAGAACAGTTCAGTATTGGTGGGGAGTAGGTCAAGGCACAATCCTCAAAGAAACTAAACCGTTGAGAATTCACCAACGGTTGCTAAGCACAGTGGCTGTTAAATGGACTTTTGGTACAGAGTCTCTTCCAGCAACTCTAGTGAACAGGAACTGGAGTTACCTTCGCTACGTTGCAGCCCCTGTCAGGGGGAAGACATCCCTCCAAGGGAGTTACCAGAGGCCCCGCCGTCACCGGATTAATGCTGTACCCTGTTATTCAGAAGGGTTACACTCCCCGGCCTCCTCGCCTCAGATACGGGTCCCAACACCTTAGGGCCCCTCGGACTCCTCCACCCTCGCGGAACCCAGTCTAAGTTACTGGGCCCCAGGCCTTGGCCGTAGTACCTCACCCCAGACTTAAGGTGCCTGGGATGGACTCCATCCCTCGCACCGGCCAGGTCAAGGGCACCTGGGCCCAGAACTCCGGAACGCCAGCACCCAGGCTGAAGGTGCCTGGGCGCGGCCGCGTCCTCCAACTCTGAACCCAAGGTCAGGGCGTCCACCCCTTTTTATCTCCTCTCCCTTTGTGTCACAGCGGGTTCCCGGCGCCAGGAAAGGAAAAAAAGGTACAGTCTTGCGGTGCAGGTTCAACTCCGGCCCAGGGCGACAACGCCACCTGCAGGCCACAGGGAATCTTGCACCACCAGAGTCCTCCAAGAACCACAAAAGGGATTCTCAGATTCCCTAACAATTAGTACATCTGGGTTAAATAACCCAGATGCTCCCCCCCAAATTTAAATACCCCCTACATGTGTGTGTATATATATATATATTTATTTATTTTTTCCTCGGTTGCACTTTAAAAAGCAAGTATAGCACAGCATTTTGACCTTCTTTTCTTGTAATGGAAGCTCTAGGACTGTGCATCTTACTGCAGCAGCGAATTCACTGTTATAAGGTTATAGCGCAGAGGTTTTATTTTCTGTTACTAAAAAATAAAGGTTAGTTAGCTGAGGAAGGGTCTAAGGCAGCACTGAATAGCATTCTGCAGAAGCCTACCTTTTACTCCTTGCCCCTTTACCTCCATATTTCTAGTAGGGTGAATGGAGGCCACAGTACTGCATACCCTGAAGTCTTTCTATTCCCTACTCTCAGGGTACCTTTTATGTTTTAGCCTTTAGAGAAGCCCCAGAGTAAGGTATGCTTTAGTACATGTACCATTTATATTACAGATATGAAATGATATACAGTACCAACATATATTTGATATTTACAGTATGTAAAACATTTAAAATGTAAAGATGCAATGTTGTAAAGTAAAATTAGACCTTGCTGCAAACAGACCCTACAATGAGAAGACCCTGCATGCAGGTAGGGAGCCATGTATGCAGAGTGTAATGTGTGCCAGGCGCTGAATGCAGGGTGCTCCAGACCAAGGCAATGTATCTTAAAGCGGTACTCAACTCAAAAGCAAACATTTCTTATCCCAAAAGGAACACAACTGCAGTGTGAACCAGAGTTTGGCTGCAATTTGTTAGTGTATCTAAATTTGCTGGTACATATAACACTCCCCTCCCCCCAGACTGACAATACTGCTGTCTGAGGCTGGGTTCACACTCTCCGACATTGGGAGCTCATGTCGCATGATGTGTGAAAATCAATGTTTCCCTATGAGAGCCGTCTTAACTGGTCCGACACATGTCGGTCCGACTTTGAAGATGCTCCCTGTACTACTTTGGTCCGACTTTGATCCTACTTCAAAGTAGGATCCTTGTCCTAATCATCCGACTTTTAACATCCGACATGGTGATTACAGCAGCAGTAACAGGAATTCACCTCACCCTGGGATTGTTTTGATTGGTCAAAGGACAAGTCAGACTATCACAAAGTCGGATCAAAGTAGTATCCTGCTCATTCAAGTCGGATGGATGTCGGACCAATGTAGGACTGATGTCGCAGAGCAAAGTAGGATGAAAGTTGTATGACTGTCGTGTCGTATCAGTGTGAACCCAGACTCAGGCCGGGTTCACACTTGTGCGACACAACAGCCGTCCTACTTTGGATCCGACTTTGCCCTGCGACATGAGGCCGACATATGTCCGACTTTCAATGAACGGGGATCCGAGACTTAGATCCCCGCCAATACCAGGCACTGTGTTTGGTATGAATCCTTGAGATTTTAAATAAAAAACCGGCATGGGTTCCCCCTCCAGGAGCATACCAGGCCCTTCGGGGACAGCGTGGGGGTCCCCCCAAAATCCAAACCAGACCCTTATCCGAGCACGCAACCTGGCAGGCCGCAGGAGAAGAGGGGGGGACGAGAGAGCGGCCCCCCTCCCGAACCGTACCAGGCCGCATGCCCTCAACATGGGGGGTTTGGGGCAGGGGGGCGACCTGCGGCCCCCCCACCCCAAAGCACCCTTCCCCCATGTTGATGAGGACAGGGCCTCTTCCCGACAACCCTGGCCGTTGGTTGTCGGGGTCTGCGGGTGGGGGCTTATCGGAATCCGGGAGCCCCCCTTTAATAAGGGGGCCCCCAGATCCCGGCCCCCCACCCTATGTGAATGAGTAGGGGGTACATCGTACCCCTACCCATTCACCTGGTGGAAAAAAATGTCAATAAAAAAACACTACACAGGTTTTTAAAGTAATTTATTACATAGCTCCGGGGGTCTTCTTCCGACTCCGGGGGTCTCTTCCGACTTCGGGGGTCTCCGGTGTCATCTCCGCGCTCTCCGGTTCTTTCTTCCTTCTGCCGGGCCCCTGCTATCTTCTTCCAGCTCTCTTGCTAGCGGGGCCCGGTCTTCTCCGTCGCCTTCTTCCCTCTTCTCCTCTTCGATGTTGACACGTCGCTTCCTCCCGCTGTAATGCTGGGTGTGCGGTGCGCTCTGATTTATATAGGCCTCTCATGACGTCACAGTCACATGCTCCGGGTGGCCACATGCTCCCATGATGTCACAGTCACATGCTGCGGGGCCACCCGGAGCTTGTGACTGTGACGTCATGAGAGGCCTATATAAATCGAGCGCACCGCACACCCAGCATTACAGCGGGAGGAAGCGACGTGTCAACATCGGGCGGAGAGAAGAGGGAAGAAGGCGACGGAGAAGACCGGGCCCCGCTAGCAAAAGAGCTGGAAGAAGATAGCGGAGGCCCGGCAGAAGGAAGAAAGAACCGGAGAGCGAGAGAAGAAGAGGGAAGAAGGCGATGGAGAAGACCGGGCCCCGCTAGCAAAAGAACTGGAAGAAGATAGCATAGGCCCGGCAGAAGGAAGAAAGAACCGGAGAGCACGGAGACCACACCGGAGACCCCCGAAGTCGGAAGAAGACCCCCGGAGCTGTGTAATAAATTACTCTAAAAACCTGTGTGGTTTTTTTATTGCCATTTTTTTCCACCAGGTGAATGGGTAGGGGTAAGATGTACCCCATACTTATTCACATAGGGTGGGGGGCCGGGATCTGGGGGCCCCTTTATTAAAGGGGGGGCTCCCGGATTCCGATAAGCCCCTGCCCGCAGACCCCGACAACCAACGGCCAGGGTTGTCGGGAAGAGGCCCTGACCTCATCAACATGGGGGCAGGGTGCTTTGGGGTGGGGGGGCCGCAGGTCGCCCCCCTGCCCCAAAGCACCAAACCCCCCATGTTGAGAGCATGCAGCCTGGTATGGTTCAGGAGGGAGGGGGGCCGCTCTCTCATCCCCCCCCCTCTTTTCCTGCGGCCGGCCAGGTTGCGTGCTCGGATAAGGGTCTGGTTTGGATTTTGGGGGGACCCCACGCCGTTTTTTTCGGCTTAGGGGGTTCCCCTTAAAATCCATACCAGACCAAAGGGCCTGGTATGCTCCTGGAGGAGAACCCATGCCGGTTTTTTTATTTAAAATTTGGCGTGGAGTTCCCCCCCCAAGATCAGCAGAGCACAAGTCGCATGCCAAAGTCGGATCATGCAAGACTGCGGTCCGACTTTGATCCGATTTCAATGATAGTCAATGGGCTGAAGTAGGATCAAAGTCAGACCAAAGTAGTACAGGGAGCATTTTCAAAGTCGGACCGACATGTGTCAGACCAGTTAAGACGGCTCCCATAGGGAAACATTGATTTTCACACGTCATGCGACATGAGCTCCCAATGTCGGAGCGTTTGTCGGACAAGTGTGAACCCGGCCTCAAAGGTGTTCCTGTTCTCATTCATTCAGCGTGGGGGCACTCTAACACAGGTGGTGTGTTACCAGCCAGATCACCAGATAAATATAGTGCAAAAAAAAAGTCTAAAAAAGGAAAACAAATGCAGCCACTACATCTAATAATTGGTAAGCTTGCAATATATGACATTTTTG
The DNA here is from genome assembly GCA_029206835.1 of Rana muscosa. Lineage (NCBI taxonomy): Eukaryota > Metazoa > Chordata > Amphibia > Anura > Ranidae > Rana > Rana muscosa. The sequence continues at coordinate 111,029,276 of CM055128.1, read as the reverse complement.
AGTTTGATACCACTGTTGAGCCAACCGATCTCTTGCATGACAGTGGATGCCAGGGGCTAAAATGCAGAATATTTCAGCACCAGGCAATGGGCTTCATTCACAAAGCGGTATCTTACCAAATCCAAATATACGGTAAGATAAAGCACAATGTTTATGAAAAATTTTGTTGGCCTTCATTAACAAATGCGTTTTTAAAGTCATGCGGTATTTTAGTAGTGAAAGCCCACTGTAATTTACAGCCGGCGAATTTAATAAACATTGTAAATAGCTGGTTGTTAAAGTGATTGTAAAGTCTCATTTTGTTTTCTATTAAAATAACAAACATGTTATACTTACCTGCTCTGTGCAGTTGGTTTTGCACAGAGTAGCCTGGATCCTCCTCTTCTTGGGTCCCTGGCTGGAGCTCCTGGCCCATCCCTCCTTGCTTTGGGGGCACCAGAGGCAAGCTGCAGCTCCATGTATCCATTCAGACACAAAGCTGTGGCCCGGGCCCCCTCTCTCCTGATTGGCTAAGTTTGATTGACAGCAGTGTGAGCCAATGGTGCCGCTGCTGTGTCTCAGCCAATCAGGAGGGAGAGTTCCGAATGGTCGAGGGACTGGTGGACATCGCTGGATAGAGATGGGGCTCAGGTAAGTATTAGGGGGGCTGCTGCACACAAAATACATTTAATCTTAATGAATTAAAATAAAAAACCTTTTGACTTTACAACCCCTTTAAGGAGCCGGTCCAGGCGCTACAACCAGCCACACATTTACAGTTGTGCTCATAACTTTACATACCCTGGTAGAATTTATGATTTCTTGGCCATTTTTCAGAGAATATGAATGAGAACACAAAAACATTTCTTTCACTCAGGGTTAGTATTTGGCTGCAGCCATTTATTATCAATCAACTGTGTTTACTCTTTTTAAATCATAATGGCAACAAAAACAACCCAAATGACTCTGATCCAAAGTTTACATACCCTGGTGATTTTGGCCTGATAACATGCACACAAGATGACACAAAGGGGTTTGAATGGCTATTAACCACTTAAGCCCCGGACCATTTTGAAGCTAAAGGACCAGAGGTGTTTTCAGAATTTTGCACTGCGCTGCTTTAACTGTAAATTGTGCGGACATGCAATGTTGTACCGAAACAAAATTTGCGTCCTTTTCTTCCCACAAATAGAGCTTTCTTTTAATGGTATTTGATTGCCTCTGCGATTTTTATTTTTTGCGATATAAACGGAAAAAGACTGAAAATTTTGAAAAAAAATGATATTTTCTACTTTTAGTTATAAGAAATATCGAATAAACTCAATTTTAGTCATACATTTAGGCCAAAATTTATTCAGCCACATGTCTTTAGTAAAAAAAATGTCAATAAGCGTATATTTATTGGTTTGCGCAAAAGTTATAGTGTCTACAAACTAGGGTACATTTTCTGGAATTTACACAGCTTTTAATTTATGACTGCCTATCTCATTTCTTGAGGTGCTAAAATGGCAGGGCAGTACAAAACCCCCCCAAATGACCCCATTTTGGAAAGTAGACATCCCAAGGAAATTGCTGAGAGGCATGTTGAGCCCATTGAATATTTTTTTTTTTTTGTCTCAAGTGATTGAATAATGACTAAAAAAAAAAAAAATACAAAAAGTTGTCACTAAATGATATATTGCTCACACATGCCATGGTTATATGTGGAATTGCACCCCAAAATACATTTTGCTGCTTCTCCTGAGTACGGGGATACCACATGTGTGGGACTTTTTGGGAGCCTAGCCGCGTACGGGCCCCCGAAAACCAAGCACCGCCTTCAGGATTTCTAAGGGCGCAAATTTTTGATTTCACTCCTCACTACCTATCACAGTTTCGAAGGCCATAAAATGCCAAAATAGCACAAAACCCCCCCCAAATTACCCCATTTTAGAAAGTAGACACCCCAAGCTATTTGCTGAGAGGCATGGTGAGTATTTTACAGCTCTCATTTGTTTTTGAAAATGAAAGAAAATAATTTTTTTTTTTTCTTTTTCAATTTTCAAAACTTTGTGACAAAAAGCGAGATCTGCAAAATACTCACCATACCTCTCAGCAAATAGCTTGGGGTGTCTACTTTCCAAAATGGGGTCATTTGTGGGGGTTTTGTGCCACCTGGGCATTCCATGGCTTCCGGAACTGTGATAGGCAGTGAGGAGTGAAATCAAAAATTTACACCCTTAGAAAGCCTGAAGGCGGTGCTTGGTTTTCGGGGTCCCGTACGCGGCTAGGCTCCCAAAGTCTCACACATGTGGTATCCCCATACTCAGGAGAAGCAACAGAATGTATTTTGGGGTGTAATTCCACATATGCCCATGGCATGTTTGAGCAATATATCATTTAGTGACAACTTTGTGCAAAAAAAAAAAATTGTCTTATTTCCGCAACTTGTGTCAACATATAAAATATTCAATGGACTCGACATGCCTCTCAGTATATAGCTTGGGGTATCTACTTTCCAAAATGGGGTCATTTTGGGGGGGGGGTTTGAACTGTCCTGCCATTTTATACACAACATTAGGAAGCTTACATCCACTCTTCTAACCACTTGAAGACAAAGCCCTTTCTGACACTTTTTGTTTACATGAAAACATTTTATTTATTTTTTTGCAAGAAAATTATGTTGAACCCCCAAACATTATTATATATTTTTTTAAAAGCAAAGGTCCTAGAGATTAAAATGGTGGGTGTTGCATTTTTTTTTCCCACACAGTATTTGCGCAGCGATTTTTCAAATGCATTTTTTTGGGAAAAAATACACTTTTTTTAATTTTAATGCACTAAAACACACTATATTGCCCAAATGTTTGATGAAATAAAAAAGATGATCTTAGGCCGAGTACATAGATACCAAACACGACATGTTTTAAAATTTCGCACAAACGCGCATTGGCGACAAACTACATACATTTTTAAAAGCCCTTTACAGGTTACCACGTTTAGATTTACAGAGGAGGTCTACTGCTAAAATTACTGCCCTCGATCTGACCTTTTGCGGTGATACCTCACATGCATGGTGCAATTGCTGTTTACATATGACGCCAGACCGACGTTTGCGTTCGTCATTGCGCAAGAACAGGACAGGGGTGTTTTTTTTTTTTTTTTTTTTTTTTTTTTTAAACTGTTCCTTCCATATATATATATATATATATATATATTTTTTTTTTTTTATTGTTATCTCAGGGAATGTAAATATCCCCTATGATAGCAATAGGTAGTGACAGGTACTCTTTTTTTGAAAAAACTGGGGTCTATTAGACCCTAGATCTTTCCTCTGCCCTCAAAGCATCCGACCACATCAAGATCGGTGTGATTAAAATGCTTTCCCAATTTCCCAATGGCGCTTTTTATATCCGGGGGGGGGGGACATTCCCTCCCACAGCTTGTAAAAGCAGTCCAGAGGCTAATTAGCCACTAGGATTGCTTTTACATGAAAGCCGGCCGCTGGCTGAAAATAATGATACCAAGATGATACCTAAACCCGCAGGCATCATTCTGGTATAACCATTCAAAGTCCAGCAACATGCTGGTCCTTGTTGGACATGTATTGTAATTTTTTTTTTTTCATGCAGCCTGTTGGCTGAACGAAAAAAGAGATTGATCGGTGGGTATGCCCACCACTAGAATACTGCCCTTCATCCACCCACTTCTAATGATGGGCATACATGCACCATTTATATATGCCGAAGCATGGGAGCATCCTCCCGCAAAAGTTATGCCGCACACACATGGTCGGACTTTTCCACGGGCAAGCCTCCGTCGGAATTTCGACCATATTTACGAGGCATTAGGAGCAAAATCGCTCCTCCGCCCCTGCTGCCCCAATGCTTCGGCATATATGCTTTTTTTTTTTTAACTGTGGTGGTGAAATCACCTCCTACAGCACTGGAGTCGCAGGGATCAGGCCTGTCTCTGCGAACGCTGCAGTTATGTGTGTTGTGTTTTGTAAGTGACAGTGATCGATCGATACTGCACTTGGGTGGCCTGGGCTGGACGGAGGGGCAAAACGCAGGTGCTAGCAGGTATCTGGGCTGATCCCGCTAACACTGTTTTTGGGAACCCTAAACTGCTGGGGACGCTAGTATAGATCTGATCAGATCAGATATTGATCTGTTCAGATACTATACCACTAAGGGAGGTGTATGCTTCACGCGTGGGTGTTAGCGTTACTGGCACTAACCTGACGCTGCCTGGGGTGTGACGCAGACCCTCTCTGACGCTAAAACCTAATTGATATCACCCACCGGGCGATCAGGGGGTTAAACCTTTATTGGGTTATAGACGGCGGGTGCCCTGACACTATAAAAAGCAAACTAACTAACCAGCGTCACCCGTAACACTTATATGGTGATCACTGGTGAAAGGGTTAACTAGGGGCAATCAGGGGGTTAAACCTTTATTAGGTAATATATGGGGGTACCCAACGCTATAAAAACCTGAGACGAACCTAAAAAAAATAACTGGCTACCTATCGGCATCACCGACACTAAGACAGCGATCAGAAAAACGATCGCTTAGTGACACTGGCAAAAGTGGGTGAAAGGGTTACCTGGGGGGCGATCAAGGGGTTAAACCTTTATTGGGTAATATATGGGGGTACCCGACGCTATAAAAACCTGCGGCGAACCTAAAAAAAATTACTGGCTACCTATCGGCATCACCGACACTAAAACAGCGATCAGAAAAACGATTGCTTAGTGACAGCGGTGCTAGGGGGTGAAAGGGTTACCTGGGGGGCGATCAAGTGGTTAAACCTTTATTGGGTAATATATGGGGGTACCCGACGCTATAAAAACCTGCGGCGAACCTAAAAAAAATTACTGGCTACCTATCGGCATCACCGACACTAAAACAGCGATCAGAAAAACGATCGCTTAGTGGCGGCGGTGCTAGGGGGTGAAAGGGTTACCTGGGGGGCAATCAAGGGGTTAAACCTTTATTAGGGGGGGGTTAGGGGGCTACACTGGACCTAAAACTAACTGCCCTGACACTTTTACAGTCACAAATGTCACTGATTGCAGTGATCACTAAATAAATGGTCACTGCAATTAGTGACACTGTGACTGGGGCCTGGGGGGTGATCTGGGGGTGTCTGGGGGGGCGATCATGTGCCTATGTGTCCTGGTGTTAGTGTAGTAATTGTGCACTAACCTGTGTGTCTTCTCTCATGCGGCGCTCGGTATATGTGAACGCCGCATGAGGGATGACATCACTTCCTCCTGCCTGTGTAAACATTACACAGGCAGAGGAAGCATTTGATTCACCGGGAGCGATCGCGAGGGGGTGGCCAGAATCGAATGGCGGCCCCCTCATCACGGATCGTTCCCGAAGCGATCCCGGCCGCCCACTGTACCGGAGGGGGGTCCGATTGGACCCCCCACCCATACGAAGGCAGTCACGTACCGGCACGTAATTGTGCCTGTCCGTGCCATTCTGCTGACGTATAATTAGAGTGGGCGGTCGTTAAGTGGTTAAAAGGTAACTATCCTCACCTGTGATCTGTTTGCTTGTAATCAGTGTGTGTGTGTATATATATATATATATATATATATATATATATATATATATATATATTGTACAGGACGCCAAGGTTGGGTCCTGGACGGGTGCTATATAGCACCAACATTTGAGTTGTGGTCCCTTTTAAGGAGTGGTGATGGTGTTCAGGAGGTCACCCAGAATGGGTGAGGAATTCCCGGCAAAATAAGTAGTCCAGAGACGACTGGCTCGCAGTCCTCTTTGTCTTGATAGAGAGTTATTTGGGGCCCGGAATTTTGGAGGCTCTAAAGTGATATTCGGGTGGGATAGAGCCTCCACTCCTGACCACTGGGAGTCAGCACACAGGGGGTTAAAGGCTTCCAGGAAACAGCTCATAAAACAGGAAGTGGTGCTAGAGGTGTTGTGGAAGGAGTATGGGGATTGCACCTGTGAAGATGAGCTGTGTGTCTGCTGGGAGCTTTTAACCACTTCCATACAGGGCTTTTTGTACCACTTCAATACCGGGCCTATTCTAGCACTTCTCTCCTACATGTACAAATCATCATTCTTTTGCTAGAAAATTACTCAGAACCCCCAAACATTATATATGTTTTTTTAGCAAAGACCTTAGAGAATATAATGACGGTCATTGCAACTTTTTTTCTTGCACGATATTTGCGCAATAATTTTTCAAACGCCCTTTTAAAAAAAAAAAATGGTTTCATGAATTAAAATAACAAAACAGTAAAGTTAGCCCAATTTCTTGGGAAAATATGAAAGATGATGTTACGCCGAGTAAATAGATACCTGACATGTCACGCTTTAAAATTGCGCACACTCATGGAATGGCGCCAAACTTCGGTACTTAAAAATCTCCATAGGCGACGCTTTAATTTTTTTTACAGGTTACCAGGTTAGAATTACAAAGGAGGTCTAGTGCTAGAATTGTTGCACGCGCTCTAATGCACGCGGCGATACTTCACATATGTGGTTTGAACGGCGTTTACATATGTGGGCGACTTACGTGTGCGTTCGCTTCTGATCGCGAGCTACCGGGGACAGGGGCGTTTTAATTTATTTTTTACTTATTTTTTTTTTATAATTATTTTACTTTTTTTTTTTTTTTTGATCACTTTTATTCCTATTACAAGGAATGTAAACATCCCTTGTAATAGGAATGTGTGTGACAGGTCCTCTTTATTGAGAGATGCGGGGTCAATAAGACCCCACATCTCTCCTCCAGGCTGGAAAGCATGAGATCAGTGAATTTTTTTTCACTGATCTCATACTTACAGCCGCAATGGCGGCTTTGTTTACATTTGAGGACCCGGGCGTGACGTCATCACATTGCGCCCAGGCCTCCGACGATCATAGCGATGACTGGTGACCATCTGGTCACCAGTCATCTCTATGCTCGTCACGTGACCCACCAACGGCACCGGAAGATTCGCTCCGGGTCCCCGATCGCACGGGAGAGCCCGGAGAAGCACCGGACGGCGGCGGGAGGGGGGGGGATGTCCCCTCCCGCCGCCTATAAGAAGGATCAAGCAGTGGAACCGCCACTATGATCGTTCTTATGATGCACACAATCGCCGGCACTTTAAAAGGATATCTGAATGATGCCTCTAGCTGCAGGCATCATTCAGATATCCCCCTACAAAGCCAGGACGTCATATGACGTTCACCCAGGATGGGAGATCCCATCTGTGGACGACATTTGACTATGGCTGGGTAGGGAAGTGGTTAAAGATTCAGCAAGGGCTCTGGAAGTTCCCTCTACAAAAACTGTATGTGCCTTTTCTTTAACCACTTAAGCCCCGGACCATTTTGTAGCTAAAGGACCAGAGGTGATTTCAGAATTTTGTGCTGCGCTGCTTTAAATGTAAATTGTGCGGACATGCAATGTTGTACCCAAATGAAATTTGCGTCCTTTTCTTCCCACAAATAGAGATTTCTTTTAATGGTATTTGATTGCCTCTGCGATTTTTATTTTTTGCGATATAAACGAAATAGACCGAAAATTTTGAAAAAAAATGATATTTTCTACTTTTTGTTATAAGAAAAATCGAATAAACTCAATTTTAGTCATACATTTAGGCCAAAATGTATTCAGCCACATGTCTTTAGTAAAAAAAAAGGTCAATAAGCGTATATTTATTGGTTTGCGCAAAAGTTATAGTGTCTACAAACTAGGGTACATTTTCTGGAATTTACACAGCTTTTAGTTTATGACTGCCTATCTCATTTCTTGAGGTGCTAAAATGGCAGGGAAGTACAAACCCCCCCCCCCCCAAATGACCCCATTTTGGAAAGTAGACACCCCAAGGAAATTGCTGAGAGGCATGTTGAGCCCATTGAATATTTTTTTTTTTTTGTCCCAAGTGATTGAATAATGACAAAAAAAATAAAAAAAGTTGTCACTAAATGATATATTGCTCACACATGCCATGGTTATATGTGGAATTACACCCCAAAATACATTTTGCTGCTTCTCCTGAGTACAGGGACTTTTTGGGAGCCTAGCCGCGTACGGGCCCCCGGAAACCAAGCACCGCCTTCAGGATTTCTAAGGGCGCAAATTTTTGATTTCACTCCTCACTACCTATCACAGTTTTGAAGGCCATAAAATGCCAAAATAGCACAAAACCCCCCAAATGACCCCATTTTGGAAAGTAGACACCCCAAGCTATTTGCTAAGAGGCATGGTGAGTATTGTCACTAAATGATATATTGCTCACACATGCCATGGTTATATGTGGAATTGCACCCCAAAATACATTTTGCTGCTTCTCCTGAGTACGGGGATACCACATGTGTAGGACTTTTTGGAAGCCTAGCCGTGTACGGGCCCCCGGAAACCAAGCACCGCCTTCAGGATTTCTAAGGGCGCAAATTTTTGATTTCACTCCTCACTACCTATTACAGTTTTGAAGGCCATAAAATGGCAAAATAGCACAAAACCCCCCCAAATGACCCCATTTTAGAAAGTAGACACCCCAAGGAAATTGCTGAGAGGCCTGTTGAGCCCATTGATCTTTTTTTTTTGTCCCAAGTGATTGAATAATGACAAAAAAAAAAAAAAATTACAAAAAGTTGTCACTAAATGATATATTGCTCACACATGCCATGGTTATATGTGGAATTGCACCCCAAAATACATTTTGCTGCTTCTCCTGAGTACGGGGATACCACATGTGTGGGACTTTTTGGGAGCCTAGCCGCGTACGGCCCCCGAAAACCAAGCACCGCCTTCAGGATTTCTAGGCACAAATTTTTGATTTGACTCCTCACTACCTATCACAGTTTCGAAGGCCATAAAATGCCAAAATAGCACAAAACCCCCCCAAATGACCCCATTTTGGAAAGTAGACACCCCAAGCTATTTGCTGAGAGGCATGGTGAGTATTTTACAGCTCTCATTTGTTTTTGAAAATGAAGAAAGAGAAAATATAAAAAAATTTTTTTTTTAAATTTTCAAAACTTTGTGACAAAAAGCGAGATCTGCAAAATACTCACAATACCTCTCAGCAAATAGCTTGGGGCGTCTACTTTCCAAAATGGGGTCATTTGGGAGGGGTTTGTGCCATCTGGGCATTCCCTGGCCTCCGAAACTGTGATAGGCAGTGAGAAGTGAAATCAAAAATTTACACCCTTAGAAAGCCTGAAGGCGGTGCTTGGTTTTTGGGGTCCCGTACGTGGCTAGGCTCCCAAAAAGTCTCACACATGTGGTATCCCCGTACTCAGGAGAAGCAGCAGAATGTATTTTGGGGTGTAATTCCACATATTCCCATGGCATGTTTGAGCAATATATCATTTAGTGACAACTTTGTGCAAAAAAAAAAAAAAAATTGTCTTTTTTCCGCAACTTGTGTCAACATATAAAATATTCCATGGACTCGACATGCTTGGGGTGTCTACTTTCCAAAATGGGGTCATTTGGGGGGGTTTTGAACTGTTCTGGCATTTTATACACAACATTAGGAAGCTTACATCCACTCTTTTAACCACTTGAAGACAAAGCCATTTTTGACACTTTTTGTTTACATAAAAACATTTTTTTTTGCAAGAAAATTATGTTGAACCCCCAAACATTATATATATTTTTAAAGCAAAGGCCCTACAGATTAAAATGGTGGGTGTTGCATTTTTTTTTTCTACACAGTATTTGCGCAGCGATTTTTCAAACGCATTTTTTGGGGAAAAAATACACTTTTTTAAATTTTAATGCACTAAAACACACTATATTGCCCAAATGTTTGATGAAATAAAAAGATGATCTTAGGCCGAGTACATAGATACCAAACACGACATGCTTTAAAATTTCGCACAAACGCGCATTGGCGACAAACTACATACATTTTTAAAAGCCTTTACAGGTTACCCCATTAGATTTACAGAGGAGGTCTACTGCTAAAATTACTGCCCTCGATCTGACCTTCGCGGTGATACCTCACATGCATGGTGCAATTGCTGTTTACATATGACGCCAGACCGACGCTTGCGTTCGCCATTGGGCAAGAGCAGGGCAAGACAGGGGTGCTTTTTTTTTTTTTTTTTTTTTTTTTTTTTTTATTATTAATTTTGCTATTTTATTTTTAAATTGTTCCTTCCATATTTTTTTTTTATCATTTTTATTGTTATCTCAGGGAATGTAAATATCCCCTATGATAGCAATAGGTAGTGACAGGTACTCTTTTTTGAAAAAACTGGGGTCTTCCAGACCCTAGATCTTTCCTCTGCCCTCAAAGCATCTGACCACACCAAGATCGGTGTGATAAAATGCTTTCCCAATTGCGCTTTTTATATCCGGGGGGGGGGGGGCATTCCCTCTCACTGCTTTTAAAAGCAGTCCAGAGGCTAATTGGCCACTAGGATTGCTTTTATATGAAAGCCGGCCGCTGGCTGAAAAGAATGATACCAAGATAATACCTAAACCCGCAGGCATCATTCTGGTATAAACATTCAAAGTCCAGCAACATACCAGAACGTTGCTGGTCCTTGTTGGACATGTATTGTAATCTTTTTTTTTTCATGCAGCCAGTTGGCTGAACGAAAAAAGAGATTGATCGGTGGGTATGCCCACCATTAGAATACCGCCCTTCATCCACCCACTTCTAATGATGGGCATACATGCACCATTTATATATGCCAAAGCATGGGGGCATCATCCCGCAAAAAAGTTATGCCGCACACACATGGTCGGACTTTTCCACGGGCAAGCCTCCGTCGGAATTTCGACCGTATGTACGCGGCATTAGGAGCAAAATCGCTCCTCCGCTCCTCCGCCCCTGCTGCCCTAATGCTTCGGCATATATGCTTTTTTTTTTTTTAACTGTGGTGTTGAAATCACCTCCTACAGCACTGGAGTCGCAGGGATCAGGCCTGTCTCTGCGAACGCTGCAGTTATGTGTGTTGTGTTTTGTAAGTGACAGTGATCAATCGATACTGCACTTGGGTGGCCTGGGCTGGACGGAGGGGCAAAACGCAGGTGCTAGCAGGTATCTGGGCTGATCCCGCTAACACTGCGTTTTTGGGAACCCTAAACTGCTGGGGACGCTAGTATAGATCTGATCAGATCAGATATTGATCTAATCAGATACTATACCAGTAAGGGGGGTGTATGCTTCACGCGTGGGTGTTGGCGTTACTGGCACTAACCTGACACTGCCTGGGGTGTGACGCAGACCCTCTCTGACGCTAAAACCTAATTGATATCACCCGCCGGGCGATCAGGGGGTTAAACCTTTATTGGGTTATATATACGGCGGGTGCCCTGACACTATAAAAAGCAAACTAACTAACCAGCGTCACCCGTAACACTTATATGGTGATCACTGGTGAAAGGGGTTAACTAGGGGCAATTAGGGGGTTAAAACCTTTATTAGATAATATATGGGGGTACCTGACGCTATAAAAACCTGCGGCGAACCTAAAAAAAATTACTGGCTACCGATCTGCATCACCGACGCTAAGACAGCGATCAGAAAAATGATCGCTTAGCGACAGTGGTGATAGGGGGTGAAAGGGTTACCTGGGGGGCGATCAAGGGGGTTAAACCTTTATTAGATAATTTATGGGGGTACCTGACGCTATAAAAACCTGCGGCGAACCTAAAAAAAATTACTGGCTACCGATCTGCATCACCGACACTAAGACAGCGATCAGAAAAATGATCGCTTAGCGACAGTGGTGATAGGGGGTGGAAGGGTTACGATCAAGGGGGTTACGATCAAGGGGGTTACGTAAAGGGTTACGATCAAGGGGTTACGATCAAGGGGTTAAACCTTTATTCGATAATTTATGGGGGTACCTGACGCTATAAAAATTTATGGGGGTACCTGACGCTATAAAAACCTGCGGCGAACCTAAAAAAAATTACTGGCTACCGATCTGCATCACCGACGCTAAGACAGCGATCAGAAAAATGATCGCTTAGTGACAGTGGTGATAGGGGGTGAAAGGGTTATCTGGGCGGCGATCAAGGGGGTTATCCCTTTATTAGATAATTTATGGGGGTACCCGACGTTATAAAAACCTGCGGCGAACCTAAACAAAATTACTGGCTACCGATCTACATCACCGACGCTAAGACAGCGATCAGAAAAATGATCGCTTAGCGACGGCGGTGCTAGGGGGTGAAAGGGTTATCTGGGGGGTGATCAGGGGGTTAAACCTTTATTAGGGGGGTTAGGGGGCTACACTGGACCTAAAACTAACTTTAGTGACACTTTTACAGTCACAAATGTCACTGATTGCAGTGATCAGTAAATAAATGGTCACTGCAATCAGTGACACTGTGACTGGGGGCTGGGGGGTGATCTGGGGGGGCGATTTGTGTGCCTATGTGTCCTGGTGTCAGTGTAGTGTTAGTGCACTGACCTGTGTGTCTTCTCTTGTACGGCGCTCGGTATATGTGAGCGCCGCATGAGAGATGACATCACTTCCTCCTGTTTCCTTTGCCTGTGTAAACATTAAACAGCAGAGGGAGCGATCGCGGGGGGGTGGCCGGAATCGAATGGCCGCCCCCTCATGTCGGATCGCTCCCCAACGAATACCGACCGCTCACTGTATAAGAGGGGGGTCCGATCGGACCCCCCAACTGTACAAAGGCAATCACGTACACTGTACGTGATTGTGCCTGTCGGTGCCATTCTGCCGACGTACATATACAGTGAGCGGTCGTTAAGTGGTTCATTTGTTTTGTGCTGAAGACAAGCAGGACTTTACTTTATGCTGGAAGATAAGTGGACTTTGTTTTTATATTTTTCCTGTGTGCTGAATGAAGCTTTATTTTTGGTTTATTTACAAATAAAAGCCTTTTTGTTCAACTTCAACGGTTTATGCACTTGGTCCCGTTGAGCTACTATCCCCAAAAGTTTACAATATATATATATATATATATATATATATATATATATAAAAAGGTCAATACGTTTCTGTACTCCTGACAGACCCTTGCATCTTTCATCCAGTGCTGCACTGACATTTCTGGATTCTGTCATAATGAAAGCAAAAGAATTGTCAAAGGATCTGCTGGAAAAGGTAGTTGAACTGTATAAAACAGGAAAGGGATCTAAAAAGATAGAGTTCTGTTGAAACCAAACCACGGTCAGGTAGACCAACTAAAATTTCAGTCACAACTGCCAGGAAAATTGTTTGGGATGGAAAGAAAAACCCACAAATAACATCAGGTGAAACACAGGACTCTCTGAAAACATGTGGTGTGGCTGTTTCAAGATGCAAAATAATGAGGCACTTGAAGAAAGATGGGCTGCATGGTCGAGTTGCCAGAAGAAAGCCATTACTACGCAAATGCCACAAAGTATCCCGCTTACAATATGCCAAACAGCACAGAGACAAGCCTCAAACCTTCTGCCACAAAGTCATTTGGAGGGATGAGACCAAAATTTAGCTTTCTGGCCACAACCATAAACGCTACATTTGGAGAGGAGTCAACAAGGCTTATGATGAAAGGAACACCCTTCCTACTGTGGAACACGAAGGTGGATCGCTGATGTTTTGGGGATGTGCAAGCTACAAAGGCACAGAAAATTTGGTCAAAATTGATGGCAAGATGAATGCAGTATGTTATCAAAAAATACTGGAGTAACATCAGAATTCATCAGCCAGGAAGCTGCGCATGGGACGTACTTGGGCATTCCAACATGGCAATGATCCAAAACACAAGGTCAAGTCGACCCGTCATTGGCTACCAGGGCCGCTGATAGAAATCATGGGGCCCCGTACAGCCTACCTGACGGGGCCCCCTTCAGCTCCATTCCTGGTCCCTCCTTCAGCCCCACCCCTGGCTCCTCCCCAGACCCCACCTTGAAACAAAGAGAAGCACATTACGGCATTGGCGGCATAGGTGGCACTGTCTCTGCAGTCAGCACATGCATTATGGGCCATAACGCATGTGCTACCTGCAGACAGTGCCACCCATGCCGCCAATGCCATATTGTGCTGCAGACAGTGCCACCCATGCTGCTCCTGGCATAATGCCAGGGGCAGCATGGGTGGCACTGTCTCTGCAGGCAGAACATGCGTTATGGCATTAGCGTCATGGGTGGCACTGTCTGCAGCACATTACGGCATTGGTGGCATGGGTGGCACTGTCTGCAGCACATTACGGCATTGGTGGCATGGGTGGCACTGTCTGCAGCACATTACGGCATTAGCGTCATGGGTGGCTCTGTCTGCAGCACATTCCGGCATTAGCGGCATGGGTGGCACTATCTCTGCAGACAGCACATGCGTTATGGCCCATAACGCATGTGCTACCTGCAGACAGTGCCACCCATGCCGCCAATGCCATAATGTATAGATGCTGCTGCAGTAGTGGTAGACCCCCCCCCGCACCTCCCCCCCCCCCCAAGCAAGCACACACCTGTGTTAGCTGGCCCCAGGAGTCACTTCCTCCCTGATCCTGCTGCTGCCTGGACTGTCCAGTCCACCAACTATTCCAGTCAGAGAGATGCCAGCTGCTTCTTTTTTTTTCTTCTGCCGCCGGCGCTCGCCTCAGTGCTACTTCTCTTACGCGGAGGGAGAGGAATCACTCCGTGGCACCAGGGAAGGATATAGAGGACACACTGGCCGAGTCTTGAGCCAGCATGAGGAGCGGGCGTGGAAGAAGGTATTCTTCCATGCCCGAAACAGAAGAAATAGTCCCTCCCCCTGCAGTCACCTCAAAAACACTGCAGATATAGAGCTATCAGAGAAAAAAAAACTAACTTAAAAAGTAAAGGGGGGGGGGGGGGGGAGTTGGACGGACGATGTTTGGTCGTCATGGCTGTAAGACTCTTTTTTTTTTTTTTTTCTACGTTAATCAGTTCTCTGTTCAGGTTGCCCGGCCTGGCCGATCAGCGGCCCTGTTGGCTACAGCAGAATAAAGTGAAGGTTCTGGAGTGACCATCTCAGTGTCCTGACCTCAATATCATTGAGCCACTCTGGGGAGATTTTAAAATGTGCAGTTCATACAAGACAGCCGAATAATTTACAGGAACTGGAGGCTTTTTGTCAAGAGGAATGGGCAGCTTTACCATCTGGGAAGATAAAGAGCCTCATCCACAAATACCACAAATGACTTCAAGCTGTCATTGATGTTAAAGGGGGCAATACACGGTATTAGGAACTGGGATATGTAAACTTTTGATCAGGGTCATTTGGGTAGTTTGTTGCCATTATGATTTAAAAAGAGTAAACACAGTTGATTAATAAATGGCTTCAGCTAAACACTAACCATGAGTGAAAGAAAAGTTTTTGCATTATCATTCATATTCTCTGAAAAATGGCCAAGAAATCATAAATTCTGCCAGGGTATGTAAACTTATGAGAACAACTGTATATATTAATGCTATATTGGTACATAAGGGGGTGAAAAAAAAAAAAAAAAAGTGAACAAAAAAGGTGAACTTGGCCTTTAACCACTTCCGGAACGCCGTTGTCGTTATATGTTGGTAATTTGACGTTGAACACCATTGTTATGGCAGCTGCCATAACCCCGGTATTGTCTGAAATGGCGGGCGGTCGGTCCACTTTACGATAAAAGTGGTCTCCGCGGCGGATTCGCATTTTTCTCACATTGCAGTTAAGTGCAAATGTGAGATCTGAGGACTTTTTGACCCCAGATCTCACATCGAAAAGGTCTGGTCATGCTTTTTTCCCTATTACAAGGGATGTTTACATTCCTTGTAATAGGAATAAAAGTGATCCAAATTTTTTTCTCTTAAAGGGACAGTGTAAAAATTAAAAAGTAAAGTAAATAAGAAAAAAAATTGGGCTAATGTTATCATTTTCTTATTCAAAAAAGTGTATTTTTTCCCCAAAAATTGCACTTGTAAAGCCGCTGCACAAATACAGGGTGACAAAGTATTGCAACGACCGCCATTTTATTCTCTAGGGTGTCTGAAAAAAAGATATGTTTGGGTGTTCCAAGTAATTTTCTAGCAAAAAAAAAACTGATTTCAACTTGTAAACAACAAGTTTGAAAAATAGGCCTGGTCCTTAAGCGGTTAAAGGAACACTGAGTCTGAGCACCACAATCCAAAAGCGCCATTTAATTATGGTTTAATATTCAAAGCAAACTCTCCCATCCATCCATGTTTCCATGCTTTATTGTGCTGAGAAATCACTTACAAAAACACCTCCCAGCATTTCTGGCTGTAGCCATCTTGAGTAAGGGCAGATGATTCATGTAGCAATTTCTTCCTGGAATCCATCTGCCCTTTGCTCAGATATGCAGACAGTTGGGTGTTCTTAGAAACAACCTCCCCTCCTAAAGACTCCTGAGATGTAGGACATAATTTGCCTAGGCATGGACTAGGACGGGGGGGCCCAACCATTGGCTCACAGAGCCCTTTAATGTTTGCCAACCCGACATCCCAGAGCATCAATGTTGTGAATGGAGCCGGCAGTAGAGGAAGCAAGCGGCTGCAGAGCAGAGTTACATAAGCCGATGATTTCTATATCGCGCCAGATCCTGTCATTAGGTGGAGTGATACCAAATGCATTCTGCCTGGGACAGCAACAGCCGGCAATTCCTGAATGGAAGACTGTTATTAAAGTGGTTGTAAACCCACTTTATAAACAAACACCTACAGGTAAGCCTAGATTAAGGCTTACCTGTAGGTGCATGAAATATCTCCTTAACCTACACGGTTAAGGAGATATTTGCATTTAAATGCGGCGACGCTGACGTCACGCGCATGCGCATGGGGTTAACCCCATTCACAAATTCGGCTAGGTCGCAACATTCGACGGCTCACGCGCGCATGCGCGGAGTCACGTCTTCGCCGCTCCGGCCAATCACAGCGCCGGAGCGGCGCTGTGATTGGCTGCAGGGGCGATACCCGGAAGAAACCTTCCGGTTATCGCCGCAGCGATGGATGCGGCTGAAGAGGGAGACGAGGACGGCTTCGGGGGCCCCGATCTAAAGTAAGTGATGCATAATGAGCTATTATGCTAGTCCTATTAGCTCATTATGCCTTTCTCTTACAGGTTGATAGAAAAAAAAAAAAATTGGGGGTTTACAACCACTTTAAAAGGTAAGTTTATTACTAAAATCACAGTGCATATATGGGCATATCTGTTCTGCAGTGGTTAATGGGCTGCTTTCAAACTGATCCACATGTTTATCTGCACTGTGCCATTGACTTTTGTTATTATTTGCACGCTTGGTGCGCTTTCAGAAAGTGCGCTACACCTGCAGCATATAATAGAAGTCTATGGAAAAGTGCAGCTAACCCGCAGAAAAGCCACAGGTGCACTGCCCTGCATCTGCGGTATGGGTAAACTGCAGGGCATCGATGTGAAAGCAGCCTTAGACCCTTTTCACATGCTTGGTCTGACTCAATCAGAACCTCCATTCACCTCTATGGAGCTGCAGATGTAAACAGACTTGTCCACTTACACTTGCCTACCTTCAGTCTGATCTGAGAAAAAAAAAAACAGAAGGGGATCTGTCCCCTTCTATCTGGGTAGATCGGATCAGAGGGGCGCTGGCTGTCTGTAAATTTTTTCATTTTTTTTGCTAGAACTCGGCCGCGGAGGCCGCCGATTGGCTGGCGGCTGCTGCTGCGCTGCCTTGTGGGAGTTGTAGTTTGGCCGCACTAAAGGTAAGGAACTTATCAGCGCAGCAAACTACAACTCCCACCTCCCAGGAGTCTCAGAGGCAGCCAGGCAGGTCATGTGGCACGTCAGGGGAGGGTCAGGGTACGAGCGGCGTCAAGACATGTGACTGGCTGCAGAGAAGAGATGTGACAGAGAGAGAGAATCATCATCATCACCCCCCTGAAGAGGTGCAAGGACCTGGCTCTCCACTGAAAGGCCGCTAAAGTAAGGTGTGATGTCAAAACGTATTTATTACTGTATCCCCTTCAGTAGTATGCATAGCATAGAAGCCAGCCAGCAGACCCAGCCAGCACCCCCCCCTGCCGGCAGTCTCAGCCAGCACCCCCCCGCCAGCAGACTCAGCCACCACTCCCCCACCAGCGGACTCATCCAGCAACCTCCCCGCTAGCGGATTCAGCCACCACCCCCCCCACCAGTGGACTCATCCAGCAGCCCCCCTCATCTAGCAACCCCTCTGCCAGCAGACTCTTCAAGAAACACACAACCCCCCCGCGCACAGACACACATAGCCATCCCGACCCCCACCCATCTGGTTGGCGGAGCCGACTGATCCAGGAGGACCCCCGCCCACTGTCTGCCCGGCACTTACCCCATCACCTAGCTCTAATCAAGTTATTTAAAAAACCTGGCCACTGTAATTCATGTGCCCAGTGACCCGAAAGGGGCCAGATGCATGAATATGGGGCTATGCCTGAATCTATCCACTGCATATAGGGGGTGGAGAGGAGACAGTGGGCGGCACCCGGGCACCCCTAATCGGCACTGTCTGCACTGGTGAGGCTGCACTGATGGGCACTGGTGACCGTGAGGCTGCATTGATGGGCACTGATCAGGCTGCATTGATGGGCACTGTTTTTACCGGTGAGGCTGCACTGATGGGAAACTGGAAAATAATTTGGGACCTCCAGTAGCACCCACACACAGAGGGTGTTTAGTTGTATGGGGCTGCAATGTGGGCTACACGGGCCAACATTTTCCATTTTTCTCTTTAGATAACATATTTTGCCCTCTTAAATGAGAGAGAAGACGTGACTGAAAGAGCAGCACTGCAGCCTACTTTAGAGTGAGACGAGCAGGCAGCGGAGCTTGCCCCTCTCCACTACACTCCTGGAGTCTTTGAACAAGTGGGGCAGCTTGGAAGTTGCTAAGGTGAGACAGACCCTGATACCCCCAGCTGACCCTCACATTCCATGGGCAATGATTAGGCTGCATTGATGGGTACCAATCAGGTTGCACTGATGGGCACTGCACTGGTGTGGCTGCATTGATGGGCACTGATCAGGATGCATTAACGGGCACTGTCTGCACTGATCAGGCTGCGTTGATGGGCACTGATCAGGCTGCACTGATGGTAACTGCACTGGTGAGGCTGCATTGATGGACACTGACCAGGGTGCATTAACAGGCACTGTCTGCACTGGTGAGGCTGCGTTGATGGGCACTGATCAGACTGCATTGACTGGTATTTGGAACTGTTCATAATTCCCTCTACCTTGGCTAAGGCCCCTGTTCCAGCTGAAGAAAAACAGCCCCAAAGCATGATGCTGCCATCACCATGCTTCACGGTGGGTATGGTGTTCTTTCAATTATGTGCAGCACTGTTTTTGCGCCAAGCATATCTTTTGGAATTCTGTCCAAATGTTCAACCTTGGCTTCATCAGACCAGAACACATTTTCCCACATGCTTTTGGGAGACTTCCGGTGTATTTCTGCAAAATTTGGCCGGGCTTGGGTATTTTTCTTCATAAGAAAAGACTTCCATCCTGCCACTCCATCCCATAGCCCAGACATATGAAGAATACGGGCGATTGTTGTCACCACACAGCCAGTACTTGCCAGATATTCTTGCAGCTCCTTTAATGTTGATTTAGGCCTCTTTATTTTGTACTTTATGATCCTAATGCAGATAAAGTCTTCCTGAGTTTTAGGAGTCAAATCCCAGGTAAAATTACATTTTTGTGTCCACATAAAGATGAGTAATTTGGCTTTTACTGACAGGTGCTGCTTTGTATGTTTTTAACCTCTGGCAACAAATCTGTTTTGATGGTATCCAAATAACTGTATCCCTTTTAGGCCCCTTTCACAAGGGCGGACCGTTCAGGTCCACCTGTCAGTTTTTTAGGCGGACCTGAACGGGCGCTCTGTGCACCTCTATATGGAGCCACGGATGTCAGCTGGGACATGCCCGCTGACATCCGACCCGCTCCGCTCCGCCAAAGTGTGACGGAGGAAAGCCCTACTTTTCCATCCGTCTAGCGGATTGGATGAAGGCGGACTCTACGGTCCGTCGTTATCCGATCCCCCATAGAGGAGAGCGGCGCTCTCACAGGTCGGTCCCTGCAGTGTGCAGAGACAGACCTGTCATCTGCCTGCTCAGCGGGGATCGACGAAGCGATCCCCGCTGAGCAAAGCAGAGCCCGCACATGGACAGCCCCGTGTGAAAGGGCCCTAAATCATTTGTTTGATGTGTATATTTATACAATTCACATCTAATTCTCTAAACTTCCACTTTTCTCTTTGTGTGGATTTTTCTTTTATGTAAAAGTCACTATTAAGCAGCACTTTGCATATTCTTGTTACTGTAATATAATACATGGCATTGGATACAATTTTGCATTATATTTTCAGTATGGTATTGTTGTGTTTAGGCAATATCAGGAAGTATTAGGTTGGTGAGAGGATGGTGGATGCATGGAATAGTCTTCCTGCAGAAGTGGTAGAGGGTAATTCAGTGAAAGAGTTTAAGCATGCATGGGATAGGCATAAGGCTATTCTTGATATGATGAGGCCAGGGGCTAATGGAAGTATTACATTTTTTTGAGGCACAGATTGGGCAGTCTAGATGGTCCTAATAGTTCTTATCTGCCAACACATGCCATGTGTCTGTTACTGTTATTTTTTGGCCTAGTGTTTCAGGCAGATTCTGCATACTACACATATGTTTGCTCCTAAAGTGAGCAGAAGTGTCCAACATTAGATAAGTGTTTTGCTTTGTTTGTTTCCCTATAATATTGGCAACATTTTTTTATTTTTTGTTGGACTAGTTTTCTTGTGATATATTGGATTTCATTCATGTGCTTGTTTGTGAGATGCAGAATTAGTAATGTTTGCTGGATTTCTGTAATAGATTGATTCTGGTCCAATACCAGAAACTATTCCCTTATTCTGCCGCTGTTCCGAATGTATGCTGAAGTGAATTGTACATGCATGCTTTGTAGAAACAAATCACGCTAGAATACTGTGATCAACGTAATTTCTTCATCACAACAGAGCTTTATTCTGGGTCACAGCCCCTTATATAAACTAAGTGACATAAGCAATCGTCATCACAAACGTGTACATATGATTGTCCGATTCCATATATGGTCGTCTTCCTCTCAAATCTATTTCTTCCACGTGTCTTCACATTCCAGGACTCTGCGCCATATTGCTTTACACGGTGGGTTAGGCCAGAAGGAGTAAGTTGAAGGACTGCACAGGACATCTGTTTCTCATTTATCTATTTTGTCTTTTTATGTAAGGGGAAATACTACTGTCTGGTTATATGGTTTACCCAAACACTCACATGATAATACTTCTAACTTATATCCTTAGTTAGCATACATTAACTTTCTGGTTCCCAGTATAAACATCAATAAGCTTCTTATTGTATACATATATCTTGGTGTGTGCATATCAGACTTTCTTTCAAATGAGCACTTCTATTGCTCCTTGCAGACACATTCTCAAAAGGATACTATTTACTCTAAATTCCTGAGGGAGGGGCAGCAAACCATATGTGCAACTGTATACAAGAGTCATTTAACCTATAGTAAATTTTTAACCCATATTTGAGTAGATAATAGAGACATAACATAGATATAATATAGTCATTTTATAAACTCCATCACAGCTCATTTTCATATTTTGGTATTTAATACATTTTACAGTTTGATATTGATTACCGTAATATGGAGAGTAAAGCAACAAAATCTAAGAAGGGTGGTGCTCAGAAAGTACGAGAAAAACGGTCCAAAGAACTTGAGTTAGCAGGAAGGGATCCTAAACAAATTAAACTCTCTTTTTCGGTGGTATGTGAAAAGTTCAAAAGTTAAGGCTGGTTCTTACGTTTTAGGTTACAGAAATGTATATGCACTCTTTGATAACAAAAGGGAATATACCTAGTCTGTTTGCATGTGCATTAGAGCTGCATGATTAATCGTTAAAGAATCAAGATCGCAATTCTACCACCCTCACAGAGCTGCACGATTAATCGTTAAAGAATCAAAATCACGATTCAACTCTCCTTGCAATCTTACATTTCTTGATTCTATGTAAAAAGTGAAGAGAAAAAAAAACAAAATAACAAAATCCAGGAAGCCTGGCAAGTTAATCACAACAGAGATAAAAATAAATATTTTAACATGTAGTTCTTTAAATCAAAAAGGAATGAACATTGGTCTGTAAATGAGGTCAGTTTAACCACTTAAAGACTAAACCTTTTTCTGACACTTGTTGCTTACAAGTTAAAATCAGTATATTTTGGTAGAACATTATATTTTTTATGAGCAGAGACCCTATTAAAAAATAAAATGGTAGTTGTTGCAATATTTTATGTCACACTGTATTTGCGCAGCAGTCTTTCAAACACAATTATTTTGGGAAAAAAAAAACACTTTGATGAATTAAAAAAAAACTAAAACGGTAAACTTAGTCCAATTTGTTTGTATAATGTGAAAGATGATGTTATGCTGCTAGAATCGTGATCTTTATTCTAAGCCAAAAAATCGTGCAGCTCTACCTCCCTGCGATCTTAACAGAGTTTTCTGATTACAGCTGTCAAAAAACAGGCAGCCTGCCAAGTTCCACAACATTGCTTAGGAGATAAAGAGAAACATTGTAACATTTGGTACTTTTAGATCAAAGGAATGAACTTCGTCTGTAAATGAGGGAAGTTTAACCACAAGACTTTTCTGACACTTTTTGGTTACAAGTTTAAAATCAGTAATTTTTTGCTAGAAATTTACTTAGAACACCCAAACGATTTTATTTTTTAGCAGAGACCCTAAAGAATAAAACATTCACCGTGGGTCCGTGTTATACGACGATCCCCCGCTGATTGTCAGGAAATGAGCGAGCGGAGCCGAGATACACAAAGCCGAAGTACACTCGGCTCCTCTCGCGGTCACGCCCACCTCCACTGATTGCGAGAGGAGCGAGCGCCGCTGACATACAGAAAGCCGGGTGTACTTCGGCTAGTCTCAGCTTTCTGTATGTCAGCGGCGTTTGCTCCTCTCCTCTCGCAATCAGTGGAGATGGGCAGGACTGTGAGCAGAGCCGAGTCTAGCCGACGTACACTCGGCTTTCTGCATCTCGGCTCCGCTCGCTCCTCTCCGCTCACAGTCAGCGGAAATCGGCGCCAATTTTAAATCAGGGCAATTCTGCAAAGAGACTGGCAAGGCTGAAAAGGCACTGGGCAAGGCTGCAGATGGACATTGCTGGCATCTCACCACAACGCACGTTAATGCAAGGTGCGTTGGAATGAATCTTCTCTGATCATTCCCTTTCTTTTACTGTCTCCAATCCCTCTCCTGATAGAACAGAGCCTTGGGGGCACTCTGTACATTCTCAGTTGGGTGTGCATTGCTGGAGTTTTTTTTTCCCTGGGAGGGTGCATGTGATTGGCACAGGACCGATCAGCTCTGTCCAGACAGAGGATCAATGGAGAATGAAAACTCCTCCTACAAGCTTTAACCAGACACTGATAGAAGTCACAAGACTGCTATATACTGCTGATGAGAAAAGGTATTTAGCAGTTTATAGTTACTAAAATAATTGCATTTCCATGTTCCGTGTACTGTGGGAGATCAGATTATAGTGAATGCAAGTTCTTGGTATTGTAACACTTTACAATTCAAGATGGATGATCAAGGAATGTGGACACTTGACTTTCCTTGATGATCACAGTTTTAATTTGATATACATTTTTAATTATTTTAAATCTCATAAAATCTTACATATAAGGTAAGTATCAATTATACAATTTGTTTCCATGTTTTTTTTTTTTTGTTTCTGTCTGTGTTTTCTTTTTATTGTGTTACCATGCATTGAATTTCTTTGTTGCATTTAGAACTTTTTTGGAAGTTTAAAGTAGGTTGACAAAAAATTTAATTTTAGACTGGTGGTATACATGAAGGAACTTCTGTTGACGAGGTTTCTGTTGGACCAAGTACTTATTCAAGCATGCCAGTTGTATCTGGCGAAGAGGATGTGAGCGCACAAGCAGAAATACAGGTGGATGAGGAGGAGCTGGGGTCAGAGTGCAGAGAGCAAGCACAAATGAATGAGCCAGATGTTTTTGAAGACCTTCCTGAATTAGAATGTATCACACCAGAAGAAGACATATCAGAGACTGTGATAAGTGATACATCAGAAATACCTTTTAGTCTTCCTCGTGTATGTTCCATAGGAGAAAAAAAAAAAAATTTTGATGAAAAACACCCTATTCAGCCAACCAGGACTGAATGCGAAGATCTTCCTTTTCAAGAAGTGGACTTTTATTACCGCAAAAAGCCTAATAGGGATCGTATTAAGCGTTCATGGCTAAGTTGTAAGCTGAAGAATCAAAAATTAGAAGCATTTTTTTTGCAGTATATGCATTGCCTTTTCTGATTCCTCTTTCTCGTTCACTAGTGGTTGTACTAATTTTCGGCATTGCTATCAGGCAGCAAATAAGCACAAAGCTTCTAAAAGCCATTGTGATGCTGTTAGTGCTTATTTCACCATAAAAAAAGAATAGAAGCATTGACACATTAATAAATCAGGCTCATGCCTGCAGAAGAAAGAAGGAGATACTTCAAAACATTGAAGTATTAAACCCTATCTACAATATAGTAAAACTGCTTGGAAAACAGGGTTTGCCATTTCGTGCCCATGGCACTAATGAATCACTGTACAATTTAAATAACAGTGAAATAAACCATGGGAACTTTCTGAAAATTGTCCTACTTCTGTCGCAGTATGATGTTCCTCTAACAAATCACCTTGATAAATGCTTTCGGGACAGTGAAATAAGAAAACAGCGATTGAAAGACAGAAAAACACCAGGAAAACGAACATCTGGATGTGGATCTCTTGTAACATTTTTGTCCAGTAAGACAGTAAAAAAAGTATTTTCAGCAATAGTTCGATGCATGAAAATCTTAATTGTGTCTGAAATCGGAGAGAAACGTTTCAGCATATAGGTTGACTCCACACAGGATATTGGAGTCGTAGATCAAGCAACAGTGGTTGTGAAATATGTAAAAGGTGAAGAAATTAAAGAACGGCTTGTGGCGATTCTTCCCGTTAAAGATGCTACTGGAAAAGGATTTCATGAACTTCTAATGTCCTGTTTTGATGTACTTGGATTAGATTTCCCCAAAATTGCTGGTGAATCATTTGATGGTGCAGCAAATATGAGGAGTGAGTATGTGGGACTACGTGCACAAATCGCAAAGGTAGTGCCAGATGCAGTCTATATTTGGTGCTATTGTCATATCCTTAACCTGTGTGTCTCAGATTGCTGTCAAGTATTGGAAGCAAAAAATTTCTTTGGTCTCCTAAATCGCTTGGCTTTATTGGAGACTCCCACAAGAGAATGAATATCTGGAAAGATCAACTGGATAAAAGACATGGACAGGAAAAACGTTTAAAGTTACAAAAACTTGAAGCGACAAGATGGTGGGCAAAAGAAAAGGCCCCTAACTGGATTTTTGGTGAGAAACATTCTCTTTATTTAGATACCCTTGAAGTTTTATATGTAAATTCCCAGAACAACTTGTTTGATTCAAAAACCACTTCTGAGGCCTCATCTCTTTTTGACAATCTTTGTCAGTTTAGTACTATCTTAACAGCAAACATATTTTTGCAGGTTTTTGATGTTATAGGTCCAGTGTCAAAATATCTACAAACCAGTGGCCTTGATTTCATGGTAGCATGGCAAATGATCGAAAGTGCAGTTGAGCAACTGAAAAATATTGATTTCAGCTATCTAAAACAAAAGGCTGAACACTTTGCAATAAAAACAAATGAGTTGATGGATGAAAGTGACGTTCTCAGCTCCTTGGAAGTTGAGACTATGCTTCCAGTTCGAAGAGTGTCACGAAAAAAACGCTTGGCTGGAGAATCTTCACACGATGAGCGACCTGAAGATGAAATGCAATACTTTCTAGCTAGTGTTTTCAGACCAATTCTGTACCAAATCATACAAAGCTTAACAGAGAGGTTTTCAGAAAACAAGCAATTGGTCATGGATTCCCACTGCTTGGATCCTCGCACTTTTCAGAAAATTAGGACAGATCCCAAAGTGCTAGATGGAGGGGCACTAAAGAGAATTTCTCAGTTAGCCAGAGTTAATGAATGTTCTCTCAAAATGGAATTAATAAGTTTTGTCAACTTATTTCCTAGCCTTACAGGATGTCTTTCTGAAGATGAGACACAGAATGTGGAAATAATTATTGAGGAGGATGATGACGATGACAGGATTTCCCCTACTGACAAACTAGTTTGGGGTACAAAAGGAAACAAAGTGTGGTTCTTGCAAGTAGTGCTTTTTTTGCTGTCACAAGTTGTTGCTAAAATACAACCTTTATTCTGCAGCTTATGAAAATCTTTCAATTACCTATGAGTACCTGTTGACCCTTTCTTTTACGCAAGTATCATGTGAGAGAGCATACAGCAAGCTGAAAATAATCAAGAACCAACTTCGAGCCACAATGGGATAAGAACTGCTTGATGCCCTAATGCTCATGTCAGTGGAGAGAGATCTTCTGGAACTGGTCCAGTTTCCTGATGTATTCGAAATTATTCGTCAAAGTTCTTCCTTGATGAGGTCTTTGCCAACCGTTTGAAGGGGCTTTCAACTTAGTACAGGACCCAGTTTTGGATAGGCATGGGAACATGGTTCTAAGCCAACCTTCCAACGCCCACAGCATTCTTTCGTTGGCTTTCTGAAATAGGTTGGTTTTGATATATGGCGTTTTCATAACCCCACTACTAGATCATATTCTTGGTCCACCCTGGGAAGGGGACAACTTTCTCGTATAGATTTGGCCCTGGGCAATGATTAACTATTATCCCTGATTCACTCAGTGACCTACCTGCCATGGGGAATATCAGACCATTCCCCAGTGTCTAGGTCTATAGTTTTTCCCACCCTCTTGGAGGAATATGTTGTTCTTCTTGATAAAGCTATAACTGAACAGGAGCTGCGTGATATATCATCACTGACTGCGGGGTTAGTGTATCTTGGTCCGGATTGGCCGATTAGTTTTGCCATGCGTACCTCATAAGTACCTTTTTGAAAATGTGTTAGAGACCGTGAATGCAAGCTGTTTATTCTCTGTTTTTATGTTTTGATCTGTTTTCCTAATGTATGAGATTTGTACACATTCTGGTTTGTAACCGGATTATGCAATATTACTTGCTTCTTTACTTTGTTTACTTTTGCAATAAAAATTATTTAATTTTTTTTTTTTTTTAATTACTACATTGTATCATATTTGTCTTGCTTCATAACATCAATCATCCGTTATAAAACCAGGTGGACATGGATGGTGAGTTGATTTGTGGTTTAATGGGCCACTTGACTGGACTTGCCCTCCAGGCCTAAGGCTGCCAGCCCTCCCCTGAGAGGGTCCATAGAGTAGAGCGGGCTGTGTCTGCTCTGCATATGCAGAGTGTACACGGATCTGTCATCCGTCTGCTCTACGCATTGTGGCCTGCGGCCATTTACCAAGTCACTTAACCACTTCAATACAGGGCATTTTCACCCCCTTCCTGCCCAGACCAATTTTTAGTTTTCAGCACTGTTGCTATTTGAATGACAATTGCGTGGTCATGCATCACTGTACCTCACAAATAGAGCTTTCTTTTGGTGGTATTTGATCACCTATGCGGTTTTTATTTTTTGCGCTATAAACAAAAGAAGAGCGACAATTTTGAAAAATTGAAGAAAAAAAAAAAACACAATATTTTTGACTTTTTGGTATAATAAATATCACAATTTAAAAATTATATATATATATATATATATATATGTATTTTTTCCTCAGTTTAGGCCGATTAGTATTCTTCTACATATTTTTGACAAAAGAAAAAAAATCGCAATAAGCGTATATTGGATTGCGCAAAAGTTATAGCGTATAACAAAATAGGGGATACATTTATGGCATTTTTTTTTTTTACTAGTAATGGCGGCGATCTGCGATTTTTAGTGTGACTGACATTGCAATGGACATATCAGACACTTTTAACACACTTTTGGGACCATTCACATTTATACAGTGATTAGTGCTATAAAAATGCAAATGTAAATGTGACTGGCAGGGAAGGGGGTTAATTGTGTGTCCTAGGGAGTGATTCTAACCGTAGGGGGCGGGGACTCACAAGGGGAGGAGACTTATCGGTGTTCCTCTGTATTAGGAACACGGCATAGGTCTCCTCTCACCTGACAGGACATGGGTGTGTGTGTGTAAAAACACACACACACACAGAGAAATCCATGGTCCTGCTGTGTTCACGTGCAATCGAGGGTGCCCGACGGACATCGCGGCCGCCGGACACGTGCACCGGGTCCCGAGTGACACGGCGGGCGTATGCTCCCCTAGACGGCCGGGAAGCCCAGGACGTCATACGACGCCCACCCAGGATCGGAGATCCCTCCTGCAGACGTCATATGTACATGGGCGGGTAATGAAGTGGTTAAGTGGCCCTAGCTCTTCAAAAGGTTGGGCACCCCTGGATTAGGAAGTAACTGAAGAAATGTAAAAACAAACAAAAAAAAATTAAATGTGATATACTTTCCTATCTTAGTTAGCAGCATAAGTATTCAACATAGTCAATGTTGATTGAGAGAAAGAAGTTCCACTTTCAGCACAGCTGAATGGCGCGATCTCCTGCCTGGTAGTGTCTGCACAGTTCCAGCCATGACATCCTCCGTCTGGTAGAGGAGCAGCGTGGGACATGGCACCTATTCAATGCCAACTAACCCTTGAGCACCAGTGCTGGGGGCTTCTGTAATCCCAAAAGCGTTTTCATGCAAATACAATTTAATACCTTTTGAAAAACAGCAATTAACTCCTCTCCAGATCACTGCATACAGCAGTATCCAATAGTACCAATGTATTTTTTAATATACAGTTACTGGGAATGAAGTAAATGTCAGTTTTCATTATGTCTGCCAGCTCTTGCTCTGTAGTAATATTGCACATGTAGTAGAACTATGACTCAGGTTACAGCTTGGAAAGCAGGCGATGTGGAATGGGCAGACAGATTTGGTATGGGGCATTTCAAAACAGAGAAGTCACAAGCAGTGGCGGCCTGACCATTAAGAGCGCACAGACACCACCCCCTCTATCACACCCCCCCCCCACTATATGTATCATGGATAGTGCTGGAAGGCAACATGATTTAATATCATTTCTGGTATTTCACTCCCTGGATGATAAAGGCAGATGGGCCCCCAAGTTGGAATGTAACGAATTATGCCTCTAACTGTGTAAAACAAAGGGGTCTGGCTCCTGTCTGGCTAGGACAATAAGATGAAAATCAGTGATTACCACTCTGCAAGCAATCTTCAAAGAGAACAAGGGCCAACACTGAAGACTTCCACATAGACATGGTACATGGACAATGCTACCCCTAGAGGCCAATATAATATATTAAAAGGACTACCTCTTGGCAATATCTTATTGGACAGGAGGCAAGTGGGGGTGGGTACGAGTGGGTGTGAATGATGTGTAAAAAAGTACACACAGAAGAGAAATCGTCCTTTTTTACTGCTGGCTCTTGCCTGAGCCTCATGGCTCCTTCTCTTATACCATCTTGAGCCCAGCCGCTGAGACCATGTCTTTAGGATGTGATAAGTATCTTTGATGTTCTTTTGTCATATACTGTGTAGTGTTTGATGTTAGCATATTGCTATTTTCTTGGGAAATAAATGAAACATTGTTTTACTAAGCAGTGTGTTTACTTTCATAGATTACCTTAGATCATTGTCCTTAGAGTTTTAATAGACTAGATAATTATAGGTATAGACAAATTAGTCCATATATGCAATAAATAAAGGGAATCCATAACCACCTTCAGAAGAATAGTTTGTATATTGTAGCATGTACTTCAGATAGATTCATGCATAGCATGAATCTAGCAATGGCTGCCGTGGCCACCCCCTATTCAGGCGTCTGGCCCCTTTTAGGATGCCGGGTGCCTGAATTACAGTGGCGGGGGTGTATTTTGAAGCACCTGATTAGAGCCATAGGCTCTATTCGGCTTCAAAATAGGGTGGACTCAGAGCACAGAGCATTGCGCTCGAAGTCCACTCAGGTGCGTTATAAAAGCAAATTAATATTTGCTTTTCCAACACTGAACCGCCTCTCCACCAATCAGGAAGTGCAGGTCTAATACACGTCATCTGATTGGCTAAAAGGACAGGCACTCCCATTGGACACCTAGCAGGAAGAAAGAAGAGATGCATGGAGGACACAGCTCGCATGCCATCACCCGCTGCCCATCCCACAGCTCACCGCCATCACCCGCTGCCTGACCCGCCACCAAGATGGGGTAAGTGCCGGTCAGACAGCGAGCAGGTGGTCACAGTGGCTGCATTCGATGGGCACAGTGAGGCTGCATTCGATGGGCACAGTGAGGCTGCATTCGATGTTTTTTTTTTTCAATATTTTTCAGAATTTGTTTGCGCCCCCAATAAAATTTTGAGCACCAGCTGCCACTTGTCAGAAGTGTCCAAACACAACATAGTGAAACCACAAATCTGTACAACATGTTGACACTCATCATAGCAAATAAACACAGAAAACAAGATAAGAAATTACTCAAATGTATTGTTAAATACATATATAATTTATGTAATAAATCGCACTTCTCTTTCCGTGCCCGTTGCCTAGATAGTTATTTTAAAATCCCTTTGAATTCTGCATTCATTAGCACTGCTCTGTAAGTGAGTACAACACAGAGCAAACATTACAATGGTTATCTAAATATTGAAAATATTCTAGAATATAACGTAGTACATTCTGTTCTAATCAAATGCAGCCGTTGAATTACTCCAGGGTAACGAAAAAACAAAAAAGGACTTCTTGGAACGGAAGGGTTAATAATTATATGCATTCAGGCAACAGGTAGTTTTGACAAATTGAACTGTGAAGTAATTTTTTAATATGCAAAGGAGATCTTGAGTTGCAGAGGATGGAGAGAGATTCCCTAGACTAAGTTGGTCTACACTGCCTCTGAAAAATAGAGCAGAACTAACCCCTCCTCCTAGTCTTTACAGCCAAGAAAGCTTCTATCTTAATCTGCAGTTGCCATGGTACTGCACATGTGATCAGTTAGGACACCAGCCATTTAATGGCTTGACAGTTCGGTTGAGCGCACAAGCAACAGAGAAAGTTATCATTCACAGCATATCATTCATGTTTTGGGAAACTGTTAGATTGTTGGATTTAGTTTCACCCTGAATCTACAGACATACAGAAGTAGTAGGAGGTCGCAGACTTTGGTTTCCATACTTCTATCAAAAAGATCAACATAAAATTTGTGGAGATCAAAATAAATTGCTAAGAAAACCAGTTATACAAGTGCTGCTGGTCCAGTGTTCTTGCCTAGTGGTGAATCACAGCTTGGACTGAAGAGGTTTGAGGTACTTGTAGAAAGACTCATGAACCTTTGAAAGGAAAATCATGGACAAAGAAACAGATTAATACCTTTAATAATGTAGATGGAACAAATAGTAGCTCTCACTATATTGCAGTGGGGGGGGGGGGGGGGGGGCACCTACATAGAATGATATCAGCTGAAGATATCTTATTATTAAATGATTTTAAAGTGACATTGTCGTAAGAAAAGTATGGGGGCTGCCATTACTGACCTGTCATATGGGAAAGCCATTTACCTAGCTGTCATGTATTGGCTTGAATCCTGTCAGACCCTGAACCATAAGGCCCCTGATCCCCGCTGGGCAGGCAGATGACAGGTCAGTCTCTGCTCCGTTATTCAGAGCGGACATGGACACAGTCCTGCTCTCCTCTATGGGGCAATTGAATAGAAAATTACTGCCTGTCCGTTCCCAGCCGATCCACCAGACAGATGGGGATCCGTCTGTTTGCAGTGGACAGGATCGAATGGCAGCGGGTGTCAGCAATATCCACCGTTCCACAAAAGAGACTGGAGGGTCTGATCAGGTCCGCCTGAAAAACTGACAGGCAGACCTGATCGGATCGCCCGTGTGAAAGGGGCCCAACAAGTATAGAGATATGGAATTCTGACACTCATTGTGACCCAAAAGTATTGAAGCCAGAGCCAGACAACTAGCATTTTCAAAAAGAAGGTGGACAATGGCAGCCCTATACTTTTCCTGTGGCATAATCACTAACAAAAACATCTAGGATGTTACAAAGAGCAACCAATCAAATTGTAGATGAGAAAGCGACAGTTTTCATCTGTTCTTCTTTTCAGCACAGGTATCTGGGCAACACTTTGATCAGCACTGACATTTATATTTTGGAATTCTGACTATTATTTCAGGATGCCACCTACATGGTTATGTTATGTATAGGTTTCTCTTTTAATTGAATTTATCAGTCATTTCTGATCGACAGACCAGGAACTAGTCTTTATATCAAGACTGCTGTCTGCTTTCACTGGATACATGCAGTCATCATGGCACCTTGAAACTGGCCCGGCACTGTAAGCCGAGCTGCACATACACTGCTCAGTTTACAGCGCCGGAGGAGACAGCGAGCAGACAGGTAGGGGCATTTTATTGCAGAACAGTGTTTTTTGTGCAAAAAAAACTTGCCTGCTCGCAGTTTTTTACAGCTTTGCACCTATCCAACAAATATAACAAAAAAAACAAAACACATTCAATGGTATATTGTTTAAACAGACCTTCATTGTTTGGCTTTTCATACTTTAGGTTCTCAAAATTTTAGCAACATTTTCTTGACTTCCTAGGTATAGATGTCCAATAATGTAATGCATTTACATTTGGCATTCCTCACCTGTGTCTTGTTGAGAGGTGATTTTTTGGCCCATTCAAACATATTCTCATACACATTCCCATCATATCTCCCCAGGACAGAGCTCAGCTGAGTGTCGCTGTAGTCAAATGCATCAACCAGAGCCACTGCATTAGGACGGATTACTGCCAGCAAATCCTTAACCCGCTGCTCTACTTGTTCCAGCTGGGAGAAAGTTAGAAGTCCAGCCTGTAGAACACGTAATAACATTATATTAATCTTCTAGTACTTGCCATCTGTAAGAACTACTTCACCATAGGCCACGGACACTATACTGATGCCGTTTATTCTGAAGTTAGCAATTATTTTATACTGAAAAAAGAGAGTGCTCCTTCTAATGTCAACACTGCTAATACCAATAACCAGCCAACACTAAGGCCCCATGCACACGAGACGCTGTTATTTGCTGTTAAACGCGCGTTCAGAGGCAGTTGGATGCTTTTTTCAACTGCCCCTGAACCCATTCAATGTTATCCTATGTGTCCATGCACACACTTTCGTTTTTTGGCGTTTACAAGCAGTTGCGTTTAACCTCGTTTTTCCAGAAGCAAAAAAAAAATGGGTTCAGACGCAAAAGTTTTCCACGTTTCAGACGCTAAAAACGCAGTACCGGCGTTTTTCCACGTTTGCTTTTATAAGCGTTTTTAAAGGTGACCTATTTTTTAACATTAGAAATCTCAAAAATGATGGCAAATGATGAAAAACTATTAAAAAATATAAAAGAAAACTGTAATTGCTTGCATTGCATTGTGGACAATCCACAACTTGTGGCAGGTAACGTGGCAAGTGGACAATCAACAACTTGTGTCAGGTGACGTGCCAGGTAACGTGTCCAGGTGACATGGCCAGTGGACAATCCACAACTTGTGGCAGGTGACGTGGCCAGTGGACAATCCACAACTTGTGGCAGGTGACGTGGCCAGTGGACAATCCACAACTTGTGGCAGGTGACGTGGCAAGTGGACAATCCACAACTTGTGGCAGGTGACGTGGCCAGGTGATGTGTCCAGGTGACGTGGCCAGTGGACAATCCACAACTTGTGGCAGGTGACGTGGCCAGGTGATGTGTCCAGGTGACGTGGCCAGTGGACATTCCACAACTTGTGGCAGGTGACGTGGCCAGTGGACAATCCAGAACTTGTGGCAGCTGACGTGCCAGGTAACGTGGCCAGTGGACAATCCACAACTTGTGGCAGGTGACGTGGCCAATCCACAGCTTGTGGCAGGTGACGTGGCAAGTGGACAATCCACAACTTGTGGCAGGTGATGTGTCCAGGTGACGTGGCAGGTGACGTGGCCAGTGGACAATCCACAACTTGTGGCAGGTGACGTGGCAAGTGGACAATCCACAACTTGTGGCAAGTGACGTGGCCAGTGGACAATCCACAACTTGTGGCAGGTGACGTGGCCAGGTGACATGGCACGTGATGTGGCCAGGTGACGTGGCAAGTGGACAATCCAAAACTTGTGGCAGGTGACGTGGCCAGGTGACGTGGCACGAGATGTGGCCAGGTGACGTGGCAAGTGGACAATCCACAACTTGTGGCAGGTGACGTGGCCAGGTGGACAATCCACAACTTGTGGCAGGTGATTTGGCAAGTGATACGCTAAATACAAGTACACTGCTGCTCTCTCAGCTGCTGCTACTCACTCTGGTCTCACAAACTGGCTGAAATGGTTAAAATTTACTGTTTTTTGAGCTTAGGGAGCGTCTATGATGAAACGCTTATAAAACGCAAACGCGGTAAAACGCCGCTGAACGTGGCCGCAAAAACGGCAAAACGCGCGTTTTTAAACGCCGGTTTCAGCGTTTAAAAACGTGTGTTCAGCAGAGATTGAACCTGCGTCTCGTGTGCATGGGGCCTAAAGCTCCATTCACACCTCAGTGTTTTGGAGCTTGAAGCTCCAAAATTCTGGAGGAGAAAAAAAAATAAAAAATCAATTATTCTCTCTGGAGATGGTTCACATCTCCACTCCAAGTCGGCCGAAGCCAAATGCCTAAAGCTCGAAAAAGTTTGAGCTTTTTTTGTAGCTCAAATCTGCCCGATTTGAGCGTTCTTGGCGCATTTTTATTTCCATGGAAATTAATGGAAACGCGCCAGTTGTGCGCATTTGCAAAATTTTAAGAATAGAATAGTAATAATATATCAATAAATAAATGTAAAAGAAAAAAATAACTAACTAAAACTAAATTATTATTAATAATAAAAACCCAAACTACTACAGATTTGTATTTATTTTAAGAGTTGGGGTTAATTAATTATCAATACTTAGAATGCATTTATTTATGATTATTTGTGTATTTATTTTACATTCCTTAATAGTAGTATTAAACACCCTAAAAAAAAACAAAAAAAACCACAACACTAACCCCTAATCCTAACCTCAACTCTAACCCCTTTCCCTAAGGAAATATTCAATCAATAAAAAAGGAAATAAAAGCTAAAAGAAAAGCTTAAAAATCTGAAATACCTAGCAACAAATGATGCAGCAGATGATAGTTTTCTCTATTGGCTAATAAAAAAATGGCAAAGCTCAAAAAAGCTGTATAAAAAACACACAAGTAGCACATAAAAACACTGGAAAAATGCTCAAAGACACTCAGGTGAGAATACAGCCTAAGGGGACCATTTATAAAACATTTGTTGCACAAATGTAAAAGATAGCATGTATTGTTAGCTTCATCTAGTAGCAAAAATGCGGTTTCATTTTCTGAAATACCTCAATGCATTTTGACCATTAGATGGAGCTGAAGATAAGCGCATTAATCTCCTAAAATACAGGACATTTAGTTTCACTTGCACAAATGCTTCTGATATTCGTGCAACAAATATTTTAGAATAGACCCCTCTGCCATTTTTTGTGTACCCTAGAAGTGTATTTTTCCTAGCAATCT
This sequence comes from Rana muscosa, assembly GCA_029206835.1. NCBI lineage: Eukaryota > Metazoa > Chordata > Amphibia > Anura > Ranidae > Rana > Rana muscosa. The sequence goes on along the minus strand of CM055128.1, from coordinate 110,993,702 downwards.
GCAACATTTTGTTGAAGTCTACACATCTACAAGAGAAACCAGCTTTATCAAAGTGCTCTGCATTTCATGATTAATATCTGAATAAAACAATGTTTCTTTAGAACAGCATTTTGCCAATGATTTCATACAATTTCCTTAATATGGCCAGGTCTAAAAAAAAAAAAAAAAAAAGTTTAATATTTTTTCAGGTGAATATGAAAAACTGCATATTATTATTACATATTCTTTTTAGCCAGCAGGTGGAGCTTTTGGCTTTTTTTTTTACATCTCCTTTGCTCAGTTTGCAGCCCTCAATAGCTCAAGTTGAAACTTATGAGTCAGCAGTGATTCCCCTCGCACTCAAAACCTATATTGCTCTGGGAATCCTTTGTCATGTATTAAATGTGTATTTGCAAAATAAATATTTTATCCTTGTTAGTATAAAGAAAATGTCCTACTTCTGCTTTGGGAAAACCGGAACAGAAACACAGGAAATGTAACACTAGGCCTCTGTTTACGGTTCCCTAATAGCAAAAAAGACAGAAGACCCAGTGCACAATCCCCCAGCACAAGTGCTACCACCACAGCACTCTCCCTCTGACACCACCCCTTCACCAACGGACAATGTCAGATCTTCCACTTTGCTACCATACAGGGTGCTCTCCTTCTGCAGGCCACAACCACTGAAGCTCATGCTGCTGCACATTCCTCACCCCATTCCCTCCACCCACCACCACCACCACTGCCCCACTTCTGCCCTATCCGATGCTGCTGCCCCACACTCCGCACCCCCCAATCATATGCTGTTGCCCCGTGCGTCTTGCCCCTGTCAAATTCTAGTGCCCCATGCTCATCACCTCATTCCACACTACTGTCCCATCCTCCACACCCCCCTTATCAGACACTGCTTTTGGTTCTTCAACCCCCCCCCCCCCAGCTGCAGTTCTACCCCCCACCACCAAGGTCCCCCACTTCTCACCCGTTTACTCCTTACAGCTGTTCCATTACCCCCCATCTCATGCTGCTGGTCCCTACCCCACATCCACCATCTCATACTGTAGTCCCCTGCTCCTCAGGCCCCATCTCACACTGCTGTTCTTTGCTCTTCAGCCCTCCATCTAATGGTATGGTCCCCTGCTCCTTATCAACCATTCCATGCTGCCATCTTCTGCTCCTCACCACCACTCCCCAGGTCTTGGAACCTAAAACCCACCTCTCTTTAACCCTGGTTCTTATGAGTGCCCCTTAGCTAGTAGTGTGCTGAGGGGGCACACGTGCGGGCACGCTCTTGAGCCGTGCTGTGTGAGCCCATAGGGTAGGGGGAAACAATTAGTGGGGCATTTTTTAGCATTAGGCTGGGTTCACACCAGTCAGGGGCGAATTCCAGCTCCGTTTTCCCTGCAAAGAGAAAAATCAGTTGTTCAGCGTTTCATGTCAGTTTTTGATCAGGATCAGGTCAGGATTGCATCAGTATTAGGTCAAGATTTTATCAGTATTAGGTCAAGATTTTATCAGTATTAGGTCAAGATTTTATCAGTATTAGGTCAAGATTTTATCAGTATTAGGTCAAGATTTTATCAGTATTAGGTCAAGATTTTATCAGTATTAGGTCAGGATTTTATCAGTATTAGGTCAGGATTTTATCAGTATTAGGTCAGGATTTTATCAGTATTAGGTCAGGATTTTATCCTGTTCACAACGGAACACATCTGCAAATCAGATGCGTGCCCATAGCGATGTGCACGAGTGCCTCGGCCGCCTGGGACTCTCCCTCCTGATTGGCTGAGACACAGAAAATGTGCCATTGGCTCCCGCTGCTGTCAAAGTCAGATAGTAATCAGGAGAGAGATGGGGCAGGGCTGAACCGCGGCTCCGTGTCTGAATGGACACACAGAGCTGCTGCGCAGCTCGGGTGCCCCCATAGCAATCTGCTTGCTGTGGGGGCACTCAACAGGAGGGAGGGGCCAGGAACACCGAAGAGGGACCCGAGAAGAGGAGGATCTGGGCTGCTCTGTGCAAATACAGAGCAGGAAAGTATAACATGTTATTTTTAAAAGGAAAAAAAAAAAAAATAGACTTTAGTATCACTTTAATACAATTGCTATACACAAACCTGAATAAAGTCTCCTGTGTTTTTGCTGATTCCATACAGAGCATAGAGGAGGCAGAGGGAGCTCAGTATGTGATGGGAAGAAGCATCCAGGATCTCAGAAAGCTTATCCACAAAGATTTTGACAACCACATAATGGCTGTGAGCCTAAAAGATAAAAATCACGTGCAGTGGTATTAGCAACTTCCAAAAACAGGGTAAGTGTGTTTTATAAAAATTTAACAGACCAGTCCAATCAAAAGGGAGATTTCAATTATGAAGTATGGTGGGCAGAATCACTTCCTGGCTTGATGCACCTTATGGGGCTCCAGCAGAAAGACCTGCCCAACATGAGAAGTGTCTCTTATTTTGCCAACCCTTATGTCCCATCTCCGCTTCTAAGAAAGCAGTAAACTCATCCATAATGAAAAAAAATGCATAAAAATGCCAACAGTGTGTGCTGGTTCCTTCATAACTGTAGCAAGCATGTTATAAAATCTGGGAACTCAAATGCAGAGTTCTCAGCACTGAAGTTCCTAAAGTGAACCTGTGTCAAGACAATGAACACTAAAGTATTTACAGATTCTGATAAAGCAATAAAAAAACAAGCCATCAGTCACCTAGGCACTGTGGATAAATTGAATTTACAACAGAGGCACCGAAACCTGTAACTTTCTTAGTGTGCCGCTTCTTTTGGTGAGTTTTTGTGCACTAGGGAGCCCTTTCAAGGCAACATTCACATCAGCATTTTGGGCCAAGTTGTTTAACGCAGTCCCAACACAAGAACAAGGCATTTTGCTTTAAGCTTTTGGCTTTAACCGCATCCAATTCGCATAACATTATAAAATACATTGATTTTATTGAGACTGGTTCACATATGTGCGATGCATTCACACTGCGCATTGCCCAAAAAACGTGTGCGTTTTCTAGGCATTGCGGTGCGGCTTAGGTGCGAATTCAGGACCATTATCTTCTATGGGCACGCATCTGATTCGCAGATGTGTTCAGTTCTCATCAGGATTTCTCTCCTTCACCTCACTACACTTCCCCCCTCCCCCAGGTCACAAAATTCGCAGCTAAAATGGAGATGATCTGCTGAACAGTTCTCTTATCTTTTTGCAGAGATAAGAGAGATGGAATTCGCACCCCACAAGTGGGAACCCAGCCTAAAATCAGTGCACATTCGTTAAGAGCACAGTAAATGCACACTGTGGTGTGAATAGGCCCTCCAAAATATTAGAAACTGATTGAAGCTGTTAGAAGATTCATAAAAGGGAACCGGTCACTAAAAGAAGAAATATAAGAATTTACTAGTTCCAAACAGAAGGTACCACAAGAGGCCTAGAGGTCTGAGATAAATACAACCTATTCAATTAAGGATCCTCTGAACCCCAGGCATGTTGAGTATGCAAACCTTGCCTTGAGCGCTCTGTAGGAGCTTTGCCACGCCACCTAGCATCGCTTGATGTAGTCCACTTGCCTCCCCCTAGGCCCATCAGTGTTAAGTTATGTCTGATGCAACAAGAAACAAATGGTAGGTGGCTAAATTATTTTTTGACTAACTGGAAAGGTTATTCAACCTGTCTGCCCACTCTAAACTGAAATATACTTAGGATCAAGATGGCCATTAACCACTTACCGCCCGGGCCTATAGCAAAATGACGGCCTGGCAGTGGTTCAGTTATCGTGACTGGACGTCATATGACGTTAAGCAGGATAACAGCCGCCGCGCGACCGTGGGGGCGAGCATTGCGGCGATCGGTGGTTCAGTGTGTCAGTCTGACACACCGCTACAGTTATCTCGGTAAAGAGCCTCCGACGGAGGCGCTTTACCACGTGATCAGCCGTGTCCAATTACGGCTGATCACGATGTAAACAGGAAGAGCCGTTGATCGGCTTTTCCTCACTCGCGTCTGACAGACGCGAGTTAAGGAGAGCCGATCGGCGGCTCTCCTGACGGGGGGGGTTTGGGGTTTGCGCCGATTGTTTATCAGCGCAGCCCACCCTCGGATGCCCACACTGGACCACCAGGGAAGCCGCCAGGACCACCAGGGAAGCCCCTAACATGTGGATGGCCAGGTACATCCCCCATGGTCATCCACATGTGCCAACATATGCCAATGACTGGCCCCATTATAGAACTAATAAAATCAGTGATGCCCAGCAATGCCACCCACCAGTGTAATCAGTGCCACCCATCAGTGTCCCTCAGTGCCACCCATCAGTGCCCATCCGTGCCCACCCATCAGTGCCGCCTATAAGTACCCATCAGTGCCGCCTATAAGTACCCATCAGTGCCGCCTATAAGTACCCATCAGTGCCGCCTATAAGTACCCATCAGTGCCACCTATGAGTGCCCATCAGTGCCGCCTATGAGTGCCCATCATCAGTGCCACCTCATCTGTGTCCATTGGTGCCGCCTTATCAGTGCCCATCAGTGCAGCCATATCAGTGTCCATCATTGAAGAAAAAAACATACTTATTTACAAAAAAATTAAGAGAAAAAGAAAAACGTTTTCTTCAAAATTTTCGGTCTTTTTTTATTTGTTGCGCAAAAAATATAAAACCGCAGAGGTGATCAAATACCACCAAAAGAAAGCTCTATTTGTGGGATCAAAATGATAAAAAATTTGTTTGGGTACAGTGTAGCATGACTGCGCAATTGTCATTCAAATTGCGACAGCACTGAAAGCTGAAAATTGGCTTGGGCAGGAAGGTGTATAAGTGCCTGGTATTGAAGTGGTTAAAAAGAAAGACATAAAAAAAGAGAGTGTTCAGCAATCAGATTTATAATTTGTCTTGCCTGAGATGCCCGGACCAGATCTACAGAGTTTTTGTTCCATGCATCCTCTTTACGTTTTCCACGCTTCAAATCAGCCTGGACACTTCTAGATGCACCTACAACAAGCCTGGAGGCAAGGAAAAAAAAAAAAAAAGAGTGAATTAAATATTGAAGCATTGTATTACTGCATTTAAAGAGCAGGGCCCTCCTAACTCACTTATATTGAATTGTATTGTTGTTGTATTGTCTCCCTTCATATTGTAAAGTCCTGTACAAACTGATGGCACTATATAAATCCTGAATAATAATAATAAAGCAGAACTTCCGTATTAGGCACGTGTGGCACAAAAAATAACAGGGTAGGCACATACCTGTTGTAATTGCTTGCTGTATGCCCAAAAACCTTTCTGAACTGACAAAGCTCTGGTCCTTCCTTATAGTGACAGAGCTTGCATGCCCTCTCCTGCCTCTTAAACATTCCTACTGGCCAGTGAGAAATTGAATCACAGCAAGGGGCAAATAAGTATACGAGGAGCAGAAGGGAGCGGACAGCTCTCACATTCCTAAGTGATGGAGTCCTGCCCCTTTAAAATGGGCCAGCATTTTAATTACATTGTACATGCAATGAGTAATTTAAGCCACTGCAGATATATGGGGGTACCATGAAGTGCTTTTTCTTTATACCAACTAGCATCTTTTTGAAAATGCCTTTTAGATTGTGATACAAATGAAAGAAAAGTGACCACTGATTCACAGTTAACACCTGTGATCACCATTTCATATATTAAAGCATAGAGATCTAACAAACCCTGCTGACCACATGCCTTAAACCGTGTCTGTGCACACATTAAAAAATTTGTTAGCAAGACTATTTTGGAGTCTAGTGTGAGCTCAAGACACCTCTCCATTCAACAATGACCACTTAGTTTATCCATTGTCCTTGAAAAATGTATGTTGGCAAGACAAAGTGGTCTTTAAAGCTCAATACATGTTGCAATCTGACTGTATATTACCCTTTATATCTACCAACTATGTAGTTCAAGGACCTGCCAGATTTAATACAAATTAAATGGACACCTAAGGTAGTTCCCTTATATTAAATATTATGATTCCACCCCCTTGGCTTTTAACCCAATTTTGTTACATTACAGCCTTTAGGTTCAATGTTTTTTTAATCTGAATTATATGTGATGGATCAGAACACAATAGTCTAAGTTGGTGAAGTAAAATTTGAAAAATATATAAATAAAACTATTTTTCAGAAATAAAAACTGATAATTGGCATGTGCTTATGTATTCACCCCCTTTGTTATGAAGCCCATAAAAAGCTCTGGTTCAACCAATTACCTTCAGAAGTCACATAATTAGTGAAATGATGTCCACTTGTGTGCAATCTAAGTGTCACATGATCTGTTATTGCATATACACACACACCTTTTTGAAAGGCCCCAGAGGCTGCAACACTGCCATGAAGACCAAGGTAAGGGACAATGTTGTTGAGAAGTACAAGTCAGGGTTAGGTTATAAAAAAATATCCAAATCTTTGATGATCCCTAGGAGCACCATCAAATCTATCATAACCAAATGGAAAGAACATGGCACAGCAGCAAACCTGCCAAGAGACGGCCGCACACCAAAACTCACGGACCGGGCCAGGAGGGCATTAATCAGAGAGGCAGCACAGAGACCTAAGGTAACCCTGGAGGAGCTGCAGAGTTCCACAGCAGAGACTGGAGTATCTGTACATAGGACGTCAATAAGCCGTACGCTCCATAGAGTTGGGCTTTATGGCAGAGTGGCCAGAAGAAAGCCATTACTTTCAGCAAAAAACAAAATGGCACCTTTTGAATTTGCGAAAAGGCACATGGGAGACTTCAAAAATGTATATTATAAAAAAAAAAAATTCCCCTACTGGAGAAAATTGGATCATAGTTTCATAGTAGGCAAGGTTGAATAAAGACAATAGTTTATTCAGTTCAATCCATGTGTGATCAACCTTTGCTGTTTTTTTTTTTTGCCTTCCTCTGGATCAACTGGTCGGTATAAGATTGTGTAAAAAAAAAAAAAAATCCCCCTTTTCTTGGTTGAGCTAGATGGACTTGTGTCTTTTTTAAACCAACTATGTGACTTGTGACTTTTTTTAACCAGACTATGTAACTGTAGAAAAAACAGTTGGTGATCCAAGCTGCAGAAGAACCTGTTATCGAATGTCCAAGGATTGGTCGGAATCATCTCATTTAATGAACATCAAGTTGCTTTTCAAGGTTCATTAAATCAGAGGTCTCCGACCTATCCTTAGACATACAATACCTTGCGCTTGTGCTGTTTAGATCACGGATAGGTTTTTCTCGACCTCTCCTAACATACCTACAGTAGTTTGAGAACCTTGCTTAGGATTCAGGGCTGGGACTTCACTGGCACTGACAACGACCATTGCAATCCTTTGTGGGGGATAGGTTATTTACCAGGTGTGCTAACAGAAGGTCATGTGTCTGAAAGTGCCCTCAGCCTCAAGAGATGTCATTTTTTCTGTTGTTTTCAATTGATAAACTTTTTGAGTTTATCACATTTTTGAGGCACTTATTACACTATAAAGGCTCTTCCGCCTCCTTCTCTTTTCCAGTGGACACCCCGAGTTGCCTTTGGGCTGCTACCCAAACTGTTGGGGCCAAACCCCCCAGTCTCCCAGGAACCATCACATTGTGAAATCACAGGTAATATGAGCTGCATTTGATGTTCCAAGATAAATTAACCTACTTCAAGCTGCATTTGACGGAGAACGAAAAGAGAAGCTCTGGTGTGACTAGAAGACTGTCACCATATGCCACAAGGGTAACCAAAGCAGCCAAGATAACTTCAGCTTTCTATGCATTTGTCCTTACCAAGCTGCCCGCTGTTTATAGGCCTCCACCAGACTGAGCAAATCATTGATGTTGATTTGAGACCGACCAGCCAAAGGCTGAGGCTGTACATGCTGAGAGGATACATCGTTCAGATATGACAACATCCCACCAAGACGTTCTCCTGATATGGCTGCAGTATAACTCTTAAACAGGAACCTGCCCAGAAAAAACAGGGTAATAATGCATACAGGTTGAAGTAAAATGAAAGATACCAAGAACAAAATCAATTCCACTATGCAGGACACAGAATGTAACCAATTAAAAAGAAACCAATTCTGGCTTGCATGCATTAAGCACAAAAAATAAAAAATAAATGCATCAGAAAAAAAAATAAAATGTAGGACACTGGTCTTGACTGTGAAACAAGAAATAAAAAATGGAAGGAAAAAAAAGTTGTACACCTTCAATAAAGTGGTTGTAAACCTCAGACATGAAATATGAACAAAGCTTATCTCCTTCTATGGTGTGCAGTTGTCTCAATCCAGAGAATTAAGTGTCATTTCTGTCCGCTACTTCGTTCCTCTGCTATTAGCATGAATCACTTCTCACAAGTTTTCCTGACACCAAGAAGAAATGGTAACAGTGGAGGGAGCTCCAGCCGATTGATAGCCTCAACCCTATTCCTGTGTGCTGTGTGAAGTGGGGTGCATCTCTTCTCTCCAATCAGCTGTCAGAGTGGTCCTCACTGAGCTCTGCAGAGTGTAACTTCAGCTCTCCACCCCCTTTTTGGACAGCTCAGACAAGCTTTATAAATTCTGGACTTTAAAACGGATGTAGAAAAAGGGAAGATTTCAGATAAACATGTATAATCTTATGTAGGAGGATTTGTTTAATCTCTGTGCATCACCTCAGGCCAGTCACTTCACTGGGTATATGCAAGGGTTACAACCACTTTAAGGGTCCATTTACACTATGTGCAGGTACCTGTGTTTTTCCTCATGGATAAAAGCAGGTAACTGCAATGACACACAGAAAACTTCGTTTGTGTCATGTTCACACCAGAATGCAGTGTTTCACGGCGTTCCAGAGCTGTGCAATTTTTGTGCAAATTTTTTTAATTTTTGTACACTTTACATAAAAAAAAAAAAAGCTGTTTGATGAGAAAAGAAATGCACCACTCTGAAGTCCAAAAAAAAACAAAACACTATTTGATGACTTCCTTTTGAATGGATGTTATGTTAATTCATTAAAGAGGAAGTAAACTGCAGGGTTTTTTTTTTCCCCTTTTTTTCTTCCTTGCAAAGTAAAGGCATAATGTGCTAGTATGAATCGCATACTAGTACATTATGTGACACTTAACTGCAAACGAAGCCTGCGTCGCCCCCACTGCAGGCCACATTCATTTTCGCCTGTCTTTCTTCCGCGGCCGCCGACTCTGGCTGTGTGACTGGCTGGAGCCGCGTGACCGGGAGCCGCGTGACCGGGAGCCGCCGGTCACAGCACACGCTTTTGAAAAAACGGCATGGGCGGCCGTTCCTTCAGAGTGCATGCACAATGACATTGGCGCAGCATACAGTAAATATCTCCTAAACGATGCATGTTTAGGAGATATTTACAGTACCTGTAGGTAAGTCTTATTATAGGCTTACCTATAGGTACAAATCATAAAGGAAGGTATACAACCTCTAACTTTAAATCTGATGTTTTCTTAATGTGCTCCTGGCTAACCTGTTTTTTTTTTTTTTTACTTTGTCTTTTATACTTGGTTTTATTTTTTTTACTTCAGGCTGACTGCTCTGGCTGTTTATACTCTCAGGCACATGGAGGCTAGATTTCCCCTATATCTCCTAACCCAGTGGCGTATCTAGGGTATGGCAGCCATGGCAAGTGCCATGGGCGCCATATGAAGGGGGGCGCTGGTGAGTGGCTGGGCAGCAAGGCACTTACCAGGGTCCGAGGGTCTCTTCTTCCCTCCGGGCTCCTGAGCATAGGCAGGATCTCCTTTTCAGCACCTTTGCTAATGGGCAATGGCAGCGTTACGAGTGGGACCATTTCTCATTCGGCTGTCTTACTCTTGTGAGTGCAGTCAATGGTCGCGTAGTAAGCAGGCAGGTGACCGCATTTTCCGATGCTTCCTCTATAGCCTCGGCTACAGCCTCCCTGACAGCTGAATATCACTCTGCCCCCTGCTGTCAGGGATGCTGTAGCCAGGACTATAGCGGTGGCATCTGGGCCGGATTAACCCCTTTGTTTTTATGCTCAGCAGGAGGGATGGCTGTACTGCCAGTGCCTTATGCTGAGACTGATCCTCAAGATAAATCTGCAAGAACTTTTGTCATGCTTTCCCCTCTCCCTGCAGGCCATGGCTCTTGTGTAGTCTAAAGCATATTTTTTTTGGCCCTATGAGATCAATCACAGGGGCCCAGGAGGCTGTAAAATGGAGGGATTATTTTTTCTATTTCGGCTTGTATGCAGTTAATGGCAATAAAGTTTCAGCCGGGCGGAGTGATATCAAAAGCCACTTCACTGCCTGACTCCTCCAGCAAATAAGTTATTTAGGGCTCATTCACACAAGGCACAGACATCCATCTCCCATGCAGAGGTTATTACTGGCACAATGTTGCTTGCATCCTCATGCCAGTGTCCCATTTATTTATTTTGGGACACACGGCTGCATGGACACAGACATTGTGTCCCAATACGTCTTCAGGGTGCACGTCCTAATAGAAATGGAACATCGGCATGAGGATGCACACAACAGTGTGCCGGTAAAAGTTTCTGCATGAGACATAGATGCCTGTGCCCTGTGTGAATGTGCCCTCACACTTGTGTTTGGGAGGGTGGTAAAAACATCATGTAAGTCTTTACTGTCCCCAACCACTTCCCCTTATTTTGGATACTATATGCTGTGGCCATGAAGCGTTTTGTACAGCAAAAATTATCCCTGCTGCATTCAGCCACAGCCCTCCTCTGTTCTCCCAGGCTCTCCCATTCCATCTGGTCGGATTGGCAGCGCACATTAAAGAAGGATGAACATCAGTTTCTCCCTCTCCTCTGTGACAACTGAGGCCATAAGTTATGAAGATTTCATCACTTCCAGTATCGTTTCTGCATTTACCTGGCTGGTATCAGTTAAGAAAGCAGCCAATCAGCCTTGGAGGGCAGAGGAGGGATCAGGGGTCTAATAAACCCCAGATATCTCCATAAAGAGGATATGCCACTACCCAAGGTATCACAAGGGATGATAAATATCCCTTAAAGACAGTTAAATTATTTTTTGAAGTTGGGTCAGGGATGGGCCTAGGGGTGGGGTCAGGGGCCCCATCAGGTAGGCTGTAGGGGGCCCCATAATATCAAACAGCGGCCCTGGTCTCTGGTAAGGGGGGAGTGGGGGCACAGACTCTGGCAGTGGCTGTGTATGTGCAGCACTGCAGCAGGCAGGAAGAGAGGGTGCCCTCTTGTATATTAGTGCAGTCATCCTTCTCAGTCACACTGTGTGTGGGGCACTGGGGAGCAACAGAGAAATAAGAGCACAGCCTACTATGCTGGAATTTGTAGTCCCATGGAGGTGGGGAAATGCTTACACATACTGGGAGGGGGGGGGGGGGGGGGCTGATCATATAAAGTAAAAGGCTCTGTGCTGTTAGGGGGCTGACCTGACCCCTGTCTAGAAATACTTATTGTCTGGCACACTGCTTTAAGGGGGAACTCTGCAGACTCTGGGGTAAAGGGGAACGCTGATGTAAGTGGGATGTCTGGGCTCTGTGGTAACCAGAGACCCCCTCACATCAGAGGCCCCCCTACATCCAAGTCCGCAGAGATCCCCTTTGTGTCAGAGCACCCCCCCCTTACAGTGTATATAAAGATGACAACAGAGTCCACAGCATTCTTTAGATCAGATTTCCCAGTGTGAAGGGGAACTCTGTGGATTCCGATGTAAGGGGGGCTCTCTGGGAACTCTAAGGGGGGAATTGTGATATAAGATGTAACGCTATTGACTCTGGTGTATTTCAATACAGTTTCTGTAATAAACACGATTGGGTTTTGTGTGTTCTGAGCCCCTTGTGGCCCAGATGTATATCTTCTGCCTCCTTTGCTAATGATCATACTGTAACCTTTTCCCTATGTCCTTATTTGAGAACACTTCCATGCTATGGTTCGTCTCTCTCTGATTATTATTTGCATTGTTATTTTTGACTGTATAGAAGAGCTCATAATGCTCATGTATTGAACACTGGGACAATGCTGCTACGGTGAAGACCGGATAAACTTTTGCAGTTTCATTTGTTGCATTTTCTACTATTGTAATTTGTAATTTCAATAAAATTAGTCAAATATAAATCTGATGTTTTATCCGCTTATATTTTTGTCTTCCATGCAACCCCCCCCCCCCCCCAAATTAAAATGTTAATCAAATTAAACATTTTCATTACATATCTTATTTTAGAGACAGTGGCATCATGATTGGGTTTCTGATTTATTTTTATGCAGTACAAGCATGTCATGGCCGGTGGGTGGGGCTGGCATGGTGCTACATAGCTCTCTGAAAATATCAAATCACCCTGCCTCGGTTGTGCAAATATCAAAATGCCTTGAGGAGTAGAAATTTCTAGGAAGACTGCATTTGCCTGCAGACTGCCCTAGTTACTGCTCATATTTGATGCTGAGCCTCCATGACTGAAACTAAACCAAAATCCAATGAATGAAAGGGGCAGGCCAGGGACAGTAAAGCTGTAATAACAGACTAAATGATACAGGACATCCTCCATCCAGGAAATATTTGACTTGCTTCAGCTATTTATGCACATTGTCAGAAGCTCGCAGTGTGTAGTGAAAACAGAAAAAGCAATTTTAGTACAGAAGAGCAACCGAGCAAGACTGAAGGTAAGGCTGGAGTTCAGCCAGTGGCATATCATCCATGTGTGTAGAGTGTTCACTGCACACGGGCCCCCTGTGACCCACACTGTACCCATGGATGATCGTCTCTGGTTGACAGTTGTGGGTGATCGGAGCGGCGGTGGGGGCGACAGTTGCAAGCACAGATCTCCCTGTATAGCTTTCAGTGAAGCAGCTTACAGCCGATTCGCCTTTTCTCCCTGTCAGCTAAAAAGCCATACAGGGAGATCGGTGCTTGCAACTGTCCCTCCCACCGCACCAATCATCTCGACTGTCCCTCATGTGCTCCAACTCTGGCCCCCATTTCCTCCTCCAGCCCCCCCCATGTGCTCCCAATCTGTGCCCCCCCCTCCTCGTGTGCTCCTCCTCCGGCTTCCTGCGTCCTCCTCCTCTGGCCCCATGTGTGCTCCTTCGCCACCCCGCCTCCCCCTCATCCCCGACGGCTGCTGTGGCCAATCTGTCAGGATGGAGAGCAGGGGAAGGGGTTGGTAAATATGTCATTTACTGGCCCTTTTCTAAATTAAAATCGCTACTGATCGCTCCAGTGTCCTTTGATAACTGAGCAAACAGTGTTTATGAATGAACAGGAGCCTCTGTCCCCTGTTTATTCATCTTCAGTGCGGAGGCTGCCAAGAAAGGGACTGTGGAATCTTGGTCTGTTGTTTGGACCAATGATATCCCACCAAGGCCCCACCAACAGGGCTGAGAAAAACAAAAAAATTGCAATAAATAATATTAAAAAATGTAATTGTAAAAAATAAAATGGTAAAATAATATAAAATAAAAACTACCGACACCACCCCCCCTGCAACCCTCTACCTACACTTACACTGTGCCCCCTGCCCCCCCCCCAAAAGCATTGTGGGAAAAATAAAATAAAAATTAAAAGCAAAATTAAAATTAAAAAAATAAATAAAAATTATACACACACACACACACACACACACACACACACACATATATATATATACACACACACACACACACACACACACACACAAGAATAAACTACTGACACCATTCACTGCCCCATACGCCACCCCCTTCCCCAGCAGCACTGTGAAAAAAAAATATAGAAAAATAAAATAAAAATACATTTGTAAAAAAAAAGTAAGATAAAAAACAAAAAAAAACAAACAACACACACACCTCCTGACACTGTCCACTCCCCCAATCATTTTGAAAAAAAATAAAAATACAAAAATAAAAATTATAAAAAATAAATACAAATAAAAAAATTCTGACACTGTCCATTGCTCTACCGACACCATCCACTGGCCCCCAAAAAGCATTTTGAAAAAAAAAAAAAAAAAAGAGAGAAAAAAAATAAATAAAAAATGTTAAAAATAAAGAACTACTGACATCGTCCACTGCACTACTGACACCATACTACCCACCGCCATACACTCCGCACTCCTCTCCTGCACATACTACCCACCTCCATACAATCCGCACTGTCCTTATTAAACATTACCGCATTCTGCTCTATATAAGTAATCTCAGACTATTAAACAACACCCAATATTTAGCACAATTTAAGCCATGCCCACATTATGCCACAGCGCAGCACTTTTTTTATCAATACCTAGGGCCCACTTTTTATCTTGCACATAACCCCACTGATTTCATGATATACCCCTGAGTTCAGCTTTAAAGTGGTTGTTCGATTTAAAAAAATTAAAATAAAATAACAAAACATGTCATACTTACCTCCACTGTGCAGTTAGTTTTGCACAGAGTGGCCCCGATCCTGCTGTTCTGAGGCCCCACGGCGGCTGTCTCGGCTCCTCCCCGCAATTGCCAACCCCCTCTGGGAAGCTCTTTCCCAAGGGGGTTAGCTTGCGGGCGCGCTCCCATGTCATACAGTTGGCGTCCATAGACGCAGAGTGTATGACTCGGTCCCGCCCCCCGGCGGCCGCGTAATTGGATGTGATTGACAGCAGCGGGAACCAATGGCTGCGCTGCTATCAACCTATCCAATCAACGGCCAGACTCCATGGAGAAGATGACGCCGGGGGATGCACACAGCAGGTGAACGGGCTCAGGTAGGTAAAATGGAGGGGCATGGTGGGCCCGTGACAGCGAGGTGTTTTTTCACCTTAATGCATAGGATGCATTAAGGTGAAAATACATGAACCTTTACAACCCCTTTAATATTCTTATCTACAGACTTGTTCCAGATAAGTGGCTTAAAAATATTGAAGCAAGATGGTCTGCATGAAGGCCAAGCAGCTAGCATTTCAGAAGGAAAAGGTCAGTAAAGAAAGCTTTTATATTTCTCTTATGACTGCTCTCTCAATAGGCTTTTATACTTGGCTCAATAAAATCCCTGTATTGGATGACCTTCCACTTCTGTTTCTAATAAAATACCTTTAAAACAAAAATAAAATCCATTATTCATTCAGTACCTTGCTGTCTGCAGCATCATCACAGTGTTCTCCCCCTCATAGGTGCAGGCTGGGGTAAACGTGACATAAATGTCAGGGATTCCACTGCATCGTGAGTATCCATGCCCTCCACATGCCATTCTGCATTCCTCAATTCCCGCACTGGCAACCCATGTAGTAAAGGCTTTCAGTCCCGCAGACAAGGCATGGAGCTTTATAGAGATTACAAAAAGGATCGAGATTCAACCATATAGACCAGCATATTGGATTACTAAACATTTGTCCTTTAAAAGTAGAATGTAAATTACAGTGAGAAAAAAATAGGATTTTTTACTCACCGTAAAATCCTTTTCTCTGAGTCCATGGACCGACACAGCTTCTCTATTGACAAAGTGGGTATTATCCGTTAATTAGGAGTGACTAGGCAGAAAAACTTGTAAAAAGTGTTGCATCACACCTTCTACAGTACCGCCCAGGGGGCGGACCCTCTGGGTATACCCTCTCAGTCTGCACATCGCAGATCAGTTCGTCAAAAAGCAGTACAAACTTAAAAAGGAGGGGTGGGTGCTGTGTCGGTCCATGGACTCAGAGAAAAGGATTTTACGGTGAGTAAAAAATCCTATTTACTCTTTCGTCCATGGACCGACACAGCTTCTCTATTGACAAAGTGGGACGTCCCAAAAGCAGTGTCAGAGAAAAAACGAGGGGTGGTAACAGCATAAAAACAAACTTCACCCCAAAACACAAAACAGCACTCCTCCAACGGAGGAGTTGCAACTCTAAACAGCCGCCTGCAAAACCTTGCGGCCGAAAGAGGCATCCGAAGATGCACCTACATCAACTTTGTAGAATTTTGTGAAAGTGTGAGCGGACGACCAAGTCGCCGCTTTACATAGTTGGGAAACAGACGCTTGATGTCGGAAAGCCCAAGAGGCACCTATTGCCCTGGTCGAATGCGCCGTGACAGGAAAGGGGGGCGCCTGACCCCTTAAGGCGTAAGCCTGGATTACTATCTGTCGGATCCACCTAGAGATGGTGGCCGATGAGACTGCTTGGCCCTTCTTGGGACCAGCCACCGAAACAAACAGTGAGTCTGACTTCCGGAACAGGGAAGTAGCAGATATGTATACTCTCAAAGCTCGGACAACGTCCAAGGAATGCAACGCCGACTCCTTAGGATTCGACGGCTGAGGACACAAGGATGGAAGTACAATGTCTTCGTTGAGATGAAAAGCCGAAACGACTTTCGGAAGAAAGGAAGGCTGCGGCCGCAGCACCACCTTATCCTTGTGGAAAATCAAATAGGGAGCCTTGCAGGACAAGGCTGCCAGCTCAGAGACTCGTCTAACTGACGTAACAGCCACCAAAAAGACCACTTTCTGAGAAAGTGTCAACAGGGGAATATCTCTAATATTCTCAAACGGTGCCGTCTGAAGCACCGAGAGGACCAGGTTCAAGTCCCACGGAGGTAACGGGGGGCGGACCGGAGGGGCCACATGTCGAACCCCCTGCACAAATGTACTCACGAGAGAGTGAGTCGCCAGGGGTCGCTGAAAAAAGACAGCCAGGGCAGATATCTGTCCCTTAATCGTACTTAGGGCAAGCCTTTGGTCTACCCCATGCTGTAAAAACAGCAGGATTCTGGAAACCAAATAGGTACGCGGATGCCATTTCATTTCCTCACACATGGAGATGTAGGCCCTCCAAGTGCGGTGATAGACCTTCCTAGAGGACGGTTTTCGAGCACTTCTCATAGTAGAGATTACTGAGTCTGACAGGCCCCGATCTCTCAGTACCTGGTTCTCAACAGCCATGCCGTTAAAGCCAATGACTGTGAAGCAGGATGGAATATGGGACCTTGCGATAGCAGGTCCTTCCGTAGTGGTAGGCGCCAGGGGACGTCTGCTACCAGACGTACTAGATCGGCGTACCAAGGACGCTGAGGCCAATCTGGAGCGATTAGGATCATTGGAATTCCCTCTGCCTCCACTCTGCGGAGCAGAAGAGGAAGAAGCCTTAAGGGAGGGAAGGCATAGATTAGCCGATACTGACCCCACAATGCTACCAACGCGTCCGTTGCGTCTGCCCATGGGTCTCTTGACCGGGCCACAAACCTCAATACCTTCCGATTGAGTCGGGAAGCCAGAAGATCTACGTCTGGTGTGCCCCATCTTTGGCAGAGGAGTTGGAACACCTCCGGGTGTAAGGACCATTCTCCCTGGTCCAGCATCTGGCGGCTCAGGTAGTCCGCCTGCCAGTTTTCCACACCCGGAATGTACACGGCCGACAGTGCCGGTCCGCTCCTCTCTGCCCACTTCAGGATGCGAGCGATCTCCGATGCTGCAGCTGAGCTTCTTGTTCCTCCTTGATGATTGACATATGCCACTGCTGTGGCGTTGTCTGACTGGATCCTGACTGGACGCCCTTGCAGTCTCTGAGACCATTTGAAGAGGCACAGCTTGATCGCCCGGATCTCCAGGACATTGATCGGCAGGAGGGCTTCCTCTGGGGTCCAGCGACCTTGCGCCGACTGGACACCCCAGACTCCCCCCCCAACCTGTAAGGCTGGCGTCCGTCGTGATCACTATCCAGTAAACCGGAAGAAATGACTTCCAGGGCCATTAGAGCCGGTGCTGTCAGCCACCATACCAGGGATCTCCTGACTAGGTGGCTCACTCGGATTTGATAATCCAGAGATGAACGGCATCTGTTCCATCTGGACAGAACTTCCTTCTGTAACACTCGAGTGTGGTATTGAGCATATGGGACCGCCTCGAAGGAGGCTACCATGAGGCCCAACACTCGCATGCAAAAACGGAGTGACGACCAATTCCTGGAAGTCAGCTGCCGTACTGCAGCCCGGAGGGTCTGCAACTTCTCCACAGGGAGGAATACCTTTGCCTCTGAGGAATCCAGAATCAACCCCAGGTACACTAGGCGTTGAGTGGGCACCAATACTGACTTTTGCGTGTTTAGCATCCAACCACAGTCTCGAAGAGTCTGACAGGTAATGGACACGCTTACCTCCAATTCTGAGCTTGAAGGGGCCTTCAGCAGAAGGTCGTCCAAGTAACCTGTGATAGCGATACCCCGCTGTCTTAGAAGTGCCAGAATCGGAGCGAGCACCTTGGTGAACGTCCTGGGTGCTGAGGCAAGGCCAAACGGGAGGGCCACAAACTGGTAGTGGTTCTTACCGATAGCAAAATCGCAGAAACCTCTGGTGTCTGGAGTATATGGGGACATGCAGGTATGCGTCCTTGATGTCCAAGGAGGCCAGAAAGTCCCCCGGATGGAGAGCCGTGACTACGGATCGAACCGACTCCATCCGAAATCTTTGTACCTTCACAAAGCAATTGAGGGCTCTGAGATCCAAGATTGGACGAACCCCCTCCTTCTTTGGCACAATGAACAGATTTGAGTAAAAACCCTGACCCCGTTCCTGTTCTGGAACAACTACCCCGCGTTCCAGTAGACCCTGGACCGCCCCATACAGGGCCTCCCGACAGGTCGGTAGTAGCTGGAGATTGGAGGTGATGAATCTGTCTGGTGGACAAGAGAGAAATTCTATCTTGTAGCCTGAGGAGATTACTTCGCAAACCCACCTGTCGGAGACTAGAGCAGTCCACTTAGTCACGAATTTTGCGAAGACGTCCCCCCACCCCAGAGCTGGGTGGGGGCGGACCTTCATGTGGACGCAGATTTGTCCGCAGGCTTGTTGGGTCTGCGGGACCAAGGACGCTTTTGTCCTTGGGCAGGCGCTTTATCGGCCTGGGGTCTTTTCCCTGTCGCCTTAAGGGGGCGAAAAAACCGCTTACGTGCAGTAAAGGAGGGCCCTTGCCCTTGGCGTGGTCCCCTACCCTTGCTAGTTTGGGGAAGCAAAGTGCTTTTACCTCCTGTGGCATCCTTGATGATGTCATCCAGAGAAGCCCCAAAAAGTCTGTCGCCCTTAAAAGGCAGATCCAATAGGGCTTTCTTGGAAGTCTGGTCCGCAGACCAGCCCTTTAGCCAGATCAGGCGGCGTATTGCTACTGCATAAACCGAAGCCCTTGACAGCAGGGGAATAGTATCCATGTCTGACTCGCAGACAAACTTAAGGCCCTGGACCAACTGGTCGGCCAAAGTTATCTCATTAGGAGGAGCATCTCGCTCCTTTAACCCCTGGAGTAGCAATTTTGCCCATTCAGTAAGTGTCTGAGACACTAGGGCCCCCGCCAATGCCGGGCGTACTGCCGAGCCTACCACTGAGTATAGGTAGCGAGCAAGTGCTCCAGCCTTCTTATCCACAGGGTCCTTGAAAACAGGAGCCCCTTCTACTGGAATAGTGGTGGCTCTATTAAGTCTGGACACCGAAGGGTCCACTATAGGGGGAGAGGTCCATATCTTCAGAAAACTCTCCTCAAAGGGGTACCGTACTGCAAACCTCTTTGGGGCTGTAAAGACCCTCAGTGGGTTCTCCCATTCCTTGTATAAGAGTTTGTCAAAATAAGACACACAAGGGAACACCTTAGCAGTGCGGGCAGGTTTACGAAACCCAAAGGGGACTGGAGTATCTGCTACTTCTTCAGTCCTTTCCAACTTTAGCGTATCCCGCACTGCAGTAATAAGGTCAGATACCAAAGCCGTCTCGCGTACTGACCTGGACTTGGAGTCCTCCTCACTGTCCGATCGGTCACGGTCTGCAGTCTCTGATGCATCAGAATCTGGGCCATGAGCCGTAGCTGGACCTGGTTCTGCATCAGAAATATCCCCAGAAGATTGCAGGGGACGGGGGCGTTTATTACCCCCTGTATTCCCGTGTGCTGCTTCCACCCTGGCAGCAAACGCCTCTAGGATTGCCGACATAGCGTCCATAGACACCTCAGGGACACCAGCTGCTAAATCTGGTGTTTCAGGGGAGAAGACATCTGGCTCAGATGCCATGCTGACCACACGCTGACACTCAGGGCTCCAGGCAAGATATCAATAGGCCACCCTCCTGCGCTGCAGAGATGCTGGGTTACCCAGAGGACTCACCACCCTGGATAGGTACTGCTATGCTGCGCCTGTGATGCTGTCCCCTTGCTGCTGTGTCAGTCTGCTTCTTTTATCAGCACTTCCTGTGTGAATTTTCGCGCCAGTGTAATGCACCCTAGAGGCCGGAGGCTCTCGCAAAATGGTTGCCAAAAACGTCTGTATGGAAGATAATGTGGGCTCTAAGAAAATGGCCGCCGACAGACGATAGAGGTCAGGCAGCCATAGCCCACAAAAAGATGGCCGCCGAACGGCAATATCTGCATACAGGGTGGACCAACATGGCCGCCGATCACCTGATAGGGGCCAGTGGGTGTGGCCGAACCACAGGAAGATGGCCGCCAGGCAGTTACAAGAGGCCAAACTTGGCATGGACCACCTCAAAATGGCCGCCGACAGCATGGAGACACAAACACAGGTAAGCAAAAATGACATTTCTTTTAAATGTTAGTTACAGCCAGCCCTGCTCCAGTGGGACCCCCTAGGTGACCCCCAGCACCCAGCAACCTTTAGCTAGAAGCCCAGGGAGGAGGGAAAGGCAGGGAGAGAGGGAAGAAAGGGGCCACAACCACTTACTTGATCTCTCCAGGAATGTCCAGCTAAATCACCCAGCCGAGGCAGGGGAGTTTTACTTACCTATCCTGCATGTATTCTGCTGGAAGACATTCCAAACAGATCATCGTCCGCGCACGGAAGGTGACTGTTGGCCAGGCATGCTGTGATTGGACCCAGAAGGGACGATCATATGTATGCCCTGGAGCGTGACGCTCACCGGACAGGCTGCTGCGACTCGGCCGTAAGGTCAGCCGAAGCTGAGCGGTCCGATGCAAGCCTCGGAGCGTAAGCTCACCGGCCAGGCTGCTGCGACTCGGCCGTAAGGTCAGCCGAAGCTGAGCGGTCCGATGCAGGCCCTGGAGCGTAGGCTCACCGGCCACCCGTGGAGCGACGGGCATGTCGTGGAAAACCCAGCGCGTAGCTAGGGTCGGCACACGCTCGATGGCCGAAACTGGGGAGACTACAAGGATCGAGGATCCAGCCTGTCACCCAGTCGGCAGTTGATCGAAGATCGCAGGAAACAACAAATGTAGCAAAAAAAAAAAAAAAAAAAATTATATATATATATATATCTCCTTTTTTCCCCGGACCAATGGGCCCGAAGGGAGCCATGTCCTACTCCTTGCTAGACAGAAAAAAACTGATCTGCGATGTGCAGACTGAGAGGGTATACCCAGAGGGTCCGCCCCCTGGGCGGTACTGTAGAAGGTGTGATGCAACACTTTTTACAAGTTTTTCTGCCTAGTCACTCCTAATTAACGGATAATACCCACTTTGTCAATAGAGAAGCTGTGTCGGTCCATGGACAAAAGAGTAAAAAATATTTGATTCCCTGCTGATTTTGTACATTTGCCCACTGACAAATGATCAGTCTATAAATTTAGTGGTGGGTTTATTTTAACAGTGAGAAACAGAATAAAAAAAAAAAAAAAACACATTTCAAAAAAGTTATAAATTGATTTGCATTTTAATGAGTGAAATAAGTATTTGATGCCCTATCAATCAGCAATATTTCTGGCTCCCAGGGGTCTTCTATACAGGTACCGAGCTGAGATTAGGAGCACTCCCTTAAAAGGGAGTGGGCGCCCTCCACCTCAGGCCAAACGTGGTACTGCACAACGCTGTGGCTTGAATCCTGCTTGTGTTGCGAGATAACAATTGCAAACCGAGTCAGGATTTTAAAAATACAGTGTTCATATTGCGAACCACTCGTTAACCGCGTTACTCGCAATCCGAGGTTCCACTGTATACGGTTTATACCCATGCATCATATTTGCTCATTATGCATACATAATGAACTTCTATGTAACTGCATGACAGCTGTGTCTTATTAGTTTCTCTAAAGCCCAACTTTAGCAATCAGATCAAGCAATCCTTACCTCTGGTAGTTCATTCAGGTTACCCTGTTGGATGTCTCCAGTTATCCTGTGGTACGTCTCGTTCATGTATGATCCCACAAAGTGGAACGCATATGCTGTGGCCAGCAGAGGGAAAAGCTTGTACTGCTGGGTCTGGAAATTGAGGATTTGTGGCTCTGGATCCCTGTGGATGTCAGAATACAAGTTAGTCTTGTATACAGCAATTAACCTGTACATTACAACAATACAATTCACAAAAATTTAGTTTCTTTAACCTTAGTCATTTTACTCTGAATTTTGTGTGTATTTAAATAGCATTGGCACAGTAAGGCTGGCCATTCATAAGTCATTTTTTTTTCATTTAACCAGCGGAATGAATGAATGAATGAATGAAAATTACCAGATTTCCCCATCCACACACTCAATGTAAATGGGGGAATCCTTGCCGCTGCGCTATTGTATTCCGATTTCCCCACCATCAGAATACAGTGATTAGTGCCGGCAGCACCGATTGAGGGCACATTTTCCAACAGGCTAGTTGTGCACAAGTCAAATCGATAGCTGGATCGACTTGTGTACAACCAACCTGCCCCATGCATAGATCAATATTTGTCTGGTTCCTACTGAACATCACGGATATTGATCCATGTATGGCTTGCTTAGGAAACCAAAAATCTTTGAGCAGTACAACATGTGAAAGGTGTTTTTACAATACAATCTTCACAAGGAAAGATGCATTACCCAGACCGAGAGTGTATCTGTTGACTTGCAGTTTACAAGCTGAGAGCATCTCTCAGAAAATGTTCATATATCTAACAATGCTGGCTGATCTCAGCTGTTGCATTTCATTTTATATATTGGGAGTATTGGGAGGATAAGGGCGTAGCTTAGAGGAGGCTTTTCCTATACCTGCAAATCTGCAGGATAGGATGTTGATTGGGTTATTTTTAAAAGGCACCTTTTACAAAAATTATACCAGCTTGACATGTATCTTTCCTGCAATAGAAAAAAAAAAAAAAAAAAGAAAAAAAATTATTTATAGAGACAGTTTGAGTTTGCCGGCTTTTCTTTATGGGCTCAGTAGATCATATAAGTATGCTATTTGATTGGATACCAATGTGCAAATTGAAAAGGAAGAATTCTGTTTGACCACATTCGACAGCCATATTTCTAGCCAACTGGGTTTGTTTCCACAGTTCTTTTATCAAATAATCCAATTCAGATTTTAAGTGAACCTGGTGCTACACAATGTATAGTCAAGCATTAACATAAATTAGCTTTACAACAAGCCCTCACTAACCTTTGTAGCTGCAGACACTCTGAAGCAGTCCATTCTTAAACTTTACAGCAAAAGCACTGAAGTCCTCAGAATGGTTCTCTCAGCAGCTTGGCTCCCCCTGTTCACCCTCGAAGTAGCAATTCAGCAGCCACCAAGCCTTCTAATCTCTAATGTAAACACACAGCACATACTCTGAGTGAGAGAGGACCAGGTTGACCTGAGCTGCAGAGAAAACTGAGCTTTTGCTATGATCTTCGAAGATGAATAGTTTTGCAGTGCCTGCAGGTACACAGATCAGTGAAAGTATTTGCTGCTTGTTAAGAATATGTAAATAGTTAAAATATCCACAGCCTGGCCATTTGTTCGATATGCAGTGTAGACTTGGTGGCTCTATTTGCAGGGACAGAAATATCCTTACCCAACTCTGATCTCAGACTGATGTCGTACTGCGCTGTACCGAATAGCAATAGTGCAGGCCCGAGAGAGGCTTCTTGCAGAGTCCCCTACTATCATGGAGCGAATAAACACCATGGTACCGTATGTCAGTTTATCACTGAGTGGCTTTACGTATGTTCCATCTGGTTCCACCTAAGAAGCATCAATAAGTGGACATATGAACATAACACAAACCTTTAACAGGAATTATAGGACTTGAGGGGAATTTTCCTAAAAATCTATACAATTAAAACAGAGTGTAAAGATTTAAGTTTTGTTTGCCTCAATGTTGGGGAAAAAAAACAACAAAAAACACACACACACACACACACACACACACACACACACACACACACACGCGCTATGCAATAAACTCCTTACAGGCTTGCCCACAGTTATTGCAGGGTGCAGTAGTGAATTGGTGGATGGTGCTACCATGCAATTAGAGAAATTAGTGATAATCTTTTTTTTTTTTCTTTATAAATCTCTATTTATTTTCCAATATACATTCACAGCGTTTCATCATCTGCTCTCGCAGGAGCTTCAATACATTTCATTAAGAAGAGATAGCAAACATACATTTATTCTTCCCCTTACCCCCTTATTCTATTGGTGTAGTTTTGCCCCCTCTCTGTCCTTAGGCCGTTATAGGATTCTCTATCCAACTTGCCCATATTCTTTCATATTTTCCCTCATGTCCTCTATTACAGTATGGCTCTCTCTATAATGGTAGATTACTGTTTTAGTAAATGTTTCCAATAGACCAATGAGGGGGCCTCCCCCTTCTTCCAGTTTAACACTATCATCTTTCTTGCATAAAAAAGCAGTACGCCCACCTATGTTCTTTTTGCTGTAGAGACAATATCCTTTCCTATTAATCCTAATAGGCAGATCTCCGCCTTTTGATCTAATGAAACTGTTGTTGTTATGGCAATTATGCTCAACACCTCCCTCCAGAATATCACTATCTTCGGACAGGACCAAAATATGGGAATAAAATTTCCAGGGATGTCAGCACATCTCCAGCAATTTTGGGAATTTGACGGAAATATTCTATGCAGTTTGTACGGCGTGTAGTAACTCCTATGCGTTATCTTAAATTGCATCAGCCTGTCTCGGAGTGACACCAATATCTGGTTTGGAGTTCTCCAGATCTTCTCCCAGTTCTCCTCTACTAATTCTGGGAAATCTCTTCTCCAACATTCCCACAGTTTACTCATATCTGATGATGTTGTTTTTGATAAATGTGTATATAAAACCGAGATTGAATTTCTTTCGCATTTTCCCGTTTGCTCTAAATCTGATTCCATTAATTGTGGGATACCCTCAGGAAACTGAGCAGATAGAGTTAGATATTCTGATATAGGCAGCTTATACATGCTCTATGTTCCAGCATTGCTTCATCTCTACAAATTAAATAATTTTATCTTCCTTTATTATCTGGGATAATTTTTTACCCCAAATTTAGTCCATGCCCCAGGATCCAAAATGATTTAGGTTCTGTTTTTGTCTGCCTCAATGTTGGGGGGGGGGGGGGGGAGAAAAAAACAAACAAACAAACCAAACAGACAGACACCTTAGAAAAGCTATCCAATAAACTCCTTACAGGCTTGCCCACAGTTCTTGCAGGGTGCAGTAGTGAATTGGTGGATGGTGCCCACCATGCGATTACAGAGAAATAAGGATTTTCAGCCGCACACTGTGGTATAGTGATAATCTTGCATTTTATTCACATGAAGCAACAGGCATCACAGGCCAACGTTTAAGGACCTTGCAAATATCCCTTTTTCCATTCAACCACTTGAAAACGGGATCCTGCAAGGTCCCAGAAAGTCAGCCTGTGATGCCTGTTGCTTTCTGTGAATAAAGGACACCATTATCACTAGACCAGTGTGCTGGTGAATATCCTTATTTCTCAAAAAAAAATAAAAATAAAAAACACAGGTTCTAATGCCGCGTACACATGACCGTTTTTAATGACGAGAAAAATAAAACATTTTAAAATGGTCATTAACGATCATGTGTGGGCTTCAGAGCATTTTTCACGACGTGAAAAACGGCCATGAAAAAATTGGAACATGCTCTAATTTTTCACATCGTCGTTTTTCTCGTCATGAAAAACGGCCATGTGTGGGCTTTAACGACGTGAAAGAAAATGCGCATGCTCAGAATCAAGTATGAGACGGGAGCGCTCGTTCTGCTAAAACTAGCGTTCGTAATGGAGATAGCACATTCGTCACGCTGTAACGGACTGAAAAGCATGAGGCTGAAAAGCGCTAATCGTCGCTCAACAAACTTTACTAACATGAAGGGTGGCGCCATGGAACTTCCCCTTTATAGTGCCGTTGTACGTCACCGCGCTTTACTCGAACTCGAACGATAGTGTGTAGGCAAGGCAGGCTTGAGAGGAAACATGAAAAATCACGTCGAGAAAAATGCAGTTTTTTCCAATGACATTAAAAAACGGTCGTGTGTACGCGGCATAATAATTTTAATACTAATCTAAGAGAGAAAAAAAAAAAAAAAAAAAAAAGAAGGTTGTAATCAATCTTTTCCTGAAGACATTTCAATTTTAAATGTAGCCAGTCTTCTCTTTTAGGATATTATCATGAGGGAAATAACTTCCACGATTCCTGTGGACAGCAGCAAAAATTATGTAACAAACTCAAAAATTAGGGACGCCACAAATATTTTTCTGCAAAGTCACAAAAAAACAAACAAAAAAAAACAAAAAAAAACACACATGCGTTTAAAAAAGCTGAATAGTCCTTTCCTTTATCATTTTTTCAATGTCCATTTGGCTCCTCACCTTAGCATATTTCATCAGCATGTTTTCTCTTGGTATTCGGAACTTGCTGAATGACAGGAAACCGTTGTCAATCTCATCAAAACCAAACTTAGGGCCAATGTCCCCAACGGTTACTCCTGTTTTAAAAGACAGAAAAGTCCATGGAAACATTTAAACAGAATAAACAAGCGGACTCATTCAAGTTCCCAGAGTGTGTACCATTCTTCCTATAAAACAGTTAGTTGGGAGTGCATGTGACTCACCTGGCAATGGTTCATGGGTGCCCATCTCGCGAATAGGAACGATGAAAGCATGAAGCCCTTTACATTCTCCCTGGGTATAGAGCTGTGCCAACACTACTGCATGATTTGATGTCTTTCCCACTGTGAGGACAAAACATGACGGTGCTACAAACTCCTACAACATCAAACAGAATAAAAGAATGCTATCCCAATAATCAGTGATTAGGATGATGGGCTGCCTCTTACATAGGAGAACAAACAATAGGCAGGCCACTTTTTGGATATACAGTGCCTTAAAAAAGTATTCATACCCCTTGAAATTTTCCACATTTTGTCATGTTACAACCAAAAATCTGCACCGGACATGTGTGAACCTAGCCTAGGAGAGCAGAGCAGGGCAGCGTATGACGGAGGGACGCACTTTGACTTTGAAGGAAGTGGAAGGTTCAAAGGTTTTTTTTTTTTTTTTAACAGTTTAATCTGCTTTAAAGTGGTTGTAACCCACTTTGTAAACAAACACCTACAGGTAAGCCTAGATTAAGGCTTACCTGTAGGTGCATGAAATATCTCCTTAACCTACACGGTTAAGGAGATATTTGCATTTAAAAGCGGCGACGCTGACGTCACGCGCATGCGCATGGGGTTAACCACATTCACAAATTCGGCTAGGTCGCAGCATTCAACGACGTAGCCGAATTCGACGGCTCATGCGCGGAGTCACGTCTTCGCCGCTCCAGCCAATCACAGCGCCGGAGCGGCGCTGTGATTGGCTGGAGCGGCGATAGCCGGAAGTAACCTTCCGGCTATCGCCGCAGTGATGGATGCGGCTGAAGAGGGAGACGAGGACGGCTTCGGGGGCCCCGATCCAAGGTAAGTGATGCATAATGAGCTATTATGCTAGTCATATTAGCTCATTATGCCTTTCTCTTACAGGTAGTTTAAAATAAAATAAAATGTTTAATAAGGGTTTACAACCACTTTAAAGAAAACAAAAATAGAAAAGCGCCTCTAAGTAAATAGGTTTATTGACCGGTAAAAAATATCATATCCAGCACTTACATGTAGGTAAGTTCATGCATGCTCCAGTGGGGTCAGTGTCCTTGCTAGACCCAAGGTCTGTGTAGCCTCTCCACGAGTGTCCCAAGTCCCGGCTGCAGCCGCAAGGAGCCGGAGTGTAAGCCGGCTGTGTCCGTTGGTAGAGATGGCGACAATCAACCCGTGAAGGAGCGTGGGACATCAGCTGGATCAGATAGTATGGGGAACCACAACGCATTTCAGAGCATGCGCGCTCCTTTCTCAAGTGACACTTGAGAAAGGAGCGCGCATGCTCTATTCGAGAGCCGCACATGCTCTGAAACGCATTGTGGTTCCCCATATCTGATCCAGCTGACGTCACACGCTCCTTCACGGGTTGATTGTCGCCACCTCTACCAACGGACACAGCCGGCTTACACTCCGGCTCCTTGCGGCTGCTACAGCTGGGACTTGGGACACTCGTGGAGAGGCTACACAGACCTTGGATCTAGCAAGGACACTGACCTCACTGGAGCATGCCTGAACTTACCTACATGTAAGTGCTGGATATGATCTTTTTTACCTGTCAATAAACCTATTTACTTAGAGGCGCTTTTCTATTTTTGTTTTCCTTATGTCATTACCTTGAGTTGGCTTCACCTTGGAGAAGAGCTGCCCTGAGTACCTGTTACATTCAAAAGACTTTTCCATCACCACCTACTGCCTTTGAAGATTTTCATTCATGTATTATTACTTGTTGACTGGAAAATCCACCTTGCCTGTGGACACTCTCCTTTACATATGTTCCTCTGTTCACGATGATTTCCTGTGCATACATCATGAGTGCTGGCATTTTTTGCTTCTAATCTGCTTTAAAGGGACCAGGAAATCAAATTTTTTTTTTGGGTTGACAAACACTTTAAGTCAGAGGAATTGCTGCCCCAGGAGGAGATGGTGAATAACCTGCTGGATGATGGGGACAGGATGATTGAACTCAAACACCCATCTGCTAGCTGTATTCAGGTAAATGTAGAAACGTAGAACTAAGGTGGGACTTTATATGAGGTATTTGCGGTAACAGAAAACGCAGTCAATATAAAAACATACAATGTTTATTGCAAAGAAATTAATTCATAGGTTTGTGTCTATAACGACAACATGTAACAAACAGTATGTAGAAAATTGACAACAAACAAATGATGCATTGTATAATAAACATATGACTGCTGCATCAAGATAATACATTGTAGGGTAAATATATAACAGCCATCCTAGCTGACATGGACCACTTCAAAGACAGTATAAAGATAAAATATGTAATTATAAAAATTGGTCTAAACCATTCAATGAAGATGAAATGCATTCCACTCTTCAGGGGCAAATGCATTAAATATCTGTGAAAAAACACAAATGTATAAAAAAGGTAGAAAGTATTATTGTATAAAGCAATCTATCCAGGGTGCCTGACAAAAATGAATACTAGGCAAAAGGGGAAGAAAATGCTTCTCCCACTAAGGTACTTACATATAAGCTAAATATGAAGTGGTGAGATTGCAACAAAAGTGCAATCTCCTATATATTCTACTTTATATATTTGTGTTTTTCCACAGATATTTCATTGCATTTGCCCCTGAAAAGTGGAAAAAAAAAAATCCACAAAATGCGTAGGGCTTATTGGATGCATCTCATCTTCATTGGATGGTTTGGACCGGTTTTATATACACAGATTATCTGTGGTAATCCGTGTCAGCTAGGATGGCTGTTATATATTTACTAGGGGTGCAACGGATCAAAAAACTCACGGATCGGATCAGAGTCACGGATCGGATCATTTTTTTTTTTTTGCTGATCCGAAAAAAGACAATCTTGTTACACCCACCGGAGTTTTAGATTTCAGTTATTTTCAACACAAAACTTATATGCTTAAATACAGTATTTGTAAATCCGACGGACTCTTTACATGTTAAATTTTAAAAGCAGCAGCAAACCTTACATGCTTGCTAATGTGGCAGAACACCTCTGATTTTCACATTTAACTAAATGTTAAATGTGAAAATCAGAGTTGTTCCGTCACATTAGCAAGCATGTAAGGTTTGCTGCTGCTTTTAAATTTAACATGTAAACAGTCCGATGGATTTCCAAATAATGTATTAAAGCCGATAAGCTCAGTTTTGTGTTGAAATGAACTGAAATTTAAAACTCCGTTGGGTGTAACAAGATGTCCGCTTGGCCCCTTCTCTATCATTACTGTGCAGGAGTGTGGGATGGAGCAATATGGCGGCGAAACGTCACTACAGCGGCCGCCGCCGGGTGTACCAAGATGGCCGCCGCTCCGGAGCTAGGCCGAAGCCACGGCCTTTCCTACGGCCGAGGCTCCGGAGCGCTCCGCGGATCGCGTGGCGATCCGAACAGGGTGACCCATTCGGATCACGGATCACCACCGATCCGTTGCACTACTAATATTTACCCTACAATGTATTATCTTGATGCTGCAGTCATAGGTTTATAATATATCATTTGTTGTTGCCAATTCTCTACATACTATTACATGTTGTTATTTTGGACACAATCCTATAAACAAAATTTTCTTACATGTTATACAATGATTATTGCTATATAATAATTGCATGTTTGTTATATTGACTGCGATTGTGTTGCCGCACATTCCTCATATAAAGTCCCACCTTAGTTCTCAATTGTTTCTACTGAATCAGCGATGGAGATGTATCCACATACGCTTTCATATAAAGTCCCAGCAAGCTACCTTCCCCCCTTTTTTCGTATTCAGGTAAAATCACTGCAAAGATTTTCATACATATACATTAAATAAAGGGATTTTTATAACAGCTTACCTGTAAAATCCTTTTCTTGGAGTACATCACGGGACACAGAGCGACTTAGTCATTACTAATGGGTTATATAGATTACCTTCAGGTGTTGGCACTGGCCAATTCCAAACCGGAAGTATCCTCCCCTATATAAGCCCCTCCCACCCGGGAGCACCTCAGTTTTGTAGCCAAGCAATAAGTGTCCCAAAAAGAGGGGTGGGAGCTCTGTGTCCCGTGATGTACTCCAAGAAAAGGATTTTACAGGTAAGCTGTTATAAAAATCCCTTTTTCTTTTTCGTACATCACGGGACACAGAGCGACTTAGTCATTACTAATGGGACGTCCCAAAGCAATGCCAAATGAGGGGAGGGATACATAAGCTGGGCGCCATCAGGCATGAGGATCTTTTGCGGCCTGCAACACACTGCGCCCAAAGGCGACATCCTCCTGACTTCTAACGTCTACCTGGTAGAACCTAGTAAACGTGTGTACCGAAGACCATGTTTCGGCCTTACATACTTGAGCCAGGGAGGCCTGGTGATGCACTGCCCATGAAGTTCCAACTGCTCTTGTGGAGTGCGCCCTAACTTTGAACGGAGGCGGTCTCTTTCTCAAGCCATAGGCTTGTATTATGACCTGTCGAATCCACTTGGCTAAAGTAGATTTTGATGCTGCCTGACCCTTTCTGGGGCCTTCCGGCAGAACAAATAAAGAATCCGTTCTGCGAATCTGAGCAGTGGCTTTTAGATAAGCTTTAACTGCTCTTACTACATCCAAAGAATGTAATAACTTTTCCTCTACCGAGCTAGGTTTGGGGAAAAAAGAAGGAAGAACCACATCTTGGTTCAAATGAAACCTCGACACCACCTTAGGAAGAAAGGCTGGATGAGGACGTAATACTACTCTGTCCTTATGGACAACCAGATATGGCTCCTTACAGGACAAGGCGGCTAATTCCGATACTCTTTTAGCCGAACAAACGGCTACTAAGAAAATCAATTTCCTGGTGAGAAGAACCAAGGAAATGTGTTGTAATGGTTCAAACGGTTGTTTCTGTAGAACCGACAGAACCAGGTTTAAGTCCCAAGGACATATGGGAATACTAACCGGAGGGCTAATACGCATCACTGCTTGTATAAAGGCTTTGACTAGTGAATGCGAAGCCAAGGGCCTTTGAAAAAATATTGACAAGGCCGAAATCTGACCCTTGATAGTACTCAAGGCAAGCTTCCTATCTACAGCCCACTGTAGGAAGTCCAAAATCCTCCCTATCACGTACTTACGTGGATGCCATTTCCTGGCCTCACACCACGTAATGTACGCTTTCCAGATCCTATAATAGATCTGCCTGGATACCGGTTTCCTGGCATTGATCATGGTAGATACCACAGAATTAGAGAGCCCTCTCTTTTTCAGAATGTGGGCTTCAATAGCCAGGCCGTCAAACCTAGGGCTGGTAAGGAAGGGTGGTATATCGGTCCCTGCGACAGCAGGTCCGGACGATGTGGGAGGGTCCAAGGACTCCTCACTGACATTTTTACAATCTCCGCGTACCATGCCCTTCGGGGCCACGCTGGAGCCACCAGAATCACTGGTTTCTTTTCTACCCTGATTCTGCGGAGTAATCGCGGTAACAATTGTGGCGGTGGGAATGCATATATCAGCTCGAACTGATCCCAAGGGAACACTAGGGCATCCGAGCCGCAAGCTAGGGGATCCCTTGTGCGAGACACAAATCTGTCCACTTTTGCGTTGAATCTGGATGCTAGCAGATCTACATCCGGTGTTCCCCACCGCTGGCATATTGCCTGGAAAACCTCGGGGTGAAGAGACCATTCCCCCGGGCATAATTGTTGGCGACTTAGAAAGTCCGCTCTCCAATTTTCCACTCCTGGGATGAAAACCGCGGATATGGCTGGGACATATTTTTCTGCCCACTCCAGGATGCAATTTGCTTCCCTCTGGGCTGCACGACTCTTGGTGCCACCCTGGTGATTGATATATGCCACTGCCGTGGCATTGTCTGATTGAATTCTGACAGGGGACCCTTGGAGTTTGGATGTCCATGCTACTAGGGCATACCGGGCTGCTCGTATCTCTAAGAGATTGATGGGCAGGGCCTTTTCTGCTTCTGACCACTTGCCCTGGAGAGACCATTGCTCCAGTACTGCCCCCCAGCCTATGAGGCTGGCATCTGTAGTGACCACCTTCCAAGAAACCGGACTGAAGGGTTTCCCTCTTTCCAGATTCTGGGGCACCAACCACCAATGGAGGCTCTTGCGAACGGAAGGGGACAGGGACATTGGTAAGTCTAAAGCCTGAACTTTTTTGTTCCAGGCTGACAGTATGGCCCTTTGCAAATTCCTTGAATGGAATTGACCGTAGGGTACCGCTTCGAATGAAGCCACCATCTTTCCCAGCAGCCTCATGCAGAGGCGTATGGATGGTTTTCTTTTTGTACCCACTAAGTGGGTCAAATCTTTTAAAGACGAGACCTTCTCTGGAGGTAAGAAAATCTTTCTCTGATTTGAATCCAGCCTTATGAATAGCTACTTCCAGCTTTTCCACTGAGTGGTCTATTAGTAGCAGGTCGTCTAGATATGCCATTATCGTTACACCCTGTGTTCTTAGATTGGCCAATAATGGGGCCAGAATTTTTGTGAACACTCGTGGTGCTGTGGCCAGACCGAAAGGTAAGGCTCTGAACTGAAAATGGCGCCCTTCTACTGCAAAGCGTAGAAATTTCTGGTGGGCCGGAAAGATGGGAATATGCAGATAAGCATCCTTTATGTCGATCGAGGCTAGCCATTCCTGCCCTTGTAGGGCGGTGGCCACCGATCGGATCGACTCCATCCGAAAAGTCCTGATATTTAGGAACTTGTTTAGCCCTTTTAGATTTAATATGGGCCTCACGTCCCCATTTGGTTTGGGGACTGTGAAAAGGTTCGAGTAAAACCCGAATCCGCTTTCTTCCAGGGGAACCTTCATGATTACACCTTGGAGCAATAGTTGTTCTAGTGCCAGAAGGAGGGATCCTCTCTTTTGGGGATCTCTTGGCACGTTTGACCTCATAAATTGGGCAGGAGGAGTGCCTTTTAACTCCAGCTTGTATCCCAGACTTACTGCGGAGAGCACCCATCTGTCTCTGATGGTGTCCCGCCAGGTCTCTGTGAACAACTGAAGTCTTCCCCCCACCCGATTGAGTGGGGGCAACGCTTCATGCCTTGGGGGGAGGTTTTGTACCTCTCTTGATCCAGGGCTTCTTGTTACCCTGTGATTGTCCCTGATTTCTGCCCCCTGAATTTGACCGCGAAGGCCGTCGGAACTGCTTCACAGCCGATGTGCCCGGGACTGGAGAAGTAGGCCTCTTAAAAGAAGGACTTCTACCCTTGTTCTTAACCGGTAAGAGTGAACTTTTACCGGCAGAAAATTTCTTGGATATATTTGTCCAGATCTTCTCCAAATAAGCGTTCTCCATGAAATGGGAAGCTAACCAGCAGTTTTTTACAGGGAGCTTCAGCAGACCAGTTTTTGAGCCACAGAAGCCTACGCATATGTACTATAGACAGCGTAAAGCGGGAGGCCTGTTGGATTGTATCCTTTATGGCATCCACCGCAAAACACAAGGCTCTAGGCAGGTCAGCTAGGGCAAGAGCCTGCTGATCTGGTAAGTCCCTTAAGACTTGTTTCAACTGATCTTTCACTGCTTGGCAGACTCCAATCGCTGCTACCGCAGGTTGTGTCACCATACTTGCTGTAGAGAAAGCAGATTTTAGTAAAGACTCCAATTTTTTATCTATTGGGTCTTTGAACATTGGAACATTATCTACTGGACATGTCAGTGATTTGTTAACAGAAGAGATGGCTGCGTCCACTGTAGGGACCCTCCATTTTCTTATGAACTTATCCTCCATGGGATAGATCACCGGAAATCTCTTGGGGGGAGCAAATATTTTTTCAGGATGCTCCCAATCCTGGTAAATAAGCCCTTCTAATAAAGGGTGGATTGGGAAGGAACAGACAGCCTGGGGAGCTTTTAGCGACCCCAGCGAGGAAACCGTAGTGGATGGTGGTTCCGCCAGAGGCATTTTAAATGCTGATCGGACCATATTAGTCAGAGACTGAACCCATAATCTTTCAGCCTGAGATGCTGAGAAAGGTTCTTCCACTGTTGATTCCTCCATAACTGAATCAACCTCATCCTGATCCCCTTCAGGTAGGTCGATCTCTGTGTGGGGCTGTTCCTCCACTAACAGGCACTCTGAAGGAGGAGACGGAGATCGGACGCGCTTTTCCTGAGACAGGGAAGCAGCGATCAATGCTGTTAATCTCTCTTCCAATCCTCCCAGAGTTGAGGATAAAACCTCCTCTGTTATATATACAGGAGCAGGTGGACTGGGGACAGCCGCAGCACCAGGCATTCCTGCGGGGTTTCTACGGCTACTGACCTCTGAATTCTCAGGGGAGATTGGTGCAGTACAAGCATGCCCAATATCCTCAGAGCCCGATGGAGACCCCTTTGGCTTCCTGGAAGATCTATTTCCGGAGCGTCTGGACTACATATCCTTTAAGCACAAAGCTGAGGTATTCCCGTCGTCATACACCAATTTTGCTGGTAATAGTCTAACACAGGTGCTGCTATATACCAGCTGGTGTCCACTAAAGTGCCTTTCTATGGGGATGCCTGCATCAACCGCCTCTGTGTGCCACTGTTTGTTGCTAGCTCTGTTTGCATGCAGCTGACACTTGTACTGTGTCTTTTAACCATGCTGGGACGCCCGCACATGCGCAGAAGCGCCGCGGCGCGCATCGAGCGTCATCCACCCGCCCCGCCCCTTTTTTTCATAGGAGGCGCGTGCACGCGCCCGCACGCGCGCCCGTGCGCCATTGGCGCCCTTTTCGAAATCAAACAGGGGACTAGGAGCCAGGGCCCTTTTTGCCGGAGGGCCTGTGCGGTGGATGAGCGCAGCAACAGGGCAGAGGAAGTGGATTCCCACAGAGAAACTTACCAGCTGCCTGGATCTTTTGACTTGAGAAAACCAAAGATCCACATGACAAGAAAAATGGACTACAGCGGCCTCTAGTGGTTTAACACAGGTACCGCGGTCCCTGTTTTTTTTTTTTTCTTGACTACTATTAAAATTTTACATTTTCAGTAGTTATAGGCAAACACAGATATTTAGCGGGAATACCGTTAGGTAACAGACAGAAAGACAAATTAGGCTTGGGGGTCCCCCAATAGAACCAAGTTCCTGGGGGCCCCCACTTACCTGATCCCCGCCGCAGGACTTTGTTTGGTCCACAGAAGTCCAAACTTCACCTATCACGGCAGGCATTGTAATTAAACCTTCAGGGACCGGGTTCCCAAGGATTCCACTCCCCTGGACCTGTATAGCACCCTGCACAGACAACATCTTGGTCGTGGGTATGACCAGAGCTCTGGATCCCAGGGTCCAGCCCTCCTAAGAGAAGCATTACAGGCAAAACCTTGCTCTTCTGCTGCAAGGCCCGGGTACCGACCGTTTAGCTATGAAGCTTTTTTGGTGGGATCCGGAACAGCTTACTAAGGCCCAAAAGAACCTGTACGCAAGCCCAGTGAAAACACATGTTACTCTTTGGCCAACACCTTAGACACTGGCAAAAAACTGAGGTGCTCCCGGGTGGGAGGGGCTTATATAGGGGAGGATACTTCCGGTTTGGAATTGGCCAGTGCCAACACCTGAAGGTAATCTATATAACCCATTAGTAATGACTAAGTCGCTCTGTGTCCCGTGATGTACGAAAAAGAAATATATATTTACATACTCTGGCAGAATTTATGATTTCTTGGCCATTTTTCAGAGAATATGAATAACACTAAAACTATTCTTTCACTCATGGTTAGTGTTTGGCTGAAGCCATTTATTATCAATCAACTGTGTACTCTTTTTAAATCATAATCACAACCTACCCAAATGACCCTGATCAAAAGTTTGTATACCCCAGTTCTTAATACCGTGTATTGCCCCCCTTAACATCAATGACAGCTTGAAGTCTTTTGTGGTATTTGTGGATGAGGCTCTTTATCTTCTCAGATGGTAAAGCTGCCCATTCCTCTTGGCAAAAAGCCTCCAGTTCCTGTAAATTCTTGGGCTGTCTTGCATGAACTGCACGTTTGAGATCTCCCCAGAGTGGCTCAATGATATTAAGGTCAGAAGACTGAGATGGCCACTCCAGAACCTTCACTTTATTCTGCTGTAGCCAATGACAGGTTGACTCGGCCTTGTGTTTTGGATCATTGTCATGTTGGAATGTCCAGGTACATCCCATGCGCAGCTTCCTAGCTGATGAATGCAAACGTTCCTCCAGTATTTTTTGATAACATACTGCATTCATCTTGCCATCAATTTTGACCAAATGTCCTGTGCCTTTGTAGCTCACACATCCCGAAAACATCAGCGATCCACCTGTGTTTCACAGTAGGAATGGTGTACCTTTCATCATAGGCCTTGTTGACTCCTCTCCAAATGAAGGAGTTTATGATTGTGGCCAAAAAGCTTAATTTTTGTCTCATCACTCCAAATGACTTTGTGCCAGCAGGTTTGAGGCTTGTCTCTGTGCTGTTTGGCGTATTGTAAGCGGGATAATTTGTGGCATGTCCGTAGTAATGGCTTTCTTCTGGCGACTCGACCATGCAGCCCATCTTTCAAGTGCCTCCTTATTATGCATCTCGAAACAGCCAC